>JANBXA010000734.1:44187500-44787500 GCA_030556225.1 Cricetiscus sungorus | reverse complement strand
GAGACTTGCATGGACTCTTGAGCCACCCTGCCTACATCTGTGTTATAGTTCCACCATGTGCTAGCTGTATCACCTTGAGAAAATCATGTGACTTCTCAGTCCTTCACCTCAGACTGAGCATACTACCATATCCTGTGAATAATTGTCACAAAGACGAAATGGACTAAAGCCATAAGACACCTAGAAAGCACTTGGCTTACAAATTCTATCTAGGTAAATGTGTGATATATTCATCTGATGAGCACAGTATCTTACCTAGTCACTCAAAAAACTTTTTAAAAAATGTTGTCTGTGTGTGAAGGCAACATGTTTGAAAATGTCAGCAGTGTGTGCATCTTCTGTCTTTGTGAAAACAAATATTATACAAGTGCCATGACTAATCTCTAAAGATATCAACAGAGTTAAATAATCATAAATCCAACCTCATCTGTAACTGGAAATTAAAGGCCAAGTGGAAATAGTAGTAGATGTGTCTCAACCAATCCTAGACTATCTCTTCCATGTGTCTTTTCAAAGTCATTAATATTATCAAATTCATCATTAATATTCATTCCCGTCACGAAGGTTATCATACCAGAAAATCTTAAATGGCATAGCTCCTCCCCCCAAGTAGTTGAATTTATCTATCTATCTATCTATCTATCTATCTATCTATCTATCTATCTATCTATCTATCTCATCTATCTCAAGGTTTCTTTTTGAAACAGTCCTGGCTGTCCTGGAACTCACTTTGTAGATCAGGCTAGCCTTGAACTCACAGAGATCCACCTGCCTCTGCTTGGAATTAAAGGGTGTGCCGCCACCACCACCACCCAGCTCCAAAACTACATGTTTAAAGTGCCTGGAAACGCAAAGATAAAAACCCGTCTTTAGCTGTCCTGATTTTCTAGTGCATTTTGGTTCTATTAACTTCTACAATGCATCTCATGCTAATGTCAGTCACACTTCATTAGCAGAATTTGAGAAGTCACTAAATTAGGTGTTGGGCATATTTTACCCTTCAAAAAATGCCTATGTTGTAAAAGTCTGCTCAGAAAGTAAGGTATGACATTGAGCTGAATGTACTGAATGTAAATTATGCATGAACTGATGAGTGCTTGATTTATTTGAATGTGTAGTATAGTTGTCCCTGTTTGTGCACCATGTTGATGGGCCATCTGTGGGAACCTGTCTTTGGGGGAGGGGCTTCAGTCAGACAGCTGACTTGTTTGGTTTGTACCCAAGAGGGAGAGTGTGGATTGAGAAATGGCAAATAAAGATTCTAAGGAAAAGACAGAGACACAATCCGGGGAATGCACCAAGTTTATTCTTCAACATTCTAATATATCTAAACCAAAATAAGGAAAGGCAAGAGACTTCTTTATTAAGATACAAAGAACAAACAGACTTACTTCCTTAATTTTCCAAACATTCAGTAGGCAAAATCTCTCCATTATCTGACCTTGAGGGTTAAGAGTAACTACATTTTAGATCAAGTCTCTTGTTATTTAGATAAGGCATCTCTGACTAAGACCAAATATCTTAAAGTAGACATGCCTTAGATCTTTAGGTCTTATGACTTTAACTTTGGAAAAGCAAGGATAGTTTTGAACTCTCTGACCTTAAGCCAAGATGAAGTGAGGCCATTTTTATGACCCTGACATTGCAGAACATCAAATGAATCAAGCAGATGTAGACACTGTTCGGCCAGTTTTGCTTAGAGAGCAGAATTAGGATTGTGGCTGGAGTGGAGGTTGGAGGTGGTGTTAAGAGTCCTTATTATTCTTTCAGAAAATCTGAATTTCGTTCCTAGCACTCATATTAGAAAGCTAGCAACTGCTGGTAACTCTGTTTCCAGGGGCTCCAACACCATCGTCTGCCCCGCCCCACCCTCCACACACTCACTCACATGGTATTCATCCCCACAAACACAAAAGTAAACACATTAAAGTCCTTTAAAATTATTTATTTTGTATGTATGTATGTATGTATGTTTTGCCAGCATGTGCGTCTGTGCACTACATGCTGCAGTGTCCTTGGAGCCAGAAGAAGGCATTGGGTTCCCCTGGGACTGGAGTTACAGGTGTTTGTGAGCCATACATGGTGCTGGGAACTGAACCAGGGCCTCAGGAAGAACAGCCAGTCCTTTAAACACTATCTCTCTGGTCCCCATTTGTTTGTTTATTTTGTTTTTAAGAAGGAAGGGAGGAGCAAAGTGATGGTCCAGAGGTTAAAAAGCATGCAGTAATTTTCCAGAGGACGCAAGTTTGATTCCCAACACCCACATCTTGTGGCTCACACTCCTGTAACTACAGCTCCAAGGATGAGGTGATGCCTCTGGCCTCCCTGAGTACCTGACCTCATATGCCTATACCCCGTACACATAATTTTTAAAACAGTTAAAAATAAAATTTAGAAGGAAGGGAGATCAACACTATTTGCAAGCTGGATTGAATACTTGATCTTCACTGTTTTCTGTTGGTAATTTATTAATATATCTATTCATTAATTATCTCCACAAATTGGAACCCCTGTCAGGTTCCAACACTTTCTAGGAACACAACAAAAATAATAAAGACTAAATCCTCTTTGCATTTACACCTGAGTCAGAGGTCTGGGCTGGGGGTGGGGGTCATAATCAAATGTAGAATTAGGTGGGGATTAACGCTAAAGAGGTGTCACTTACCCAGCAGGGGCAGAAAAACAGCTCTGAGGAGTGCTGAGAAGTGGCCTGAGCAGTACCTGAAGGTTTTAGGAAGCGAAGAGCTGATGCCTGGGAAAGCCCCCAGGTGGCCCTGAGGTGGGATGAATTTGAGGAAGTGCAAGGGAGCCTGGCAGCTTTTGTGCACAAGTGGGCAAAGTTGGAAGGCGTCAAGTCTCCAAAGGCTTGGGATTTTATTTTGGAGTTTGGTAGGAAGCCCATGGCAGGTTTTGATCGGAAACATGAAGTTGTTTATCTCTTAAAAGACACACGGCTCTACTGAGGGGAAAGGAAGGAGGAGTGAGTGGGGGCCAGGGCAGGTGGGGATGGGACGGGGAGGGGTGGAGGGAGGGAAAACAGGTCAGGGTGTATTATTGTGTGAGAGAGGGAAGAAGCAAGGCTTGATACAGGGCTCACGTTTCGGTTTCAGTAATTACTGCTGACTTCTGCTCAGGGATGGTTGCTGACCAGCCCATTTCCTCACCTCAGAGGGTTGCCATCAGGGTACTGTGAGAGAGCATTAAATGAAAAGCACCTGGCAGGCACTCAGAAACTGACTCTGCTGTCAGTGTCCCCAGGACCAGCTGCTCTCTTCTTCCCTGGAGACAAAGCCAGTCTTTTAGTAACATTCTAGGGAAGGGAATTGCTTATTTCGGGAGCTGGCGGTTGGCGGCTATGAAGAGAGCAATTTCAGTCAGATCACCCAAAATAATTGTTCCATTTAAAGCAGTCTGTCATTTCATTTCAGCCATTCATGTTTAAAGCTTCATCCCATGTCCCTGTGATAATAATTTAAGGATACCAAGTGCCTGACGTCTCAATAAAGGTTTCTTTCTCTTCTTCTACCACTCCCACTTTCAAAGTCCACTTGTATCTGAATGAAACACTGCCATGAGTGTGTGTTTGTGTGTTCCTTTAAGCTTTCCTCTGTGGCCTAACAGTCAAACGGGGCTTTGGGATGGTGGGTGTCATTTGTATTATAGAAGAGAAAAATGACTCCCGGGTGTCACAAAATCCTTCAAATTATAGCTAATTGTTCATAATGTATTTTATAGACAGGATATCTTTAACTATATTGGATTGTCAAGAGTTTGGCATCCCCACCAAACCAGCCATTTTGAACTTGTAAAAATAAAAACCAAAAAAAAAAAAACCAAAAAATAAATCTAAAAACATGAGGGTTTTAGATCACTGTGCTACTGTCTGCCATTTTGCCAGATTTGCCAACACTCAAGGCCAAGAGAAACCTTTTCTCTGATATACCATGTCTGGATAGCCCTTGCTAACTGATCCTTAAAATCCCTGCATACTGGAAATATAAATATGGACAGTTATATAGTGTTTTTATCAATCAGAATATTAATTAACCCTGAATTTAGTTTTGGGCATTTAAGGGCCAGTTCTAAACCAACAAAATTTAAATGGTTCTCTTTTAGGATTATCTATGGATAATCCAAACAGAATTCTATGGCTGCATGGATCAGCTAAATACATAGTGCTCCAGCCTCTGTGTTCAGGTCTGTGTAGAGAAAACATGATGAAACTGTGACTTCTTCAGCAAGACAGTTCTTCCGTTGAGTAGATAAATTTTGTTGGTTAGTCACAAAGCACGCAAGTTTTTAGATGCACAGTCAAATCCTTTTGAATCAGCCAGGGCCTTTTCCATTTGGAATTGAAAAATGAGGTTCTTTTTCACAGTTGATGGTGTTCTGTTGGCATGGTGGAGACAATTCCAGTGATGTCTGAATCGCTATACAATGCAGTGCTTCTGGTTTTTAAAAATAAACCTACCCCAAATTTAATCACATTCATTTTTTTTTTCATGAACAAAAGAATGTTTCAGAGGTGAATAATAGGGACAAAAACTCAAAGGCTACAGAACCAATTCTTAATTTTGAAAAATTGTGTTTTAGAACTTACGGTAACTTCAGACTTACAGATGAGCTGCAGAGTAGTGTAAAGAATGTGACGTGATGCTTGTCACCCTGCTCCTCTCCTTATAGTTTGTGCTGTTGCATAATTTTAGAGCCATTTCAAGCCAAAGAAATTGACATTGATTAATTCATAAATGTTCATGATTTCCCTATAAGAAAACACTCAAGCTGCTTTGCTGGCACCCAGTGGAGGAAAACGTGGCATCATGTATTTATAAATTGTACCCATGAAGCAGTCATCAACCTTTCTGGGGCTCTTTAAACCCACAGTCCAAACAGCTCAGCCAAACTCTCTCACAGACTTTGTCTTTATTTTGAAGATCTGAATGGCAGCTCCTACACGAAGCTGCTTGGAAGGCCCGTAGGCCTTTGACTTCTGACACCTCTCCAAATATTTATGCTGCTGATTTAAGTGGTGAGGCAGTGCTTTGAAAGCCTCCACATGTAACTTGCTCCTTATCACCAAATCTGGGACCGTTGGGGCCCATAGCTTCAAAAGCAGGAGCCAAGAAAAGTTGCCTTTGTGAAAGACTCTGATCTTAAACCAAATCCTCCCCTTCGTTCCTCTGAGGTGAGATGCGAGTCTCGTCTCATGGGGAATCCTCAGGTCCTCCCATTGAATGTAAGGATGGGTGTTCATACCTACCCCTCACCCCCATTCTAGCTACCTTTTGGCTTTAGACAGATGGTTGTACTCTGAACACTGAGAAATGAGTGCAGTTCCCTGCTTATTACCAAGGATGATGGCTCTTCGGTCCTGCTCCAAGGTCTTCTGAAGTGCTGTGCTTGCTGAATTTGGCCTCTGTCAACACCTTCAGCTTAGACAGGCAAAGACCTTCCTTTGGGAAACACATGTATTTTCTCCTTCAGGACTTAGGCTGGGCTAGGTTCCGAAGACTTAGGCACTGTGTGAAGATGGCATTCTTTGTCCCTAAACTACAGGAAACCTTAACTCTGGCCAACATACATTTCAGTCTTTAAAATACTCTCAGATTCTTGATTTGTCTTTTGTTCATGGAGACAACTCAGGGCAACCAAAGCTGTTTAGAACTGTTTTAAAATTGCCTCAGGAACTTGCTAATGCCTGCTTTGATTCGGAGCTCCCTCCTCTTTATGTCAAGCTCACTTCTCCGAAAGAGCTTTCCAGCCACAGTTCTGAGACTTTCTGCCCAGCTCCTGAGGCACAGAACCTAAAAACATCCTTGAAACCTTTCTCACCCCACTCCACTTCCAGTCCGCCTTCAAATCCTATTGGTTGTACTTGCTAGCCAATAAATATGTGTTTGAGTTTCCCTTGCCCTTCATTGCCATTGCTGAAGTCATCTGCTGGAACACTGTGGACCTTTACAACTACAATTTTAACATTGCAAGGTCACTACTGCCTTCTCTAATCTACCCTCTTCAAAATAATCAAGAGTAAGCTTTTAAAACAAGTCTAGCAGTGTAGCTAAACTGGCTCCTTTAATGAACCAGTCCAAATCCAATTTCACTCTTAGTTTCCTACTATCCTTTAGATAACATAGCTGGGCTGTCTCCCCTTATTAAGAATTTTGAAAGCCTTTCTAAGCACCCTAAGGTAATAGTGTGACTTTAAGGCACCACATGGCCCCAGTTGAGCAAGAGAGTCCAGCTCAAGATAAAGATAAAATTCCCAGTTGAGTTAAGAAACCTCCCTCTCTCTTTGCTCCCTGCCTCTCTGTCAGGCCAGGATTTACCTTTGAGCTCCTTGCCACTAGGGGATGGGACGATGGAGATCAGACAAGGTTCTCTTCCTTTTCTAGGACTGTGTTCTTCTGCCAGAGCTGACTGCCACTTACTTGGGCCCCTGTTTGGGTTGTAGCTAGAGCCAGAGGAGACAGACTAGAAATGCTATTACTTGCTTGGATGGCTTTCTGGTACCAGGCTCTAAAGATGGCTAACTCATTTTTAAGCTGTTATTTTATTTTTATTAGCTGTTTAGCTTGCATACAAACTGATAGATTTGAAGACATTTTTTATACATTGTACTTTGTTTATATCCTCCCCTCTCCCTTTTCCCATCCTTCCTCCTCGTCCTCCTCCTCCTCGTCCTCCTCCTCCTTCTCCTCCTCCTCCTCCCTGCTTGCTGGTCCTCTCCACAACCTAAATCACTCCTCATCTGCTTTCATGATGTATGTAAATACTTATATGTTATAAAGGAACTCATAATATCTTTCCCTTTTGTGTCCGGCTTACTTTTCAAACTACAGTCATTGCAAAGTTCATCCAAGTTGTAGGAAGTGTCAGAATTCCCTTCCTTTTTTAATGAGTAAATGCCATTTTATTGTGTGCCTACACCATAGTCTTGTTTATGCATTCATCTGTTGATGGACACTTGAGTATTTCCACCTGTAGGCAATTGTGGGTAAATCTGGGTTGAATATTTGGTATGCAAATATTTGTTCATGTTCCCACTTCTTTTGACTTTTTATCTAGACATGGAACATACAGTTCCTCTGTATTTGAATTTTGAGGAACTGCCAAGCCATTTTTCATGTCATGTCACTATGTACCATGCATAGGATTCCAATTTCCCACATTTCTGCCAATATTTATTACACATTTTTTTTTTATTGTCGCTATCATACTAAATGTGAACTAATATTTCAGTGTGGTTACTTTCAATTCTTTTCTCTCTCTCTCTTTGTGTGTGTGTGTGTGTGTGTGTTGTGAGAGAGAGAGAGAGAGAGAGAGAGAGAGAGAGAGAGAGAGAGAGAGAGAGAGAGAGAGAGAGAATGGGCATACACTTGCCACAGCATGTATATAGAAGTTGGAGAAAACCTCTATATACTTTATACCTTGGAGGAAGAGTTTTGTTGTTGCCTTTGCAATCTGGGCAATCTGGCCTGTAAACAGGGATCCCCCTGTCTCCACTTCCCATCTAGCCACAGGAGCAGGCATGTACTACTGTATCTGATTCTATGTGGGCTCAAGAGACCTAAACTTGGGATTTCTACTTGCATGATTCCTGCGCTTTACCCACTGAGCTACTTCCCAACCCCCAAATTTTCAGACATGGAAGTATTTCTTTCTGTGTGGTTGTAAACAGCAGCTCTGACAAGCAGCCTTGGGTTCCAGCCCATTTTAGGTATGTTGTTTGTGAATGTTTCCTGGTGCCTGGAATAAGGACTGACCATAGTAAGAAGTTAAATTCTGTTGAATGCGCAAACTCCAGCCTACCACTCCCTGCCTGTGGAAGCTGACTTAAGTTAATAATCTCAGTTGTAGCATAGGAAGAAAAATTGTACTGTCTGCCAAAGCCCTATGAGGGGTACATATGTAAAACCACCCAGTTCCTTATTGTGGCTAAGCTGGTCCATGCTCAGCATGGGTCTGCAGCATTGTGGAGAGCTCTGAAATATAGCGGACTGGCTCAGAAATCCGGGTGGCTTTCATGCTAAGCTAGGGCTTTATGACAGGAAGGAAGGGGAAATGCTACAAAAACACATTAAGCCGAGAGCATCCTGGAGTCAGTGCACTCCCTGGCAACAGAACTGGAGGAAGTGCAGAGTGAGCAGACTCAGGAAACTGTTCTCAGCCTCTCAATTGCCCAGCTAGCAGGACATTAACCAGAATAGGCTCAGTGAGGTTGCTGGATGGAGGACACTAAGTCAAGGTGAGTTGAGTGCCTAGGGATGGATGGTGGACCTCTGAGTGGAGCTACCACTTTGTTACTGAGAAAATTAGCTTCATATAACCATAAATGTTAGTGGGATGCTAATGTTTCAGGTATAAAATGAAGTTAACTTGAAGGAGGCAAGGCTCTGTTTTCCCTTCTGCTCAGACAGGGATGTAAAATGCACCTATCTATCCAGGTGTAGAAATGTAGATTCTGGGGTACTCAGTACCAACCAAGACTAAGTCCTAATTTAACCCACTGTATACCCAATAAATGGATGCTGGATGGTCTGCAACAGATTTATTTGAGAAGGAAGATAATGCTTTTATTCCCAGTTTCTCTGTCTCGTCAACTTGGCAAAGCATTCTGTGCCATTTTCAGAAACTGCATATATTATTCTGGATGCTCAGTCCTGTGTTGTATTTTTCCATGCAGCTTTCACGGGATAGATATGAGTCCGGCAGGGTCTCCTCTCTGTTCACTGTGTTCTTTCACAGGCACCATGTTCACTGTGAGCTGTTGCTGTTGTACTGTGTTCCAGGATCAGTGTCCAGCCACAACTTCTAGAGATAAAAATGTCTGAGCAGTCACTGACAGTAGCAAAGAGGGCAAGTCAGGATCAGGGCCGGGTCCCTGGTCCCTGGTCCCTGGTCCCAGGTCCCAGGTCCTAAGTCCCAGAGATGAAATAGATCATCAAAGAATGTAGTTTGTACATTTCGAGCTTATGCCCAAATGGGAAGGAGGGGGAAAAAGGAACGAAGTTGAGAGGCGGCAATATTGGTCATAAATAGACATTCTAAGGATCCCATTGTCTGGCCAGAGATACCCCCGAAGTCACTGCCAACTTCCCAGTGCCAAATGGCCTCTTTTTGAAGTCCTGTGAATTCCTGGTTTCATGATCTGCAGAGAGATGAGACCTATCGCGTTTCCTGGAGCAGGTGGAAGTCTGTGTGGGTGGGAGAACTGACCCAGTGGAGCTTAAGACTTGTTGCCTCCCCAGACCCTCACTCCTCCAAGCAAAGCAGGAAGATGAGAACTCTAACCCTACAACCCTGGGGGCTTTTGCTATGGCTAGTCAGGCCACTGCAGGCCACTAGACTTCCACTGACCAGCAAGTGTGAAAGGACTCACTTGTTTCCTCTTCCTTTGATGGAGGGCTCAGACCCTTTGTAACTGCACAAACCCCATAATTATAATCCTGTGGTAACGCTTCTATAAACAGTAGCTTGAGTTGAAAAGAACTGCTCCAGTGTTAAGAAAATCGCAGCAACCTCCATCTGTCCCTGACCCTCCATTTTGAAGTCAAAATCAGATGGCAAAGTACAGGTGTCTTTCCCTGACCTGTCAGATACCACTGAATTAATATGCATTAAACAGTGGTGGAGGTAACTTCAGTGAGTGTCTATTGGCCTCGGCAATTCTTTTCTTTCTCCCTTATCCCTGTGTGTATAAATTTATCATCCCTCATGTTTAGGTAGTTTAAAGTAGATGCTTCACTTTTATATGAATGTTTTGCCATTTCATGTTGTTCTCTTCCTTGTGTGTTGTCGAAACTAGACATGCCTGTCTTTAAATCTGAGTTGCATTGGCAGCGTTTCTTATAGAAGTGCTAAACCTTCCCTTTGCACAGTCACCCTGACCCTATTTTTCTGTGTTCTTGTTTAATCCATGCCCATAAGCCTCTCTTAGTTCCAGGGTAGCCATAGCCAGGGTCTTGTATTTATTCTTATTTTTAGGACTATTCCCCCTTCTGGAAAGCCTCGTGAGAGACTCAGGGAGTCAGCCTCACAGATTCACAGGACAAGGCATGGTGAGTGCCATGAGCCACACACAGTACCTTAGGAGAGTCTGCCCACTCAAGGGCTCTTACACAGTTGCCAGCTATTGGCTGTACCTGGGCAGACTGTAGTAAGTTGGTGCTTGTATCTCCACACTACACTTTTATTGTTCTGGCTTGTCACCATGTCTTTCATTTACCTCAAAGACCCAGGGCACTAAAGGAACTCTAATATTTTTGCCTAACACCAAGCAGTCTTCTAGAATGGTGAAAAGGAAGCTTGATGCCAATAACCCAGACCAGCCTCAGAGCAGTGTTCATCGACTTGATGGTTTCTTTGGGCTTCCTACATATGGGCTGAAAAAGTATTCATTCAATTCTTATCTGTTCCCTTAAGACATTAATTATCTGATAATGTATATCAGACAATGAGATAAAGAACTATGTTTTCAGCAATTGTCCCCAGAAGTACCTCTGTGATGATTTAAAAGAAAATGGCCTCCAAAAGGAGGAATGGCACTATTAGAAATGTGGCTTTGTTGGAGTGGGTGTGGCCTTGTTGGAGGAAGTGTCTCACTGTGGGGATGGGCTTTGAGGTCTCCTTTGCTCAAGCTTCCCTTTTTGTGACACTCAGTTCCTTTCCTGTTGCCTAAGGAGCCAAGATGTAGAATTCTCAGCTTCTTCTCTAGCACCATGTCCACCTGCACACTGCCATATCCCATCATGATGATAATAGACTAAACCTCTGAGCTGGAAGCCACTCAGTGTTTTCATTTATAAGAGTGGCTGTGTTCATAGTGTCTCTTCACAGCAACTAAGACAACCTAACTAACCCAAACTAAGACAACCTCTGCTATCATCACCATCTTCTTAATAGCATAATATTCATTCATTCAACAAATAAAGTACAATACCTACTGTCTACCAAGTCTATGCCAGGTCCTTTATGGGAAGTAAGACAAACAGAGTCCCTGCTGTCAAAGAACTCATTCTTTAGTGGGAGAAACACATAAATATGGCAATAATAAAAATGGTAATTCCTCTGATAGGGGAAGGATGTATAATATTAGTTTGACCTACCAAAATATCAACCACATATGTGTCAACCTAGCAGTTTCTGTTTATTGACAACACACATATGCTAGACCTAGGGGTATATGCTTTATAAATTCATTGATAATATTTCAATGTAGGGTGTCATCATTTCTATCCTATAGATGACAAAACTGGCACAGAATTTGGGTGCGCTTTTTCTGGCCATGAGTACAAGGTGGCATAACCCATGCTATCTATAGCAGAGCTGTACCTGCACATTAGGGACCAGGCTGGTTGAAGGCAGCAGAAGAAGAAGAGCATAATGCCCACCTGTCCTGTGATGTCATAGATGAAATGAAGCTTGCCTCCCAGGAGTTTGTATTACTCATATTTCAGACAGGCACTAGAGTTCTACATTCATCATGTGGTTTATACATATGTTTGCCTTTGCTTGTCTTGCTTTGAAGTTCCTTTAATAGTTTTAATTTCTTATTACTGTATAAAGATTTAATTTTTGGCATCTGGATGTGCTATGTTTGGAAAGCTGGGACAGCTGCCAGGGGTGAGGGTTGAGGAAAAAGTGTATATGGCAGGTTTCCCCAATAGGGTGAAGGGGACACACTCTTTTAGACATATTTAGGCTGTCTGCTGACAGTGCTCCCTCCCAGATCATCTGCCTGTGTATTCAGAGTCCTAAGTGACAGGGCATCTGTCCCTAAAAACCCACCTAACCTGGCCTGAAGCGGGTCCACCAGTAGGTTGGCTTGTGCCATGTGACTTATGTGCCACTCAGAAGAAGAGCTGAGTCCTCTCTTAGGCCTAGAAAGTGATTGAGTCTAAGCTGAGGTTGCCATTTAGGGCTTGCCCTCATATCATATGGGAAGTGACTGTAGCCTCAAGGAATGAGAAAGAGAAAAGATCTCCAGGGACTGAGATAGGGCTCAGAAGTAAGGTCACATGGCCCATGGGAAGAAAAGAGCATTCAGTCCCCACCCTTCAGCTGCTTGATCCCAGTTCTACCCCTGTTCCATTATTGGCGATGGTTCTCAAACTTCCTAATGCTGCAACCCTTTAATACAGCTTCTCATGTGACCCCAACCATACAATTATTTCATTGCTACTTCATAACTGTAATTTTGCTACTGCTATGGATCATATTATAAATACGTGTGTGTTGAGAACCACTGTTCTAGGGCATCATGCTTTGTCACAGTATGCCATAGTCACTTATCTAACATGAGTAGATTTGTTACTTGTCACATATAAGTTAAAACACAAGTTCCCAAGGAGGTTTGGTAAAATTGTGACAATAAGCAAAGGGAAACAGATCAGAGAAGTAAGTACCTGTATAGAGTAATGATGTACTTCCTATAGCATTAGAAGGATTGTTTCTACACCCAGAACCCTGGCCACGCCTTTGACCTACAATAGCAACCAAGTTCAGGTCAGGCTCATGCTACAGACACCTTGATGATATGAGCAGTCTCACACCTGTTCTTGGGAAGGCAAGTCAACACATGAGTCACTCTGACATCTGGGAGCGACTAAGTCAAGAAGTATGATTTCACTTTGGGACATAATAAATTTGATTTGCTTATGCTATGGAGACAGAAAAGATCTGTTGGCAGTTAACAAGGAAGCCGGAGGCTTGGGGAAGAGATAAGGTTGGATCTACACATTTGGGAGTGTTTGTCTGTCTTTCTGATTGGTGGAGAGGTTTTAAAGGACACACAAGGTAGTTTCCACAATTTGTATTCCCAGAAGATTCTCCAAGCCACATCAGTGAAGATACAGTCATCAAATAAAACACTCTGGAACAGCCCTTCAGTGACTTGCCTCCCAGCTAAGTTCCTGGAAGTCTAACTTTTCCCCCCAGCTCTTTCTTTTCCCTAACAGGAAAGCTAGGTAGGAGTGAGCTGGGGTACCCACCGGCACCCAATCTGTAATGACTTGGCTTGCATTTCCACCTGCCACTTAGTGCTGCATGGCCTGTTCCCTTCTCTTGCTCAGTGTGACATATACATGCTGTCTACTTAATAGCTTATTAGCAGATGAGGTGTACCTTCTTCCCATGATTAATTCAGAGCCCTGCTGGGAATTGAGATAAAGCACCTGCCTCTTTGGCTGAAGGGTCTTTTGGGAGCTCTGTAAATTTGCATCTTGGGTTTATGAAGGAAAGCTGAGGGAGAATGGACCTTTTGCAAATGACAGTAACCGATCTCCTGTGGGCTTTTAGTTGCAGCTTTCCTTACAGTTTTCCTCCCACAGTTAAGATTAAATTATTTGACCTCTACTGAGGAATTTTAAATATTTTAAAGAATCAGTTTCCTCCCCTAAATTTAGAAGGAACGCTAAGAGATTGGCATTTTGCAAAAGCAAACCAGTTGACTTTCGGCTGTATCACTGTTCTGTTTGTGAAGAGCTGAGGATAGAAGCCTGAGGTGGAAGGGAAGATATTTTAGGCACGTGTTGAATAACTTGTTACTGCTCTCTCAAATATCTTAATTCAGATTACTCACACATCACCTGGAAAATGCACCACAGTGGTTAGTGGTTGATTGTTCTTTACTTGGGATGTTGCATAGTTCCTATTAAAATCCTTTAAGATGCTTTCTCCTTCCTCTGACCAGCTGCTCTCTGTTTTTCAACTGGGTGGGTAGGTGGGGGGTGATAAGCAGCTTCCTCCTCCTTGACTCTCCTTGGTATCTTTTTTTTTTTTTTTAAAGACAGGTTCCTCACTTTACAGCCATGGCTAGCCTAGAATTTGGTATAAATAGAGCTGGCTAGCCTCAGACTCAGAGGTAATCTACCTTTGTCTACATGTACAGCCATGCTAGCCCTTCAGCTCTTTTAATCTTCATCTTGGCTTTCTAATTAGATCGTGCCCCTCCCACATTGAGATTCTTCGTGAATAAAGAATGAAGGCCCTCGCATCGACTGTGCACACCTGTACTCCTCCAGACTCTGCCCTAAATATTTATACTTGCCATATCCTCCAGTTACAAGCAATAACCTTAAGGTCGGAATTACTGTCTTCATATTTATGAGAAGTACGTCTGAGGCTCAAAGCCGTGCTCTTGGTTAGTTCTTTTTTCTGGGCAGGGAAACCCTGAGTCAAGCCATATATCTGCCAAGGAAGAAGGCGCAGATGAGGTGGTGAGCCACTGCCCAGATGGCAAATGGAGGGACATTTGAGGAGACACATCCATCTCTGTCTTCCTGGGTGACACTGGTTTCTATTTTTCAGCAGGGAAGCAAGGATGACAGCAGGACACCTCCTGGGGGGCGGGGAAATTTCTGTAATTTCCACTCACCTAGTGCACAGGCTGGGATGTACCGTAAAATTTATCTCTGCATTGCGTGTCAAAAAAGGGGAGTGGTTAATAAGCAGTCAGTGAGTGGCCTAAAGCACGAAGTCTCAACCGAGTGTAGCTTTGTAATGTCTAGCTGTCACCTTTCGTAAAGTGTCCAGACCATAGTGGATAGATACCTCAAAACACCCTGTAACCTCTCACACTAAGCACTATCTGCCCCACATGTGGAATGTCTGTGGTGCAAAAGCCTTGTCTAAAGGGCACTTGCCTGGAAAACCATTCACAACAAGCTGAATTGATAAACTCTCAAGTATGTTGGAAGTACAGACAGTATCATATGTAAACAGGAGTTATAATGAATTATAAAACAATGAATCATGAAAGTAATTCATAAAAATAAAACATTTTTATTGTTATGAGAGTCTTCTGGGGGGAGGGGGGTTCCAGAAGCTACAACAGAAGTATACATTATAGAGGAAAGTGGTGTGTCAGCCTGCAGATTGCACTGATCATAGCAAAGCGAGGAGATAACGATTTGGGATTAGCAGAAAGTGAAAAAACTCAAGGCACTTTTGTTTTATTCCTTTTAATGCATCGTTCGCTTTATCTAATGATTGGTGCAGCTGCTATTGAACTACTTACTCATATCTACTTGGGTGTTGCTTTTGGAAGTATGTATGAGTCTTGACCCCCAACCCCCAACCCCCAAGCCCACACACACCTATGCTACATTCACAAGCCCCTTAGTCTTAGTTTCTCATCACAGCCTGCCACGACTGAGGAAGTTTTCTTCAGGGAGGGTCTCACCTCTGCGAGGAATTAGTATCATTTCCCCAGAATTCTGTGCCTTCTTTCTGGACTATTTTCTTCTCTAAATTACTTTTAGTTTGGAGAAGTTTTAGATATTTTATTAAGACATCATTTTATAGAAATCACTATCCTTTTCTGCTTCACAAAGAAAGGCTGCTTAGAATAGTATCAACTGTTATTTTTTATAAGTGCTTAATAAGATGATGGTAGTACCTTATCAAGGATCAGGAGAATCGAACCTGACCCTTACCGGGCAGTTCAGCCTCACACAAGCCATCAAGACTTTCTCCTCGTTTGTCACTCTAAAGGGTAGGGAGGGTATGGGCATGGATGGTGGCTGCTTCCAACACGTTACTGTTTCATGGCTGTGATAGCCAAGTCTTCAGGGCTTGGGGAACTCACACCAGCCTACTGCTCAGAAAACATCATCCTATTTTGAGTGTAACTGGATTTCATGGAGCCGCTGTGCTGCTTAGGGCAGCTGAATCTAGTGAAAAGAGTTGACACCCTCACTCAGAACGATGACATCTACCATGCTTGGTGGAGGAGAGGAATTTGAGTATGTTATACGGTGGTCAAGGTATTGTATAGAAGTCTCCCATGAAATAGAACTCAAGAAGAAAAAAACCATGTGTCTGTCAATGGGGCTCCCTGGCAGCCAGCAATCACAATTGCCACCTGAGGAGGAAGAAAATTTTTCACCCAAAGAGTAATTTCAAGTGTGAAAGCCGGAATCTGCCCCCTCCCCCGGGGGTGGGGGGAACAAAATGGATGTGCTTTCTGGAACACCAATGACAAAGAGATGACAATGAGGAAGAGAGGAAGAGGTGAGAGGAGTGCTGAATCAGATTCTACTGATATGTTCATATCCTTAACATAAGTGTTTGAAGTGGGGAAAAATACAGTTTACCATTTTGGAGAAAGGAAAATAAAGACAGCTAAATTCATTACTCTCCCATGGGCTCTCCAGTAACCTTGTCCTCAGAATCTGTCCTTAGGCATCCAGACCATCAGCACAAGGCTGGAAACCCCTGACTTCTGGAAATGCCTGTCTCATTTAATCCTCCAGGTGTCCCTGACACATGTCCTATGTTATCATCATTGTGAAGATGCAGACAGAGGGGACCACAGGGAGGAAGCTGGCAGAGCTGAGCATGCACCCTACGGCGTATTTTGCTACTGGGGCTTGAACCCAGGGCTGGGCATGCTGAGCACAGACCTCACCACTGAGCTCTCTCCCCAGCTCCAGGATTAAGCTCTTTATTCCTCTGTTATCTCAATCATAGATAGGGCAGGAGAAAGAAAAAGGATGGATGCAGACTGGAAGGAGCAGCTGTGCCTTGTGGAATCTCCAGCTATTGACTAATTCCCAGCACATGCTGAGTCACCTTCACTCCCTAATGAGGTCTGAAATAAATTTCAGAAGATGGCCACATGCAGTGTGCTCTAGGACAGGATAGAACCTGCCTCACTCTGTCTGGGACAGTGACCTCTTTTTTAAATGAATTATTTGATCAACAAGTAAAATTATATATATTTGATTATACATCATCATATATGTGGAATGCTTAAATCTAGCCGACTAACGTTCATTACCGTCATACTTAGCATTTTTGTAGCGAGAAAATTATTAAGACTGTTAGGAGTTTCAACTGTACTCTGAACTGTCATTGGCCACTGTACTGTGCAGCAGATCTGTGGAACTTATTCCTCTTGCCTAACTGAAGCTTTGCATCCCTTGGCCATCGTCTCCCGATCCAGGAGTCTTGACACTTCTGCAAGACTTTGGGATCTGCCAGTGATCTTCCCACCACCCCCAAAACAAAGCACAGATTTTAAGTCTCAAATTTTATCCTAATACAGGATAAAAATGCTATCGTATCTTCTATTCCGGGCTCTCTGGACAACGGCAAATGGAAGCCTTAATGATTATCCGTAATTCCAACCTGGTAGGACCAGTGGCCATCAGTCACTTGTCTTGAGACATCCAGATGTCAGAGTATGACTCCTGACACAAGAAATAAACAACCCATATGCCAGCTTTAGGATGACATGAGATTTTTTTTCCTCCTTCCCATGTTTTTCTACTTTTAAAACTTAAACTGTGGAACTGCAGTCATCAGCAGTTAAGAGCACTGGCTCCTTCTCCAAATGACCCAGATTCGATTCCCAGCACAAGTATGGTGGCTCACAACTGTCCCAGTAAATCTCACACCCTCTTCTGGCATCCTTGGCTCTGTGGTCACATGAAACAGCTGTTCCAGTGGATCCCACACCCTCTTTTGGCATCCTCGGGCTCTGTGTTCATATGATGCACAGATGTACATGCAAACAAAAGACCCATATGCATAAAATAAAATGAAATTTTAAAACTGTTTATTTACCTTTATAATATAAAAGATCATATATTAAGAAGTATGCCTGATACACTTATGTTCCAAATACTCTGCTGTTTATAAAGGAGTCTATTGTAGGCGATGAAAGTATAAGTAGATATAAATGTTTTTGATAGATGCCTTCCAACCAAATGTAAACAAGCAAGACAAACACAGTTAACTCTCTGCATCAGTAGATTCATCCAATCATGGAGGAGAATGTGCTCAGATCTATAATAGCTGCACTTGCTTGAAAATGCCCAGGCATCTCCCCTTAAACAATACAGCTATTTAAATAACTTTTGCATTACATTAGGTTTATATGTAACATGCAGGTGACTTGAAGTACCCAGGAGGATGTTCATGGGACACATGCAAACATGATGCCATTTCACAAGATATTTGAACAGCATCAGCATTTGGCATCTGCAGAGGTTCGGAAGGCTGTCTGCAAGGATACTGAGGAATGACTGTATCTTGTATCTTCATTAGTGATCAAACCTGGGGTGCCCTGCTTTCCCTTCGCACTGTCCTCGCTGCCACACTGAGGTTTTTGGGTCTTTTCTTCGAGACTCCTCTGGACTTGATTCATTCGAGGGCTGCTGTGGAGTGGATCTGTCAACCCCTATAGCCCATTTGTGATCACTACTCTGTGTTTTGAAATCTTAGCTCTGTGCTTTTGTTTTCTTTTCCTTTAAAAAGTCATTGAAGTTCCGAGTGTTGGCAGTGACCTTTGGAAATGTTTTTCCAGCTCACAGAGACTTCCTGACATGTTTTATTAGCTCTTGGTGGTAACTAATAAAGCAAGCTTTAACAAAGCCGCTTCCAGGAGAACCACTCAGCAGACTTATCATGAAGGAGGCCTGATGACAGGACTCTTGGCTACTGCTCTCTGTCTAATTCAGCAGACTGGCTGAAGAAGGAGGGCCTCCCTTAAGGGAATACAACAACCAGCTCATTCTAAGAGAAACTCCAATATAAAAAGTCCTTCACCCCTACAGATCAGAGATGCCATTTCTGGAGGGATCAATGAACCAAGTGTTTCATGAAGCTTTTATTTTCTACCCTCATAGAAGTAAAACGTGAGCTTGAACTGGCCATCTGCATTCAAGTGGAAGGAAAGTAGTAAGCACAACCCACCCTGACAGGTTAAGGTCTGTTTTTCTGTGTTTTGTTTCTTCTATGTGCAGAGTGGCTTAGCTTAGTAGACTATGGATTTCCAAAGACTTTCTTTCCAATTCTGCCTGTGCATTGGCAGGCTGGGTGATCTTGAGCAAATGACTGCCTAAGACTTGGTTTCCTCTTTGGTTGTGAAGGTTAATATGTGACAATGTAAAGCAGTGCTTGAAAACAAAACACTTAAAATGCAAACTAGAAAATTATTTCATCAGATTCCTTGGAGGGCCATGCTGGGGGCTGTTTGTGGAATGGTATTGATCTACACATCTCCCTTTGCCCAGGTTTACCACTTGCACAGATTCTATGAACACGATTAACACCGAGGCACCATTGCCATGGAAACAGTGTGACTCCAGTGTTGTTCCCTCTTACCCTTCATACACCTAACACAGCTCTTCATCCAGTTCTAGCTGTTTTTACTCTGAAGAAATTAGGTAGACATACCAAAACAGCAGGAAGATATGAGCAGCATTTAAATGGGTGTGGCCAAGTGCACACTAGAGCCCTGCAGGTTAATAGATGCCAAGACCCCTCTCTAATGAGATAAATGCCATCAAAATCTAAAGGAAGAGAGAGGGCACAGTAAAACACCAGGGATAATAAGCTAAGCAGCCAAAGTTCTCCTTAAGCAACCCTATCTCAACTCATTCTGCTTTCCAGTCCAATAAGGTCTTAGTAGACTGTAAATCTATACAACAGTAGTCTGAAGGAGACACTGCCATCTCCTCTGTAGAGCCATTCATCACTCCAATGATGATGGCCATCCTTATTTTATCAAAATAATAATAATGACAAGTCAGTTATAAAAGTGATGCCTGTAGCTTGTATGTTTTCCAGCCTGCCTGCCACCGGTCTGGGCCCACAGCCGCACCAGCCCCAAATAACACGCACTTCTGACACCATTATGTTACGGGCAGGTTTTTCCCGCAGGCTGCCTGACCACCCACTCTTTGTTCCTCCCAGCCGGCCTCCTGTTCCTGCCGCCACGGTCCCGCCACCACGTGAGCCCCAAATAACACTCAGAGACTCTGTATTTGATACAATCCTGTTGGCCAATGACTATCATTGTTAATGGGCTAGCTCTGTCTTAATTATTAACCCATTTCTACTTATCTAAGTATTTCCACGTGGTCATCATATCGGGAGCCACGGCCGGTGTCTTCCTTCCTCCCCGGTCTACATCTTGACTCCTCCCTACTACTTCCTCTTTCCTCCTTGTCTCCTAGCCCCGCCTATCTTGCTTTCTCATTGGTCCAACGGTGCTTTATTAATTAACCAGTATGAGAAACATATTTACAGAATAACATCTCCCATCAGATGCCCAAATCACTCAGGCAGCAAGAGCCAGAACTCAGAACAACTTTTAAAAAGTTTTTAAAAGTGTTGATTTGTGTCCCACTCCCTCACAGCTTATCACCATTCCTGCCTGGTGCCGTCTTCACTTATTTGGCAGCCTTTTTGTCAAAATTGACAATTTGATACTGATTATTCTGTGTGGAAGGGAGGGGAGTGGGTCTTCTGCTCTAGCCTGTGGATGGGATTCTTGGGAAATCACCAATGAAAGCATCCTGTCTGGTTAGCAATGACTACTATTTTGCCCCGTAGGGCATAGTGCATGCCAGGCTGTATTTTGTGGGTTGCATAATGTGTACATCCATCTTGAAATGCTAGAACAGAACCATCTGATTTATTTAAGCACATCTTCCCAAATCAATTTAAGTAAGATTAATCTTAGAAAATTTTTCTACATTTTGGGGCTGGGCAGTAGCTCAACTGGCAAAGTGCTTTCTGTGCAAACATGAAGACCTGGGTCCACATCCCTCGTCCAGTTAAAAGGTGGGGTGTGGCGGCACACATCTGTAAGTTCAGTACTAGCAAGGCAATGGTACAAGACAGCTAGATCCTGGAAGCCATCTGGTCAGCCTGGGCAAATTGGTAAGCTGCTGTTTCAGTGAAAGACCTAAATCAAAAATAATGTGAAAAATGATTGAATAAGATTCCTAATAGTGACCTGTGGCCTCCACATACATGTACAGATGCAAGCACATACAACCCCCCCACACACACACACATGAGAGAGAGACATACAACACACACACACACACAGATGGTTGGGAGGGAGAAATAAAGAAAAAATTGCTGAAATGTAGGTAATAAAATCACTTCTGTTTTTGTTGGTTTGTTTGAGACACAGTCTCACTGTGTAGACCTGGCTAACTTCAAACTCACAGAAATTCATCAGCCTCTGGCTCCCATGTCTGGGATTAAAGATATACATACATCCAGCAACATCCCTTACTTCTAAATAAAATATTTTTAGCGAACTATCATTCTGTGAATATAGTGCAATTTGCTAAAGCTATCCTTTGTCTAATCAGGACCCCTATCTTAAGACGTGAGTAAAGGGTTTTATGCCTTTGTTAAACCATGTCTCAGCCTGACTAAATTTTAAGTGACAGAAGTCCAGGACCACTCTGTGTTACGAGCAGTTTTCCCACCAGCCTGATCTCAGAGCCTCGTCAACCCCAAATAACACACAGAGACACTGTATTAGATATAAAGCTGTTGGCCTGTTGCTAGCATTTCTTGTTGGCTACCTCTGTCTCAAATATTAACACATTTCTATTTATCTAAGTGTTTCCATGTGTTCTTATCTTACCTGAGAGAGGGTCTGGACCTCTTCTCTCAAGTCTCTACATCTTGACTCCCCTAATACATCTCCCAGAATCCTCCTTGTCTCCTAGTCCCACCTATCTTGCCTTCCTATTTGCTAACAGTGCTTTAACTCTGACTTATCCATCTGGGCTGTGATAGAAAATTCCATAGACAGGGTGATTTAATAACACAGATTTGTGTTTCACAATTCTAGATACACTAATATCGGGGTATCAGAATCAATGGTTCTGGCAGGCTGCAGGTTGCCTTCTGCCTGTATTTTCACATTGCGAGATCAGGGAGGGAGTTCCCTTCTCTAGGGTCTCTTAGTTAAGGACATTATTCCATTCATGGGACTCCATACTCATGATGTAATCACCTCTCAAAAGTTCCCCCAGCCTACTACAGCCACATCCCAGGGATTACAATTTCAAGATAAAAATTCAGCCAACGCACAAGCATCCACATCATAACACCCTCTGGCACCTGAAACTGACTGGCATGCCTCGATCCATGTCTAACTGTTGACTTACATTCTAGATCCTCACTAACAACTGTCTTTCATGAGAAGAAATGGTTGTGAAACATTAGCAGTGTCTAGCAAAGAACAAATATTAGCAATTAGAATTAGAAATTATGACTGTCTCTTCTACTTCTAAGTAACCTTTTTACCTTTATCTCCTCCTTCCTCTCCTCCCCTCCCATCCTCTCCCCTTCCCTCCCCTCTCCTCTTCTCTCCTCTCCCTTCTGTATGGAAACTGAGGCCATCTCCAGGCTTAAGGACAAAAGCCTGTGGAGATTTGGAGTCAGAGCACAAACCATGCATTTTTCTCTTTTCTCTCTTGGTTGAAAGTGCCTTAAGGTTGTTAATCTGTCCCTGCCTTTACTGATAACTAGCCATATCAACAAAAGAGGCATGACCCTTAGCCCATTAACCTTTACAGACAGGTAAAGAGTAACAAGTAAACTAGAAAATTAACTTAGCAGGTATCTATTGATGGGGAATTTGATAAAGCCATCTGGCTATAGCCATAGAGACACAAGAGTAGTCAGAGATTCCCTTCCTTATGTAATGTACTTCCTTCCAGCCTCTAGGAGTGGACTTCTGAGGTGAATTTTAAGTCATTTAAAATGTTAATACAGGTCAGCAATCAACAAAATCCTATAGTGTCTTGATGATAGCATCTGTAGGTTGAAATGTTCCCACCAGTGTTGCTGATGGGGGATTTGAGGACATCTTGGAGAAGGACGAGCATAACAGGAGAATCTGATGAGTGTTGTGCTAACAATAGGAGTTATTGTGAATGTGAGTGTGTGTGTGTGTGTGTGTGTGTGTGTGTGTGCTGTGTGTGTCTGTGTGTGTGTCTGTGTCTGTGTGAATATGACATGTACTCACATGAGACTATGTGAGTGTCTCAAAAATATTAACTCATTTAGCCTTCACTATGACTTTGGAACTGTCATCATCACATTTTCAAGATGGGGCTGCTGAGATACAGTAAGTTACCGAAGACCACACAGGTAGTTAAGTGGCAGAGCTATTTCAGGTCTAGCTAGGCTCTTACTCTATTGTTTCCAAAGGAGGGGCAGGTAGACATCTGGTGAGAGGTAATACGGGGTGGGGACTACAACAGTGTGTGTAAAACATTTTGCCTACTAAGGTTAATCATCTTGCATCCTTAAACATATTTAAGAATTCATAATATCCTTTCAATAATAATAAAAAAACAACTTTTAGTGGAAATCTCACAGAACACTGGGAATGGTGTCACAGGTGGGCACAGGAGCATCTGGAGTTCTGGGTCAACTTTAGCATATATAATGAGTGAGAAGCCACCATAGCTACATAAAAACCAGATAAGGGAGAGGGGGAGAGGGAGGTGGGGAGGAGGAAGAAGGAACTCCTATGGAATCTTACAAATCATGCTTACCCACTGGTGATAAATACTTTAAACGATATTCTCATTTGTCCCTTTCCTTTCATTCTGTTCAATGGTGACATCCAAGTTCAGTTTTTGTGAGCAAGCACATTTAGTCTAGAGACTTCCAGCAAATGACAGTGATTCATTTTCCCAGGCTTGTAATTCTGTTTTTGGTACCCAGAAGCAACTATGCCAGATTTTGCTGCTATTTCCAGAATGTGGGAAAGCCAACACAAGCATCATCTCTCTTGTAGTGGCAGCCACAGGCAGCTGTGAAATTGCAGGTGTGTTGAGTGTATGAGGCTGGGTAGGGATTAGAGCTTCTGTCCCCACCCCCACCCCATCCACGTCCATGTCCCCCTCCCCTGCCTGACCATCCTCCAGGAGTGAGATTACAGAGTGTGCTTAGATGAGGGATGTCCCAGGAGTTGTGAGCTGATGCTTTGTCTGCTGCCTTGGCCCCTGGAAAAGATAAGCCGATGTCTTCCTCCAAAACGTAATTCCTGTAGCTAATAAAATGCTCTTGGAACTCAGGCTGACTGAGCCTTCAGGGCCATCAAGAATGTGATGACAGCCAGTTCAGGGCTCCATGTGACCCTTGTGTTCTATATGCATAGATTTTTAAATTCCTTTGAAAAGAGCTTCCATGTGGTGAGGCTAAGGACAGAAATTTCTGGTATTTATACACTCTAGCAACTGAAAGGAAATAATTCTTCATGCTACTCTTGAGAAGGAAGTGCCATCAGCAAGACAGAATTCTCTGCCTGTTTTGACTCCCAGTTTGACAAGCATTACTTCCAGACCTGGCACCCAAATGGGTAACTGTTGTAATCAGAAATCTCCTCTGCCCTGTTGAATTCTTGTCTGATGTGTCTGTAAGAATGGTAAAATTGCTTTGTGGTGGGGGTACATGTCTTTCTTTAATCCCAGCACTTGGGAGGCAGAAGCAGGTGGATCTCTGTGAGTTCAAAGCCAGCCTGGTCTACAGAGTGAATTCCAGGACAGCCAGGGCTACACAAGAAACTTTATCTCATTTGGCAGGCTGGGGGGAGGAGGTAAGTGGCTAAAATGAGTTAGGTACTTACCACAACATCACTACTGAAATGCTTTAATGTGTCAGGTACTTACCACAACACAGTGACTTAGAAATGACTGAATGTGTGCATACGTCTCTTGTCTAGATGTGTCTCTTTCTGAGCTTCTAAATTAAAAGAGCACTTGCTGTGTCGCAGGTGAGGCAGTAACAGGCTAGCTCTCCAGCCCTGGACTTCATTCTCCATGCCACCTTGCTGTGAGCATATGCACACTTAAAGAAGGGCATCAGGGTGCCTGGAACATACTTTCTTGCACATGTTTTTGAAGGCACCGGGTGTCCACAGATCATGGACACCCCCCCCCCAGACATGCCTGAAGTCCTTTTTCATTTGCCATGTGTAGGCCACAAGGCACCCTTCTCTAAGATGTTTGATGGGCAGCATCCACCCCCTAGGGTGCTAGGCTTTTATCCCAGCAGCTGCCAGTAGGTGCTTGAGGACTTGCCAAGCCTGGCCAGCTCTTGTGCTAGCTCAAAAGGGTTCAGACAGCAATTAACTCTAAGTGTGTTTCCTGTGCCAGAACCCATTAGGACAGTCAATATTGGCATCTGCCTTTGCATGCTTAATAAGATCCCTCCCTGTTCCTGGGCCTGACCTCCAGGAAATGCCTTTAAGAATTCTCCAGGGCTTTATGGACATCAATAAATTAAGTGTCCTGGCAGTACTCCATACAAGGTAACACAGAGAACAGATAGGATAGGGATGCTTAATTAAGTCAGGGAGAGGTAGCTGGGGAAGGCAGGTGGGCAAGTAGAGGGCCCCACATTTTCAACACCTCACCCCCACCACCCACACACCTCAGGGAGACCCCTAACGCACTATTGTGAAACCTGCAGAACATAGTTTAAAAACCACTGATCCATCCTGGCTTACCCTTAGTGTTTGCTTGTCACTATGGCTCACGGTGACTAGCACCAGGCCAGACTGCTCCATTGGGCATGCTGGAGAGCCATCTGACATTGGAGAGCCATGTCTCACTGCAGGGTCACAGTGTTTCAAGTCTTCGTGACTTGGGAAAGCAAGGTTTAGGGAATTCTCAGTCTTGTCTTTCTTAGCTTTGGTAGGAGCCAAGGAGTTATCAGTCTGAGTCAGCATAAAGGAACTCATAATATGCTCATAGTATGCACTGATTTATTAGATGCTTTTTTTTTTTTTTTTTTTCTCGTCTGTCTTAAGCTACAGGAGTGGAGGGGAGCTGAGGGAGGCCTTGGCTCAGATCTCCTGGAAACCATATATTCTTTTTAGCTTCTGGGAGAAACGGTGGATCAGGACACTGAGAGTAACCGGCTCCACACTGGTATTCTGTTACTCCTGGGGCTTCAATAGGATAAACGCAGAAAGAGAGTTGGCCTGGAGTCTGAAGCAAGTGAGAAGTGTCCACAGCTGTGGGGGTGACTAGGTGCCTTGACTTTTTCCTCTTTTTCATCCTTGATTTTTTTGTTTTTCTACTTCTTTTCTTGTTCATCATATTGTAAAGCAATCCAGGAATAATCCAGGAATTGACCTGGTCCTCAACAGCAGCAACTGTAACAAATAATAACGTGTACAGAGCCAGACCCTCTGCCAAGCTGTCAACGCACATGATGTCATTTCTGCACCCATCTGAACAATGAAAAGGAAGCAGGACTCAGAAAGCTGAACTAATGTGTTCAAGGCTCCCAAGCTAGAATGAGGAAAACAGAATTATAAGTGCAGGGCGTTTGCACGTGCGTGCGTGCGTGCGTGTGTGCGTGCGTGCGTGCGTGCGTGCGTGTGTGTGTGTGCTGGATGGCAGAGTATACATGCATGTGGAGGACAATGGTCTAGTCTGGTGTCTTCCTAATCACATTCTCTGTTTTTTGTTGTTTATATTTTGAGAAAGGCTTTCTGACAACCTGGATCTCACAAGTTTGGCTCAACTTTCTGGCCTGTCTCCAGTTCCCTGGTATTAGCAACGCATACAGCTGTTTTCATTTGCTTGTTTTTCACATGGTTTCTGGAGATTGAACTCATGTCTTCATGCATACATGGCAAACATTTACTAACTGAGCTATCTCCCTCAGGCTCAGAACCCAGTACTTTCTGATTCCAAGCCTTCAGGCTATGGAATACTCACCAGACCTGCCTTCACAATTGAATGCTGCCTTTCAGAATCCTGGACAGTCAGGGCCAATACTTGAAAAAGCACAGCTATTTAATACTATTATAAACCAGATATTGATGTGAGGAGCCCAGATTTCACCTAGACCTCTGCCATCCATGGCTGGCATGGCTTGTGTCTCAGAAAGGCACTGGGCAGCATTTCAGATTCTCTGAGAGTCCTTATCAGATCCCAGAGTGGACAGGAAATGAAGACCACTTCTCATTGTGTTTGTAGAGCCAGAGTTAGCCCAGAGACCCTAGCCCCAGGGGGACTTTACCACTAGGGATGATATTTAGCATTCCTTGGGTGGGCATGGGGCAGGTAGCAATGCTGGGAGGCTCCAGCTATCTACTTAAATTCCAGGGTCATAAAATGATAGGTCTGTTTGTACCTTAGAAAGTACCTTAGCTAGAAGGTTGCAAATTTAACTTTGTCTACTTGAGCATTGATTAGTGATAGAAGGGAGGACAAAAAGAGGGTCTCTTGTGCCTACCCCCCACACCATCAATTCAGCAGCATCTTGGTGCTGTAACAAATGGTTTGAGACACACTAATCCCGGCCATGGCTCTAGTCTGTCTGCTGAAGAACCAAAAAAATGGTAAGTTAACTGAGTTCATAGCTAACCAGACTATTAGCCTAGAAAGGGTAGTTCACAGGGTTTCTATAGCTGTGAACAGACACCATGACCACAGCTACTCTTATAAAAGAAAACATTTATAACATTGGGGCTGGCTTATAATTCACAGGTTTAGTTCCTTATTGTCATGGTGGAAAGCATGGCAGCGAGCAGGTAGACATGGTACTAGAGAGGTAGCTGAGTATTCTATATCTTGATCTGCAGGCAACAGGAAGTGAACTGTTTCCCACCCTGGGCATAGCTTGTGCATATGAGACCTCCAAGCCCACCCCCACAATGACACACTTCCTCCAACAAGGCCACACCTACTCTAAAGCAGCCATACCTACTAAGAGTGCTATTAAGAATGGGCCAGCATTCAAACACACAAGTCTATGGGGGACACACCTATTCAGACCACCACAGGTAGCAAATTGGTGTTCCTCCCTTAACTTCTAGCTCTAAACAGGTGATTCTAGCTATGTCTTAGACCAGGTTAAATTTAACTACCTCGGACTGTGTGAAAAGATGAAAATGTCTTTTGTAACTAGTGTATCTTTTTTGGGTTTTCTCAATTGAGAGAAGAAACAGGGTGGGGAAAAGAGGGGGTGGAGGAGGAGAGAGGGAGAAGGGGATATATACCAATACTAAAAGGATTTCATTGTTTCCACCACTTTTCCCACAATCAGCTTCCTTGAGAGCCTTAGCATAACCAGGTATTTGACACACACACAAAAAGTTCCCTTGGCTTTGGTACTTAATAATACAGAAATCTCATCTCATTATCTGTGCTTGGTCCTCATAGACCCTTGAGATTGGCCCCAAGAGAGGAAGCAAGAACATAGGGCTGTGCATTAAAATGTCACTCCTCGTGAGGCCTCTAGACCTCACACTGGTTGAGAATTTGGACACAACAGGTAAGGTATAGGTGTTGACCTTGCTGTCCCCCAAAGGCCCGGTGGGGTCTATTGAATTAGCACATTGAGTGTTTCACTACGGTTAATGTTTTAGCCATTATGTCAATATACTTAATGACATTTTATTTGAATATTCCATGACAGAATAAAACTTTTTTGGCAAGGAAGTTTTGTTTCTAAATGAAGGGATGACATTAAGAATTGTCCTGCTGCACTTTGGACTCTACTGAAAAGTTTAAATTAAGAATGTGCATGTGCGCACGCACAAGTGCATATACACACACACACACCAAAAGAAAAAATATACAAAACAAAGTAACAATAATAAAAAAGCAAAGAAATGCCTTGAGAGTTCTCATTCTCTTGGTTCTTTCTGGTCTAAGAGTCTGTTGGGCAGCCTGTTGTTTGGGAAAACAGCTGCTGGCAATTTCTAGCAGCTGTATGATTGGTGTAATGCATTAGACTGCTTTGCTCTCTCTTACTGTACAGTTGCTAGGAAAGATCTGCAGCCAGCTATTTGGCACCCCTTGTGCCTCTGGTACTTGTGGTATAACCTTGTATAGAAAACTTGTCTTCTCTCTCATTTCTTCTTCTGCAAAACAGAGACCATAATAGTGCCTTACTAGGGCAGAGTGAATGGAAATAAATAGAATAGGTGAGGATTTTATAATTTGTTGGTTCTGAGTCATAGTCAACACTCAGTAGATGCTGTTATCACCAACATAGACAGTGTAGAGCATTAGTGATCTGCAGTTGGAAGAGACCCTAACATTTCCTAATGGCACACTGTCTTCTCCAAAGGTGCTTTTAAAAATCTTCATTCCCAGCCTGTATATAAGTCCCAGTGTCACTAAGGTCTGGAAGTCTGTCCTGTTCCAGTCTCCCTCTTCACACCTTCTGGCTTAGATAGATCGCTGTCACCTGAGGGAATGCATCCCGTTTGGATACCTACAGCAATACAAAGTCTGTTTTCCTATGGGCCAAAGATGGAAGAGACTGGCCTCCAGCCATAGGAAACAGAACAGAACAGAGTTAACTTAACAGTGTCTTGAAGGAGTCTTATACTCGTTGTGTGGGACAGAACAAGAAATGCAGAGATCTTGAAATCTGATATCTGACACGAAGATCTTTATTACCTGGCACATTTCTTTAGAAAACTTGTTTCACTTTCTGAGAAGCAATTCCTCCATCTGTAAAATGTGTATGTAAGTGGTACCCAACTAATGAGTTTAACTCTGAATCTGCTAAGTAATTGACTGGTGTCAGCTTCTAGGGAAGGGTAGGAGGGGTAGGAGATGCCAGTGGATCTGGACCTTCCTGCAATAACTAACTTCTCATCCATCTTCTCTGCCCCACCAGTCCTATGCATGGGGATCTACAGTTCCAGTGAAAACATTTCCAAACATAGGACTATAAAATTGGTCTGCCTTATTCTAGGGTGAATCTGAATAGCATCAAAGAGAATTTGAGTTTTACAGAAGTGTGAAGTCTTCAAGAACAGGTCTCCACTACTTGAAGTTTCATAGGTTACAACAAACTGACACTGTTTTCGATTTAGAATAACGAATGTGGTCTGTCTATGTGAGCATTACCTGAAGGCTTGATTGAAGTGCAGATTCTTAGACATCAGGTCCAAGCTCTGTAGGTACAACCCATCAATATGTGTTTTAAGAACTCCCAAGATTCTTCTAGGTACTTTGTGTGTCTCCTGTTTGAGAATGCTGATGTTTGGGTTGGGATGGGGTCCCCTGCTTCTCCTCTTCCCCACCCCAGCTGTGTTCAAGCCCAGGTGACAACACCAACTCTCTAGCCCTATGTTGTCAGCATATCTACAGTTCAATGACAGTGGGTAAGAGAATGGCTTACTGCTCCATCCCTGGAGGTAGTTCATGTCTTTAGTGGGTGTACCTGACACCCTAGCTTAGGCCTAACGAGGAGTTAGGGAGCAATTCCCTGCTTTGGATGTGCAGTCTACTTTACCTGTAAAGCTTTCTTCCTGGTCTCTTGGCCACTAGTCAACTCTCTGAAGACAAGAACAGCAAACTACTATCCACGGAAGTCCTTGTATATTTTTAAAATACTTTGTACCATTTTATTCTGTTTATTCCCATTCACTCTTCACAACCAACCAATGAAGTAGATGCTGTTAATATCTGTGTCCCAAACAGGGAAACTGAACCTGAGTGATTTTTCACATAGTCATGGCACTAGGGAACAGCAGATGAGGGATTTGAACTCACATCTGTGAGGCCGCAGATTCTGTGACTCCCTAGCCAACTTCCTTGCTTGTTATGCAGGCTGTCTCTTCAGGCTACATGTGAACAAAGGAACATTCTAAGTAGATAGACAGGTGTAAGAAAATTCAGTATATGTAACTAGAGATTGGCTTCTACAGACTAAGGCATAGGTAACGATTCCTATGTTGAGAAATACCAAGCCCATTTAGCTTCATCAGCCTTAGAAGTCTGCCCATGATTCTCAGAGTTATCTTCAGAAATCAAGCAAATGGGATGTGTTCACATATGTGTCAAATACAGTGTGAGAATAGGGAACTGTCCCCTAGGAGCTCAGTCAGAGAAGTCTGAAGCTAAGAGGTGCATGCAGCACTGTTACTAGTGAAATGATTTTCCAACAAGGTCAATAGATATCTGTGCAACCAAGCCATACCTGCCTGTACAAAACAAACAAACAAACAAAAAGGGGGTGGGGATTGATTTGAGTTTCCACAGTAGTGAGGTTAATGAACTAGTCTGACAGAGTAGGTGGAAAGCCAGGTGGGCATTGTCCTGAGATGGCCCCATAGTAGACAGAGACCTCTTTCCCTGTGTGTCCAAAGGGGCCACCACTAGCTACAGTCAATGTGCAACCATGGGCATTGTTTCCTTTAAAGAATTCAGGCTAGTGGTAAATGGTAGAGCATTTTGTCTACCATCTGCCAAGCCCTGGGTTTAACACTTAGAACCACAGGAAGAAAAAAAATAGGAAAAAAAAAAAATAATCAGGAGCTGGAGAGATAGATGGCTCAGCAGTTAGGAGAGCTTTCTTTTTGTCCAAAGGGCCTGGGGTTAGTTCTCAGCAGCCACACAAGGCAGGCAGCTAACAACAGCCTATAACTCTGGATCCAGGGGTTTAATAATCTCTTCTGGCCACATCGGGTAGCTCACAACCACCTGTAACTTGAACTGCAGAGGATCCTACACCGGATCCTATGCCATACACATAATTAAATGTTAGAAAACTTAAGAACAAAAACGTACAAGAAAAACAGTCAGGCTGGCAGCTGAATACATGAAATGAGCAGAACTGCGCAGGTGTGCAGGACAGGCCTGGGTAAGCAAGCTGTTGTCATGTAGCTGCATCACTTCCCTGTTGTTGCAAGTCTTCTGAAGAAAGCCAGCGTTCTTGACCTTTGTATCCTGGCCCTCTTTTCCTTTAGTGCTGGCAACATTTCAACACTATGCATTGCAAAGTAAACACATTGTCTGTTGATGGCCAGCTGCCTTCAACATCTTACCTCTGCGTTTAGTATTCCGAGCAAGTTCTGCAGCCATCTGCCTCCTCTCCTATCTCCTCGTGTCCCTGTTCCATCAAATTCCAAAAGACACGTTTCCTGAACTCTCAGACTTTCCTCAAAAGTTGTATTTCATGAGGACCTTAAAACTGACATAAATTTATTTCAGTTGCAATTTTTAAAAACTATCAACAGATGCTGTCTTGAGAATGAAATAAACGTTACAGAGTTGAAAGCTGAAAGTAATGGGTGTTTTGGAGTGGGCCAGCTCTGGGTTGATTCCAGTTCTGTACCAGTATTCCTGACCCAGTGACAGAGTCTCTCTATTCAGAACAATATGCATTCAGAGACAAGCTATTGCAGGACCACACTCAGAAGGAGCCTGCTCTTAGTTTAATATTCTGCTGTTACCATCTTGAAATTCTGGGTAATTATTGACTAATGGGCTTGTCAAACTTGTTCCAATCAGCTATTGTTTTTTTTTTTTTGTTTGTTTGTTTGCTTGCTTGCTTGCTTGTTTTTCAAGACAGGGTCTCTCTGTGGATCTCTGGCTGTCCTGGAACTCACACTCTAGACCAGGCTAGCCTGAACTCACAGAGAGCTGCCTGCCTCTGCTTCACAAGAACTGGGACTGCAGGTGTGCGCCACTACCGCCTGGCCCCAATCAGCTATTTTATCAGTTAATATATTTTATGTACAAGGGCATAAACTCATAGGCCCTGGAGTCAACATTTATTTTGACCCACAGGGTGTTTTAAAAACACTTTTATTAGAACTGTAGACAAGTTGCAAAGGGCAGAACCTAGCATCCATACACCTGTACCAGGGTTTTCCATATTGTAACATCATCCATGAATTCATCACATGTTTGTCACAAGTGAAGACCGAAGGCCAGAACCTCACTATTCTTACACTCCACTCTGCATTGGAAGTGAGGTGAGGACCTGAACGGGAATAAGACCATCTACCATTGCTCTGCTCATATTAAAATAAAAAGGGGGAACCGTGGGGAGCCTCGAGCTGCCGCCGTCATTGCAGGATGGCGACCGCTCCCCTACAGGATGCAGTGAACGACTCCATGTTGGGCAATGCCTCCGCGAACTGCATGGCCCGAGCTTCCCGCATGCGCAGTAGGAACGGTGTCTCTGGCCAATCCCGAGGCCTCGGGTGTCTGCAGTTCGGCTGTGACCAATCAGGGTACGACCAGTGTCCTTTTTCCCTATATAAGCAGCTGCATTTGGGTTTTTGGGGCCCCTCGCTTCCTGCTCTCCCTTCAATCAAGAGGCTCTCCAATAAAGCATGATTTGAGAAGAACCCTCAAGGTGTGGTCGTTCTTCCTCGCTGGTCGAGGTGCGCTGGCTATCACTGACACCCTTCCCTGTTTCTGGATTCTATCTAATTACCAATTGTATTTGTCATCGTGTCTCATTATACTCTTCTGAGCTATGATTCAGATGTGCCCATACGTATACACGTGTGTGTGCACACATATGAGCTCAAGGACACTTTATCAGAGCTTAATGGAACAACCCCAGGTGGAACAGACATTAGAGGAACTTCAACATTTGAAGGAGCATTGGTCCGGTATTTTGTAACGTGTTCCTTAATTTGAGTTTGTTTGCTTTTGTTTCTGTTTTGTTGTTGTTGTTGTTTGTTTGTTTTGTTTTTTGTCATAGTAAGGTGGGCCTGATGGGTTTGGGTGACAAAGACTTCACAAGTGAGTGGCTTATATCCATCACATCAGAGGAACACTCCATGAACCATGTTTATTTCTGTTCATGTTGGCTGACATCGCTTGGCCAGGGGTATGTTTGTCAGACTTCTATGTGAAGTCTCACCCCTTCCTGACTACACTCTCCAGGAAGCGAGTCACCCCCCAGAACACACCCAGGCTCCTCTCCCTCCAGATTGAATCTGCATAAAATTGTTCCAACTCTTGCAACACAGATACTTTGCAAACTCCTGATTTATTATCTAGCTGTGTCATATTGTGTCAGTATGTCCTTGTAGATATTTTTATTATACCTCGGGTTATAACCTAGGGCCACTACATTGATTTTGCTGGTCAGAGTGTCCTAACGTTGGCCGTTTGGGAGGTCTTTTACATTGGCTCCTGTGTCTGCTTTACATGCCCAAACTGTTATTGTTGCTGTTGAGTTATTATGGTTTATTATTATTATTATTATTATTATTAATGTGTGTGTGTGTGTGTGTGTGTGTGTGTGTGTGTGTGTGTGTGTGTAGGTCACAGGCAAACCACCTTATCTCAGGTGGAAAGGGCCTCCCTCAGCCTGTGGTCAGCAGCCTGTGCCCCAGGCAGTCACCGCCTCCCTCAGCCTGTGTGTCAAAGTCTGTGCACACACCAGGAGTCTGACCTGAACCTTCTTACACCTCCATAGGGAGACTTTCCCAAAGAGTTATGTTCCAGCTTCAGACTAACTCTAGCTTTCTGGATCTGGAAAGCCCTCTTCACACTGGAGCCCACTCACTGTTCCTTCTGAACCCTCCTCCGTTTCCATAGAAGGTCAAATTATATTTCAGTGTTATAAAACTCACTCAGAACATCTCAGGCCCTGGGTTCTGTCCCTAACACTGCAAATAAATTACTGATATTAGTTACTCCCCCATCGTGTTCTCCTTGCCCCTCCACCATTGTGTGTTCCGGGATTGTTTGTCAGTCAATCCTGAATCGTGTCAAATGTTAAAAACTTTGGAGCTCCACCTGTTGAGGCTTTTCAGTCTAGGTACAAATAGGCACTTGAATGCAAATGTAAAACTCGATTTGTGGAAGGAAATGCCTGTTCCTCACTAGGACCGAAAGCCTCGAGAAAGATGTATTTCTCCCAGATACTGAGGGAGAAACGTGGACTAGTTTTCACCGCGGCCAATTGCCTTAGATGCGACAAGGTTCACATACATTTGTGGCAGTTTCCTGGGTGTTTTTTCTTAGTAGTGATTCTCACATTGGGACCTGAGGGCCCAAGTGGGGAGCTACAAAAGTCAGTGCTCGTCACCCACATATTACTCCCGTTCACATGCTCACTCATTCATCTGTTTTACTGCCTTTCACCACTCGGGCTGCTGAAACTGGGGCTAATAAACATGTCTTCGTGTCCACAGTTCTAGAGGCTGGGAAGTCCACAGTCTCAGCCAGGCAGATCTGATGAGGGCCTGGATCACAGACAGGGTCTGCTGTGACGTCACATCTGTCTTCTTCCCTCCCTCCTTCCCTCCTTCCTTCCTTTTGTTTTTTGAGACAGGGTTACTCTTTTTAGTCATGGCTATTCTGAAACTCTGGTCTTGAACTCAGAGATTTGCTCGCCTCTGCCTCCCAAGTGCTGGGATTAAAGGTGTGTGCCACCACATTTTTCTTAAGGGAGGGGCTGCTCTCCTGATCTTATTGTCACCAGCCCCTGCCAGTGTTGTCACTGGTGGTAGTGAAGACAGCATGTGAATTTGAGGAGGACTATAAATTGTATTTAGCCAATGAATACTTCCTGAGAACCATCATTCCCTGGATACAGTAGAGGTAGCTGACGGGGATATAACTGTGAACAGATACATTCTCTGATGTTACAAATGTTGTAGTCTTCTAGGAAAAACAGCAACCAAAGGCAGGGAGGTGGGTAAAAACTATGTAAGATAGTATGTTAAGTATCACTGTGGGAGAAATACAAGGTGTTAGGCAACTAGACTGAGAGTGGGGTGAGCTGGGAGAACATTCTGGAAGAAACAATGGTTTGGTTGAACAAGTGGGAGTTAGCCAGACAAAAATCCACGGAGAGCTGCAGAGCTAGCTAGGGGTTAAGAGCCTGTGCTACTCTTATAGAGATTGAGTTCGATTCTCAGCACCTCAGGGAGGTGGTTCATGGCTTCCTGTAACACCAGCTCATTGACACTCCTTAGACACTGCACTCTAGTGCAGCCTCCACTGTGAATACACGTAATTAATTTTTTTAAAGGGGTTGCTAGTGAAGAGATGGCTCCATAGTTCTTGCAGAGGACTCAGGTTTGATTCCAGCTTTTATATGGCATCCAGTGCCTTCTGTTAATTCCAGTTCTTTTGCCCTCCGTGGATAACAGGCATGCAAATAGTGTACATATATACATACATACATTTATATGTAAAAGTAAAAGTCATTATCTTCAAAACAGAATACAAAGCCCAAAATCCAACACTGTGATATGTGACAAGAAATCCAACTAAGCCCTGGAATCGGACGCAAGCAGGAGAATCTTGGCTCCTAATGGCTGCGGTATAGCTGCAGACTGTAAGATCCAGAGATGAATCTCTGCAGATAAAAGATAGATGCACATGTGTGAAATCGTGTTTAATAACTTTATTTCACCCTGGATGCAGGAAGCCGGTGGCCTTGGAGTTCTATACAGACTGATTTCTTGGTTAGGCTTGCACATCAGGAAGGTTTCCCACCTGCCAGGAGGAGAGAGAAGGCACTAATAACACAGAGGAGCCTGGTAGGGGAAGCTGCATGCACCTCACAGGAGATGCTGCAGGAGATAGTGCCGGTGGCCCAAGCTGGGGGAGGGACCCTGTGATAAAAGAGTGCTTATAGATGAGAACCAGTCTACACAAGACGTGAGACTAATGACCCTTCACAAAAATGGAAGACACTGCTAGTGAAGAAAGGACATTGTTATTTGTGAGGATACTCAAAATTTCACACCCAAGACAAAGGTCTTGGTCCTTTTTGAGTACTGGGATTACATGCATAGGCCACCACTCCTATCCCAAACTACTGAGGGACAGCCCACCCGCCTGCCTGCCTGCCTGCCTGCCTGCCTCTTTCCTTTCTTTCTTCCTAATTGCTTTTATTGTCCATCCATAAGGACTACTGTACTCTAGTTTTCTTAGATATTCCTCAGTGTGCTTCCATCTCCGTGTCCATCCTGTGACAGTGGAGAGCAGAGGCAGCTATCAGGGCACGTGTGGATGAGGGGCAGCCGGTGGTAGCCGGGAAGGGGTGCTGGAGAGGCAGAAGGAGCATATTGTATTTACAGTTGCACTCCCTTGTGTGGCTGAAACAGCACTTTCTATGCCTGGAAAATAGTATGTCTGAACGGATTAATAATCTGTTTAGAACGTGTAATCACATGTTAATCTTTCCCTTTCTTTTGCTCCAACCGCTGTGAGAGACTAGAAGACAACACAAAGGGGCTGGGGAAGGGAGACGAGGATAGAGGGGTGGCCGGTTTATTTCTAACCATTTGCAGCTGTCAGCTTGTTTGGGGACGTTTTTCTTTTTCGGCGGAGGAACAAAGTCCTGTTCCATGCAATTGTTTTCTTTGGCGTAGTGAACAGACACTTTCTTGAGGCGCACACCGAGATAACACGAAACATCTGCTGGAAGTGCTCCGCTCCCCGCAGCTGCATGCGCCTCCTCATCGTGGAGAGCATGGGGCTTCTGCAGATTAGGGCAGTGTTCAGGAGGCTGGGCAACGGGGCTGGGTATGAAGAGCAAGCGGGTAAACAGACGAGGGCATGTAAAGCCTTAAGAAACATCTGTGTTCATTTCTTCCCCCTTGTGATCCCACTGCATTTTGTCTTGCAAGAATTCTGGAAATGGTATGTTCTCGGCGTTGCTGCCAAAGGTCTGTTTTCTTTTCTCACGTGTGTGGGATATTGTTTTTACTCAGAGCTATTAAGAATGAGTGATTTTTATGACTTGTAGAGGGATTTTCACATGCACACTCCTATTCCTGAACTCCAAAGACAAAAGAACAGGACAAATGCCCTCAAATCTGCATGACGGCTTAAAGAGGAAAGGTGGACATTTCTAGTTGTTGTGACTGACACAAGATTGGGTCCCTGAAGGATCTGCTGGGGTTTCCTGTGTCATGACAAGCTCCTTGGACACTCACATGGTGTGCCCAAATATCAGTGTTCTTCCACTTTTCAGAGAAGTCTTTGTCTTTGGCGAAAGGGCATTTTCACCTGTCCTGTTTCATCTCCCACTACCCCATCCCTGACCATCCCAGCTGTGACAAGGAAGAGCTGACTATAACAACAGGACCATCCAGCTCTGTCCACTGTGTCTGCTTGAACTGAGCTTCAACCAAGCATTTCAGTATCACATTTCCTCAGCTGAGGATACTGAGCCTCCTGGAAGTTATAATAGCAAGCCTGCCCCGGGGTGGGCAGCATGGAGGTTCCACAGCTGGAATCTGACACAGGGATGATCGATAATGTCCTAGCCCTGGCACGTAGATTTGGAGACTTAAGAGCCAGGCTACCGTATTCCACCTTCATCTTCCAACAAATTTGTGTCTTTGATCCTGCCATTTGGATGGGATAAAAGGAGCCGTGAGAACTCTGAAAGCTCCCCCGCATGGTGGAAAACAACAGTCTCTAGAATTTGCACCCTTGAATTCAGACCCCTTTCATCTCATGCCCTGGAAGCTCCGAACGCCCTGAGTTGGTTCTTTCCTTTCTGAGCTTTGATGTCACTGTCAGGTGATGACAGAGGATCTCTACCCTACTGGAGAATGATACCCATCCTGATGGGCAATAAGGAGCCCTCTATGTGGGAGATTGATGCAACCCCTGTCCTTGTGGAGGGCATAGTCCCAAAGCAGGAGTCTTAACAGCTGTGCTATGGTCTGTGACCTGCACAAGAAGACCTCAGGAGACAGACAACAAATGCCACAGGTATGACTCAAGATGAGGGAAGAACAGTCATTGACTAGGTGTCTACAAACATTGAGGAATCAGCCAGTTGTTTGTGGAACTTACGATATTTGGGGAGAGTTCTCCAAAGTCTATAGAGACAGGTCCTTCTGCTCTGTTCCTCCAGAGCCCAGGGTTCAGCCCAGCACTGATGACAGGCCACAGTCTCATTGCCAAGTGTTGGCTTCTCTCACCAGGAGAAAGAATGAACATCTCATACCTCAGAAACTGCCCATTTAGCTTTGAACCCTATGTCAACCTTCTGTTTTCTCTAAAGCTTTCTCTCTCTCTCCCTCCCTCCTTCTCTCCCTCATTCTCCCCCTCCCACCGTGAGTGAGTGAGTGAGTGTGTGTGTGTGTGTGTGTGTGTGTGTGTGTGTGTGTGTGTGTGGTGTTTGTGTATTTTTCTCTGGTCTATAAAAGAGCAATCACAAAAGCCACAATTTGGTTTTCTTTGGAAGAGTCTGAAAAAGAAATATTCATGGGTGTTTAAGGGCCTACTGGCAGTGAGGGAAGAGGAAAGAAAAGAAAAAGCAAGCAAGAAAAAGACGGGTTAAAGCTCGGAATTTACTGGAATTTGTATTTACTTTTCTTTGGGAGAAAAGAGATTTACTAAGTCAGAGATCAAAGGGAAATCTGCACAGGCTGCCGAGGAGTTATATTCTGTGCTAGGTTTAGCTCTCACTGAATGTGGCTTGGAGATCAGAACATTGTGGTGAGACAGTTCATAAACTCAGCAGGGCTTTGTTCGAATGCTGGCTCCTGACAGAGCACCAAGACCTCTAGAGCAGCAGCCAGGGCTGTGGAGATGTCTCATCAGCACCCAACCCACAGACCCACCTAACCCTTGCCCCAGTTCCTTGACCTGCTGGAACCTCATGAGTGAGTGTCTTGGATTCTGACCTCTGCCCAAACATGTTCCCTCCTCTCATTCTGGAATCTGAGCTCATCTTAGTCCTACTTTGAGCTCACTAATTCTGTTTCAGTACTGGTTCATTTGTAATGACGAAGGCACACCACATGACCCAAGGGCATCAAAGTCCTGGGTTTTTTTTTTATCTGTCACTTCTTAGTAGATCACTCATCTGAATATGTTTTCTTCTTGGAATCTTAAATTTTCCCAGCCTTAATCTAAGAGTCACAGGATGTGAGATAGATGGATAATACAGAGGAAAGGCATACTCTCAAGGCTTAGTTCTCAACTGGTAGAGACCTGCCAGTCATCTTTCTCATTTTCCATCTCAATTCTTATCTACCTGTCCAGGATGGTTGTCATACCTGGGTTAGCTCGAAACACCTAAGACATGCAGTCTGCTGCAGTGAAGACTGTGGGAGGACACTGTCCTGAGGCATGCAGTCTGCTGCAGTGAAGACTGTGGGAGGACACTGTCCGATGCAATGAAGACTGTCCTACATAACTTTCTGATTGGATGCAATTACTGAAGCTTATCTTTCATTACCCAGAAACTTAGATTGAAAGAACAAATGGAGTTAATGATTAAGGAAAGAGGAATTTCAAATTCTTTCTTCTACCTACAAACTAGATAAAGTTGTTCATTACAAAGATCTTCCTTCTTCCAAAAGCATTTCTCCCCATTGGCACCTAGGTGCCCATTAGCTGACCTGTTTTGGGAGGGCATCTTCTGATGCAGTGAACTTCTCCTTGGCCTGCTCTCTCCATCACCGCTCATTTGCTCGTTTGTGCTCCTGTGCTGTTGAAGAATAAATTTGAGATGCTTCATTATGCTGAACAGTTGAGTGGTGCCTCTCACACAGGTCCAAAGTCAAGTCAAACTGCAAAGGAACCTGTACTTTGGATTTTAGAATTTGATGATTTGAAATCCCAGCCCCATTGTTGTATAAAACTACAGCACATACTTCAGAGCCTCTGTTTTTCATCTGTGAAATGGGAATAATAAAACTACTTCACAGGTAAAGGTGACATATTCAACCTTCTGCAGCTTGCCTCACTTGTCTTAGAGGGAGTGCAGTCATATGTATAGGACACTTTTTCAAAGATTCTGGGCCCTCTCTCAACATTTAGAGGTGGTTTTAGTGGCCCCATTTCAACAGAGAAAGCTCCAAAACTCAAATAGCTGTCCCCACCCCATCTTTGTCCAGGGTTTACCTCATCTTTAAGTCATGGCACCTGTTGCCACATCATTCAGCCACTATGCGGAGCCCACATTGTCCCTGGGTTTGTTCAATGTGTTGACTTTGACATTCAAGAAAAGCTGGTATCCATGCAGAAACCTGGAGAGGCAGATCCCATCACAACTGACTACCAGGAGATTCCCCCAACAGAACATCCCACAGAAGATTACTTCACTTTGAACAGCAAAGTCCCAGGCTTCTGAGGACCTGGGACATCGCTATGGCAAACCTCTATCATGACCTGGAAGCTGGTGGTTACACGTGTCTTCTCTGGAGAAGAAAATATTCCTTGTAACAGTGACTGGCTTCAGAGAGATGGGATCAGCCCCATTTGTGAGTCCCACTATGTTCTAGGCACTATAGGGAGAGCTTACACATTGTGACACCCTCCTCACCCGCAAGGAAAGCCTTGCTCTGACCTCTTCTATAGAGCTGAGAAACCAAAGGATAAATAACTGACCCTTGTCGTAGAGCTGGTGAAGGGGCTGAGCAGGAATTCAAACAGCCTTAACTTTGAAGTTCATTACAAGAGGCTTCCTATTAACAGCAGGGTAAATAACAAGAGTATGAGTAGTTTATCAGAGAAGGAGAGGAAGAGGGAGGGAGAGAAGGAGGGAGAGGAATGGCCATCCTGCTGCCTGCTGCCTCAACCCCCTGGAAGTTGTAGTCATCAGACTGGGAAACTTGAGGGACTCTTCTAGCCACCTGCCCTTTCTCTGTCACAGAAACATAGCCCCTCAAAGAGATGGAGTGGAGTGAGAGGTGCCACGCCAGCCATCTGAGAATTGTTCACCTTGGAGGCAACGCCGTGGGAAACACTTTCAATCAAAATTTGCAAATGGGTAGCTTTGTGGGGTGCATCTAACACAGAGAGGTGTTTTGTTTTAATGGCAGGAATTTTCAAAACTTCAGATTAGTTGTTAACCTTTTTAAAAGACAATAGGTTTACACAAAACTCCAGATTTCTGAAATTACCCCGAAAAACCCAAAGTTCTGATACCCCCGAGTCTCCATCCCTCTCTGGCCCCTGGGGGCTGGAGTGGGGCAGCCATCCACTTGGAGCCGGAAGTGGTACAGTGCTTTTTAATCTGCTACAGTCCTTTCCCCCTTGGGAGTACCAGTTCCCCTCCCCACCACAGCATCCTCAGCCTCCATTTTTCTCCTCTTGGAGCTAAGGGTGGACAGATCCTTCCTAGTGGCTTCATACCTTTTTCTTTTGTTTTCTCTAGGTGTTCCCTTCCCAAAGAACTTCCTTCAGATCTGCAAGAAGATCCTGTGCCGTCTTTTCCGGGTCTTCGTCCATGTCTACATTCACCACTTTGACCGGGTCATTGTGATGGGTGCAGAGGCTCATGTCAACACCTGCTACAAACACTTCTATTACTTCGTCACAGAGATGAACCTCATAGACCGCAAGGAGCTGGAACCCTTGGTAAGTGTCTCAGCGGTATGACGTCATACATTGTGAGAACCACTGGGGGGGTGGGTAGGATGGAGCTGCAGAATTAGACAGGGCACAGTGATCAGCAATAAACTGGGGTACATCAAAATGTCTACTGCAACCAGGTAAGTGTCTGAAGTTGCTCTCCAGGAGGTAAGACAATGTCGTGACATTATTCCTACATAATGACGTGGGCCAGGGAAGCTAGATTTAATGCTCAACTCGGAAAAGAATCATTTACTGAATTTCTTAGAGACATCCACCCCCTCACCCCTAGGTTTTGTTTTGGTTCTTTGAGACAGGGCTTCTCTGTAACAGCTCTGGCTGTCCCAGAACTTGATCTGTAGACCAGGCTGTCCTGGAACTCAGGGATTTGCCTGCCTCTGCCTCCCAAGTGCTAGGATTAAAGGCATGAACCACCACTGTTCAGTTGAGGCATTTCTTTGATCTATCACTATTAGTTAGTGATGCTCAGAAACATTTATTTCCTTAGTCAGTAAATGACCATTTAACACCCACTGTATGTCAGCTACTAGACACACAAAATCAAATTAAACTTCCTATGTCACAGAAAGAAGCGAGCCCTAAGGAAGAGCTCTGTGTCTTGGGGAATTTGTTCTTTATACTGAATCACCTGGGTAAAGTCATTATGGGTATATCATTAGAGATTAAGAACATTTGAGATCAAGCTCTAGCTTGTTATTCAGATAGGTGGAGTCTGACTTCATTTTATTGTTTTTAAAAGAGATTTATTTTTATTTGTGTAGCCATGTTTTGCCTGCATGTATGTTTGTATACCATGTGTGCATGCGGTGCCTATGGAGGCCAGAAGAGGGTCTCAGATTTCCTGGAACTGGAGTTAAAAGTGGTTGTGAGCTGCCATGTGGGTGCTGGGAATTGAACCTGAGTCCTCTGAAAGAGCAACCACTGGGCTCTCCCTCCATATACTGCTTTTATTTTCTTCCCTTTCACTGTTGGCTTTGGTGTGTGCTTGAGGAACCAAGGACTCTCAAAACCTTTATAACAGGTTCACTCTAATGAGGATGCTTGTCTCACACCATCTCCAGTGCTGCTAGTGGGTACCTTTCTACCCAGTTAGGAGGCATTGCTTTATACTAAAGTCATGGTTTCTTTTTCCTTGAGAAAGCTAAAGTATGGTTTTCCTAAATATAGTTGGCAAAGTAAGTTTTATCCAAGTCTTTTTGAATATTGACTAAATACAGGGCCCAGGTGTCTGTTCTACTATTTACCCTTCTTTCTTTGTCTGCACGATTGAAATGATGTTTTATTGTTAGTTGGTTAGTTAGAGGTCTACAGCTTACATGCCTACCACTGAAAAGATACTGTGTTATATTCACGTATCCCTACAATAAGAGCTGATCCCAGCTCTGTGAAGAAGCAGCAAGTCAGGTAGGAACCAGAGCGGGCAGAGGAACGGTTGTAGAGTGTACTCATGTGAAGGCTCTCAGCATGCTTGCGGCACACAGGCTGTTCCAGTCATCTGTTGCTTTGCCCTGCCGTCTTTAGTCTGATAACCTCATGTGGGAGGTGTTTGGCTATGGGCTCTAGATTGGCTGGGTTATACTGGCTGTGTGTGAACAAGTCATGAGTAAACAGTTTGCCACCTCAGATATTAACTAGCTAGGGGGGTGGGGAGGAGAGTGAGGGTCAGCAAGGTCTCAGGGATTAAAGAAGCAAAATACAAAAATAAATAAACAAATAAATAAAAGACATATTAACTATGCATGTACTGTATATCTGTTAAAGAAGATGTTGGTGAATCTCATGCTACCTTTAGGAGTTTAATTCGTGGTCTATAATTACACCATGGAATATACACCAAACACTTTGCTTTACACATAGTTGCAATGTCTCTTACGTCATTGGTTAAAGAATAGGTGGTATCTTCACTTTATTTCCACTAGGATCTTAGAAAGCATTTCGGGACAGCCCCCAAGTTATCTCTAAGCATCATTGTTGGATTCACATAGCAAAAAAAAAAAAAAAAAAAAAAAACGTAAAGGCACTGGTGGTGTGTTTGCTGTTCTGTACGAAGACTACTTGAGAGTGTAAATAACCACCATGAGAGTAAAGGTTGTACAAACAACTCTGGGGAGTGTAAAGACTGGAAACTGTTGATAAAGCTAATCTCAGGAAATGTCAAGGGCAGTGAGAAGAGAGGGGCCTTTAATCCAAGAGACACAAAAGTGCTGCTGCCAGGCCATGGAGTCAAGTTCCCACCAGGCCATGCCCAGGTGGATGGGAACGAGTCCCCAGAGGCCACCAGAAGCAAGAGCTCTGCTAGACGCTCACACTTTCAGTGTTGCTGAGTTAACAAATAAAACATTAGATGCTTGGGCTGAGCATCAAGTTCTCCTTTTACACAACTGCATAATGGCTATTGTCAGGGAGAGGGGCTAAGTCAGCACAGAGAGAGAGCCATTCTTTGCTAGCTTAAACCTCTCTGTTGTGTTCTGTTACTGAAGGCCCCAGGAGCTGCCTTGCAGTCCCAGCCCCGCTGCCAGGCCCTGAACAAGCCAATATTCTACTAAGGACTTCTGTCGGGGGCCTGGGAGGAAAAACCATGATTATCCTCACTGGAGATTGTTATCAGTGGAAGGGACAAGAAAAGTATTGGGTGCCCTGCAACCCAAGTTTGTATTTCTTGAACTCGTATTTAGAGTTGTTTTTTCCCCATGTTTATGTTTTGTTGATCATGGTGACAGGAAAATTAATCGTAATAAGTAGTAGTGAGTAGTCTTAAAAATAATTGCGTGAAATTATGTATTGGCTTGGTTTTACAAACTCAAACCTGGATGTTGTGACTGTTTCTGGGTTTAATGATCATGTGATGGCCAGGCGTGATGATGCATGCCTATAATCACAACTCTCTAGAAGCATACTCAGGAGGACGGCTACAATTTTGAGTCTGTCCTGATCTGCATGGACAGTTCCAGGCCAGTCATGGCTCCTTAGAGAGAACTGTTCCCAAAATAGCAACACCAGGGGCTGGAGAGATGGCTCAGCTGTTCAGAGCACAGGCTGCTCTTTCAGAGGACCCCAGTTTGATCCAGGACCTTCACAGCAGCTCACAGCTGTCTGTAACACCAGTTCCAGGAAACTCGACAACCTGTTCTGGTTTTGGTGAACTCTTAAGTATGCACACGGTGCACAGACATATAGGCAGGGGAAATGTCCATACACTTAGAATAAAATAATTTTTAAAACCCACAACAATTATAGGGTGCCAAGCCCAAGTGCTTAGCATATCCAGTATCACTAAGAGTGTTGTACCTGTGGATCAGCACTAAGGACATTGTGTTCATTGCTATCTCAGTATTAGACTCTATGTCTAATGTTGCAAAATTGCAAAGTACATATTGCAGTTCCAGACCTAGCATACCAAATCAGTACACTTAAATTTGTATTTTCTTATATTAATTTATTGTGGGGAGGGAGTATGCTTGTGTTTAGATGTGTGTTTGTGTACATGCAGCTACACACAAGTGCTCACATGTGGGGCAGAGAACAACTGTGGGAGTCAGTTCTTTCTTTTCACCACAGGGCCCCAGGATCTGGACATCTAGCCCGGTGGCAGAGGCCTTTACCCACTGAGCCAAAGTCCAAAGTTGTGTAGTCTAACTACTCCATATGATCAAAGCAGTTTGTTCTTATATTATGTTTTATGTAAAAGAGCTAAGTTTGGGGGACACTTACAACACAGCCCAGAAAATATGCAATGAGTATCTTCTTCATCCCCAGAGGATGAACAGCCAGGGCTTTGCCTTTAAATTCTGGTCGTACGTTCTTCATAGTGTAAGGCAGCCAGAGGTCAAAGGGTAGCATTTGTTCAGCCAATCCCCTTCAAAACAGCAGCATTCTCGCAAGTCCACCAGCACCAGCGGGCCATTCCTGGAGTCATGCTTGGAATTCCACAGTATAGAACTTAGACTCACCTGGGTCTTCCCCTCCCGTCTACCATGTACAGCCAGTCTTCCATGTCAAGGGTCACGTGATTGCATTGGAGCCACACCAGCTGAGCATCTGGCACATGGGTTATCTGCAGGATCCAGGACCCAACAAGGGTAGGAGACTCAGATCACACACGGCCAGCATAAGACTCAAGCCCAGGGCTCAAACCCCAAACTTACTAACTTGTAAGCTTTAACAAGATTTTGAAACCATCATTTTCCTCATTCACAGCGTAACCATAATGGAGTTGTTAAAGCGACAGATTAGACACACAGTAAGCACTTAAGAAATGTTAGATATTAAGTCAGACAATGAATTTGCAGTGGTTAGAACTGGGTAAGTAGAGCAACCCCACTTTTCTCCCTTCCCTGGCTCTCATGGTCTTTTATCCATCCTAGTGATGCCTTAGAGCAAACAGTATTTGTATCTGTCTCTCCCTTGGGGTTGCCAGTTCTGTGCGGGTAGCTAGTAAATAAAATGTGTGCCTGAATTGTCTATAGTCCTTGATACATAATAAATACTTGAAATTTTTTTTTTTTTTTACATTTGGGAAGAGTAGTTTAAGGATATGTTCAAAAAGATTTCGCATAGCTGTTCCTCCTTGGTACCACATTTGTTTCTTAATTACAACTTAGCTATTCATTTATAAGGACTAAAGTTTCATCCTGACTGATTAATACTAAAGATTAAAAGCAAATTAAGATGCAGAGCAGTGGAGGGACCTGTTTAAACTGTAGGTATGACAGCATAAGGTAGGACTACAACACCTAGACATTCCCTACCCCAGTTTACAGATTGATTCACCCAGGAAATATTGAATGCTCTCCTCTCATACTGCTCCACATGCCATTACTAGCACCGCAGACCCAAGCTAACCTCCACCACTCTCCATTTTAGTGCTGAAATCCCATGTTCTCAGAAAACCTTGGTCTCCAGCAAACTGGGACTATTCATCCTGTCAGGCCTCTGAGTAGGAAACCAATTTGGAATTCAGACTGGAAAGAGGTCACCCTGGACAGCACAGTGAAGGTCGGCAGGACTTTCTGCTTCCAGAGTTTGCCTTATTGCCCCATCTGAAACCTAACTCAGCCTCTGCAGCCAGCCAGCAGGCTGGGAACCCAGAGAAACACACCATTCTGCTTGCTTCCAGCAAGGAGAAGGAGGCTGGCAGGATGGTGAGATAAGCCATTTCTCATGTAAGTGCAGCCGCTGAAGATGACCAAATTCAAGCCAGTTCACAGTTGGCAGAAAGGAAGCCTAAGTTATGCTGGTAATTGGAAAATGGGCCAGCCCGTGATTGAACAGGCAGGTTTCTGTTGGCCCTGGCTGGCCTGGGAGTCAGCTGACAGAACTGATTTAATCAGAATTATCATTAGCAAACAAGACTAGCAAGCCAGCGTTTTGATGGCCTTTCACTAAAAACAAAAGCAAACCCGAAGAGGGCTGTTAGCACTGCACTAGCTGTGAATGAAGAGCTGAAGGAGAAAGACTGGTGACAGACTGGATGGAACTAGTTCGTCCTAATGTGCCTGGGGACACCGAATGACCTGGCCCAAGGCCTTCCTAGTCTCTCACCAAGACTCCGTTTCTTTATCTCTAACAGTAAAGATGCATCCTGGAGGTGCAGGCTATTTATAGCAAAGGCTACCCCAGGTGCACTAGCATCAGGAGATCTTCAGTTAAGGGAGGAGGGCAGTCCACACACCACCTACACCATAATCCCCCGGGGTGGGGGGATATTTTTAAATGGGTGCGGGATTGTGGCTTCAAGAATTACAGTTGTTGAAATTAGGACTTAATTCCAGTCACTCTGTTTCAGACTCTATTGTGTAGAGGAGTCAACCAAAGAGTTCTGCTAAGGCACAAATATCCACTCTGTGTGTCTGTCAGGACAGGACTAGAGCGTGCCTATGGGAAGATTGCAGGACTGCTTGGCAGAAGTTGGTTCTCTCACCATATGGGGTACAGAGCTCAAACTCAGGATGACAGGCTTAGTGGCACCTTTACCTTTATCTCACCAGCGCCTCTACTAAGCTTGTCATATGTGGTTTTTCATCCCCTCGTCTTTGACCTTCACCTCACACAGGCAAACATGTGTCTTCGTTCCTCGCCATCCCTCATTACTGATATTTAGTTACACCGAAGCACATTGATCAGTCTACCCTTATTAGGTAGATGCCTGTTGTCTAACAATTGTTCATAGTTTTCAGCATCCAAACCACCTTGTTAACATGGGAGCTTTGGAGGGGGGGCGGGCAATTCCAGGACCAAGGTTGTAGAAAGCCTTGTCTCATGAAAGCCTAGCCTCATGAAAGCCTAGCCATAAATCATCTGGACCCATGCAGGGATTGACCCTGTTCCCCCAAGAAGTGGCCAGGCCAGGCCTGCCCTTCCCTTGGAGCAGCCTTGCTGAGTCCTCTGGCCAAGGTTGGCCTGCAGCACAGATCAGGTCAGCACAGTGAAAAGCAGTTGCATGAGCCAAGCTGATGCCTGAATAGCTGGCGATGAAACGCCACTGTGGGCCTTTGAAAGGGTCCTTTCTTCCCGGGCATCGTCTGGATGGAGGCCCCCAGACAGCCGCGTGTCAGCCGCTTCCGGGGCTTTCAGCCAAATGGCTCAACCTCGCACACTGCAGAAGAAAGAGCTGCAGCCTGTGCGGTGACATTTCCACTCTCATGTTACCACATTACTTGTTTGACCCTGGGTGAGGTGTAAACTGCCTCTGGGTCTTAGTTTCCCCGTTTTCAAAGGACATCAACTCTAGAGTGGCCAGGCTAGAAGGAACGAGATTCTGATCTTTTGGCATTGTATAGTCCCAGACTTGTCATCTCTTGTCCAAGATGACCTTCCTTCCTTGTTTAGAGGCCTTCCTGCCCAGAAGCTCATCATGACAGGAGAAAGATGTACTTGACCCAGAGAAGAGCTAAGTCTGCCTTCATGAGACTTACTTTGCTAATTCAGATGATGTGTGGGTTTGTGTGTGTCTACAGGGTGACATCAGCCCATTCACAGCAACGCAGGTCCCCAGAGGTGAGCCAAGTGCCGGCCAGAGTTCATCTTAGGAGCTTTGGCAGACTTATTCAAGTGTGTCTTTGGAAAGTAGCACAGAATTGTTGTCAACTAATTGCATTGCACAGAATCAGTCACATATCTTTGCCAGACCTATTTATTCTCCCTTATTGATGTCCAAGGAGCTTTGGGGTCTGTTTTACAGGGTGGTAGGTGGTTGGTTTCTTTTGGGGGGCTGGGAGGTAGGTGTCACACTGTTTGGTTTTTACTGAGATGTGGTCTAATTTACACTCTAAATTATTTTGTTAGAGTTAAAATTATGCAAACTGAAACATTATCAGCATATGATGGTCAATAATAAAAACAAGATTTGAAACCATACTCCAGAATCACTAATAACCATATGTCCATAAAGGAAGAAGGAAATAGAGCAAAAAGTGCAGTTTGTTTTCTCATTGTTATTTGTTTGCAAAGACTTGGGTTTGGTTTTGAGGGAGATTTTTGTTTCTGTTTTTGGGACAGGGTCTTGCTCTGTAGCCTAGGCTGGCTGCAAATTCGGGGTCTCCCTGCCTCACCCATTACATACAGAAACTATCAGTGCAGACCCAGCTCAACAACTGGTTTTTCTCTTAGTGGAATTCCAGAAAATGCTGGGTTTTGTTTGTTTGTTTGTTTGTTTGTTTGCTTGGTTTGGTTTTTTTGTTTGTTTCTTTGTTTATACATAACTCCTTAGGTTTTTTAGGCTTTCTATCACAAGCATGAATCATTTATCAAAAAAGATTTATGCCATTACAGCTTCACCACCAAAGACTGAAGCTGCTCACAGCCTCTGCCAAAACCAAGCACAGAGCTGACCTCCCCTCACTGGCCACTAACATTAATTAAAACTAAATGAAAAGAAAAGGTCTGGATTCCTCTACTTGCTCTGAAAAGACCTCTGTTGTTGTTTTCCAACTTCAAGTTTTAAAGAGAACAAAGGAGATTTGTTGAAAACAATTCATCTAAATCGTGAAATGGCCTCTACACAGTTTATCAAATTTAAGCATGAGTGTACAATAGCTACAGAAAGTTCGGCTGAAATTATTCTCTGTGGCTGTTAATTCTTATCCCTCTTTACTAAGATATTAACAAAACACAAAACTAGGAGTGACTAAGGCTGCTGTCTCTACCCTGGTGTGGATCAGATTCATGTGTCATCAGTTTTACTTTCTCACCTGCAGGAGCCATGCCTGGCCTGTCACAGAACCCCATATCTCAGATTAGTTCATCCTTTGGATGGAGGGTGATATTGTAATCACAGCAGACTCTCAGTGTTTGACCTTTTGGCTTAAAATATAAAATGAAAACATTTTACAAGACTAATACGTTCATGTAACTATTATTGTTTTGCTTGTGATTTCTTCTGCTTCTCAGCTGCCAATGGTCTTCCAGTTCTGTGGACCTTCTCAGTCCATGACAGCAGCCTGGTAGTGTCTGCAGTCATATGCCCTGCTGCTACTGTTCTCTGGATGCAAATGGTTTAGCAACTATGTCTGACTGCGCTACACCATCCAGTAAACATGTACCAATTGATTTGTGTTGAAAATCAAAGGTCCCTATCTTCTAGGAACTACCTAGAAGGGTTTCTCTCAGTTTTACTGTCACTTAATACAGCATCTCCCAAAGTACATTTCCCAGAAGCTGCTAGATCTAAGGGATGCCAAATGTTATTATGCAAAAGGAGGTTCCACGGTGCACAATAAGAAATTATTTACAGAGCCGGTTGGATTTCTTTACTGCACTAATAGGCATGCTCGGTAGAGAGCAATTTGTGGGTATAAGATTCGGTGAGGACTCTTAGGGAAATACTCACTCTAATGTCTTATGTGATCTAGCTTCTATTGATTGTCTGTTAATAAGCTTTTTTAAACAAATGAACAAACAGCTGCGTGTCAGGCACCATGCTGAGCACAGAATAATAATTAAACAAGGTATATCTTCTTTCTCTAAGAAAATCACAGGGATGGCTTGCTGGCTTCTTGACATTTTTTCAGTCTCTGTAGTTCAGACTGACCTGCAACTCATGCTCCTTCTGCCTCTGCCTTTGAGTGCTAGGATTATGCATCTAATTTGCTCTGGTTTCCTTTCTGTTGCTGTGATAAAACACTTGCCCAAAGCAACTTAGGAAGAAAGGGGCTTACTTCTATTTATCCTCCCTAGTAACTGTCCATCACTGAGGGAAGTCAGGGCCAGAATTCAAAACAGGAATGCAAAAGCAAGAACTGAAGGGGAGACTGGCAAGAATGCAGCTCCCTGGCTCACTCCTCATGGCTCATGCTTAGTTAGCATTCTGTTACCTCCCAGACCTACCTGCTTAGGGATGGTACCACCCACAGTGGGCTGGGCCCTCCCTCCTATCTATGTCAATTACAAGTCAAGATGATTCTTCATAAACACTGGCCAATCTGATCTGAGCAATGTCTTAACTGAGACTCTGTCTTGCCAGGTAACTCTGTAAGCTTGACAATAAAAACTAACCAGGACAAGCTAGAAGCTTGTGATTTTAAAGAGCAATGCTCTTGAATTCGTTGCTTTAGATGTCATCTCCAACATAGTAACCACCAGCCATTGGTGACTTTAGCTAAAATTAATTGAGAGATTTAAAAGTATATCCTTACTTATAGCACCTGCATATCAAGGGACCAGAGGTCACATGTGTCTAGCGGCTCTCGTCATGACTGTCAGTGCAATGAACAGTCTCTCATGCATCGATGACTCAGTGCTTCTATTCTCAAGACTAACATAGCACACTGATGCTACCTTGTCCCTACACAATGGCTTTCAGATGTGCCCGGAACTGTTCCTGTGCTGCCTCAGTGAGCCATTTGCTTTTAGTTTTTCATTTGGCTCCTTAAATCTCTTTGTTTTTCCTAAGCCACTTCTCTCCTGGTTTGTAGATAAAACTTGAAACCATGTGCTCAGCATTTCTCGCTGGGTCTTCCATCAAATCCCCAATGTCGGAGAAGTGCTCAGACTATTAGGAGTGCTGTTGGTTTCTGGGGTATCAGTTATTGCTTCCTCCCCCTCCCCGCCCCCCTGTGTTCTTTGGTGTTGGAAATTGCTGCAGATGTCAGTCACAGCAGGGATTAATTCATCATCTTCAATGTTGTATGAAAATGGGATAGGCGGTATGGCTCAATGCCCGTGCACAAGCCTGCCAAATGCTGGCTGCTTTGTGTGATCTGCACTAGTTCAAATTTCCCAGCCAGATAAGACTAGATTCTTTGGCTTGAAAAAGTGTCAAGTGAGTATCAGCTTGGGACTTGAATGGAGAAAGGTTTTACTTATGGAAATATAAGTCTGGATCATCACTCATCACTCGTCTGCCTCAATGTAATAAAACCATAAAGATAAGATTACAGAGAGTCTCTAACCTAGGAACTATCGTGGATTCACTTATGAGATTCGAGGACCTCTTCCCATGAAGTAATAGTACACACAAAGGTCAAATATCTTGCTAAACCGTTGCATAGGACTGGAACATGGTACTAACCCATAGCAGCCCCCCACATTTGTGCAAGCAGGTCGCATTACATTGTGAATTTGAGTGTAACTGGAAAAATAAACAAAATAAATGCATGCAGTTGGATTTTCATGAAGAAAGAGATGTGTGGATCACTCCAAAAGCAATTTCCAGACTCCTTGCATGGGCTACATGCCTTTACCTGTGAGTTGTTGTACATACAAGTCCCTCAGCCTCCATGTCTGCCCACATCCTGCTCATTCTGCAGGTCTTGGTTTAATTGTCACTTTCCTGAGAACTGTTCTTTCCCTGTATAGGGCAAACAAGACAAAAGCCACCGAGGTGGGTTGGTGTTGGAGATGAGAAGGTGGTCTTTGCACCCTTCACTGCTCATTAGCAGTGAATTATTGCACCCAGCTCATACTTAAGCCCCATCACTTAAAGAGAGGGATTTGGGGATGTATTTTTAAACTTCACAGATACTTAACAGTTTTTAAACTGGTGATGCCTGCCTTTGACCCCTACCTTGTGTTTCTTCTTCCACTGAGCAATTTGCTCTCGATATCTCACTGTGGTCTCAGTGCACTGCCTTTGTGATGTAAGTGCCTCGGTCACTTCCCATTCATTTCACAGTAACCTGCATTGCATCCCAGAATGCTGTGCTTCCTACTGAAGTAGGATCCTGCAGGCTTGTGTATCTACCTACCTGTGATGCACAAGAGGCAATGGGCTTGATGAAAACTCACTGGCAATTCAAGATCTTTGAAACATTGTGTTGAGCGAAAGAAACCGGACACCAAATGTTCATGGAGTTTGAGTTCATTTACAGCAAACTCTAGAACAGTTCAATGCTGAGCATCAGGTCGCAAATCTGTGGTTGGCTGGGGTCAGGGGATTGACGGCACAGACATAACAGAATGTTCAAGAATGATGGAAATGTTTTAATTGTGGCATGGTTACATGTTTACAGGGAACCAACATCTGTCAAAACTCATCACACTGTACGTTTAAATAGAAGCATTTTACTTCAGATAAAATATGCCTGAATCAATTTTATTTTAAGAATATACTTGGTAAACGTATCCAGCATGTTTTTTAAAACTTCAGTCTTCACAAGAAAAATGTTTTGACAGGTCTCTGCTCAGAGATTTTGATGTCCTTGCCTCCTGGGTGGTTAGCAAGAATAACAGAAGAGCACAAACTTATCTCCAAGGGACAATTAGAAAACTTCCAGTTTGGGGTTTGTTTTATAACAAAAATGGTTCATATGTTAGACAAAGACAAGAGGAACCCTCTGGCAATGAAGTTTCCAGTGTTGTTCAGCTTCAGGCTCTCATGTATATGTATATTTTATAGGTAAAATAGACGCCATAGACTGGTCCTGTAGCTCTTGGCTGGAAAGGCCTCTGTGGGCAGTTTCGGGGGGTGATAAACTCTGGTCAAGGCTCTCGTGATCTCAGTTCTCCATCGGCCCCTGTGTATGCCATACATGAGAATTGTGTCCCCCAAGGCCTGGGTCCCTAGTTCTCATCCACCACAGCTGTTCCAGGTGTGCAAACAGGTGTTTACAGGTGGGTTCTCCTGGAACTCTGGCAATAGTTACATGTATCTGTAAACCTCTGTACTGACCACCACTGGGAATGTCTCCAATGTATTAGTCTGGAACCTCCAAGAGCTGGCTCAGACGTAGTAGAGCTCGCCCAGCGGCTCTCATGGAGTCTCGGGTGGGTACCAGGGAGACTGAGTAAGCTGATTCTCAGCCATTTCCTGCATAAGAGCATCTGGGAGCTATAAGGAATAGGTGCATGGGGCTACGCTTAAAAAAATTCTGATGCAGTAGGCCAGAGATGGGGCTCATGATGCTGCCTTCCTGGATGCTTTTTGGTTTTGCTTTTGAGGCAGGATCTCATGTAGCCTGTGTCATTGGCTTCAGGCTCCCTTGATAGCTGAGGGTCTTCTTGTGTGAGTGCAGGGGAGGAGAGTGTGCACACATGTGTGCAGAGGCACTTGTGTATGAATGTTGAGCATCTTTCCCTATCTCTGTCTTGCTTTTTTTTTTTTTTTTTTTTTTTTTGAGGTAGTGTCTTTCACTAAACACAGAGCTTACCATTTTATCTAGAAAAACTGGCCAATAAGCCCTTGAGCCTGCCCGTCTCCTGGTACCCTCACTACCACGCTCAGTTTATATTATGCTTATGTATCAAGCACTCTGGCCACTGAAACATTTTCCTTAGCACCACTGTGAAAGGTCGTGAACTTCTCATCCTCCTGCCTCCTCCTCCCTAACTGGGATTATAGACTTGTGCTCTCAAGTCCAAGTTATATCATGCTGGGAATTGAACCCAAGGCCTCATGCATGCTAGGCAAGCACTCTATCAACTGAGCTTACATTGCTAGTCATGATTCTATATTTCCACTGGCTCCTACTAATGTAGGCAGTACCTCCATCTCACTACAGAATTAACAGCAGGTATTCCCACATTTTGTAAAACTGAGGTCAGCAAGTGAACCTGAAGAGGGCCTCTTCACTTTTTAAAGGTCGATATCTGGTTGCATCTCTCTTGTTTTCAAACTTAGATTTACTTTTCTTTTCTGTTTCTTTCCTCAGATCAACCCTATACCCAATACTTTGTCTAGGCCCAATTGATGTGTTTCTGTCACCTTCTGCAGACAGCAGTTATCACACCCTAATGGCCCATCCTCAGGCCTCGAGGCTTCTGAGACCTCACCTACACTAGACCCCACTCCCTCATACAAGTTTGGTGGTAATAGAATACTCAGGGCCAGGCTTCTTCCTCAGCATAAACCTACTGCATGAACATATGAATGGTCCTACCTAATCTTCTGGCAAAATAATAGGACAGGAGGGAATATGTAAGAGCCGAAAAATAGGTTGAATGGCCATTCTCTAGACCTATTACAACCTTTGTCTTTGTTAACTCACAACAACTGTAGGGACTTGCACTAGGCCCACAAGACCAGCTCCATTAACAATCAGTCAAGGAAGGGCTCACTGGGTCCTACCTGTGCTCCTGAATTATTAACTGTTGATAGATTCTGGGAGATGGGAAATGATTGTCTTTAGTTGTATGCCCACCAGGCTCCAAACCCATGGTCACACAGGTGGCCCTGGTTATTCTCAATGGGTCACAAACAAAAATAGTAGACATGAACATAAGAGAGAGATTTGGGGGGAGGTGGTGAAAGTGGTCTGATGTATTATATATGTCTGAAACTGTAAAAACAATTACAATATCTTTAAATGGTAGAACGTCTTGGTTAATTTTCTGTTGCTGTGATAAAGCACTATGACCAAGACAACTTATAAATGAAAGTGTTTCATTTGCCTTACAATTTCAGAGGTGAGCGTTGGGTGGAGCAAAGAAACAGCTAAGAATTCACATCTTGATCCACAACTGTGAAGCAAAGAGGGAGGCATGGGGAATGAGTGTACATAAACCTCAAAGCCCAGCCCCAGGGACACACTTCCGCCAACAAAGACACACCTCGCAATGCTTCCCAAATAATTCCACCAACTGGGGACCAAGTACTGAAACATAAAAGCTTATAGAGACCATTCTCATTCAAGCTATAGGACACAGTCAAGATGAGGCCAACAGTGGTCCTTCGCATACAAGTCCTATGGCTACACAGTGTGAAGCCTGAGTCCAGTTTAGACCCCACCTCCTCTTCTGTTAGAGCTGCCGCCTCCTTTATATCTAATGGTCTCTGTGTAGACTCATGTAATTTGTTAATCACATAGATGGGGGGAATGTCTAGATTCCCTCTTGTTCCAGCACCACAATGGCACAGGTTGTTATTGCCTTTTGGTACACTCTGTTTCCTACTACAGGCTTCACTGAAGACACAGAGGCCTGTTGTTCCCAAACCAAAGGAAACTGAGACTACAACATTTTATGTCAATGCTCCAGAATTTTAGATAGCAGCAACTCATGAAGGTAGTCATTCTATTTTTAAATCTCAGACTGGACACCCTCCTAGGAATGACAGTTTGCTTAGGAGCCATCCGTTTGCACACTTACTCTAAAGAGCCCGTGGTTGACAAAACAAATTCTGTCCTGTTACAACTTGGCAATGCATACCTAGCATTTGTACTTACAATGTTAATTTTAGAGTTTTCTCTTATCTTGAAAATCCATAACTTCTAAGAAGATGATGGTGTGTGTGTGTGTGTGTGTGTGTGTGTGTGTGTGTGTGTGTGTGTGTTTTGCAATGACTGACATACAGGGTTTAGATGAAGCAGCCATGACAATGGCTATTTGATTGAGTTGGCATCTACTGCACACCACACTGTTTCATACCACAGCTCCATTACTGGTCTGCAGCGACTATATTGCTGCAGATGAAGGAGAACAAGGAGCATGCTGTTCCTCTGTCATCAGCTTCACTTAAGAAGCCCAGTGTAGTTACTGATTGGCACGCAGAGCATTGACCCCATCTCTGCCAGGCCCAGGCCATACGCAGCTGCTCTTGCTGTGTGTACTCCAGACAGTACAACCTTCAGGAGCCTCATGTGCCACTTCTGCCCCAACGAGCTGGTGGAAATTACCAGACAACTCAAAGCACATGCTGAGGGACTTTATCATATTAATCTTTGGAAAACATTAGCAAATAGGATTAGAGAGAGATATTTGACCATATCCATGGTCCATTTTAATTTTACAGCCTCAAGATTAAAGAGAAAAACTTTCCCCAAGGTTGGCACACCTGCCTGTGTCTCCATTCCATTTTAGCCTGGGGCTTGTGCTGTGGTTTTAACTTTCTTTGGCACAACTCCTTTCCTCCAGGTTGCCCCAGCCTTTGCACAAGTACAGTACAGGGCGCTTCAGAGATGCCCAGGACTGCAGATCCTTTTCTTCTGGTGACACCGATGGGAGATACTGGGGTTATAACAGGTTTCAGGCATAATTATTTTTGTTTCTTTGCTTCTGCAAAAGTGCTTGGTGTATTGTATTCTAAATGTCAGAAGTCTTGAAAACATTCCTAAAACTGGTAACAATAATAGAAGGGATTGAATTGGTGGAACATGAATATTTTCACACACACATACACTACACATGCCATATACACACACACATACATGCTCACCTTTCAGTAACAAAGCTTCAAATCCTTCTCTGGAAGTTGTTGTTGTTTTGTTTTGCTAATGAAATTTTATATAAAAGATCTTTTTTGAAAACTTTAGAATTTTTCAAAATTAATATGTATTTTAATTGTTTTGTGATAAAATATACATCATATAACATTTAGCATCTTTACTATCTTATGGTTCATTATAATTAATTAAACTCATTGCTCACATTCATTGTTGTACAACCATTAATATACCTTATTTTAAAATCAACAGCTTTGTGTGTGTGTGTGTGTGTGTGTGTGTGTGTGTGTGTGTGTGTGTGTGTGTGTGTGCGTGCGTGCGTGCGTGTAAGCTACACATTAATACTGGGTGTCTTCCTTATCTCTTTTCATCTTTCTTTTGTAATCATCTTATGCATATGAGTATTTTGCCTGCATGTGTGACTATACACCATCTTGTATCTGGTGCCTGGAGAGAACAGAAATGGGCATCAAATCCTCTGGATATGGAGTTATAGATGGTTACAAGTCACCATGTAGATCCTGGAACTAAGAGATCAGCCTGTGTGTCAACACCGAGCCATATCTCCAACCTCGGCCTTAGTCTTGCTACCTTAGTTTTTGAGACAGTAATTTTCATTGAACATGGAGCCCATTGATTCAGCCAGACTGGCTGGCCCAATGAGCTATGTGGATTATACTGGTCCATTCCCGTCCCTTCCAAATCCAGAGTTATCACAGTGCACTACCATACCCAGATTTTTACATGGATGCTGGGGATGTGAACTCGTGTCTTCATGCTTTCCCAGTGGGCACTGCACCGACCAAACTCTCTCCCTGGCCCCTCAGGCCCCAAGATCGTACTCTTTTACAATCCCAGCACTTAGGAGACAGAGGTGAGAAGATCAAGCATTCGCGGTCTGCCTGGCCCACATAGAAAGACTCTCTCTTAAAAAACAAAAACAGAAGATTGGTGATGTCTATTCTTACTGCTGTTTGTTGGGGATGAAAAAATGTGTGGGGGAAATGGAAAGGAGGAATGCCTTTTCTTTCTCTCCTGGACTGAAGCATTTGGTGCTGCCAGCTTTCTCTCTTGTGGTGAGTAAAACAGTGATGTCAGTACCATGCAGTGTCCCTTATCCTTAACAAGTCTTGTAGCCTTGTAATATCACATAATTTAAAACAAACAAAGCCACAAGTAAAAATTATTTAACACTTTGAAACACATTTTCTTAATGAAAAAAATTGTTTCACTTTCATAGTTCATTAATGATGAGTCTGAGAAGAGGGCCTGTCCCACACTCTCAGAACCATGGATGCCTGCATGCCACAAATAAGGTCTAGGTCATTCCATCCCCAATTCGAATGTGTATTCCTACAGGGATGACTTCACTGGTCTCTGCAGACAAGATAATTATTTGGATATCTATTGCCAGGCTAATTTTGAAAAGACAAGTTGGGTACGTGCTTATAACCCTGTGAATTTTTAAAACCATGAAGTCTCCCCAGGGACTGTGGTGACATGGTACAGAGTCTGGGCAGTGGACTTCTTCTGGAATGGTCTGCATGATGAAATGCTGTGGTTTCGTGGGCCACTTGGCTTCTGTCTCTACTCCACTCTGCTATTGAGGCTTGGTTACAGTCTCAGACCACACAGTTACCTGGGTATAGTTGGATTCCCATGAAACCTGATGCATGAACATTAAAATGGGAATTCCAGGAGCTGGAGAGATGACTCAGCTGTTGACTGCGCTGGCTGCTCCAGAACCCTCTTCTGGGCTCCACAGACACTGCACACATACACTATCTTATATGAATGTAGGCAAACCACTCATACGCCTAAAAATAAAGCTTTTAAAGATTTGAATTCCATATAATAATTACATTGTGAAATAGTCCATTAATTTTTTCACTACTGGAAAAACTAAACACATTCTTATATTGTGGACCATATAAAAGCAGACATGGACTGAATTTGGGCCCCATATTTATATTTTTCTGGTCCCTAATATAGAGGGGAAACGGGTTTCCAAGGTTTAGCCACAAGGTTGGAATGATCCGGGTATAAAGTCTTGCTCTGCCAAGTCCTAACCATGTAACCTCAGATAAGTCACTGACCTCTCCAAGCTCAGCCTCTCTATAGAATAGCTCAGCAGCCTCCCACAGAGGGGAGAGTCAAACATCAGACCAAGTCATGATTGGCTCCAAAGACTCCAGGGTGGAGACTGCTGGGGTAGAAGCACTTGCTGTAGAAGTGTAAAGACTGCAATCCAGATCCACTGCCCACATAAAGACCGGGTGGGTGTGGCAACCAGTTGTAATCCCAGCACAAGGAGGCAGAGGTGGAAATGGGAGTCTGCAGAGCTGGCTGCCTATCCACTCTAGCCAAGATGGCAGGCTCTGGCTTCAGCAAGAGATCCTGCTTCAATCTATAATGTGGAGAATGAGTGAAGAAATCCCAGGCATGCACACACATGTAAAACATGCATACATGCATGCCAACACACCACACATATAAACACATGCAAAAGGCCCCTTGTCAGAGCTTGAAGCATTGCGTTTGGTACTAGTCAAATGAGCAAGCACTCTGAGTCCCTCTAGTGAAGGGATTTGACTTAGAATTTTGTGACTTTATGTTAGAAACCATACTCTGCATTTTGACTTTGGGTCTTCTTCCAGGCTGGTGATAAGATACTCTCTTTTGATGCAGACAGTGGAAGCCTCCACTCTGTGTGTGTGTGTGTGTGTGTGTGTGTGTGTGTGTGTGTGTGTGTGTGTGTGTGTGTGTGTGAGCAACAGTGCACAAATCACATCCTCTGTGATGCTAACCCAGATGTTCTGTAGGTCAGGTGTGTGAAGTTATTTTCCCTTTGTTTACAGATTAGGATGGGCTTATTGGGAAATAACCCCACTACACATTGAGAAGTAGCTGAGGACAACATTGTATGAAAATGAAAAGTTTTCACTTTGTTTTGGGCTTCTTGACTCAGTTCAAGCAACACGGTGCCTGCCATAGACATGGGCCTGCTGAGATACAACAAACTTCCCAAATTGCAAGCTCACCAAGGAAGAGGCCCCTCCCCCACATTCGTCAGGCACATGATATAGGTCTGATTACTTGACATCGGGCTCTGTTCAGTGATGCGTTCAAGGAGGCTGCCTGGCTTCTCTGAGACTCTTTGTTTTTCCAAGTCAGGTAAACTCTACCTTCAGACACCTATGCCCTGAAAAGTCCAGAACACTTTCAAAATGACTGATCGGGGCTTCTTGAAGTTCATTAAAGTTGATCCCATTCATGAAAACCCTAAGAGAGGAGAACACTGCTTCTAGCCAGTGTCTTCCTGGTTGTTGATGGAAGGCCAGTGACAGAAGGAAAAAGAGAATGCATCATGATGCCCATTTCTGGCTTCTGGGAGCTAGGAAGCCCCATAAATATACATTGGGCAATGCAGAAATCTCCTCAAATTATGGGTGGCATTTTGAGCATCTGTAGGAACCAATCCAGCTGTGGGGTGAATGCAGGGTGTGGGAGGAGGAAGCTAGATTTGTGACAGACACCAAAATGTTGTGTTCATTTTTCCTGGGGAAAAGAAAACAAATGTCCAGTCACCCCAGAAGGGAACCAAGGACAAACTGAATTTCGATTTCACTGAAGCCCAGCTTGAGTTTATTGAACTTTCTTATAGATCACAGGTGGGGGTCACTTACAGCAGCATCAGTGACAACCAAACCGCTGAGTCACTCCGAAGTGCCACACCCTCATTGACGGCAACTTTATGGGAAATACTGTGGAGTCCTGCTTTTAATTAGAAGTGCTGCTATGTATAGTTTAGCATCCCCAACCATCTCTTGTAGCTGGGAGAGGGAGTAAGAGCTAGGATTCCAGGCAAGGATCTCCTCACCTACGTCCATAGCTCTATTATTACTACAGAGACCTTGCTTCCATTGTATTGTTCTGCTCTAGTTGCCATGGCTCCAGGACAGAGTCTAAGGCGGCATCCTGTTATGACTGGAGGACTAAGCAGCACACAAGGCTGACCTCTAGAGAACCGTGAAGACACTGGAAATGGGAATGGGAGAGGGCCATAGGCAAAAGACACAGTGGGCAGCTTCTGTGCACAGTTGGGTCAGAGCAAAGATTGTGTCTGGCCACTGTCCTGTCGTGGTCAAGGAACGGTAGTGTCTCAGAAAGAGACGCGAGTGAGCCGGGAAGAGTGGGTGGGTGAATCTACAGAGAAAGTCACACTGCTAGAAAGAACGCTGCTGCAAAACAGGGTGCTTCGCAGGGCTTTGGGGGGGCCTTGAGAACAGAGCACAGTGACACCGGCGTGTCCGTTTCCCGCGTTATTGTTTTGACAAAATACCTAACAAAAGCCACCTAAGGAAAGAGGAGTTCAAGGGTGCTGTTGAGGGAGTCTGGGGCAGCGGGCACATTGCAGCCACCCTCGGTCAGGAAGCAGAACTCTCGTGCTTGGATGGCTTTCTGCTTTGTATTCAGCCCAGCACAGGAAACGGTGCTCCCACAGTTCAGGGGGCTCTCCCACTTGAGTTAGCCTAATCTGGATAATCCTGATCTCTCGCAGGTAATCTTCCACAAGCATGATGCTGCAGGGCTCCTGCGGGATTCTGAGACCTGCTTTGCTGGTCTAGCAGTCATTACACCTGGGAACCCATGCTTTCCGGGCAGGAGGCTCCCAGCTATGCTCTCCTAACCCCGTGGTTCAGGGAAAGAACTTCAAAGTAATGCAGCTCTTCTTTTCTGTGAATCAGTGTAACCGAGCGCTGACTATGTTTACATAAAGTGACTTCTTCTGAATGAGTGTAGGGCTTGGGAAAAGAAAGCAGTTTGATTCTTATATCGGATATGAGTACCTCTTCATGGTGGGTGGGTAGGTGGGGGGGGGGAGGTGTGCTTATCTGTCCGTACTTACATATAGATGGATTTGAGGGCTGCATGTATGTGTCTTTGCTCACACCCACCTTTTCATAGAGGAAGCACCCTCTGTATCAGTCAGTCATTTGGGTGGCTAGGAAAAGAATGAATTAAATAAATATTGTCCTTTCCCGTCAGGGAGCTCTGGTCTATACATGGCTATTTTTACTCTGTTTGGCGAATTCAGCTCCCGCATCCCTACAAGACAGCAGAAGGAACATTTTTAATTCTGATACACTAGCTGCACCTCCTCTATTCTTGTGAGAGTTTGTAGTCTGACTTTTCTCCTGCCTTATCCAATAATCCAATATCCAGGGGATGCTCCTGGGGAGGGGACCAGCCCTGGCCTTGGGCCTCCTGGGAGTGGTCCCATGCTGTGGCTAGTGCAGATGTAGTGTGGCCACTGAGTCAGGCTCCACCGAAGGTACAGGCTAATTGAATAGTGATTCAGGAGGCATGGTGCTTGGGGATAGCGCCGATGTACCTGCTACAAGGACAGACTTAGCAGGTTCAGACTTGCTGTTCTGATGGCTATGTGTGTGACCCTGCCAAAATGCTGACCCTTCCGCATAGTGAGATGCAGTTCCAACACCGTGACATGCTGGGTGATGCCGTACTGTACAGACAGTGTCTGGCACATAGGGAGAGATAGGTGTGCCTGGTGGGGACACAAGATGCTTACTGGCTAGTCCCGTTCTTTTATCATTACCCCTTCTTTCTTACACTGTTTTATTCGTCACCCATCACTCTCTACAAAGTGATATCTGTGTGTGTGTGTGTGTGTGTGTGTGTGTGTGTGTGTGTGTGTGTGTGTGTGTGTGTGTAGATGTACATGTTAGAGTGACTGGCGTCAGCTTCCTACCAGAGATCTTTTGTTTTTCCCCTTCTAGCTCTCGTTCAATGGGCACAGTGCATTTAAAAAAAAAAAAAAAAAAAAAAAACAGTTGTGTGCAAAACACTAGGCCCCATAATCTGGTATTACCTGCTGGTCAGTTTGAAGCTCCCTGCCAGAAAGTCTGCCTGCTTGGGGACCAGAGGGAAGATCTCTGAGCTCAGAGGAGGAAACGACTTGCAGAGTTTCCAGCTTTCAGCCTTCACTCCATGTCATGAAAACAGCAGGCGCGCCTCACCCTACATGGTGGATAAGCAAGTCCCATGAACTCACATGTCTATTCGTGGAAGTGAAGTGGGAAAAGCTTGGCTTTTGGAATTTCCAAGGACCAATGTTATTTCCCCTGGTCCACACAGCTACTTGGATTCTGGAAGTGAAAAAGAGAAACCCTCGCCACAGGAAATGGGAGCTAGCCTCGTTTGGACAGCTGTGGTCTCACCACCAAGCCTCTGCCTGCCTCCAGGCTGGGTGGGAGCTGCCTCTCTGCTCTTGCTTATTTAGCGGCCCACTTTTCTGCAGGGAGCTGGCTGGGGAATGGTTTGGGACGGTTTATGTTTTGCTTCTTTACTTAACTTCTCTTCTTCCTTTCTCTGCCTACTCTAGCCAGCCGCTGGCATTTGACCTGGCTTTCCCTTTACCTCCACCCACCTGAGGGAGAATCAGCTTCCAGGCAGCGTGGTTAGCATCCCTGAGACTCTTCTCCTTCTCGCTTTCCCCCTGGGATCCTCTTCCCTTTCTTGAGAATTGCTCTGTCTGTCACCTAGGTGACTTAGACGCTTCAAAGACACCAAGCAGGCCCTGGAAGGATGAACTGGAGCCTTCAGGGCATCTTAGTGCTGAAGGAAAAAGTGCAGAAACCAGGCATGCGCCAGGCTGCTATGATGGGAGGGACAGGGATCCTGAGGTCCTTGCAGACCAGGTGTGAAGTTGAATGTGGGGACCACTCATGTCTCTTTGGGCCTCCACAGTGTCTCCCTTGCCGGTGCTGCCGGAGAAACCAGCAGGGGCTGAGGGAGAGCACCTACTCTTGGAGTGGCCGCAAGGTCACATGACAGAGCAAGGCCTTCTGGGTCTTGGAGCTAAGAAAAGTGTACTCTGATTTTATAGCACATCTGCCTGGGCTCTGTGGTGCTTTACCGATGTTCTCACATAGTCAGATGGGAGTGACCTCCCTCCAGCTAGGTGGAATGAGTGAGTGTGGCCAGGAGCCAGCTTCAGGGAGACAGTAAGTGAGTCTTAGTAGAGACCTGGCCAGGGCAGCAATGGGCTGTAAGGGAGGGGAGGGAATGCTTGTGCAGCAGTGGATTTTCATGGTGGCCAATGTTTCTAACCCACATGCTTTTGGGAGCAGGGAGGATCACACATAATGAATGAAATAAACCGGTATAATATGGACACAATGTAGAGAGTTTTAAGTCTCCAGGAAGTGGACCATGTGAGATGAAAGGCAGTCTCCCCACCCCACCCTCTACCCAGGGCACCCATTTGCCATCAGAATGGAACTCTTCCAGGCTATGGAATTTCATTTTGCTTTGTTGTTGACACAGGTCTCACTGTAACCCCTAACTGGCCCAGACCTCACTGTGTAAACCAGCCTGGCCTTGAACTCACAGAGATCCACCTGCCTCTGCTGGGACAAGGAAAGTGCTGGGATTAAATGTGTACCACCAACGCCCAGCGGGTTACCTGGTTCTGTGTCACCCACAACTGTCCAGTGGGGCTATCTACACTGTGCTTCTGCTTTCCCAGAACTAGATCTCTGAGACTGCAGAGGGAAGAAGGGACCACACCTACGTAGGCACCGGGGGCCTGGGGATGCAGGCAGGGTTGCTCTGTGGTAAGCATAGAAGCATCTGATAGGAAAACCATACCCCCACAGCCTTTGCATTTTTTTCTTTTGTGGGGAGGGGTCGTATATTTTCGGCAGCCATCATCAGGCATCAGGTTTAAAATGTGCCACTAGAGATCTATCACTGGAGAAAGGGCACAGTCCGTGTCATTTCTGTGACTTAGAGTGTGTGACAGCGGCACAAACAGGAGTGTCTGTGTTCCAGGTTTGCTGACAGTTAGCGTTTCCCTTTGGATCAAGTGTGACTTTGTATTGTAGGCTTCTTACAATACCCTGTTCCAAGCCAGGCAGTTTTTAATGGCTGTGGGTAGGGAAGGGGCCATCTGCTCAAAGGCCATCCTCACAGTTTGCAGCCCCAAGTATTCTCGAACCGCGAACTTCCTGCACCCACCTTCCTTTCTGCTCTCTCCGCTCTTTCTCTGCCTTCGTTATTTTTACTGTTTGTAATATGCCTTCCTCCCTTATCCTCCTTGTTCCTCACAGTTAGCAGAATGTTGTGGACGAAAAGAACGCATGGGTGTCCCTGAAGCAATTACTACCGAAGTCATAAGCTGCATCTCCCCCAAGTGGAGTAATGGGAACAGGATAGGCTTTGCTTGCTCATATTTCAGCCACCTCCATCTGGATTGAAAGCCACTCAGAAGCTGTGTGAACGTGGGCGAGTGGCTTCAGTTTGGAGACAGACAATCTAACCTAGGTTAAGTTTTGCATGGCGTGGGTGGTTCAAAAATACAAGGAGACTGCCTAGGACTAAGGAGTTTGTTAGAAGAGTTATTATAGCCATGGACAGACGCACAGAGTGGCAGCTGCATGGCAGGGGCTCCAAGGAAAGTTGGGGCCCCAGCACCAGTGCCAGAAAACATAGTGGGGAGTTCTCTAAGGAGGATAAGGACCCACACAACAGAGGAGGAAGCCCCTTATGTTTTTTGAGAGTGGTGGAGTCACAGCAGGACAGGAGGTAGAGGAGGAGGAGTGGCAGGATGGGTACCCCCTTTCATGTAAACTCAGTTTCCAGATGATGCCCAGACAATTCCCAGACCAATCTGGGCCACCTAGGGAGACCCTGTTTCAGTGAAATGGTGGTGATCGTGGTGGTATTTAAATCACACGACTCATAGAAACGTGATCAATGGGTGTCAAAATCATCTCACAATACTGTCAAATAGAGGCCATTTTCAGTTTGAAAAGTTGAGATCAGACAAGAAATTAGGTAACTTATACAAAGCTTAGGCTGTTTTCTCCACTGCCACCACCCCACCAAAAAAAAAAAAAAAAAACAGACAAAAGTAACTGAAGCTTCATTTCTAAAATGAAATGTGACTTCTGTTGGGAGTCTTGTTCTAGTTCCCCCTTATTGTTTCTTAAGCTACTAGAGCTCCTTTTTAAAAAAAGAAAGAAGTAATGTGAGTATTAAAAGCATCTAAAAATCCAGAGACTATGCCAAGGACAAAAAAATTCAGAAATTGAAAACATAAAAACATATATAATTTCATTTGCCCAGCTATAAACTCATGTTGGATATAAATTGTATTTATAACTGCCTCAAATCATATATACTGTGTATGACTTTAAAAAATATCCTTTATCACACAACAATGTACACTAAGATATACACAATGTACAATTCAGATTAAGGCTAATTGTGTAATGAATTCCAATGCTAACAGAAAGCCAAGCAATGATGGCCCAGAATGGAGCGAATAATGCTTTCGGGCAGTCATGGAAGCTGTGAGAATTTTCCAGGCATAGAGGAAGAGAGCACAGTTACAGGACAGAAGAAGCAGCTTGTGAGAAACTCCAAGGCACCAGGCTGGTGAAGCTGGTTGACCTGACCATATGTATATGGTGTTGAATTGAGCCTTCGAACAGAGGGTGGTGGGACCTACCTTGATCAGCTTCCTCTGCCGTCCAGTGTGACAGCTGGCTGTTGACAATGAGGCTGATAGGAATGACAAACCCAAAGCCTGGCTTTATTTCTACCAGGGAGAGAGAGAGAGAGAGAGAGAGAGAGAGAGAGAGAGAGAGAGAGAGAGAGAGAGAGAAACACATATATACTCCCAGTCCCCCCTGCTACTCCTCCTCCCCCTCATAACTCCCCTCCCCAGTCCCTTCCCTAAGTGTCCTTTTGCCCACCCTTGACCTTCCTAATCACCTATTTCTACCTCTCTGGTCTCTTTATCAGGCTTTTAGTGTTTATCCACATTTGCATATGCACACACAGGCTCTGTCTCTCTTTTTTCTCTCTCTCTCACTCACATACACACACACAAACACACACACACACACAAACAGGTACATATCACAGGCTAAGACCTGCATATAAGAAAGAACATGTGGTTGGATTTACTTCGCAAATCCAAGCATTTTCCTAAAAATTTCATAAATGCCACTTTTCTTTACAGCTATATAAAATTACATTTGTGAGTGTACACCACATTTTCATGGTCCCTTCATCTGTCCATGGGCATCTAGGCTGGTTTCATTTCCTGGCTCTTTCTAATAGAGCAACAGTGAACACAAAGGTGTTTGTATCTCTGTGGTAAGATATATAGTTGAGTCATTAAATATATATATATATTTAATATATAAAATAGTAATATAAAATAATTTAATATATAATATATATATTTAATATATATGCCTCCAAATCTCCAAATGCTGCAGTTTCCTTCTTAAACAAGACAAATACAATGTCTCGCTAGAGACTTGCCAGAAAAATATCCCCGGCAGAAACCGCCCTAAGCATGTTGCAGGGTTTGGCACCCAGCCTTATACAGTGGCATTTCATGTGACCAGCAAAGGAGAAGTCTCTTTAAAAGAACTCCCTGAGTGGAAGATACTGAGCCAGCTCCCCTGGAGGAAGGAAGGCAGGAATGTTTTTGGCCCTGCTGATTAACCCTCATAGAGATCAGTGCAGAAAGCCATGTTTATGCCTGGAGAAGATTTCTTTAAACGGTTCGATGGCGCCACCAAGTGGCAAAGTAGTAGAATACAGCCTTGGAGACCACACTTTATAAAAATTTAAGTATGAGAGCTTGGCAAGCTTGTGGAGATCAGAGAACTTGAAAGAGTTGGTTCTCTCCTTCCACCAACGTGAGGCTCGAACTCACGTTTTCAGGTGTGGTAGCAAGCACTTTTACCGGCTGAGCCATCTTACCAGCCCAGGCCTATAGATTTCCAAAGAGCAGATTCAAGAGCAATGCCTTTCAGTTTGTGAACTGTGGCTTCATCCAGTGTTTCCCTGTGGAAATCGAAGAGGCTCTCAGAAACAGCTTTTCTTAATGCGTGTTTGGGCTCACACTGCTAGGAAAACCCCAGTACTAACTCTTCACAAAATAAGGCCATTTGCTCTCTGAACATATCGTCCGTCCCTCCGCGCCCCCCCCACCTCCTCACCCCCCACCCCCGTGGCTGCTACTAATTCAAACTGTCAGTCTAGCAGAAGAAAGAGTACTGCTAGCATTTTGACATGGTCCCATGGATGAGAGAAAAGAAAAATGTCACTGCAGCCTGTAGCCGTGGGTCATCCAGTGGGGTCTTCACCACTCAGCAGGGATCAGGGGCTTAGCCAGGTACTCGGGCTTTCATAGAGGCAAGAGGGAGAGCAAACCCGAGTTATAGAAGAGGAGTCTCATCCACAGGAAAGGGTCCGGAAACAGGGTCACAAAAGCCACAAGGGCCTAAAGGAGCTGTGGGATTACAAGCAACTTGGGGCGGGTAGAGAAGGTGGGAGAAGAGGAAGAGAGCAGGAAAAGGTACAATAACCTGGTTTGGCCTAAGGAAACTGCAAGATTGTAGCTTCAAGGGTGGGGGGGGGGATGGGGTCAGGTGAAATATTCAGAAATCTGCTGCCGTCTACAGATATGAGCCAATTAATTTCCAAGGTGTCACTCAAGTGCATACATATTCCTGGCTTCAAGCTAAAGCCCCATGCTGTGTGGAAAGCTCCCGCTCTCACAGTCACTTAGGCTTCAGGTTGAGTACCGAGTCTGCCACTTCCGGTGTGGCTTGGGTGAGTCATCCTTCTTTCTTGGTCTCTTGCCTTGTCAGAGCAATGCACATTCATCTCTCGAGGCTGCAGCCAGGGTTACAGGGTGTACCTGCAGTATGGTGGGAGTGATCAGGAGAGACCTCAGCCTTTTAGAAACACTTGTCCCCGATTATGCTGCCATTCATCTGGAACAACCAGTTCGGCTCCAGGATTCTTCCGTCTAACGACCTTTGCAGTTCCCTCTGGGAGATCTACACACACATGATGCGGCCACCGGAAGCACTGAGCACTTCGTGGGCACTCATCAAAAGCTCCTTCCTTACTTTCTTGGAGCACTGATCCATTGCCAATAATTACAGTTAGTTATACTACTGCAGTCATGTTTATCCTTGGAATTACCTTCCTCTCAAAAGCACAGTCTGCTGTCAAACGCTAACTCAAAATACAAGAACCTTTGGTTTTGTTTTTCATTTCCTTGCTTGTTGATACTCCAGACTAGCCTCAAACTCACAATCCTATTGCCTCGGCCTTCCAAGTGTTGGGACTGCAGTTGTTATACAACGGTGCCCAGTTCACAAGGACGTCTAGCAACTTGAGGTGTGAACAGTAAAAAGATGAGATGAGGAAATTGCCATGTATTGAGTCTACGCGTATATTAATACATTTAACCTTCCCTTGATCTACTCACTATCAAGATACATACATCTTACAGGTGAAGAGACTGGGGGCCTATGCATTGCCTGATTGAGCAAACATTTATTGAAGCTGGATTATCAGGCACTGGTGATGCAAGATCGAACATCAGTCACAGCCTTGCTGTCTTGGACTCTTAATTGCCTGGGATGATCCAGGAGGCAGAAATGAAGTCAGTGATAGACTCTTCCACTGAAGAGTGCTGTGCCTGTTAACGGAGGGAGAGGGGAGTTGTGTCTTGTGTTGGAGTTAGAGAAGATGTTCCTGCAAACAGACATTTCACTTAAGATGCTCTTAGAATTCACATGGGTGGATAGTATGGGGGCAGAAGTGAGATTGCAATATGTTTGAACTTGGCTCCAACATGCGCCACGTCTTTCTCTGTAAGTAAATACTTGCAGGGATATGATTCAGCTTGTGATCCACCACATTTCTTCCTTCCCAGGAGACTGTGGGTCCTTGAATGTCAGCCCCATCTCCTACTACGTGGTTCAATTAGTAAGCACAAGTAAATGATCACTGGGAGTCCTGCGTGTGTATTTTACTGGCTGTAATGCAATATGAAATTGCCCGTGTTTAATAAGGAATGCGAAAGCACCTAGGTTACACACCGTGTGTTATTTCTTTAACCCACACAGTCTGTTTGGTTTTCAAACAGCATTCTGAACACCAGGGCACTCCCATACTAACTCTTTTGACTCTGATGTTTGCTATTTTATTGGCTGGGATGATCCAGGTCATCACTGAAAGGATGCGGCTGCTGAGTCAGCTCTGCAGCAAGTGGAACTCATCTAATTAAAATTACTTAGTCTTGTCTTCTCTAAAAGCTGACAAGCTCAAGGCACTTTTTCAGCCTGCAGCCCACACTGTTCTTAAAGATGACAAAGGAACTCCCTCGTGCCAGCATTGGGAGGAAGATCGGGGGTACAAACAAGGGGAAAGCCTGTGTAGAGATGCAATGAGTGTTGTTATCTTCCTGCCATTTAGTGATCCTCAGTCTAGTGGGAACACCTCTCCAACAAGTCCATATCTCTTAATCCTTCCCAAATAGTTCCAGCAACTGGAACAAATTATTCAAGCATATTAGCCTATGGGAGCCATTATCACTGAAACTACCACACACCCAGAGCCTATACACCCTATGCAGCAGTCAAGGTGTGCATAGGTGAAAGGCATGGCCACCTCCAAAGGTGGGTATGAAGCCTTTCAGCCATTGTCCTCATGTCTAAAGTGGAAAGATAAATGGCTGTTGTCCAGGTGAAGAGGGTAGAGATGGGATGGGATAGGAATATGCCAGCCTGTGCAGAGTCTCAAGGAGGAGAAACAATGGCACTTTTGGGATCCACAAGTTTCCCTAAGAGCCAGGCAGGTAATGTGCATGGTAGATTGCAGGCCAGACTCTGTTCCTCTTCATTTCCTCATCCTTGCTTTTCTTGGCTTGCACATGATTACATTCTTCATTTTTCCTGTCTTCGATGGAAGCTTACTCAAATGGAAGATGTTTTCTATTCTAAAATTAGCAGCCCAAACCTGTTATCATACCAGTTGGCAAGTTGTTCTTGGCTCTCCCTGGAGAGACAACTGGAAGGGGTGGGGACAAACACTGGAGGCCATTCTCTGTCCAGAGAGGAGAGCTGTTCGTAATTCCAAGTGCTCAGTAGCTCCAGATCTTATTTGTTTTGTTTTGCTTTCTCTAGAAAAAGCAAGTCGCTTGGATTTTTGGCAAGAGAGTAAAATATTTTGAACAGTGCTTTAATTCAAGAGAAGAGAGAAAGAAGAGAGATAGAGAGAGAGCCTACAGACTCAATGGGACATGACTCAGTGTTACGAGTTGTTTTCTGCCAGCCTGGTCCCTCGGCCACATCAGCCCCAAATAACACACAGAGACGCTGTATTAGATATAATGCTGTGGGCCTGTTATTAGCATTTCTTATTGGCTAGCTCTGTCTTAAATATTAACCCATTTCTATTAATCTAAGTATTTCCATGTGGTCTTATCTTACAAGAGAGAGGGGCCGGCGTTCTGCTCTTCCTCGTCCTACAATCTCCTAGTCTCCTAGCCCTGCCTATCTTCCTTTCCTATTTGCCAACAGTGCTTTATTCATTAACCAATAAGAAAAACATATTTACAGAATGATATCTCCTATCAGCTCGGGCCTGTAGCCTTTGGTTTGGAGGTTCCAGGTAAATGTCCCCAGTGTATTTCCATCCATCATTGCTGTGTTTACTGTCCCCTAACAGCCCTTCTCTCCTTGCTTTCCAGAAAGAGATGACAGCCAGGATGTGTCACTAGCATTCCGCCTCATCTCCGGGAAGAAAGGAACACTCCCAGGAGTTCCCATGGGACAGGAAGTGGCTCTCCCTGGCTGAAATGGCCCCTACTTCCAGGACCAGAAGGCTGGAGCCCCACAAGGACTTCTGAAAGACGTCTCCTACCCACTTCGTGCGCTCTTAACCCTCTAAGTGCTGCTAGCCAGGGCCTGCAAGCCAGGCAGACCACAGCGTGAAGGACCAGTCTTGCTCCCTGAGGCTGAAGACAGTGCAGGAGAGGCCCCTGCATTTCCACCCATGTCATACCTCTGCCTGTGACCTCACCCCTAGGCTTTACTGGAATTCAGGTGTTGAGACTGAGAGGTTTTTGTTGTTGTTCTTTTCTGCTTGTGTCTTGACTAACTTTTCTGTCATTTATTTGTCTAAATACCTGTCAAATTTGGAGAATACCATAGAATATCATTTTCCTATTCCACGACCTACCCTGCGTCCCTGTCTCTGGGCCCATGGCTCTTGACCTTGTACGCAACTTGGAGCTGGGAAAGGCCTGCAGTTCTGGCAGCATCCATACCATTCCTTTGACAGGCAGTTTCACCAGGGACCATCTGATGGGGTGCATGATATGTGCCCCAGACAAGCTGTTCACATGCTAGCCATTGGGAAGAGTCTGGGGACCAGAAATATAAACTGGTGCGTTATCAGTTTGCCCCGGTCAGAGCGAATTCTTAGTAGCCACTGTCATTTCTAAACTTCCAGTGAAAATATACTTCCCCATTTCCCAGTAGAGAGAAATAAAGTTACAAATGAACAGTAGGACCCTTGAGCCAGATTACTGCAGTGTTCTTTATTGAGGAATAGAGAGTCCTGGCTAACCGGACATATTACAATACTAAGATTTCAATGACAAGGAGAGACAGTGAGTATTCAGTACATGTAGACCAAATACACTTGACTTGTAGCCTCTTCAGGTTGCCCCCAGAGCTTCTGAACCCAGCTGGTATCTTCTCTCCTTCCCATTTCCCTTCCTCTACCCCCTGTTTTCCTTCCCTATCCCCCCACTCTCTCTCCATCGTGTCATTCTGTCTCCTCTCTCTCTCTCTCCCTCCCTCCCTCTCCCCCCTCCACCCATTGTCCTTCCATCTCCTGGGTTATGTGATGACACAACATTACTTTCTGTCTAGTGGGTGTGCTACAGTCCCTAAGGTCTTCCTTCTGTCCATTCAGTTTGTTCCTTCCAGCAGTTAGAATAACCATTCCATGCCCACCTCCTGCCTGTGGAAGCTTTAGTCAACGAAACATTGCCTTCTCTGATTCATTCACAAAACTGTGGTTCTGACAGCTTGACTAAGAAGTCCTCACACTTCCCATGATACTTGATTTTAATAAAGTATCCATTGATGGAGGGAAGTAGATATGAATGTATTCTTGCAGTTAACATAGTAACAAGAGGTGACTAAGCTAGTTTGATGTTATTTAGTGTATATAATATGTTAAAGCCCTTTGTGACTGCCACAAAAGCCTGGAAAGCATGACATCTTTCCTAATGATGAAAAGGCCAACTGTATGGGCTCAGTGGCATTCTACATGATGAAACCATGTAGAACAACCCTTCCTTCCTTCTTCCTGTCTTACAAAAGCCAACACTACTACTTCTATGTAACTGACTTGCTCTGATCTACAGGGACTTTTTCTTTTCCCCTAAGTAACTGTTAGAGGCCAAGATAGGCAATTTGGCCTAAAAGCATATTTGGCTAAGGGTCCAGAAAAACAAAGCCCTAAATTCCTGACCTATGCAATACACAGTAACATACTTCATGGGTGTGAGGAATGGTGGCAATGAGAAATGACAGGCTGTGGCCTTGGGGAGTCTCTGCTGCTTTGTACCTTGAACAACTGCAGGGCTCATGCAATAGGAGGTAGAGTATGATTGCATTTCAATAATGCTTAGCCAATGGGGAAGCCAGACTCTGTAGACATTTGGCATTTATTTCTAGTTATTTTCTATCAACTGATTGTTTGTGTGTGTGAAATTTCCATCCTGCTTAAAAATCCAAATATTTTTTTAACTTTTTAGAGTGATTTTCTCTGGCCTATATTGTTAATTGCACTAAGTAGCTCTTGGAGGAAAGTCTACTCAATTCCTATCCTTTTTTAAAGTATGAGGTGTTTCTATTTCTACAGAACTTTGTTTGGCAAATTCTAAAGACAAATCTTCATAGGCTGTTTTTATGCCTTTGGCCTGGCCTCATCATCCATAGTCTGTACTGTGAATGGAAGCTCCCTACAGCCCTGGCACAGCATCAGGCCTGTTTATGTCTCCTAATATCATTCTTCCTCCTTTGCTGTGTTTATTTAACTTCAGGAAAATTCACAGTTGAATGATTATAAGCACACTATGTCCTTTAAGTGTGGCAAGTGTTAGCATATCACCTCGTTTCTTTCTCACTGTAGATGTACTCATTGCTGAACCATCAAAAAAAAAAAAAGCAAATTTCAGTCTTCATAAAGTTTTTTTTAAAATATTTTATCCTATCCCTTCTTTAGTAATGAGAACACTATCCTCTCCATCTTCAGTATCATAAACTCCAAGAGCCTAAAATGTATATTCAAATTCTTCTTCAAAAAGTTCTTGGTGGTTGATTTCCCTTTTCAAAAATCTAGAATATAATCAAAAACTACATATTATATTTATTGTCATTGTCTTCATTTCCATTAATAGATTGTCATTTCGTGTGTGTGTGTGTGTGTGTGTGTGTGTGTGTGTGTGTGTGTGTGTGTGTGTGTTATGGTTGGCATTACTGAAGAACCTAAGCTGGTGTGTTCTGGGATATGCCCACATTCTGAAGGGTTATATTCTGATCATTTCCTAATTGTGAGATTTAGGGTAACACATCGACAGTGAGAATGTTCACAGTGATAATGCATCCTCCTTGCATTGTGTTAGAAAATGTAAATATCTAATTAAAGGTTAATTAGTGGACACAGGGGTTATCTGCCTGAGCCAATTGGGTTCATAATTCATTGCTTAACTCAATAATATTTATAGAATATGAAGCTCCAAATATATACTTTCATTCTTAATGTTTTCAGAGGTCTATCATCCCTGATACAAATCCTTTGCTGTTGAAGGTAAGGCAATATGAAAGGAGTCAGACCTTTCCATTTAAGATGAAAAGGAGCAGGAATGTTTCATTTTGAAACAATACATAAGCATGCTGACTCATGGATGTGTGTATGACCCCATAGCCAAAGGCAAAGTGTACATGCATGAGTGTGTGTGTGTGTGTGTGTGTGTGTGTGTGTGTGTGTGTGTAGGCACACACATTTCCCTTAGTGACTTCCCATTCAGACCCATAGTTTACTCGTTGAGCTCAGCTCAAATATTATGAGACAGTGTCTCTTTACATATCTTGGTTATCTCAAAACTCACTCTATAGACGTGGCTGGCCTTGAACTCACAGAGATCCTGCCTCTGCTTCCTGAGTGCTGGGACTAAACTTTCACAGTAAGTTGTGCCTCTCTGAAAGAAATGGTTAGGAATGGAGTTTTGTTTTGTTTTGTTTTTAAGATGTTGATAATTTTAAATAAACAACATATCCACAAGTCTGGGCACACTCTGAGACCACAAGCCATACATTTTTATCCCAATAGATACTGATAGAAACCATCTTCAGATATTTCCAATCTGCCCTCTGGGGTAAAGGTTTGAACTTGGGATGCACAAAAGAGAAAGAACATTAGTTCTTCCAATCCTGTCCCCAAGGCAAAGTACAAGCACGTCATCCAGGCCTGCCTTGCCTCTGGCTTCCCTTTAGGTCCTGCCATTGGTGGCAGCAGGACTGATGCTCTTCAAGTGACAATGGAAAGAATAGACTAAATTACTGATCTAGATACTTTTTCTGCTTCTTAGGCTGTTGATCTTCTCTTCCTTGAATGTTTTTGTATTTCTTTCCTCAGCTAGGATGAATGGAAGGAACTTCAGAGATTCTTAATTTATCCTTCCTATCTCTCAACCATGCCAGCAACATTTCAGGTAGAACCTATTCTCCTTCTGTGGGTATTCAAGCATAAAAGTTCTACAGAAACTTCTCTATGACCCACTGAAACTTCACAGCCTTGGAAACTTTACATCCATCCCAAGCTAGATAGTCCCTTTGAGCTTCAGCTTGTCTCATGCCCTGTATTTCAGAAGGGGCCAGAGGCTATGCGGTGGCACCAAGTGCTTAGTGAGAGCTTCATTTGCATATTTATCAAGTATCTGAAGACTAAGCCAATGGTCCTTCAGCCCGCCTTCAGCATCGTCCCAGTCGTGGCATCCTCTCAGAAGTTTTGCCATCCTACCACTAAGCATTTCTGTTGTTGGGCTAGGAACTCCTCCAAAGCTTTCTCTATGTTTGTGTTATAGACACCGTACACTGTGAATCTGATGAGAAATTATTTCGTGCCTTCTCCAGACCCTGCTGTGTTTTTGCTAGTCATGGATATAAAAGAAATGTTTAGATTTTCTTACCTATTTCAGTTGACCATACCAAACTCTAACTAGGTTGTGCCATATCATTCCAAGTTCTTTTCCTTCCTACTTTTACCATCCTTCATCACAGCACACTGGATTTGGTTGAAATTTTCCTTAACTGGGAAACATTAAGGAATTTGATTTATGACAGTCTACTATTTACCCCATCCATCCATTGTCACTGGTGAAAAGCACACCATTTCCAAAACTCCCTTAGCCTAACTGATAACCACACTAAGGTAAGGAAATACATCATGCCATCAAGAATTGGCAAAGGCATTCTTTGGATGTTATTGTCATTCTGTCTCTAAAGAAACTGGTGATTCCTGTCTAGAATTAGCCAAACAAAGAATATTTTGGAAGTAATGATTTTTTTCCTGGCTTTAAAAAATGTTTATCAAAAAAAATTTTGTAACAAGCTATTTTTCTCTGGGAAGGTATTAAATATGGGTAAAAAAAAAAAAGTTTTCAATGATATGTAAAGATTTGTGTAACAGAGAATGAGTAATTTCTAATGCCGCAAGCTGTTTTACTAGCTTCTAGTGTTCTGCTCTCAAAGTTTTCCTGTCTCTTTTTTAAGTACATCTGAGAAATGTTAACTATATTTTTGTTCCATTTGTGATTTAGTTAAGGGTTTGACTGTGACAAAGCAGACTAACATAATTAAATCAATTAGAAGAGCTAGATAAATCTAAAGAATATTTATCAAATAAATTTCTGTGTGAGTTTAAGGATTCAAATGTCATGAATAAAAGTTACATAGTCACCTTCTAGTCTGTCTGCTTTATACACCTAATTTGTCTAACAAATAGTATGTCAGCCTGCAGTGTTGTGGGGAAGGGCCAATAAAAGGGAAATTGCTAATTTTACAAAAGCTAATTCAAAATTTGTTTGAAAGCACACATGGATACATTTGAATTTTAACTAAGACCATTTATCCTATTACAGTTTTCCAATAAGACATTCAGTATATAGTTTAGCTTCCCAACGGATTACTGTCCTTTTATGTGTTTCCATAGAATTTGGTATTAATTTGATGGTGATGTGGTATATAGAGATGTCATGTGAGTCTTGCATGGCCTCTAGGACTTGGACCTGACTGGAGTGGTGAGGAAATGAAGAAGGAACAGTTATACCCACAGAGACAAAGGCTGGAATTGGGTGAACTGGGCTCCCTGAAGGAGAAGCCACAGCACACAGTTCCAGAAAGCTGGAGTCTATATGATAGTGGACTGAAGGCATAGCAAATGGTGACTAAAGCGGCAGCTGGGAGCTCACACTTTTTTAGATTATAATTATATCTCCCTTCTTTTCCTCCCTCCAAACCAATATATATATATATATTCCCTTCTCATTCTCCTTCAAATTCATGATCTTTTTGACTAATTGTTATGGAAAGCATACACACACACACACACACACACAGAATGCATACACACACACCCATATACATACATACATACATACATACATACATACATATACACATACATACATACATACATATATTCCACCCATATATATTTCTAAATATAAGCTACTCAGTCCACATAATGTTATTGTGTGTATATTTTCAGGGCTGACTATTTTCAGGCTAACTGGACAGCCAGTTGGTGTGCTCTTCCCTGAGGAATACCACCTCTCCCACTCCCACCTCTCCCAGTTACCTGTAGGTCTTTGTGTTGGGTTGAGTGAAACCTTGTGGGTTTGTCCTCATCCATTTTGGCATGTCCATTAGCTTCATCCTCATGTAGCTCATGTTTGGGCAGTCGTGTTGGTGATATTCAATGGGTATGTTTTCTGACATTACTGGGAGGCACAGTCTCACAGTAACCACCTGATTTTCCTGCTCTAACAATCTTTTTGCCCCTTCTTCCAGTGTTTCCTGAACTTTAGATATTGGGGTGTTTTATAGATGTATCCATTGTTACAGGGGCCTCTAACTGCCTATTGATTGGTTGTTGTTTTCTGTAGTGGTCTCCATCTGTTACAAAGAAAAATTTAGTCAGGTGGTGCACACACTTTTAATCCCAGCACTGAGGAGGCACAGGCAGGCAGATCTCTGTGAGTTTTAAGGTCAGTCTGCTCTACAGACTAAGTTCCAGGACAGCCAGGACTACACAAAGTAACCCTGCCCCCCCAAAAAAAAAAGTTACTTGGTCCTGGAGACTACACTTATTTGTGGATATAAGGACAATTGTTTATAGATGTTGTTATAGATTGAGGTGATTTATTAAATTAGTGGGTTTAGATTCTCATCAAGTAACCATGACTTCACTAGCACTGAAATGCTGGCTAGTTTTCCTGTACCAGGCATGATTTCCCTCTTGTTGAGCAGGTCTTAAGTCCAACTAGAGAGATGTTCGTTACCGCCAAAGTATGTGTGTGCCACTACTACAACCTTAGGGTTATCACCCGTGCTGGTCATAGATGTGGTTCATAGTTCTCACAGCCGCATTGGACTATTAGTTGCCTCCTTCTTTTGGAAGCTTGCATAGAACCCATGAAAGCTAGTCCTCATGGAATGGTCAATCTGGTCAGTTACAACTCAAGGGGCTGTGGGCTCTCTTTCTGAAGTACATAGTGTCTTCAGCAGTGGGGACTGCCCTTCCATCTCTAGAGAGGCAGTCATGATCAACAGCAATAAGCTATATGTTTTGGGAGTGCCATGGACAGCACTGGTCAACAACTCATAAGAGGGCTTTTTATGCCTGGTGTCGGGTTTTGTTAGATGGTCTTTGGTTCTTGACGGGAGCACCATAAGCCTAGATGAGAAAAGCTTACTTAAACTATATTATGTTTCTTATGGCTTTTTCGAACATCGTTATTATTTTTCCCACATCCTTCCTCCTGTATTTACTTCCCTTCCCCTCTGTAAAGAGACTCCTATCCCAGGCTAGATCACTGCTATCCCCTGCTTTATTATCCCCTTTTCCAGCCAGTGGTCCCATTTTACTTTCTTGGTTTTTGTAGTTATTACAGGCAATATACTCACATCTGTAGATTTGAAGCTAGGGGCTTCCAGTGAAAAAGAAGATAGTATTTGTTTTTCTAGGTCTGGGTTACCTTATTCAATATGATCTTTTCTAGTTTCATCCATGCTCTTTCAAAGTTTATTGTTTCATTTTTCTTTACAGCTGAGTAGTATTTCATAATGTGAACTACATTTTCATTATTCACCCATCAGTTGTTGGACATTCAGGTTGCTTCCATTTCCCAGCTATTGTGAGTAGAGGCATCAATGCACATGGCTGAACAAGTGTCTGTGGAGTAAGATGTCAAGTCCTTTGGGCATATGCGAAGGAGTGGTACAGCTTGGTTGTATCATAGGATAGTTTTAGGTTTTTGAGGATGCACCTGATTTTCACAGTGGCTGCACCAGTTTGCAATGCCACCGTCAATGAGTAAGAATTCCCCTTTCCCTGCATCCTCTCCAGCATTTGCTGTCATTTGTTTTATTGGTCTTCACCATTCTGACTCGACTAAGATGAAATCTCAAAGTTGTTTTCATTGAATTTCCCCATTTTCTGGGGATTGTAAACATTGAAATATTTCTTAGCTTTTTTTTTTTCTTTTCTTTTTTCTTTTTTGAGAACTCTTAAATAAGCCATTTTTTTCTTTGACTCTAAGTAGTTTGGCTTTTTTTGTTTGTTTTTTGTTTTTTTAATTCTTTGTATCTTCTGGGTGTTGATCCACTGTTTGTGTCTGACTGGCAAAGATTCTCCCCTCTGGTGGTCGGTCTTCTTCACCAGGTTGGTTGAAACAGGTTGGTTGTTCCTTTCATTGTTCAGAAGCCCTTTAGTTTCAAAAAGTTCCAACTGTCGATCGTTGGCTTTAATTCTTGGGCAAATGGAGTCCTATTCAGAAAGCCCTTTCCTGCACCTATATCACATAAGATACTGCCTGTTCTTCTAGAAGTGTCAGTTTCCAGTTTCATGTTTAGGTATTTGATCTGCTTGAAGTTATTTTTTGTGCAAGATGGAAAATATGGGTCTAATTTAGTTCTACTGCATGTGGATATCAAGCATTCTCAGCACCAATTTTTGAAGATGCTTCTTCAGGATATATTTTTGGTGTCTTTGTCAGATATTAAGTGGCTAAAGTTACCTGTGCTCCCATTTGGGTCTTCCATTTTGTTCCATTGGGCTGGGGGTGTGGTTCAGTTGCTAGAATGCATGTGTAGCATGCATGAAGCTCTGTCTTGGAACTATAACACTCCTGAAGCTGGGCAGGGAGGCTCATCCCTGTAATCCCAGCACTGTGCTTTGGGGATGGAAGTTGGAGGATCAGCTGGTAGTGGTAGTGCACGCCCTTAACTTTTAACTGGAGAGATCGAGGCAGGTGGATCAGGGCTGTTACACAGAGAAACCCCATCTTAGAGATGGGTCTGGGCAGGGTGAAGAAATTCAAGGTCATCATTGGCTACAGAATTAGGTAAATGCCAACACTGGATATATGAGATCATTAAAGAGAAAAAGAAAGAGAAGTGTAAGAAATAGATTGTTGTAGTCCATTTTTGATATGATGTGTGCTTAGAGTTCATCAGAAGTACAGACAAGCAGGAGGTATTGGTCCCTTTCTCCCCCTGGTTGGCACCTAGCACCTGCTTGTCTTGGGACTCTGAGATTTAGAAAGTTCTATATGTGACTGACCCAGTGTAAGAAAGGGGGAATGGCTGCCTCAAGCTCCAAATTGTTCAGTGTCCTAGACCAATAAGATGAGGAGTTCGGGGAGGCTGCAACTTCTGACCTACAAAAGGGGACAGAAACTTCTGATGATGGGGTTTTAAATGCCACTGCCTGGCTCCAGATCAGTACACCAGAGGCTGTTTTTAACTTTTTCTCTATACCCAAGTCCTGTTCTCCAGAGTTATATAACCCAAACTGCTTCAATCTAACTAGTCTTTTGAATTTTTTATTACCTTATTTCCAACAGGAAAGCATAAAGGAAGGAAGGAGAGAAGGTAAAGAAAGACAGTAAAGGGATTATTTACTGTAGTCTTCAGAAACTTCCTGGAAATATACAATTTCCACACTGCATCTGGAACAGCAAGAGCTGATATGAACTTTTAAAACTTGTGAAGAATAGAGTCCAGAATCAATTAGGTGATCTTCATCTCCTTCCTGTTCCTCAGCATTACCAACTTTGTACCAGATGTGCAGCATCTCTGCCCTCATCCCCAGGGGACAAGCAAATATTCTCTTCCAATATACCCCCATACCCCATCCCTTTGTCTCAGCTGCCAATACCAGGAAGCACTGCCTGGAAGTCTGCTGGCCACACTCACCATGGAATCAGATAGGCAACTTCATCCCCCCTCCTGTCTTTCAATTCCAATCCACCAGTCTTCTCCCTACCTTTATAGCACACTACCTGATGTAGCCTCTCCTTCTCTGGCCCTTTCATAGGAGACTATCCATATCCTCTTGGCATACCCAGCTTTCCCCTTCCTAAGGACCCTCTAAGCCTTGCCCCTCAGTGATGGGAGATGTTATTCTGTAAATATGTTTCTCATACTGGTTAATTAATAAAGCACTGTTGGCCAATAGGAAAGCAAGATAGGTGGGGCTAGGAGACAAGGAGGATTCGAGGAAGTAGTTTGGAGGAGTCAACATGGAGAGCCTAAAGAGAACAGCACACCGGCCAGCTGTCCGATAAGACGACCACAAGGAAATACTTAGATAAGTAGAAGTGGGTTAATCATTAAGACATTAAGACAGATAAGAAACTAGTACCTGGCCAACAGTATTTATATCAAATACAGAACCTCTGCGTGTTATTTGGGGCTGGCACAGTGGTGGGACCAGACTGGCAGCAGGGAAAACATACTCGTTACACCTCAGCCCATCCCCATTCTTTCCTGTCTGTTTCCAATACCTAGAAACACTTGCTACCCGGAACCCCCAGTAGCCACATCTGGCAAGGGCTCAGAACCACTATCTACCAGGCAAATCACAGCCAGTACATTTTACTAAGATCCAGAGAGGCAACAAAAACCAAGAAACAGAAAAGCCACTTAATAAAAATAAGATCAGGTATCAACATCTACAACTGCAGTCATCCCAAACCCAGGGGCCTATACAGCAGTGTTAGAATACAATCAGTAACAGCCAAAATGACACGATTGCACTAGGGCTCAGCAACCTCTCTATAGTAGGCCCTGGGAAATGCAATACAGCTGAAGCACAAGACAAGTACTTCAAAATAGCTATTATGAATATGCTCAAGGGCCTTAAAGAGTATAGGAATAAATCCACTAATGAAAACACAAACAGTGGAATAAAATGCAGAAAACAAACAAAAGTACAAAGAATCAATGAAATAGCTAAGTTCTTTGAGAAAATCAAGAAGATTGACAAACCCTTAGCCAAATTAACAAAAAGTCAGAGGACAAAGATCCAAATTAACAAAATAAGGGCAAAGAAAATGAAGAGAATAATAAAGACATGTTTTAAAAAACAGAACTTCACTGTCTTAGTTAGGGCGTTATTGCTGTGAAGAGACACCATGACCACAGCAACTTTTATGAAGGAAAACGGTTAATCAGGGCTGCCTTACAGTTACAGAGGTTTAGTCCATTATTGACATGGTAGGACATGGCACCACGAAGGCAGACATGGTGCTGAAGAAGGAGCTAAGAGTTCTACATCTTGATCCAAAGGCAGCAAAAGCAACCGTGTGCCACACTGACCATAGCTTGAGCATATGAGACCTCAAAACCTGCCCCCCCCACAGTAACACACTTCTGATAACAAGGCTACACCAATCCTACAAGGCCATACCCCCTAATAGTGCCTATTAGTGCTTATGGAAGCCATTTTCTTTCAAACTACCAGAATTCACTCCCTACCCCTACAGGCTTGTAGCCATTTCATAATGCAAAAATGCATTCAGTCCAACTTCAAAAATCCCAAAGTGTATAACAGTTTCAAACTTATTTAAAAGTCTAAAGTTCAAAGTCTCTTCTGAGATTCATACATCTCTTAACTGTAATCCCCTATAAAATCAAAATCAAAAAGCAGATCACATACTTCCAAAATATAATGGCACAGGATATATATTACAATTCCAAATCACATGGAAGGGAGCATAGTGAGGAAATACTGTACCAAATACAAGACCAAAACTGCTGGGCAAACTCCAAATTCTACATTTCCATGTCTGATGTCAAAATCTTCAGATCTCCAACTCCCTTATTTCTCTCTCCCTCCTCTCTCTCTCTCTCTCTCTCTCTCTCTCTCTCTCTCTCTCTTTCTCTCTTCTTTCTTCCTTTCTTCCTTTCTCCCTTCTTTTCTTTCATCTTTCCTCTTTCTTCTTTCTTTCTTTTGAGACAGGATTTCTCTGTGTAGCCCTGGCTGTCCTGGAACTTGTTCTAGACCAGGCTGGCCTTGAACTCAAAGAGATCCACCTGCCTTTTGCCTTCTGAGTGCTGGGATTAAAGGCTATACCTCCTAATAGTGACACTATCTATAGAGGGCAATTTTCTTTCAAACTACCACATTCACCAAACTGGAAACTCAAAAAAAAAAAAAAAGATAATTTTTTTGCTATAGACCACCTATCAATGTTAAATCAAGATCAGACAAGCAATTTAAACAGACCTACCAAACCTATAGGTCTGAAATAGAAGCAATAATTAAAACTTTCCCAACCAAAAATAGCCCAAGGTGAGATGATTTTATACAGAAGTCGATAGACTTTCAGAAAAGAATTAATGCCAATACTAGTCAACTTATCCCACTAAATAGAAATAAAAGGAACACTGCACAATTTTTTGTAAAAAAAAAAAAAAAAGACCACAATTACCCTGATACCTAAACCATATAAAAATCCAACAAAGAGATCTACATACCAATTTTCCTTATTAACATAGATGCAAAAGTTCTCAATAAAATACTTGCAAACAAAATAAACAAAAACATCAAAAAATCACCCACCATGATCAAGTAGGCTTCATTCTAAAGATGCAGAAATGGTTCAACATATGTAAATTGAAAAATGTAACTATCAATTGTAGAGACTGAAAGACAAAACATATGATCATATCGTTAGATAAAGAAAAAGCCTTTGAGAAATCCAACACCCTTTCTTGATGAAAATTCTGGAGTGACTAGAGATAAAAGGGACATACTTCAATGTAATAAAGGCAACTTACAATAAGCCCACAGTCAGTATCAACATAAATGGAGAGAAACTCTAAATGTTTCCACTAAAATCAAAATAAGTTGTTCACTCTCTCCATACCTATTCAATATGGTACCTCAAAGTCTTAGCTAGAGCAATAAGACAACTAAAAAACAACAAGTGCATACAAGTAGGAAGGAAAAAAAGTAAAAAGTACCTTAGATTGCACATAAGATTGTATACATAAGTTTCCACCAGGAAACTCCCACAGCTGACAACTTCCAGCAAAGCAGAAAGTACAAATTTAATGCACAAAATCAGTAGTCTTCCTATATACCTACTTGACAAAAGGACTGAGGAAAAAAATCAGGAAAACAATCTTTCACAATAGTATCAAAAGTAAAATTTCTAGGGTCAATTGTAAGTAAGGAGGTTAAAGCAAGACTTGTATGATAAAATTTTTAAGATAGTGAATGAAGAATTTGAAGAAGATTCCACAAGATTGAAAGATCTCCCATGCTCATGGAAAAGTAGGATTAATGTAGTTTTAATAAAAAGGACAATCTACAGGTTCAATGCAATACCCCATCAAAATTCTAACACAATTCTTCACAGAACTTGAAATGAAGATTTTCAGCTTCAGATGGAAACACTAAAAACCCAGACAGCTAAAACAATTTTAAAAAAAAACTGCTGAAGTTATCACCATCTTCAATCTCAAATTGTATTACAGAATTTTAGTGTTAATTACAACAATTACAGCATGGTATTGACTTAAAAATAGGCACATTGACAATAGAATCGATTTTAAGACCTAGATATTAGTACATGTACCCATGGAACCAAGATTTTTGATAAAGAAGCTCGAAATGCACAGTGTGTATGGGGGGACAGTGTCTTCAACAAATGGTGCTGGTCTTAATGGATATCTGCATAGAGAATATAAATGAGTCACACTTATTCCATTGCACAAAACTCAACTATGAATGGATCAAAAAACCTCAACATAAGACCAGATACACTGAATCTATGAGAAGAAAAGGTAAGGAATATTGTTCAACTCACTGGCACAGGAAAGGACTTTTTGAACAGCACAGTGCTAATATAGGCACTAAGAACAATTCTTAATAAGCAGGACCTAATGAAACTGAAAAGCTTACATATGGTAAAAGACACCATCACTGGGACAAAGCAGTCAGTCACAGAATGAAAAAATATTTTTACCAACTATATACCAATATATACATAAAGATATATAAAGAACTTAAAAGAAAACTGGACATTAAGAAAACAACCCAATTTTAAAATGTGGTACAGGTCTAAACAGAATTCTTAAGAGGAAACACAAATGGCTTATAAACAAAGAAATGCTCAATATCCTTAGACATCTGGGAAATTAAATCAAAACTACTTTGAGATTCTATCTTATAAACAGAATGGCCAAGATCAATTTTTTTAAAGGTAGTTCATGATGGAGGGAATGTGGAATAAGGGGAACACTCCTCCATTGTTTGTGGGAGTGCAAACTTGAATGGCCACTGTGGAAATCAGTGTGGCAGTTCTAGATGTCCTTCAATGGATGAAAGAGAAAAAAAAAAGTGGTACATTTAAACAATGGAATATTATTTAGCTGTTAAAAAATTCACGAAACCATCAATTTTTGCAGGTGGATGGATACAGAAAAAAAAATCATCTTGAATGATATAACCCAGACCCAAAAAGACAAATACCTATTCTCTTATATTTGTTATGTTAGCTGTTATATTTTCCACTATCAGGCTACAATCCATATAACTACAGAGGATAGGCATCGAATGAAGGAATAAGGGGGAAGTATGGATCTCCACAGGAATAAAAAATAGAATACACAGTTAAGGGTGGAGGTGATTGGTGACTGGAATGGGATGATTAAATGGAGATAGAAAGGGAAAGGTGGAGTGATTGAGATGGGGTAGGACAGCTAAGACTAAGGGCCATTTGAGAGATCAGAGGGAAGCAGATACAGTAGAATCTTCCTAAAATATGCAAACATGTGAAGGAGATCTAAAAGGGATAGGCAACCAACAGGGGAAACAGAAAATCAACTGGTCAAATCAAGCGTCCAGTCTGGGAAAGGGTTACATATAATCAAGCTGTTAGCTAAAGGGGCCTCATGAGAACTCCCAAACAACCCAGATGTTCCCAAGACTATTTGTTGCTCTCCACAAACTGATAGTAAGGCCCTATTGCTGAAGACAACACCTATACAACTCATTGAAAATGGAGAAGTCGAGCTGGTGCCTACCAACAGCCTTAACCCCTACTGTCTAATGTTCATGTTACTGGAAGGTACTCTGCATGCTACCAAAGACCTGTAAACACCACCTGAACTACGTATCCTTTGATCTACATGGTGAGCTGCCTATAAGATGGGCTAGTATAATAGTGGCACAAAGTCTGTGAGAATAACCAGCCAATATCTGACTGTATTTAAGTATAACCCTAGCCCGGCATTGGTAGCCATGCCTTTAATCCCAGCACTTGGGAGGCAGAGGGAAACAGATCTCTGTGATTTTGAGGCCAGCCTGGTCTACAGCACAAGTTCCAGGACAAGCTCCAAAGCAATAGAAAGAAACCCTATCTCGAAAAACAAAAACAAACAAACAAAAAAATATGTCTATGGCACAACCCTTATACCTAATGCTCTGGAAACATCATGGAAGAGAGGATAAGAGGTTAGAAAGATTTGAAGAGCCAGAGGACCTATGACAGAGAAGTTGCACCCATGAGATCTCAACATCATTGACTAAAAAAACACCTGAAGAATGATACCAACAGTTGACATGCAATGTAGATGAGGGAACTCTCACAAGGTCCCACCCTTGTGACAATTAATGGCCACTCAGAAAGGGAGAATTAGTTTTCACATGGGTGAGTTAACTGGTTACCCAAGGTCAAAGGGTCAGCCTAAAAGCATACATAAAGGCAACACTAAATGAACTCAGCAGGCTGCATGTATATACTCATGCATATATATATATATATGTATATATATATATAACCTATAAATATTAGTTAAATAAAAAGAAATCGGTTTCATTTTTCTCTGAACCCCTTCTGTTTGAATTTGCATAGTTGTATATTCTTCTTACAAATGTTTATCTTTTTCTTGCTGGGTGGTTGTGGTGGTGGTGCACATCTTTAGTCCCAGCACTTGAAAGGCAGAGAAGCAGGCACATCTCTGGGTTCAAGGCAAGCCTGGTCTACCTAATAGTTCCAGGACAACCAGGGCTATGCAGAGACACCCTGTCTCTGCATACTCATGTATTTTAATACATGAGTATGTGTATTTTCATGTACCCATAAACACCAGATGCTTTGCACTCCATGAAGCTGTAGTTACAGTTGTGAGCTGTCCAACATGGATGCTAGGAACTGAACTCAGATCCTCTGAAAGAGCAGTATGTGTTTCAAGTGTTGAGATCTTGCTCATGCCCACATGTGTATAACTTATTACAAAATTGACCATATTCATTCTCAATGTTACGATGAAAAGATTAGCAGGCCAACAAGATATCCATGCACTAAATTTTGGACACTTCTGTGTGTCAAAGGGAACTTACAGATGTGATTAATGTTAATGACCTTGAGATGGGGAAGATTATTTTATATCACCCTAAGGGTCACAATTATGATTACGAGCCCTAAAAAGTCAGAGAGTTGTCCAGCTGAGTTTGCAGTACCATTAAGATGTGACATGAGGATTTAACCTGTCTTTTCTGACTTTGGAGACAGAGAATAGATGTTATGATCAAGGACTATGGGAAGGTTCTAGAAGCTAGAAGTGAAAAGGATTGGACTCTTCCTTAAAGCCTTCAGAGGGGATGAAGCCCTTGATTCCAGCCCAGTGAAATCCATTTTGGAATTCCACCCTACAGAATGGCAAGATGGCAAATGTATGCTATTGGGGGTCACTAACAGAAGTCATTCATTATGGGAGCAAAGTGAAACTAAGCTAAAGGACTAAAGCATGGTTCTATTTAAAGTGTGTAAAAGATAGCTTTTATGAAAATTGTGGTGGCTTGAATAAAAGTGGACCTCATGCACTCATAGATTTAAAAGCTTGGTCACACCAAGGGGTGGCACTATTAGAAGGTGTGGCCTTATTGGAGGAAGTGTGTCACTGGGTGAGCTTTGAGATTTCACATGCTCAAAACAAGCCCAGTGTGTCTCCTCTCTTCCTGCTGCCTGAGAATCCAGATGTAGAACTCTCAGCCCCTTCTCCAGCACCGTGTCTGCCTTCATGCCTCCACGCTTCCCTCCATGACCATAATGGCCTAAACCAGCCCCAATTAAATATTTCTTTTATAAGAGTTGCCATGGTCATGGTGTCTCTTCACAGTAATAGAAACCCAAACTAAGACAAAAATTTTAGTAAATATAAACACAAAAATTTTCAATTAAATCATTAAATTTGTTCTAACATTACATATCAAATATTCATTATCAGGCTTTCTTAGTATAAAATCCAAACAATTTGCGACAAATAAATGTGAACATTGAGCATAAAATCATTTATATAAATCTGAACTTTTAATTTTTTGGTATTCAATAAATCTTGCTAGATATTTCCATGATAATAAAAGTATATGTACTTCTCACATCCTGTGCCTTCCCAACTGCCAATATTTCAAACATACCACATATAAATTTACATACATGCATATGTAAGGCTGCTGTGAAATACTTGCTATTGCAAACTGTATTTAAACAATTGTTTTGTTTTCAAAAATGTTTTTTTTTTTTCAGAAGTACCTCCAAACCACAAAAGAGAACATGACAGAAGTGATGCATGCTACTCCTGGGAAACTACACTCATTATGCAAGCATCTATTTGCATCCCTCTTATCTGAGAGGCAGGGTCTGACAAGTTAATTAATGTCTCTGCTCTTACCTGAGTGCTTCTGCCAATCAGCCCTCTTCCCTACCTAAAGCAGTGTGTCTTTGGTTCACGCAGCCACACAACTCACAACCTTCACGGAATTTAGAGGCTTGACCATTGTCTTAGAGTCACAGGACAAGAGATGTGGGAGCATTTGGGGACAGTGTGAACCCTGAAGGCAGAGGTTTATGGTATGAGCTACTGGTGCCAGTGCTGAACCCTGGATTTCAGGAGACAGAGCCATGCATCTCCCTGAAGCATTTATTTGTTGTCTCTTATGTGTCAGTCCCTCAAATGAGCAGGGACCCTTTACCTGGGTTTCAAGGCCATTTTGAGATATGTAAGACCCCATCCAATCTCCCAGGCTATGAAGAGTTTTTGTTATTCTCTGCTGATTATACCAAATGGATGTCCAAGTCCTTTGGAGTTGAGTTAAGAAGGGTTTGATTTTATTACCTCAGTGCCAGCCCCAGAAAGGGTGAGGGGAAGCTTGCAGAATGCCTAATCCCTTCTATGGGGAAGCCAGTGAGACTTTGCTGTTTCTTTCTACTGTGTGACTAGGCTCATAATGTGTTTGTTGCTCTGTTGGTGCTAAATTTTTATGAACCTCCCCCCTCTTTGTAATCTGATTTTTTCTCTTTTTCGGTGGTTCTCATTTTCTCACCTCCTCTCTCCTCCTCTGTACCCCAGGCATTTACACCGCTGCTGCATGGCACACATTTACCCCCAACACAGCTGTGTCCTAGCTAACCTCACTTCTTGTCCCATATGTAAAACATCTCAGAATTTTCTTCATTTTTGTGTTGCAGTTATTCTCATTGAGTTGAGAAATCTGAACATCTCAAGAAGATCCTTGAGATCCAAGTTTTCATTGTAGGATTTGACCCCAGTGATACAACTAAAGTGAATACAGTAAGTTTGTGTGGGAGATGGGATGACAAAGCCTCATCCATACTAAAGAGGACTGTGGTTCAAGAAATTCTTAGTGTAAATGGTCAACTGAGCATGTTATAGCCATGAGTCTTGTTCCTGGAGGAATGGTTGGCATATTACCAGTCACCACTTATAGTCATCTACTGTGGTGATATATTTAATAAAAATTGCCTTAAATATCAGAAAGCTAAGCTAATCACACTAGTTAGCTGTAGAAGCTAGGCAGTGGTGGCACACACCTTTAATTCCAGAATTCAGGAGACAGGCATATGAATCTCTTGAGTTCAAGGCCACCATGGCTTGCACAAGAATGAAGAGTAACAGACCTTTGATCCCAACATGTGGGATGATATGCTTTTAATCCCAACACTAGGGAGGTGGAGACAGGATGATATGGCTGGGTAGAAAAAGGAATAAGAGAAGGAGAAGACAGGAATTCAGAGATTTTTGTCTCTGAGGATTCATGGAGATGGCATTGGCTCTGATGACAGCCCTTTCAGCCTGAGGCAGAGGTAAGAGCTAATAGCTGGCAGCTTTGCTTCTCTGATCTTCAGATTGAAGCTTGAACCCCAATATCAGTCTACTATTATCTGTGTTATTATTTATTTAAGCAGGTCTTGGTGATATCATGAAAATGAAATAAGAGGGTTTTTGAAATATTGTAGAATAAGTTGTGGCTGTAGCCCGAGGCATTAGTATTACTACTTTTAAAGATTCTCTTGGTGCCACCTGTCTCTGTATTGAATTTTTCTCAATTACTCTTTGTATTGACCTTCACCCCACTCCCAGTTAAAGTCAGGCAAAGCTTCCCATTTTCTTTTATAGCACACATATTCCATTATTTCCCACTGTAGAGCTTCTGCAAGAAGTTCAAGCTGAAGACTGAAAACTTTCTCTTAGAAATAAAGGGTCAAAATAAGCATTTTTTGATAAATCATGGCATCAGATGAAAATCATTAAATTGATTGGAGACTAAATACACAGTACTAGGGCATGAGGTGAGGAACATATAATAATGTAAGATTATGTGTCTTCAGAATTGTATTATGTGAAATCAGAGTTGGGTAGAGGTCAGGGCAAAATCCAGCTTCTTCCAGGTAGGGTCTGGTGAGAGTTGAAGCAAGCACAGGCAATATGTGTGGGCAGTTGAACATGCCAACATGCCACTAAAGCAGGGATTCAGGGTTTTCCTGCACACATTTGCACTACAACTGTGTTTGTTTCCTGGGTCATATTCTTAACTCAATGGGCTGTTTGATGTTTCTAACCAAGTCAGGTTGAAAGCCAAGGTGAATAGGGAAATGTTAGGTAACTCCTGATGCCAGGACACAAGACATATATAACTTGCATGATCCAACTTATATCAAGGTGCACAGAGAACACCTCGGGTCTCTTCAGGCAGATCATGGTGGTGTTTGGTGTCATTCTGGTGGGTTCTTTGGGTTTCAACCCAATCTGTGTGCATCATAGTCTAATATTTTAGAAACTGTGTGAGATCAGTTTGAGGCTTAATGTGTTATATGATGCAGTAACAGATGAACTAAGAAATATGAGTGTGCAGACACTTCTGTAGTAAGAGCAGTCTCTGGCTCACATGTGGCAAGGATATTCTCTGGGGTCAGCAGTGTGTAACCCACACATTTGGTACTCAGGATGTCAGCTTATAGCAGTCCCAGGTACAGAAACTCCTGTGAGCCTGTTTTCAATATGCTGGCATGTGTCTCCTTGGAGGCCTCGTTTGATTGTAAAGTATCCAGTGAAATCAAGGCCTGGCATCTGAACACCTCAAAGTGCACTCTATCCATCATATGTGTTAAGGAATATCCATGTGGTCTCATCAGTAAGGGAGCCCTAGGCTTCATTAAGACTGTGGTGGTCTGAATGAAAATGGCCTTCCTAAATTCATAGGGAGTGGTGTTGTTGGAGATGTGTGTGGCCTTGTTGGAGTAGTGTGGCTTTGTTGGAGGAATTATGCCACTGAGAGGTAGGCTTTGAGGTTTCAGAAGCTTAAGCCAGGACTTATGGCTCACTTTCTCTTCCTGCTGCCTGAAGATGATATAAAACTCTCAGCTACCCCTCCAGCACCATGTCTGCTGGCATTCTTCCATGCTTGTTGATATGGTAATAATGGACTAAAACTCTGAACTGTTAGCCAGTTCCGATTAAATGTCTTCCTTTATAAGAGTTGCTGTGGTCATGTGTCTCTTCATAGCAATAAAACCCTGACTAAGAAGTTGGTACCAGGAATGGGGCATTACTGTGATGGGCCTGACTATGATTTTGTTTGGAGAATTTGGAACAATTAGAGACTTTGGACTAGAAAAGAAATTGAACATTTTAAGTGGGGCTTAATTGGCTATCCTAGTAGGAACACAGAAGACAGTGGTGCTGAGGGTGATTTGAACTGTAGGGGCCCAGCTCAACAGGTTTCAGAGGAGAAGCATATGTGCATGTGGCCTAAAAACCATCCTTGTGATATTTTGTCAAAGAATGTGGCTGCTTTTTGCCCTTGCCTGAAAGTCTGCCTGAATTTTGAATTAATTGCATTAGCAGAGGAAATCTCAAAGCAGCCTAGCACTGTCATGTGGTTACTGGTGTTCATTCTTATAAAGATTTGTAACAAAAAGGAGAAAGATGAGCAAGGAAAAATATGAAATGTACAGTATAGGCACAACTTTCTATCCCACCCACCAGTCCCCAAATAACCAATGCAGAGGCTTAATATTAATTATAAGTACTTGACCAATAGCTCAGGCTTGTTACTAACTCTTACATTTAAATTAACCAATATTTCTTGTCTCTGCTTTGCCATGTAGCTCATGGCTTGTTACCTCATTTTCTACATGTCTTGCTTCCTCAGTGACTGGCTGGCATCTCCTATGACTCTTCCCTTCTTCCCATCATCTTTAGTTTGGTTGCCCTGCCTATACTTCCTACCTAGCTGACCAATCAGTGTTTTATTAAAACAATTCAAGTGACAAATTTTTACAGTGTACAAGAGGATTATTCTGCAGCATTTCCCCTTTTTGTCTAATAACAAAGGTTTTATTTATTTATTTATTTTTTGTTTTTCAAGACAGGGTTTCTCTGTTCTGAAACTAGCTCTGTAGACCAGGCTGGCCTCAAACTCACAGAGAACTGCCTGCCTCTGTTTCCAGAGTGCTAGGATTCAAGGTATGGGGCACCACCATCTGGTGAAGGTTTTAATTTTAAAATAGTAAAATTATATACAACAAAAGCAGTTATTACATTAGAATTACAGTTACAATATCCAGTCCATTTTTATTTAGCAAAATTAAAGAAAATAGTCCATTATCTATCTTATTTTTGTGAGTTCAAAGTTGTTTGTACCTAATTTATCTTTTATCATAACAAAGAAAACTGTAACTATCTAGTCTTCAATTCCATCAAAGACCCCAGAAGGGTGAAATGTTACCTAATATCAGGGACCTCCGGTTGCCTAGAGAGTCATCCAAAGTTCCTCTGCAACATTGGACCATTGAACTCTAGCCTACAGGCCTAGCATATCTGACAGGATTTACTTGTGAAGCAGGGAATTTTGAAGGACTGTCTTAGCTTGTCTTGGCAAAATTCAGAAGTTCCCTCTTATGCATCCTGCTGGTCCAGTTTGGACAGTATCTGTCAGCAATTAATGTTGTGGCAGTTTCTTTGCCCAGGTGGCTAGCTTTTGCCATAAAAAAAAAAAACTCCATGTGAAATTTTTTTCAATGCGCATCATCCTTGTTGAAGTAGATCAGTGCTACCAGAAGCAGACATGTCTCACTGTCATGAAAAGCCTTATGTTACTAAACACACTAAATGCCATATTCTAAATATATCTAAATAAATCTAAATATATCTGTGTATGACCTTAAAAACATACCTACCATTACTATAAGTTTGACTATTATAGCTGACTGTTAATCTGCATTTCTTAATTATACATTACATATTAAATGACCTATATATACACAATACCCCAACAAGAGTAGAAATAAACAGTGTAACAGAAATAACTTTAAAAGTATATTAATATACTAAAATCCACACCAATGTAAAATATTTTGAGATTAAAAGTTGTTTTATTTTTGGTTTAAAGTAGATTCAATAATCTACCTTTTTATCCTATCATTTGTTAAAGTAGATTCAATAATCTACCTTTTTATCCTATCATTTGTTATCGCCTATCATTTGATATCCCCCTTTTTTTCTTTGGAAAAAAATCTTTTAATATAACTTCTAACTTTTTTTTTTTAAATGACCAGTGATAATTTGTAACCAACCCCTCTAAACAAAGACAAATATCTATAATCCACTTTTGGGGAATGTGGGCATAGTTTTCTAGACTACTTACTGTTGTTTGGGGGCACTGGTAATCTTTAGACCCTGAGAAAATTAGAATAATTGTTAAGCCTTGACTGCAGCGTTCTCTGAGGCTAGATATCTCAGTCAGCAGCTTTGAAGCTGTTATGGATGTTGGATCACCTGGGCCATCTGTTTTCATTAGTGTTTAGTCCCCTTGCTCTGAAAATACATGAACTTTTAAAAGTAACATACCTATCTGTATTAGTACAAGTATTGTACACAAGTCAGTCAAGGATGTTTTCTTGTTGTAGTTGTTGTTGTGTTTGAGCAGGTAAATATACATAAAGTATCTTGTAGTTCTTTTAAATTTATTTTTTTATGTTTGTAGCCAAGATTTTTAAGGGTCTTCATTGATCACAACTGATTTTTAACCCAGAATGAATTCACAGTCTCTCATTTCCTGTAGAAATAAAAGCATAATCTCTCCCTGAAAAGTAACATTTTGGTATGAATTTTGAAGCCCAGATGTATATATTTTAAGTATACAGGTTGGTTGAATCTAGCAGTTTTCATGATCCATTGTCTCTTAGTAGCCAAAAATTTAAAGACAACACAATCACATATAGGATCCAGAATCCCTGTACATTTTCCATCACTTTACTTCCTTTTTAAGGACTTTATTATTTCAAAACTATGTGTTTTTATGAGTTCATGCCTTTTTTTCTTCTCTCTCCCAAGCCTATGTATATTTCTTAAACACACTGTAACCTATTTAGTGTTTATTTGTCTGGCTCTCTGTTAAGTATCTGTAATCCTTTGTGACCACAGGAGCCTTTAAACTGTTAAGTGGCATGACTAGGACCTTCACCTTTACTTTGGCCCTGGCTCCACCCTCTTGGTTCACTGGAAGAGTGGCTTCATGGTGGAGGTAATGGCTGAGAGAGCCATGTTTATCGCCCCAACCCTGGGGAGTTTTGAGGTCCATGCTGCCACCAGTGTGCTGCTGGTTGTTCATTTAAGTGCTCAGTAGCAGGACCTTCTGACAGAGGTAGCCATGGCACTAGCACAAACCAAGAAGCTACTTCTTGAAGGAGCCATGTGTCTATTTGCCACTAGTAAGCAGAGCCCATCCAAAAAACATTATTACCAAGAAGCAGAGTTTGACACCATTTTTTTGTGTGTGTGTTTAGAATCCTTTTTTTTTTTTTTTTAAAGCTTTCTCAGGTTTTATGTGGGTCTATGGCTCGAGTTGTTCACCATTTGTAGGTAGAAGTTTCTGTTGCACTTGCCAGTTCCCAAATAACCAACATAGAGGCTTAATATTAATTTTAAATGCCAGGCAATAGTTCAGGTTTGTTACTACCTAACTCTTACATTTAAATTAACCCATATTTCTTTCTTTTTAAAATAAATATCTTACATACCAATCCCAGTTCTCTCTCCCTCCCCTCTTTCTGCTCCCCCCACCATCCCCTTCTCTCCCCTCCCCCATCTACTCCTTAGACAGCATGAGGTCTCCCACAGGGAGTCAACAAAATCTGTCATATCATATTGAGGCAGGATCAAGGCCTTCCCCCTGTATCTAAGCTGAGCAATGTATCCCTCCATAAAGAATGGGCTCAAAAAAACCCAGCTCATGTACTGGGGATAAATACTGGTCCCACTGCCAGTGTCCCCACAAACTGCTCAAGCCACCCAACTGTCACCCACATTCAGAGGACCTAGTTTGGTCCTATACATGTTCCCCAGCTGTTAGTCTGGAATCAGTGAACTCCCAGTAACTCAGGTCAACTGTTTCTGTGGATTTTCCCATCATGGTCTATGACATAAGTAAATAAATGACCCAAAGATTGATATTGAGGTTCAAACTTCAAGCTGAATATCAGAAAGGCAAAGTAGCCAGCCACTAGTTCTTACCAGTACTTCAGGCTGAAAGAGCTGATCCACGAGCTTTCCCCCAAGCCTCAAACTGCTACCTCTTCTCAGTGTGGCTAGAGAATGAATGCCTCTCTGAGACTTTGCTTCTATTTTATAAACTTCCCCAATGTTGGTATTAAAGGTATGTGCTATAGTTCTCATTTAGACTGATTTACTGTTATGTAGATCTGGGTGGCCTTGGGCTCACAGAATTCTCTTAATCCTGAGTCCAAGGATTAAAGGGTGTATGCCTGGTTTCTATAGCCTGTGGCTTTGTTTTCTGAATCCTTACTTTAATAAATCAAAAACAATAAACAACAATGGTCTTGACCTCTTTGCCCATATTACCCATCCTTCCTCTCTCTGACTGGATTATGGGAGGTTGGCCCAGTGCTTAGCTGTGGATCTCTGTATCTGCTTCCATCATTTACCAAATGAAGAAAGTTCTATGATGACAATTAAGGTAGTCATCAATCTGATTACAGGGGAAGGCCAATTCAGACACCCTCTCCACTATTTCTTTGAGTCTTAACTGGGGTCATCCTTGTAGATTCCTGGGAATTTCCCTAGAACCGGGTTTTTTAACACTGAGTAGTACTCCATTGTATAAATGTACCACATTTTCTTTATCTATTTTTCAGCTGAGGGGCATCTAGGTTGTTTCCATGTTCTGGCTGTAATGCTGTTATGAATGTAGTTGAGCAAATGTACTTGTGGTATGAGTGTACATCTTTGAGGATATGATGCTCAAGAGTGGCATTGCTTGGTCTTATGGTAGATTGAGTCCCAATTTTCTGAGAAACTGCCACACTGATTTCCAAAGCTGCTGTATAAGTTTGCATTCCCATCAGCAATGGAGGTGTTTCTCTTACTCCACATCCTCTCCAGCATAAGCTGTCCTCAGTGTTCTTGATCTTAGCCATTTTGACAGTTAACCCATATTATTTATGCTTTGCCACGTGTCTCAAGGCTTGTTACCTCATCCTGTTTCTTCTCCGACTAGCTGGCATCTATTCTGACTCCACCATTCTCTTTCCCATCATCTTTAGTTTGGTCACCCCACCTATATTTCCTGCCCAGCTACTGTCCAATCAGTGTTTTATTAAATCAATTTGAGTGACAAATCTTTACACTGTACAAGAGGATTATTCTGCAGCAGAACAGTTTGAAGAGAAAAGGGGCACCAGGAATTGAAGACAGATTAAAGAAAATCTAGATGCTAAGCAGAATAAATGGAGTGGTAACCTCAGAGCTAGACCCCACCCAACTAAGCTTCCATTTTGTGAAAAGGAATTAAAGAAAACTTAGGGACAGAAGTGGTAGTATGCACCTTTAATCTCAGCACTCAGAAGGCAATGGCTGGCAGGTGTCTGAGTCTAAGGCCAGCCTGCTCTACAGATTGAATTCCAGGACAGCCAAGCTTAGACAGTGAGAAAAAAAACATCAAAAACAGAAAGCTGGTGAATATATAATTGAATGAGGTAGCCATGTTCCATGGCCAGCAAGCAGCAGAACTTGGCAGATTGAGCCACTCAGTGCTGGCTTTGGAGTCAAGGATAAAACAAAGGGGGTAATGCAATCTCCCTCCGAAACTAAGGAAAACTGCTGAGGCCAGACATGTGTCAGGCATGTCCCTGCATGGAGGCCCAGAAAAGCCATTGTGCAAAGCTCTGAAGGTGAAGCTTAGATTGTGTTGGAATCCTCAAGATGTTGGAGGTGCCAGATTCTTATGGGCTGCTGAGAAGAGCTGCTAACATGAAGTGGAACCAGCCCAAGAGACAGTGTGTTGCAGTCAACAAACTTGAAAAGAGTTGGAGATCTGAAGAGTACTTTGATGTCTGACATAGAGATGTAGAGTTTGGAGTTTGTCCAGCTGGTGTCAGTCTTGCTTTGGTCCAGTATTTCATTATGTTCCCATTTCTCCGTTTTGAAATGGTAATGTATATCCTGTGTCATTATATGTTGGAAATACGTGTTCTGCTTTTTCATTTTAATCTTACAGGGGTTATTGTTAAGAGATGGTCATGAGTATCAGAGACTTTGAACTGTGCACTTTTAAATACTGTTGAGACTGTAATAGACTGAGTATTTTTGAAGATGAACTAAATGCATTTTGCATTATGATATGGCTACAAGCCTATGGGGGCAGAGAATGGAATGTGGTAGTCTGAATGAAAATGGTTCTAATAAACTCATAGGGAGTGGCATTATTGGAGATGAGGTCTTGTTGGAGGAAGTGTGTCACTGAGAGGTGGGCTTTGAGATTTCAGAATCTCAAGCCAGGCCTAATGGTTCAGTCTCTTCCTGCTCTCCCTCTCAGGCACCAAGTCTGCCTGCATGCTACCACACTTCCTGCCATAACAATGAACTAAACCTCTGAAACTGTAAGCCAGCCCCCATTTAAATGTTTTTCTTTATAAAAGTTGCTGTGATCATGGTGTCATCATAGCAATAAACCTTAATTAATACAAAGACCATGATGGCTTTGGGTCTCTAGTGAGGATGCATCCTATGTTGGATGAAGAGAGGTTCCTACCCACACTTCTGTGGGGTTAAGGACTTACAAATTTAATTCCTGCATTGTAGGTTATAGGTTTCTACTGATAATCAGTTTTATAGTCAAGTACATTTCTTGTCTAGGTTCACCTAGACTCTTCTTGCAAAGTTCAGTTCTTGCTATTTAAAGGTCAGTGTTGACAAAGGGATGTTTCTTGTATGAGGTTGGACTAAGCTCTGTTTGGTTTATCTCTTAAGACTGGGCTTCATAGGGCCAGGATTTAGTCAGACCCATTTCTCTCATTGTATTGGCAAGGAGGGGCTCCTTTGATTTTAGGATTTTGGTCCTGCGGTTGTTTGAATGTAATTGGCTCCCATACCTCATAGGGAGTGGCACTATTAGAAGGTGTGACTTTGTTTGAGTGGATATGGCTTTGAAAGATCTGTCACTGAGGGAGTGGGCTTTGAGATTTCCTATGCTCAGGATACCACCCAGTATCTCAGTCAACTTCCTGTTGCTTGAAAGATGTAATATCTCAGCTAGTCCTCTAGCACCATGTCTGCCTGCATGCCTCCATGCTCTTCACCATGATGATAATGGACTGAAACGAAGTGAGCCACCTCAATTAAATGTTTTTCTTTATAAGAGTTGTCATGGTCATGACGTTTAGTCACAGCAACAGAAACCCTAAGACAGGGCCTCTCTTCATCAAGATCAGTGGTTGGTCCAGTAACAGCTCCACTCTTGGTTTTGCCTAGTCTCTTCTCTAAGCAATGCATCAGCTATGACTTCTTCAGAGTTAGTAATTGCCCAGGGTCCATTTTTTTTCTTGGTTTGGGGTCCAGGTTTCTTCAGAATAAGGATTAGGATCAGACATTTGTATTTTCTTGGTTCTGTCTTGGGATCCTGATGGGAGATGTCATTCTGTAAATATGTTTCTCTTATTGGTTAATGAATAAAGCACTGTTGGCCAATAGGAAACAAAGATAGGTGGGACTAGGAGACAAGGAGGAGAGAGGAAGGAGTAGGGAGGAGTTCCAAGACGGTGGACTGAGAGAGCAGAATGCCAGCCCCTCTCTCTGGTAAGATAAGACCACGTGGAAGTACTTAGATTAATAGAAATAGGTTAATATTTAAGACAAAGCTAGCCAATAAGAAATACTAATAACAGGATAACAGCTTTATATATAATATAGCATCTCTGTGTGTTATTTGGGGCTGGTGTGGTGGTGGGACCAAACCGGCAGGGGAAAACATACTCGTAACAGGATCCTTCATTTAATGGAACAGGCCAGGCTCACTTTTCATCTTTGAGCCCAGGCTTATTCACAGTGAGGGTCATCCATAGATAGTTCACTTTTCTTTGGCTCAGGTCTCTTTCGTTTGAGGGATGGGTCTAAGCCAACTTTTCTTCACTGTTTGGGCCATTGCTTCTTCTGAGTCACATATGGGCCTGGACCCATTTGTCTTCTTGGTATGGGCCCAGGCTTCAGTCATGGAAAGAGTTAGGCACAGGCATATACCTTTTCTTTCTTTGGCCCAGGCCTCTTTCACTTGAAGAAATGGTCCAGGCCCACATCTCTTCTTGGTTTGTGTCTGGCCTTCTAGAGGTTCAGGGTTGGGCCTGGGCTGACATTTCTTCTCGGTTTGCATCCAACGCTTCAGCTATGGTAAGGGTTAGACCTGGTCATTCTTTTCTTACTTTGGCCGGGAATCTTTCATTTCATACTTCTTTATTCAGGGTCAGGTTTTAGTTCAACTCTCTTTCAGTTCATGTTTTTGCTTATGTGCACTTTTATTCTTAGTTTCAGCCTAGACCTCTTTGGGTGAAGGTAAAGTCAATGCTTATTGAAGTTTAGGATTTAGTCTCAGGGTTCATTGGGTTAAGCCTTATGCCCAAGTATACTGAACATCTTTGGGTTAATCCTGGTCTACTTTCTCTTTAGGTTGTTAGCATGTTTGTTTGCTTGTTTGTTTTGTTTTGTTTTCAGTTTTCACTTGGACCTGGTCTACTCTCACTATTTCTGTATCCAGACTTTTTTGTGGTTGGGGTTTAATCTGGGTGCATTGATCATCTGGGACTGTAACTACCTCCTTCTCTCTGGTTTTGGTTTTGGTTTTTTTTGTTTTGTTTTGTTTTTTGTTTTTTGTTTTTGTTTTTGTTTTTTTTTTTTTTTTGAGACAGAGTTTCTCTGTGTAGCTTTGGAGTCTGTCCTGAACTTCTCTTTATAGACCAGGCCTGCCTAAAACTCACAGAGACCCACCTACCTCTGCCTCCCTCCTGAGTGCTGGTATTAAAGGTGTGTGCCACCACCACCTGTACCTCCTTCTCTTTAGGACTGAGGCTCAGGATCCTTTCAAGTCCAGATTTGTTCAAAGATACTTTTTCATTAACCTTAATCTTTGCTCAGTCTTTCTGGAAAAAAAAAAATCAGGTGAATGTTGACAGAGGAGAGTCCTGATTGTCTCTCACTGGGATCTCAAATATATAAAGAAGAATAATGACGTATCCCCAGGGAATTGTGAACAGACACCAACACACACAGCACACAGTCCAGATGAAATAAGTAGGGAGCAAGGTGGTAGGTAAAGTTCTTCCTATCACATAGGTGACTCTCTGTGGTGGAGAGTCCTCATGAACTCATGTGGAAATATGGTTTCCAAGTAGCAAGACCCAAAGAATGTCCCAACAGGCACTGTTCCACTTTTTCTTGATGTGGTCTGGTACTATGGAGGATTATCAGTTAGTTAACAGAAGCAGCAGAGCCCAATTCTCCATTTGTCTGGGGGATGCCTTGCTGAGGGATATGCAGCTTTTGTAAATCTTCACATGGCTCTTTCCATAGTGTAGCAATGGTTGTTGGGGGATGTTAGATCACACTGTTTGTCCCAAGTTTGCATTTGTATTGATTAAATAAAGTTAACCTTAGGTCAAGAGGCTGAGTTAGTAACTAGTTGACAAAGTAATCCTAGAGCATCAGAGGGCATCCCGGAGAGCTAGTCAGACACAGGAAGTAGTAGGGAGGGATTTGGAATGGTGTGGCCTTTTCTCGTTTGGTGGAGCACAAGCACAGGTCTTTCAGAGACACCACCAAGGAGAAAGGGTTAGCTAGTTGCTACTCAGTCTCTCTGAGCTTGAAGGTTTTCACCCCAGCTTTTGAATCTCAAGTCTTATTTATAAACAGAATGACAGAGATTTGGTTAAAGCTACCTTTAGTGGCAGTAACAGGGCCAGTGCCTGCAGGAACAGAATTTCCACCAGGCTGCGGCCTGAGCAGCCAGGCTGCTGCTAGAGAGGGTGGCCAGTAACTGCGGAATCACAATGGCTGTCTGGAGTAGCAGTAGACTAAGACTCAGACACTACGCCAAAGATAAAATAATAGATGGTGTCCTTTCATTTGTGTCATACATGGCCATACAACGTTAAAGTGCTCCTCTGGTCCTTGCTATTGCAACTCTTCTCAAGATTTCACACTGGGCAATGGTGGCAGACATCTTTAATCCCAGCACTTGGGAGGCAGAGGCAGGCAGATCTCTGAGTTTGAGGTCATTCGGGTCTACAGAGTGAGTTCCAGCACAGCCAGGGCTATACAGAGAAATCCTGTCTCGGAAACAAAAATAAAAACAAAAACAGAAAAATATTTTAAGTGTATTGTACTTCAAGAACCCCTCAAACATTGAACTGTGCCCTAGTGATCCCTTTCAAGAAAGCTACCTGCCAAATGCACTCACTGTTTTGATAGCAGGTCTTCCCACAAAGAATTTCTACACAGACTTTCCTGAAAGAGATCCCCACTTACATTATTCTGGTTCTGAATCACAGCCCACTGAAATGGACTGTGCTGCTAACAAGTCAAGTGCACACACATAATTATGAGACCATTACATGAGGTCACAGAGGCCAGGCCTCACTCTGCTCAGGGAAGCTCAAGGGCTGTCTAGACACCCACACAGGTGTATTTTGAACTCAGGGGAAGTATCTGAAGGTTTCAATTTTAATCATTTCTTGGGATCAACTTACATCCAGTCATCCTCCTGCAGAGAAGGCCATTAGGGAGAGAGCATACTCAGTACACGTATGCAAAGTTCAAATCCTGATCTATCATATCTGCTGCTTGGTTTATGAGCACTTTCTTGTCCAGAGACTCACAGTGGTCCATCTGTAAGTCCCTGGAGGCATACAGTGGCCAGGCCTCTCCCCTGAGGACCTCCAACTGCCAGAGTCCATCCACAGAACACTCTAACTTCCCTAAGGTCTGGACCCTGCCCCCCACCCTACAGCATAAAAAGCCCAAGTTCTGGACTTGAAATCTTACCAGTCCCCACTCTGGAAAGCTTCACCCTGAAAAGCCCCACTCCACCACCACAAGAACTCCATACAATCCCTGCCTTCTGCTCAGTTCCCTGCTGCTACTCATCTGTGTATATGTGCATATTTATATGTATACATGTGGATATTTTTATCTGTACATGGGTATGTTATGTATGTTATGCATGTATGTCTAATATTGTATATATGTTGTATTGATGTCTGTATATTTGTATGTGAACATATATAATTTATGTGTGTATGTCTATGTTTACTTGTATGTGTATTTGTATATATGTGTGTCTATGTCTCTAAGTTTATATGTGCCCACCTGTGAGTGTTAAGGTGTGTATATGCATGTACATGTGTATATATATTTGGTTTTGGTTTTAGTTTTCAGATAGGGTTTCCCTGTGTAGCCACAGCTGTCCTGGAACTCTAGACCAGACTGGCCTCAAACACTCAGAGTGTTAGGATTAAAGATATGCACTACCACCACATAGCCTCATGTGTATGTTTTGTATATAAGTATGTATTTGTGTATATATACCTATTTAAGTATGCTCATGTGTGTATATGTGTATTTTTGCATGTACATATGTATGTGTATATTGTGTGTATGCATGTATGTTCATTTGTATAGTTATTGTTATATGTATATATTTATGCATGTACATTTGTTTATATATTATATTGATTTGAATAAGAATGGCCCTCACAGGCTCATATGAATGCTTAGTCATCAAGGAGTAACATTACTTGATTAGGTGTGGTCTTATTGGAGGCAATGTGTCACTGGGGGGGTGGGGGACTTTGAGGTTTCAGAAGCCCAAGTTAGGCCCAGTGGCTCTCTCTTCCTACTGCAGATCTGAAAGGAGAACCCTTACCTTCTCCAACACCATGCATATCTACCTGCATGCTGTCATACTTCCACCATTCTGATAATGGACTAAACCTCTGAAACTGTAAGCCAGCCCCAATTAAATGTTTTCTCTATAAGAACATGGTGTCTCTTCACAGCAATAGAACATTGACTAAGACACATGTGAATATTTATGTGTATATATTTTTATATACACATATATTTATGTGTGTTTATATATATATGTATATACTGTGTGCACATACATATGTTTATATTTGTGAACATGTGAATATTTAAGTGTTTACATGTATATATTTATGTAGGTGTACATGTATGTATTCATGTGTTTGTACATTTGTATATTTATTTTTTTATACATGTGTATATTTATATTGTCCATATATATGCATGTATATATCTATTTTTGTTTTGCACATGTGTATATCTATTTTTGTGTGTATAAATGTGTAATAAGGTATGTGCATGTGTGTATAATTATGTTTCTACATGCGTATATTTAGGTGTGCATACATATATAATTATGTGCATGTATCTGTGAATACTCCTTTGTACATACATATATTTACATATTGTTCATTTTAATATTTATGTGTGTAAATGTGTGTTTATATGTGTACATGTTTGTGTGTTTACATGTGTATATTTATTTGTGTGTATATGGCGCTTTGTGTTTTTGTATGTATATCTGTTTATCTGTGTGTATATATGTGTACATTTATGTTTGTGTGTGTTAAATATATACATTTATGTGTAAGTGTATGTTTGTGTGTGTGTACTTGTATATGTTAATGTGTGTGCATGTTTATATCTATGTGTGTATACATGTGTATATTTATATATGTTCATATGTATATTTATGTTTGTGTGTATGGTGTTTGGAGACTTTTCCTAATGGTAAACTAATGTGTTGTGAGCACAGGAAAAGCAAGCTAGATTGAGTTACAATGTTCAGTATGTTAGAGTAGTTAAATGTATTTCATCACAGTATATTCACTCTGTGATGAATATATCTAAATATAACTTTATCAGAAGTGAAAGGAATTTGAAATAAGCCTTTTTATACATGTGCAATTTTCCTATCTTTGTTGCATATGATATTATCTTCCTATTAAGATTTTTGTTGGTTGGGAGCCAATCCTTTTTTAATGGCTGAATTATCTCTCCAGCCCACCTATTAAGATTTTTAAAATTAAAAGTATTCTTTTCATAATTCTTGGGACCAGAATTCCAAAATGAGCTTTACAGACTAAAATCAAGGTGTTGGCAAGGCTGGCTCCTTCTGAAATGTGGAGAATCTATGTCCTTGCATTTCCAGGTTCTGCAGGCTGCCCATGTAAGCCTTGGCCTTAGGCTTCCATCATCTTTTCTTTCCCTTCTTCTGTCCTCATTTCACCTTCTCACTCCTTGGATGTTTTTGCTTTTCTCTATAAAGACTTTTATGATTACATTAAGGTCTACCAGGATGACCCAAATAATCTTTCATTTCAAGAGTCTTTGTCCCACCTACAAAAGAGATGTGTTATAATAAGTTAGTAGAGGGGACCAGAGCTGGAGAGAAACATCTGTGTTAAGCACACTTGATATTTTTGCAGAAGAACCAGGTTTGGTTTCCAGAGCCCACATGGCAACTCACAGTTGTCTGTAACTACAGTTCTGTGGCATCTAACACCCTCTTCTGGTGTCTGTGGGCACAGAGCACACATGTGGTCCACATAAATACAGTCCAGCAGACACTTATACACCCAAAATAAAATAAAATCTTAAAAAAAAATAAAAGTTTCTGATGTGCTAAACAAACTTTTGCAGGTAAATTAGCCATGTGGCTATTCCAACACTGCTGCCAGTCAACTTCAGAAAAGCATGATAAATAAATAAATATTTGTAAAATAGAAGTGATCAAACATTGCTAAGAATAATAAGAAATAGTAAGACCAAAATATAAAAAATAGAAAATATGCCCCCGAGTAATGTGGCATAGAGCTTAGTGTTTAGAGACAAGAATCTAACATGAGAGAAGGGAGAAGGAACACAGGTGAAGACAGGATTAACTTATTGTCCTGTGAACAAAGCAATAGTAACACAACTAAATCGTGTGCTGTTCTGAGGTACACACCCAGAAACAAGGAAATCACACAAGTAAAAAGTCAAAGGAATGATGAACCTGTGATTCAGAGCGGTGACTGGTGAGTGGCAGGCAAGATGGCCGATTGGGAGATGGTTAGTGCTGTGAACTGCCAGCCCCTGTTTGGGAGTTGTAAGATCCAGCCATGAGCTGTATGTGTCTCTTCCTTCACTCGTGGCTTCACCCAACTTCCCCAGAAGCTGGAACTAGACTGAAGCTTCACTTTTCTAAGGGGAGAGAGGGATGGCTTTTAGCAGTGTCAATAGTACTGAATTTATGTATTGAACTACTTAACGAGATGAGGTCGGACTATGCTGCCCAGGCTGATTTTGAGCTTTTGCACTCAAGTGATTCTCTTCTTCCCACCTCTGAAGTTCTAGGGCCACAGGTGTGTGCCACTAAGGCTACTCTTATTAAATATACTTATAAAATGATTAAATAATACAATTGGTTTAGAAGATAGAATGATTGAGAGATAAAGTGGAAATTGTGTAAATCTTAAACCAAGAATATATTGGCTTTAATATCTATAATTTATTTTTGTAAAATAAATGCCATGGCTACATCCCTGCAACCTCCTTAACCCTTCTAGCAATATGTTGAAAGAACATTTTAGTGTTAAGGCCAGGAGAGGGGAATTAAGAACATACTCACCATCAAGAAATGACAAAAGTTTAGAAAGACGAATAGACAATTAATTACCTTGAGCTGATCACTATGTAATGTAGTCATGAACTAAACCACAAAATATACTTGATGTACACATCAAGCAAAAAAATACATCAGCAAAAATAAATTATTTTAAAATAAGGAAAGATTTTCTTCTTCACTGTTTTCAATTATGTGTCTCTGTGTGTGTGCATCTGGTACAGGTGTCTGAGGAGGCCAAAGAAGTTACATTGCCTGGAGTAATAGATTCATTGAACAAAGAAAATCTTAAATCCAACAAATCCTTAACACAAAACATCCAGGAAATGTGGGACACTGTGAAAAGGCCAAACCGAAGAATAGAGGAAGGCAAAGAAGCCCAGCTCAAAGGTGCAGAAAACATATTCAACAAAATCATTGAAGAAACTTTCCCCAATCTGAAGGTCAATGTTTTGTCACAATAGAAAGTAAACTAGAGAAAAAGAGAGAGAGAGAGAGAGAGAGAGAGAGAGAGAGAGAGAGAGAGAGATGCCTTAACAGAGGGAGCCATTATAGGTTTGAAGAGAAAACTGACTCTAGAGAAATGTCCAGAGACCTACAAGACTGACCCCAACTAATAATTTGAGCAACAGTGGAAAGGCTACCATAAATGCCCTTCCCTGATAATGAGATTGATGACTAGCTTATCCACCATCATGGAGCTCTCATCTAGTAGCTGATGGAAACAGAAGCAAACACCCTCAATCAAACATTGAGCCGAACTGGAATCCAGATGCAGAGAGGGAGGACAAGACCAGGCTGCAGAAACACATAGAGACAGCTGACCTGAACAAGGAGGAGATAATGGGCCCCAAGATTGATAGCTGGTAATCCAGCATGGAACGACTCAGACCCCCTGAACATGGGTCTCAGCTAGAAGGCCTGAGCAGTCTAAGGGACCTCAGACAGTGGAATCAGGATGTATCCCCAGTAAACTAAAGGACTTTGGGAGCATATCTCCCAAGGAGGGATACTCCCTTAACCTAGAGACAGAAGAGAAGGCCTAGTCCCTACTCTAAATGACTTGACAGATTTAGATGACCCCTCCAGGAGGTCATCACCCTACAAGTGAAGTGGGGCAGGTGGGGGGCATGAGAGGGTGGGAGAAAGGGAAAGAAGGATGGAGGGAAGGAGGGAGGGAAGGAGAAAGAGAGGGAGAGGGAACTGGGATCAATATGTAAAATTTAAAAAAAAAAAAAGAATACAAGGGTAAAGCAGTTTGGATGTAGTAAATGTTTAGATTGCCCAAACACTTTCAGGTTAATGAGCATCACACATAAAGCCAGGTGGAATACCTTACGGCAGTTTATCTCCAAATGTATCTCCTTTCTGTTTCGTGTGTGTGTGTGTGTGTGTGTGTGTGTGTGTGTGTGTGTGTGTGTGTGTGTGTGTGTGTGTGGTTTCCTGAATAGTAGCCTGCCTATGGTAGTCATGGGAAGTTGTGTTTTGGGTCATTTCTATACACTGCTTTTGCATCAACTTTGTCTTTACAAGACTCTCTTCTCCCACTGAGTCTTGGGATTATCCTTCAGGTTTCTGCAAATGTGAGAGAGCTCAAGGCAGTGAGTGACCAATCCACCATATGTAGTTTCCTAGCTGATGCAATAAAGTTCCTTCTAACCCAGGATGGGTGTGTATGTTGTGTTTTCCCATGAGGCCATTGCAGGTCATGTGGTGCTATCTCTGACACCTCCACACTTTTGGGTGGGAGGGAGCAAGTGTTTCTTTCCTTCAGTCATTATCATCAGTCCCTCATATAACCCCTAAAGTAAAAGCTTGGCAAGGTCTCAGAAGAAATAGCTGAAAATGAAAAATTGTGAGTATGAGCTGTGTCAGGAAATAAAGGCCAAATGATAACCATATAATTTCAAATACAACAAAAATCAAGACAAAATAGAAACAAAAATGCCTTCCAAGATCCAAAAGCAACAAAATACTGAAAATAAGCAAAACAGATCAAAATATGCCTTTGGAGCAAGCAAGCAAAACAAGCAAACAAGCAAGCAAGCAAACAAACAAAAAACTCCAAATTTTTAGACGAAAATGCTTCAAAGGCAAAACATAAGATACTTTAAACCAAACACGTTGAAAGCAGACCAAAAAATATTTATCTAGGTTAACCTTGTTAGCCAACTCAGAACAAACAAATGGACAGCTCACCAAACTAACAGAGGTCTGAACGCCCCCCTCTGCAAAGAACCCAACACTTTATCTGAGAAAACGGGTCAGGTGGCCTAGACTCGGTGGGCCCATTCCTGGCTTCCACTCTGGTGATTATACCAGTGAAAAGTGGGTAGTTCTGTAAGCCCATGTGTGGCATCATAATGGTTGACACAAAACCACTGCTCTATTGCCAGGTCCCCAGACCTTAACACAACTGACAACATGATGGAAGTGTCATTCAGGCCATAAATCTCAGGACACAGACAGACACCTGCCAAAACAAAAACAAAGGCCTAACCCATCAAAGTCCATAGTTCTGGGAACTTCTCCAAATGGACTAACCTTGCTTTTTGGCTTTGTAGTTCTGCTTCTGGCCAACTGTTCTTGTGTACTGAAGTATGTCAGTCCAGAACATGGTGGTTGTGCTTAAAAGCTGATCCTGAGAAAGACTCAGGACTGAACTAAGACCCCCAAATACCCAGTGTAGACTCCAGCCAGCTAATAAAGACTTCTATTGGCTTAAACCCATGTCTGAGCAGTGGTCTCTGGTGGCTACCCCTGAAACACTCATCTTAAAGGGAGTAAGAGGTAGTTTATTCTGAAGCCATTTGAGCGACCATGGCTAAGGAACATGGATTCCATGTTCCCAATTTCATTTGCCCAAGAGAGGGGCTCCCTATTTTTTCTTGATAAGGCACTGAACTAACAATCAGAAACCCAATTTGTTGTTGTTGCGTACAATAAACACAAGGTGGCACAAGTGTCCTTCAACATGGGGAGGAGGCTAATGAAGCATGACAAGGCCTATTGTTTACTTAATCAATCCCTTTCTTTCTTCCTTTCTTCCTTCCTTTCTGTCTGTCTGTCTGCCTTCTTTTATGGTTCCTTAATTTTTCTTTATAATATATACTTTTTGTAATTTTTAGTCAACCCTAATACTAGAGTGGCACCTTGTTTTAAGAAAGAGAGAGAGAGAAAGAGAGAGAGAGAGAGATGGCAAATTTTAAACACCACACCAGAGGTGATACATAGGAAAGTCACTAACCTTGAAGGAAAATGATGTTACTCCATTATGATTTGTTTTCATCCTGGGAGAAGCTGCCACAAATAGCTCACTTTAAATTGGTTTTATCTGGATTTTACAGAAACCTGATTGAAGTATGTAAGCCCACAAATTATTTTTACAAAACTGTACTACATACAATACCAGAATTCCAAAAGCAACTAGAATCACATTTTTTTTACATAGAATATGCATTGGTATCAGCTGCCACACATGGCCCAAACCATCTCTATGAGAAGAGATGGCCCAATACAGAGTGAGAAACCTAGCTGTAAACATACACAAAAAGAGGCTCTCGGGTTAACACAGAGGACATCCTTTCTTAGACAAGCCTTCGGCACTGGGTGTTTGTCCTTCTGCTACTTACTGACACTATTGCCTAGCCTCAGTTCTGACCCATCACAGGCAGATAGAAACTTTTTGGTAGCTGAATCAGACATTTGAGAAGATATAGACTTTGAGGACATGCAGGCACATGGGAAGTAGAACTCTCAAATTCAAAATACCCTCAGACTTGGAAGATCCCAAGCTGTAAGCACCTGAGGTTTTTAACTGAGTGCTCTCCAGGAGGCCAGCTCAGTGCACACAGGCTTTGCCTGCAGCTGTGGAACCTTCCAGCTATGCACAGCAGTCTTCACGGGATCTGTGGTTAGGAGGTTACAGGCTACAGCACAGGAGGCTTTACTTGTAGGCTATTTCAACTCATGCAGGAATTGGCAAGAATTCATGCATACAACTGCTTCATTGATGTACACACACACACACACACACACACACACACACACACATAACTCCACACTAGCATGTGGCCTAAAATACTGTAAATGTACATCACAGTGTGCTAAGGAAGACCTGGTTTCTCTCAAGGGTGCAATTTAAGACTCTGAATCAAAAGATGTTTTCCACATAGACTGGGGGAGCTTTAAAGAGATTTCATACCATCCAAAAGACTCCCCTAAAACGCAGGGTCTTCCATGAAGATCTTGAGAGGACTTCAGTCACTAGGGAAGTGGTTGAGCACACTGTTTACACACACACACACACACACACACACACACACACACACACACACACGTGCAGCTTAAGGATTTGTCTGGAATCTTCAGGAGATGTGACTCTTCCACGTGAGATACATTTAGCTGAGTCATCAAGGATGTTTATTGAGAGACCAGCATAAACACTGTGGTAACTGTTAAGGAGAAGGGAGCTCAAAACCACAGGAGGATGGACAGGGAACCAAGTGTGGCACAGCTCTCTTGCAGAACAGTATTCTTGTGGATCTGAATGAAGAAGCATGCACTCCACTCTAGCTACAGTAATATTGAAGCCCACACACTCGTCTTCATTTTTTTAAATTGAAATTCTTCAAAGAACTGCTGAGCATCCTCTCTCTCAACAACCCTACCTTCACCAACAAGTCTCTCCGGATAGTTCTGAACTTTGAGTCATGGCATTCACAAATGAGCTGCTCTTGGTGGAGCCTATTCATGCTGTGAGGGTGTCCGTTAAAGGGTCCCTTCTGTCACTGCCTGGTCACTCTTGCCTTTTGTTCTCAGAAGCCAAAGCTGTGTCTTATCTGTTACAAACAGGAGGTCTAGCTCGCCACACATTTTCATGCAGTCTTGGCAGGTGCGTTCCTAGGTTTCTGCTGCACCAGGTCAGTGGCCAATAGGTGGCAGCATGTTTCTTTACAAACTGCTTAGCTTGCGGCTCCTGAAGATTCAGTAGAGGACAGACTAGAGCTGGTATAGAGCTCACCCTCTGCTCAGTTTTAACTCCTTGCCAGCATTTCTTCCATATTCTGGAACATCCTCTTTTAGGTGTTAGCTTGGTGACCTCCATTTTCAAGTTTGATAACATCTTGATCGCCCATCCTGTCAACATAAAGCATCAGTCCATCATCTTCAGTAGATATACTAGTGACTGCCAACCCGGCAGCGCCAGGCCACAAGACAGAAGAGTTTTTCCGCACAAGCCTGGGACACCATCTCTTGGAAATATTCACTCTCTGGGGAATGGCACCGAGGTGCCTGCCATGGAACCAGTCTTCACAGACCACACATAGAATCATCTCATCTAGAGCCTCATCTCAAGATCAGATAAGATCTCTTACAAATGGAGTATAATCCAAAGAGTTGTCATTGTACTTATTGCAGGAATTTGGCTTTGAGCTGGGCAGTGATGGTGCACATCTTTAATTCCAGCACTTGGGAAGCAGAGGCAGGTGGATCTTTGAGTATGAGGTCAGCCTGGTCTACAGAGTGAGTTCCAGGACAGGTTTTAAAGCCACAGAGAAATCCTGTCTCGAAAAACAAAACAAACAAACAAACAAAAAATCCGTCCACCCTCTTCTGACTCCCTAGTGTGGCGTGCATGTTTTCCGTCAGCCCACCCGCCACCGGTCTGGCATGTGGCCCCAAATAACATGCAGAGACTCTGTATTTGATACAATCCTGTTGGCCAATGACTATCATTTTTAATGGGCTAGCTCTGTCTTAATTATTAACCCCTTTCTACTTATCTAAGTATTTCCACGTGGTCATCATATCAGGGAGCCACGACCGGTGTCTTCCTTCCTCCCCGTCTACATCTTGACTCCTCCTTACCACTTGCTTCCTCTTTCCTCCTTGTCTCCTAGCCCCACCTATCTAGTTTCCTATTGGCCAACAGGGCTTTATTAATCAACCAGTATGAGAAACATATTTACAGAATAACATCTCCCATCATCTCCTCTTTTCTGTCTAAAATAAAAGGGGTTTAACCTTAACATAACAAAATACAACATACAACAGTTATCAAATAAGAATCACAGTAAACAATATTTAGTCCATTAACATTTTGTAAGACTTAAGGAAAATATCATCTTTGTGAGTCTAAAGTCCTATATGTAACTTATCTTTAATCCTAACTAAGGAAAACTATAACCATAATATCTGTCTTCAACTCCTTCAAAGACCACAGAAGGATAATATATAAACTCTAGAAATGACAGAGACAAATCATATCCTGGTCAGTCACCCGAAGTTCTTCTGTAATGTTCCATCTTCAGCCCATAGGCCATAGTGTGTCTCCAGACTCCTCACCAAAGCAGGAAACTTTAAACTGTCCACCTGTATTGGCAGTTTGTCAGTCATTTTTCTCTGTGTCCTGCAGAATGTCTGGCTGCCTTTTCCATGAAGCAGGAATCCTGTAGCAATGTCCATCTTGCATCAGCAGTCACTTTTCTGTGGGTCCGCATGTCCAGTTTCTATAACATAAAGTCAAACAGTCCAGATGAGCAGTACCTTGCCCAAATGGCTAGTTTTGCCATATTGGAAGCAAACTCCATAATGTGTTTCTTCGAAGTCCATCTTCCTTTCTAATGCAGGTGGTGTTACCAGGAGCAGTTGTGCCTCATTGTCAAGAAAACCCTAAACCATTTTAAATGCCATATTCTGTAGGTCTTTGAAAGGTTTAAAGAATGCCTATCCATCTCAAATACATCTCTGTATATCTAGAAATCCTAACTAACTTAACTCCAAGTTTTAACTATCATAGGTAACTCTCTATAATCTGTACTAAATTATACATTACATTTTCAAATGAGCTATATAAACACAATACCTAAACAAGAGGAGGAATATACATATCACAAAATTGACCTTAAATTGTATCAATAAAAAAATCCATTCCAAAGCAAATTATTCATATCTATACCATAATTTCCTTTTTACCTTTAAAAAGATTGCTTGTGGTCATAGCTATTTATAACCAAGCCCACTTAAATGAAAACAAACATTTATAAACAATATTTGGGAATTTGGGCGTCATTCTTTCCAAACTACTTCCTGCTGGTAGAGGGCGCTGTCATGGGGGTTCAAAGAAGACCCAGAAATCCTGGCTGTAGCATTCTGGAAGGTTGCAATGTCCCATTGATGTTGCTTCAGGGGGTCTTGCTTGATCAAACCACATTAATCTGGAAGAAATCCACAGCTTTTCATTTTCTGTGGAAACAAAAATAGAAATCCTTTTCCCCAGTAACTTGTCCTTAAACTTAAATTTTGAAGTCAAAGCATTTTTAAAATATATAAATTGAATTAATCCAGCAGCATTTCTTTTATCAGTAGTTGTTATTTTCTCAGCAATCAAATAATTTAAAGACAACAGAATCGCGTATAGTACCCAAAATTTCTCTGTGCTTTCCATCTTTACGTGGCTTTTTTTATTACTCTGTCTTCTACTTCCATTTTTACATATTTTGAGACAGGGTTTCTCTGTGTAACTTTTATCTGTCCTGGAATTCCCTCTGTATACCAGGTTTACTTTGAAATCACAGAGATCTGTTTGCCTCTGCCTCCCAAGCGCTGGGATCAATGGCGTGCGCCACCACACCCATCCATTCTACTTCCTTTTTTCTTTTTTAAACCATTGTATCCTGTTTCTTTTTCTCTCCCAAGCCAGCGTATTTTTTAAAACACAATGTAAACCTTCATTGCAGCTCTCGTACACACCAATGAATTGTTAGCAGAGCTCTTTAAAAGCAAGGCTGTTTTTTTGTTTTTTGTTTTTGTTTTTTTTTTTTTGCTGCTTATGCAAATTTTGGAACCCTCCCTTAAAGGAGCCACTCAAATCTCTGTCTATAGCAAAACAAATCCAACCGAGAAAATACTGCTACCAAGAAGTCTTGCTAGTCTCTGTTCCTTTGTTTCTAAAATCCCTTTTTAAGCTTTTATTAGTTTTAAGTGAAAGTTCTTATAGCTACATTGGGCACCATTTGTAGCATGTCTGTTTTCCACCAGCCCCCCAGCCCACCCACCTGCCACGGGTCTGGGCCCATAGCCGCACCAGCCCCAAATAACAATCCGAGACTGTATTTGATACAATTAATGGGCTAGCTCTGTCTTAATTATTAACCCATTTCTACTTATCTAAGTATTTCCACATGGTCATCATATCTGGGAGCCGCGGCCAGTGTCTTCCTTCCTCCCTGGTCTACATATTGACTCCTCCTTACCACTTTCTCTTTCCTCCTTGTCTCCTAGCCCCGCCTATCTAGTTTCCTATTGGCCAACGGGGCTTTATTTATTAACCAGTATGAGAAACATATTTACAGAATAACATCTCCCATCACCCTAGTGCTGGATTTATAGGCATACAACATAACAACTGGTATGCATTTGATTTTAAATTCAAGAAAAACCTCTAATTGAAAACAATTTAAAACATATACAAAAATCAAACTTGCACACAGACACATTTTTAAAGGGAATAAAGTTTATTTTGATAGGCAGTATTGAACAAAATTAAATTTTCATGCATTTATAACATAATTCAACATCCTTAATGTTGGTGACAGAGTATGGCAGATGCTCTTGATTTCTTGTACTGTGATAAATCACAACATCTAACCTATTTTTGAAAAGTTGGTTGTGTGACAAGATTTTTCTAGGGGAGATGCAACACACACACACACACACACACACACACACACACACACACACACACACACACACCTACTTACCCCAGATGGGAAGCCCACTTCAGACCAAAGAGTATATACCACCAAAGTTCAACTTGGTGTACCATGAGTTCTATTGACATATGGGTGAGGGGTTACTTATAGAAGCAGAAATGACTCAAAGACAGTTACATTACCAAATCCTACTCCAGCATGGGTGACTGCTCGCAAAACTGTGAGCCTAGAGTACACTGCACATTCTGCAGGCCACTCAACAGGTTGGAAAGTGTCCTTTCTAATGACTAGGTTGGTCTGAAGCTCTTCCAGGCACCCAGCAGGCTTCTATTTGTTCCAGGTGACTGTCTAGTCTAAGTCTTCTTTGTGGCTTGGCTTATCTGAGAGTGACTCTTGGCTTTATTGTTTATTCTGGTAGTGAGTCCTCCAAATCTGGTCAAAGACTTCCTGAAGCTATTTTGAACTGCTTACTTTCCTGCTTAAGGGACTTCTCTGCAAGATGGAATGTTGCATCCTGAGAGGAAACTGTTACACAATGTATGCTTAGATTTACCTTTATTGTTTTGATTATGTTCTATTTCCATAAGCTTCCATGCTTCATCGTCAATATCATGCAAATGTACATCACCAGCCTGATAAATCCTGTTCTGTTTACTTCAGCATCCAGAGTGCAGGGAAGGGATGGTGAAGTCCTCTCTTTCTAGGAACTAAAAAACAAAACACCAAGGTAATTGGAGCTCAATACGTAGACCACCAGGCTGTCCTCAAACTCACTCTAAGGTCCTAGGTTGTATACCAGACAACCTAGCTGTTAGCTTACTACTCAGCCTACTTGCCTTCCTCAAGTATAATCAATAAAATGTATTCCATTTACTTAGAACTTGGTATGTAGGCAGCTAATTCAACCAAGCTCTGTTTTGCACAGACTCTCAACATCACACATAGGATGAGTGGTTCCACCCTTCTTTACCAAATGCATAGTCCTTAAGTGTTGGAGTTGAATTCTAAGATAAGGGTATCTGACTTTGCTTTTTTGAAGACTAATTATAGAGGTGAATGTTCCGTGTAGGTACAAGCTGGACTTCTTCATAGTCACTGAGTTATGTGGGTGTTGTCCTGGGCAATATAACTTAGCTGTCAGTTTGAGGAGAGCAACCCATTGTCTTAGCAACAACCTGGATGTTTGGGGATTCCCATGGAACTTCCTTGGTCAGCAACTCAACTGGATGTAACCCAGTCCCACTACAGGAAGCCTCATTTGGTGACAAGAAGTAGTCAGTTGAGACTCCATTATTAGGAGATCTCATGAGGATCACCTTCATATAATTTAGGAAGTTTCCGTTATACTAGGTTTCCAGATCATCCTTTAAATGCCCCCCAATTCCAGCTGTCTCTCCCCAAATTCTCTCCCTCAACCCTACCTCCTCCACCCCTCCTTACCTGACCCCCTGGTTCCTGTTGCTCCTTTGCCCTCAGTTTACCCATAACATTTATTTTATTTCCCCCTCCCAGGGAGACCCAATTGTCTCTCCTAAAGGCTTTCTTCATACCTAACATCTGGGTCTATAGATTGTGGCTTAGTTACTGTTTATTCAATGGTTAATACTCACTTATAAGTGAATACACACCTTATCTGTCCTTCTAGGTCTGGCTTACCTCACTCGGGATTTTTTTTTTTTTTCATTCCATCCCTTTGCCTGCAAATTTCATGATGTCACTTTTTAAACAGCCAAGTAATACTCCACTGTGTAAATTACGACATTTCCTGTATCCATTATTCAGTTGAGTGACATCTAGGTTGTTTCCAAGTTTCTGGCTGTTATGAATAAAGCTTCCATGACCATGAACGCTTGTTATAGTTGAGCAAGTGTCCTTGTGGTAGGATGGAATGTCCTTTGGGTATATGCCCAAGAGTTGCATAGCTGGGTCTTGAAGTTAATCAATTCCCAATTTTGTGAGGTGACACCATATTCCATAGTGGCTGTAGAAGTGTGAACTCCCATTAGCAATGGAGGAGTGTTCCCCTTGCTCCACATCCTCTCCAACATGAGCTGTCTCTTGTGTTCTTGATCTTGGCCATTCTGACAGGTGTAAGATGGAATCTCAAAGTAGTTTTGATTTGCATTTTCCTGATGGTTAAGGATGTTGAACATTTATTTGTTTCTTAGACATTTGAGACTCTTCAACTGAGAATTCTCTATTTAAATCTGTTTATTTTAATTTAAATCGGTTTATTTGGTTTTTCTGACATCTAATTTCTTGAGTTCTTTATATATTTTGAATATTAGCCCTCTATTGGATGTGGAGTTGATAAAAATTTTCCCCATTTTGTAGACTGCCATTTTTTTCAAATAATGGTGTACAGAAGCTTATTATCAGTTTCATGATGTCCCATCTATTGTCAATCTTAGTGCCAGTGCTAATGGTGTTCTGTTCAGAAAGTCTTCTCCTATGCCAATGTGTTCAAGGTTATTTCCCACTTTCTCTTCTATTGGGGTCAATATATATGGCTTTATGTTGAGGTCTTTAATTCACTTGGACTTGAGTTTTGTGCAGGGTGATAATCTAGCATTCTCATACATGCAGACATCCAGTTAGACCAGCACCATTTATTGAAGATGCTTTCTTGTTTCCATTATGATTTTCTGGCTTCTTTATAAAGAACCAGGTTTTCATAGGTGTATGGATTTATATCTGAGTCTTCAGTTTGATTCCACTGATCAATGTGTCTGTTTTTATGCCAATGCCATGCTGCTTTTATTACTATAGCTCTGTAATACAACTTGAAATCAGAAATGGTAAGACCCCCAGCAGTTCTATTATTGTTCAATATTGTTTTTAGCCATCCTGGATTTTTCATTTTTCCATATGCAGTTGAGAATTGTCCTTTCAAGGTCTGTAAAGAATTGTGTTGGAATTTTGATGGGGATTTCATTGAATCTGTAGGTTGCTTTTGGTAGGAAAAACAAAAGAAATGAATCTTAAAATATATTTATATATAGTGTCATTCAATTGATTGTCCCTTTGACTTTGCAGAAGCTTTTTAGTGTTACGAGTGAGTTCTATCTCTAGCATATTGAAACCACTGAGTTTATACCAGATGATGCAGAATTGACTTTATTATTTATTTAGTTACAAGACATAATCAGAAATAAGATTCATTCCATATATATATAATACACATCCAATCCCAAATAGGTCTCCCAGGTCCTCTAGCATAAGGTAATGTAAAAATTGATCAATTATTGTTTGCAAATTGCTGGAGGCCTCAGATTTTTATAAAAAAAAAAAAAACCCGTCATGTCGATAGCAAAAGTTAAAAAAAAAAAACAAACAACTTTTTCATCACGTGGCAACAAGCCAAGGAAATTATAAGGAAATGTCTTACTTGTTCTTTATACAACCAAATTTCACTGCCTGCAGGAAGTAACCCAAAGGTATTCAAAGGAATGACATGTGGCAGGTGAATATGTTCTATTTTGCAAAATGTGGAAAATTAAAATATGTATACCACACCATTGATGCCTATTCAGGTTTTCAATGACACCTGCTTTGAGTTCAGGAAAGGCTGTTGTCCTGAATCCCTGGGCAAATCTAGACCTCTTCAGTAAGTCCTTTCCCACACCTATACTCTAAAGGGTTCTTCCTATATTTTTTTTCTAGCAGTTTCAGTGTCTCTGGTTTTACTTTTAGGTCTTTTATCTGTCCAGATTAGTTTTTGTGCCAGGTGATAGATACCTGTCCAATGTCATTCTTCTTTATGTGAGACTCCAATTTTATCAGCATGATTTGTCTAAAATATGGTCTTTTCTCTGGTGTGTGTGGTGAGTATTAGATAGCTATACTTACACATACATGGCTAAGGTTGTAGTTGGTGTTGGTATTAGGTTTGGAGTTGGCATTGGGTATGGGATTGGGATTGAGTTGAGCATGGAGAGAAGAAGGACTTGGGAATGGTGTTGGAATAAGGTTAGGGCTGGGAGCTGGGGTTGAATTTGGGGCTGGTAAGGATTTCATGTAGGAATGAAGGTGGTGTTGGAAGTTGTGGTTGGGGATGGAGGTAGCCAGGTGTGGGATGGAGTTTAGATATGGGCTTGGGGTCAGGATTAAAGCAGGGTCAGGGATGCTGTTGGAGTTCAGATTGGAGTTTGGTTTGAAGCTGGTATTAAACTTGGTGTTTGGTTTGAGGTTGGGGTGTTATGGATGGAATTGGGGTTTGGGGTAGGGGTAGAAGTTGTAAATAAGGTTGGGGTTTGGGTATGGGTGGGAGTTGTGGATGTGAATGAGGTTGAGGTTTGAGGTTGGGCATGCGGATGGGGTTAGAGTTTGGGGTAGGGGTGGGGGTTATGAATGGGGTTGGGGTTTCAGGTAGGAGTGGAGGTTGTAAATGGTGTTGGAGTTAGGGTGAGGTGGGGTGGGGATGTAGATGGTGTTGGGTTTGGGGTGAAGGTAGTGAATGAGATTGGGGTCTTGGGTAGGGGTAGAGGTTGTGGATGGGGTTGGGGTTAGAGTTAGAATTGTGCTTGGTATTAGAACAGGGTTGGGAGTAGGGATGGAAGTGTCCTTGGGGTTAAAACTTGTATTATTTGGTGTTGTTAGGTATGCTGACTAATTTTATGTCAAATTGACACTGACTAGAGGCATCTGAGAGGAGAGAACCCTAATTAAGAAAGTGCCTTCATAAGGATGGACTGTAGGTAAACAAACCTATAGACTATTTTCTTAAATAGTGATTGTCAGGTGGGACCATCCCTGGGCTGGTGATCCTGAGTTCTAGAAAACAGGATGAGCAAGCCATGAGGAGCAAGTCAGTAAGCAGCATTCTTCCACAGTCTCTATACCAGCTCCTTCCTCCAGGTTCCTACCCTGTGTGAATTCCTGCCCTCATTGCTTTGATGAACTGTTGTATGGAATTGTGAGTAAAATAAATCCTTTCCTCCACAAGTTGCATTTGGTCATGGTATTTGATTACAGCAGTAGTAACCCTAGTTAAGAAATTAGGTTTGGAGTTGTGGTTGTGATTAGGGTTATGGTGGTGGTTGGGTTTGGAGGTTAGGGTTAAGGTTGAGGTTAGGGTTAGAATTGGAGTTGTGTTTGCAACTGTGTTTGGTATGGAGCTGGGTTGGGTATAAGATTGGTTTGAAGTTGGGGCAGTACTAAAGGCAAGATTGGGGTTGGGGTCAGAATGGATATTGGGGTTGGATTTGGGATTAAGATTAGGTTTGGGTGGGTATTGGGGTAGGCATGGGGTTGGGGTTAGGTTTGGGGGCTGAAGGTAAGGATTGAGGATTGAGTTTGGTCTGGGTGGGGGGAGAAATGGGTTGGGTTAAGGATGGGTATTGTATGTGGTTTGGCATGAAAGCGGGGACCTGGATAGTGTTGGTATTGGGGTTAGGGAATGGGGTCAGGCTGAGGACAGGGTTTGGGTTGGGGTTCTGGTCATTGCTTGGGGTTTGGGTTGGAGTTGGAATTGAACTTTATGTTTGAGGTGTAGTTGCTGTTGTGGTGGGGGTTCAGGCTAGTGTGGGTGTTGGGGTTGGAGTTGTTGGGGAAGGGCTTGGGGTTGGGAATGAGTTTAGAGTTTAAGTTGGGAAAGGGCTTGGTCTTGGGATTGGTTGTGGCAGACTCAGAAGTGATGGCCAGGGATATAGTAAAAGTGAAACATGATTGCCTCATCTACAAGAGAGAAAATGTCTAAATTAATTATTAATTCCTCTCTGAATTCAGTTAATCTGTGTTTATTTCAGAATGGAACCATCTTTATGATATACTTATGATATATATGTATATACTTTATTATATACTTGTTTTATACTTAGTACTATGTTACTGTTTGTTCTTCTTATGTTAAAATTATTAAATAAGTCATTGCATTTTACTTTCTTGATATAATTGACATTCATTGAATTTTATATCTAATCTATCTTGTTATTTGTTTAAATATCTCATGTAAAAGTACATTATTTACTCTTAATTATTTAAAGAATATCATAGTCCTGCTACAAGTATCTAAGAATCACAAGTTTACTACTTCATAAAACAGGTCTCCAAGACTTGTTTCACCAGGAAGTACTTTGTCCCAGCCTATAGGTTTCTTACAGAGTGTTGCATAGTAGAGGCTTTCATATATTTCTGGCTTATTTCCCTTGTGTGGCTACCTTCCTTTTGATTAGATACTTCATACTACTAAGCAGCAATGACTAGAATAAAAGGAAGAGGAAAAGAAGGAACTGCAGGAGAGACGTCACTGATTCACATGTCCATATGGGTAGGCATAGACCACCCCTCATGTACACACATGGACACTAACCAGCCCATCATTTTTTTTTTCATTTTCTTGCCCAAGATCATCCCCTCTTCTATCATAGTTTGTGTCTCTTTTCTCCAGGCACAAACTGTGTCTGTGAATTGCCCCAGAGCAAGGTCTGTCTATGTCATGTACCACTCTACCTGGCACTGGAGATCATCTGGCTGTGATGTTTCATCCCAATGGTTTCTAGGTCAATTTGTCTGATCTGGATGATCGTGGGGATGTCCCTTTGTCTCACTACAATTTTATTATCCTTTCAATTACCTCTGTAACACAGGATGATCTCTGACTAATAAGGACACTCCAGTCAAGGTTGTATCTGTAGCTTTTCTCTTCTTTTTACCCCTCTTGTAGCTTTCCTCTTCTTTTTAACCCTCCCTTTTCACACACACTCCACCCTCTACCGCCAGCTTACTCTTGTCATTTTTTTCCTCACACACTCTGACTTGCTTAAACATGAGACACAAAAATCTGGTTTCCTAGAATTTTAGAGCAATGTTATTTAATCTGAGGACATCAATGCCCTATTCCCAACCACCATTCAGCCATTCTGGGGATGCAAAATCCACATAGATAGAAAATTCACGCTTAGAGAGATTTTGCCCTTCCCCATCCCAGGAGAAGTGTACTTTGCTTTTTGTTTATCAATTGTATATTTTCATCAGTGAAAACATTTTAACTCAAATATTCATAATATATGTATATGTATAATTTATATGCATGTGTTATGATAATACATCTCTGTTTTGACATAATATATTAAAATAGAGATAAAGGGGAGATGAACATGAGTTTTGAGAAGTTTCGTACCTTTTTCTTCCACCCCAGTGTATTATGTGATAAATAGCTCACTGGCTGACAGAATGGATAGCTTGCTTCCAGAAGGCTGGATGTGAAGCAAGATTATCTAGTGCCGGGTCACTGAATGTATGTGGTCCCAATTCAACACATTGGACCATTCTTTTGATAAATCTTGTCAAAAGTAAATAGCTCTAGTTTTAAAGATAGTGACAATTCTGCGATTGATGATTTAAAAGGCTTTATTTCTGATGGAAACAACTTTCATGGTCACGCTAAATACCATCTATTTCCCTAATAAAAAGAGACTGCTGATTACAGTGGGGTAAGGAGAGTGAAATAAAGCTACAGTGTATGGCTGAAGTACATCAAAAGTCTGGTAAGGAAGGAGGTGGCATCACACAGTTCCATCCCACAGACCAGCAACGCCAGCACAGCCCCTTGTCAAAAGCTAAGACTTGTGATAGTAGCAGGTACTGCAGTGGCACTCCGTGTGGTTCTCCACTCTGGCATTTCCCATTACTGTGGCCTAAAGGGGAAAAGAAACAGGTAGGTAGACAGACAGGCAAAACTGTGAAATGTCAAATAAAATGGTAGCCAGCATAATTTAATAAATGTTTGGTAGACTTACATTTCATTCTAACATTTAAATTCTAACAAATAAAACATAACATTTAACATTGCAAAATAAGCTATGCTCTTTCAGCCTGCCTTTATTTAGGTCTGTTCTCTCTCTCTATGTCTCCATTTGTAAAAATTTTTATTTCAGCATTTCTTGGCCATTGAACTATATCCCCTACCCCTAAAAAATACCTATTTACTTGGTAACCCTAACACATACATACACATTTCTTAAGAGTCAAATTTCAGAGATTCACATATGTCCCCCAGGTTGCTGGGGTTTTGTTTGTTTTTACTTTTGCTGTCATTTTTGAGAAATCATTATATTATGTTAACCTAGCTAACCTAAAATTCATTGTGAAGACCAAGTGGGCCTTTTCTATCCCGCTTACACAGTGTGTAGGGTGGGACTGGTCAGGACAATTGAAAAGAATCTGTTCTCTCCTTCCATCTTCTCTCCTTTCATCTTGTGGGAACTGACTCAGATTATTCTTATCAGCCTTTTCACATGATCCATCTCACCAGTTACAACCAGGCAGGCTTAGAACCTGTAGGATCTTCTTGCCTCTAGTTTCTGGATGGTGAGATTATAGGACTTCACCATTACACCCCTGTGCTTTATTTTACTTTTAGAATATATTGATCACACATATTTATGGAGTGTAGTTTGATAATTTGATACACACAAAGTATTATGATCAAATCAGGGTGGTAGTGTCTTCATTCTTTCAACATTCTGTATCATTTCTCTGTGCTATCAGCTTTTGAACCCTTCTCTTTAGTTCTCCATGTAATAAATTGTGGCAAACTGTTAATACATAGCTGTACTGTAAAACCCAAGCACTTTCTTTGCCTATGCTATGCTTTCTTATCACTGTCTAACCACGCATTCACCTTCTACTAGTTTTTTTTAGAGCATGGCAACTACTGTTCTCTCTACTTCTGTGTCATAAATGCTTTTATTTAGCTTATTCTTTTAATTAAAGAGGAAAATGTAGGAGTTACCTATACAAAGGGGCAACTAGACAACTTGAACATTAACCCTGTGAGTACAGACTGCCTCTGGATGGACTGTGGAGAAGCTCCCACCTTAGTAAATGCTTTGGCCACACAGCATGTGGCCTCTGAGGTGATATTCTTTGGAACCAGCATCGTCTTCTTGGATCTTGCTGGAGTGGGGTATGCCCTGGAGAAGCAGCAGCCCATGCACTGATAGATGGGGGCACCCAGCTTGGAGAAGTATTTATTTTCTTTTAGTTTACACTCTGGACAACCTAGACAGCAAAAGAGAGAAGGAGGGAATTACCAAGAAAGGATTCAAACACAAACTAACCCTTGACTGAGTACAGCATGACAAATACTTTTTGCATTGGCAATTTAAAAAAAGAAAGAAAGAAATATGCTTGTCTACATATTACTCTTCACATATAGAATCTCTTTGTAATTGCTACAGCTACATTCACAGACAGACCATTTTTGCATACCTGCATAGGGAATTTGTTAGAGTGGCTTCTCTTTTTCCAAGCACAGACTATCCCAATGCTAATAGAATGCTTAGAGAGAACACAAGGGCTTGAGAGATATAAACGCCACACTCATTTGGAAGGAAAATTTTTCCAGAGGCAAGTCTGCTATTGTTTTTCCCTATAGAAACTCCAAATGTTGACAGAAAAGAAATGATAAGAATTAAGAAAGCTTGGTGAGTTAAGATAGCTTGATAACAGAAAAGACATCTGTGCTTAGAATTTGAGATTCAAATATTACCATTTAGCAAGAGAAAAGACATAATAAATAATATTTCACAATTTCAGAGGTGATGGGATTATGTCAGGTTCTGTAGATGTGTTAAATATTATAACAAAACAAATTTAATGCACAAAACTGATTTTTGTTTCCTTTACTTGTTAACTGATAGGGAAAAAATCATCTGCAAAAATAATGTTAACCTTTTTTGAAATCTGAAAGAAATGTGAAAAAAATGAGCTGACTCAGGATGATTTTTCTCCCGTAAAAGTCAGACATGGAACAATAAAAATGTCCTTCATGTGAACATGCTTAGGATGCTATTAAAATGAATGTGGAATATAACATTTTCACTGTACATTTTCTGAATCAGATTTAATTTTGTGTTCACAGTCTACAAGTGTACCAAGGAGTAAATATTTAACAAATGTGAAAGGTGGCATGGATTAATTCATGGTCACTAATGTGCATCTAGAGTTTGGTCACATACCCTGCATCATAAAGTCTCCATCAGGAAGAGAATGAAGAATGTGCAGGAACACGGACAACATGACCAGAATGACAGCTGCATATTTTCTGTAGTAATCCATCATTCTCCTGCAAGCTGCATGTGAGAAAAGCATAACAATAAGAACAGTGTAATTTTAGCTTACCATCATGACACAAAGCCAGCAGTTTTAGCATCATTCTATTATCTGATTGTTTCTGACTTTGGGCATGCTAAGTAACTGCTCTACTACTGAGCCATGGCCCTAGTACCAACAACCAGTACCTTTAACATTATTGCTCATAATAATCATTATGTCTTGTCCCCTCTGCTTTCAGCTCCCAACATACCTAAAGCCATGTAAATAAGGTAGGACACTGTATCTCCCTATTTCTGACATAAGCAACTAGCATATAACAACTCTCTCTCTCTCTTTCCTCCCCCTACCACCTCCAGCCATGACTTCCCAGCAATTCTTTAGCCTCCCTGTGTAATTAATGGAGTAGTTAGGTGTGGTCACCAGAACAGTTATAAAGAAATGTCAAACGCGGATCTGATACAAGAGACTGGATAACAGAGACATCATCAGTGAAAATGTAAAAGAGTACAGACACTCTGGTAAATAGTTGTTTGCTTACTTTGTTTATTTATTTATTTATCTATCTATTCATTCAGTCGTTCACTCATTCATTCATTCAGTTCAGTTAAGTAGCTAGGGTTTCAGATAGCCCAGACTGTCTAAAATTCATTTTATAACTGAGGATGAACCTGAACTTTCGATTCCACTACCTCATCTCCCAAGCACTAGGTGTGTGCTAACTCACACAATTTTACAGCCATTATTCCAATTTTATATGTGTTTAATATAATGATTTATTATAAAATGAAACAGTTGTATTTATTTAATAGTATATAAAATAAATATAACATAAATAAATATATAATAGAAATATATACTTAAAACATAACCACTGTTCTAATTTTTTTTTTTGTTTTTTTTTTCAGAGACAGCTCTGTGTAACAGCCCTGGCTGTCCTGGAACTTGCTTTGTAGACCAGGCTGGCCTTGAACTCAGAGATCCACCTGCATCTGCCTCCTAATTGCTGAAACTGGAGTTACAGATGGTTTTGAGCCACCCTACAAATGCTTTACATTCATTCATTCATTTTGACACAGGTTCTCACTCACTATGTAGCTCTGGATGTCCTGGAACTCACTCTGTAGAGCAGGCTGGCCTCAAACTTAAGAGATCCACCTACATCTTCTCCCTCGTTCTAGGATTAAAGGCATGGGCCACTATACCCAACTCTGTTTTTACTTTTAAAAGTGACAATTTAGACAAAAGGGATTAGCACTGAACATACAGGTGTTCTTTAAAGGATTTAAATTTTTCAGACACTCTTGTCATCTTCAGATTATTCTGGAGGGGGAAAATGGTTTCATGTTTTGTTTTTAAATACTAGAATACTATGAAATATTAAAATTAATAGAATAACTGTTGACATTAATATTATAAATTGATAATTCTTATGAAAATCTATGCAATGTATCTTGATTATATTCATCCTCCTACTTTTCCTCCAAAATCCTCCCAGACCCACCACTCCCCTTCATATCCCCTTTTTGTTATTGTTGCTGTTTAGAAGAAATTATGTCGTGGCAGGCATCCTAGTCCTCTGGCTCTTACAATCTTTCCATCTCACCTTCCATGATGTCCTGAGTCTTAAATGTAGGGCCTGTGCTATAAATGTATTTATTGGGGGCAGGCACCCCAAGATCAGTTAATCTCCACAAACTGACCAACTTTCTATAATGATTTCCACCTGATAAGACTTACCTGTGGGTATAAGGCTACACATTTACCATAAAGTTAGGAAACGTACAGTCGTAGGAAACTGGCAATCGTAGGTCTCCTTTAGGTTCTGTGGCTTCATCAGCTAGAGGGAATTGGCTAGATTTTATTGTGTCTGGTATAAATTGTTATCTGTTGAGTAGGCCTTAAGTCAAACTAGGTGACTATTGGTTATCCCAAGGATATAATGACCTTATTGTATCTTTCAGACAGAGTATCTTATTGTACTGTCCATTGCTGAGGTTTGTTATGTTATAGCTGGGTAGGACTATTGATTGTTTTTCTCTGTTGGCAGTATGCATGGCTCCTTGAGAAACTATGAGAGCTAATCCTCAGCAAAGCTGCTTCCATATCAGGCCCAAGTTGATTTCTCCAAATCCATGTCCTGAAACGTGTATAGTCTTTGACAATAAAGTTTTACCTTCTTTTTCTAGAAGGCACTAAGGGAAACAGCAATAGCCTAGTCCTTAGAAGAGTCTCATGGACTCCCCTGACCAGCAACTCAAGTTTTCTCATGCTAGGCCACTTGAGTTTTTGTTAGTCTATGGTTTGAGGAAGAGCATGGTCATACCAATAGGCATACCTTTAAGACAAACAGACACGTACATACATACACACACACACACACACACACACACACACACACACACACACGTAGATAGATACATGGACATATATAGACTATACGCAATTTTAAGTACCAATAAAATAGTATTCCCTATAGCTTTCCCAAACATCCTTAGTGCTAGTTAACCCTTGTCCTTCTCGCTTCCACTGTATTGCCCCCTCCTTTTCCTCTCCAGGTGTCTCCCTCATCAATTTTCCCCACTTCCCCTTCATAGCATTTGTGTCTTATTGTTCCCTTCTCCAGTGCTCCTGTTCTCCCCTATGTCCCATCTCGGTCCCTTTTTATTTTCCTGGTGTTGCAATTACTCCATCTAGAATCTAAAGACCCAAAGCTAGCATTGGCAACTAAGAGAAAACATGTATGTTTTGTCTTTCTGGTTTTGTGTTGTCTCATTGATTATAATATTTTCTAGTTCTATTTTTGCCCCAATATTTCATCTTTTTTCTTTATAACTGAATAGGGTTCTATTGTGTATATGCCTCATGCTTCCATTATCCATTCATTCATCAATTGAAGGGACATTTAGGTTGTTTCAACTTCCTAACTATTATGCATGAAGTAGCAATGAAAATGGCTCAGCAGATCAGTAGTATGCTTAGTCCTTTAGACATATACCAAGAATTATTATAGCTAAGTCATATGGTGGATTTGTATTTAATTTCTAAGAATTCACAACACTGATTTCCATGGTGGCGGTGTCAGTTTGCAATCCTAACAACAATGAATGAAAATTTCCATTTCCCCACATCTATGCCAGTATTTGTTGTGAGTTGTTTTCTTGAAATAGCCATTCACTTGGGGTAAGATAAAATTTCAAACTTGGTGTGGTGGTGCACACCTTTAATCCCAGCATTTGTAGGCAGAGGCAGGCAGATCTCTGAGTTCAAAGCCAGCCTGGGCCTGAGTGAGTTTCAGGACAGCCAGAGCTATACAGAGAAACTTTGTCTGAAAAAACAAACAAATAAAAACAAACAAACAAAAACACAAAATCTCAGAATTGCTTTAATTTGCATTTCTTAAATTGCTAAAACTTTTGAACACCTTTTGAGGTTCCACTCTAGAACCCAGCTTGATCTGGAACTCACCATATAATCAGACTAGACATGAACTCTTGGAATTCTCCTACCTCCCCTCCTGCTTGCTGGGATGACAGGCAGATGCCCCTGTGACAGGTTACAGGATACACTTCTCTGTTTTACAACTTGAAAGAAAAAACTTAAGAACTGGAGCAGAAAAAAATAATTACATTCAGTTGTAATTTATACTACTTTGCAAAACTATGGTCAATCTAAACTTAGGTTTATTCATCTTAAACTAATTTTGTATTCTGCAGGAATACTCTACAGAAATCCCACGCTCTGCCTATCATATACCAGACTAATGGCCACTTCAGCATGCTCTCATTTCCTGCCACTTACCCAATCAAAATGGTGGAAATCCTAGTAATAGTGACGAACACCTTTAATCCCCGCACTCAGGAGGGAAATGCAGGAGAATCTCTGAGTTTAAGTCTAGCCTGATCCACATATTGAGTTCCAGGCTAACCAAGGCCATAGAGTAAGATGCTATATAAATTAAATAAATAATAGACATTTAAAAGAATATAAATCTAAGAAAATAATTATTCTTTCCACTTGGTCTCTAAGAATATTTTTCCTTCTCAGTCCATTATCACAAAAAATGTATAGTGGTGCGAGGGGCTGGTTCACTGGTGCCCACCACGAAGCAGAGAGAGGAAATGCCATTGTTTGCCTGGCATTGACCGGTTTCCCTTTTATACTCAGTCTAGAGATGGTACGGCGGCACTTCTACCTAGAGTAGGGCCTTTTCATTCCAGTTAATTCTCTTTGGAAACTTCTGACCCTGCGTATGATTTTTTCCTGAGTAATACATTGATCTGTAGTAGTGTTATATATGTCATAGGCAGGAGACATTTTATTATCCAGATTTTAAATATCAACATTATTAAGAATTCCAGCACTCAGGAGGCAGAGACAGACAGATCTCTGTGAGTTCCAGGCTAACCAGAGCTGTATTGGGAAACCCTAGCTCAAAAAAAAAAACTATTAGTAATAAAACTATAGAAGTTGAAGTTTCTGAGGTTCACAGCTAGATTAGTGAATCTTGTTTCTAAATGAAAAATAAAGACAGCAGGTACAGCTCAATGGTAGAGCACACCCACAGCCAGCAGGGGGCTCCAGCTTCCCTCACATACAATCACCACCAAAAAAATTTTTAAAGAGCAGAAATTTTCTGTTGGGGCAGTGTTATAGTAATATAAGAATCTCCCTTGTAACTTTTTTACATTTGTACATTACATTTTTTTTAGCTGATGGAATGAATGCCATCTTTTGAATCAAGAAGCAGCATTTTCATTTGAACTACTATAAGGAGGCCTAAGTGTATATAGCTTAGTGATAAAGCATTTACCTAACATGCAGGGGTTTCAGGGTTCAGACTCCAGAACTGAGCTACCTACAGCTACCTGGCAGAGATCTTCCAGAACACTGCCACAGAGCTGGGAAGCACTAAAGGCTAGGGTTGTAGTTCATGCCTGCCTAAACATTTACAAGGTCAATCACCAGTATCGGGGTATGGGAAGTACTAAACAATAAAAAACACATTTTGTTTGCATCATTTTCCTTAACAGGAAAGGGGACTGCAGTGTGGATCATTTAGTTCCCCGTTGGAGACGGAGGAAGCAGACAGGACTTTGGGGGACTCATAGACCAGCAGTGAAGAGGAAGAGTCCCTATCTCAGGCAAGGCGGAAGGCAAGGGCTCACACCCAAGGTTGTCTCTGACCTTCACACTCACACTGTGGCTGGCACATGTGCGTCCACACACAAAGTAAGTAACAAAAATGATGACCTTTGACATTTTAAAAACAGTTCAAGGGACAGCCAGATGGCTCAGTGAGTAAGGGTTGTGGTATCTTAATCCTGATGTCTAAGTTCTATCCCTGAAGCCCACACAGTGGTAGGAGGAAGCTGACTTCACAAAGTTGTCCTCTGGCTTCCACATGTGCATCTCATCTCACGCACACACACACACACACACACGTTCACACTATAATAATAATGACAAATATTTTTGAATGACCAATATTTTCAATCATTGGAAAATTGAGGAATTTTGCCATCTGTAATATCAGCACTCAGGAGGCTGAGGTGTCAGTTCAAGGACAGCCTGGGCTGTACAATGAGACCTTGCTCAAAAAAAAAAAAATTAAAGAGAATAATTTTTTATTTATATGTATTTATTGTGTGTGGTAGGGTGTGATTATACCACCCAGTGTACATATACAGATTAGAGGAAAATCTGTAGGAGTCCGTTTTCTCCTTCCACCAAGTGGATTCCGTGGAAACTCAGGTTGTCAGGCTTGGTGGCCAACACCTTTATGTGCTGAGCTGTCTTCCTGACCCCAAAGTATTTGTTTTGTTTTGTCTTGGCCTTTGTTTTTGAGACAAGGCCTCGAGGTAGGCGGGGCTGGCCTGACCTCAAATGTGCAGTCACACTAGTGTCCTTGACACCAAGTGCAGATATTATGTGTGCACCACCACTCCCAGCTCTATATCAAGAACCAGTCTTTAAATATTTTTCGTTTTATTTCATGTGTATGTGCACTTCCTTGCTTCTGTGTCATCACATATATGCAGGTGCTTTTGAAGTCCAGAGGAAGATGCCAGGTTCCCTGGAGCCCCCCAGTGTGGGTGCTGGAATCAAACCTGGACCCTTCCTAAAAACAGTAAGTGTTCCTAATTGCTGAGCCACCTCGCCACACCCTCAGTAATCCTTTAAGAGAAATCTTCAGAAAGTCAAAGGTTACTCTTCTGTCAGTAATCCCAGCACATAGGAGGCAGAGAAAAGATTATCAGGAACTCAAGGCTGTCTTTGGTGGTGTAGCAAGTTCCAGGCCAGTCCGAACTATATTAAGTAACCTCTGTCCAAAAACCAAATTCCTCTTTTAATGTAAAATATTTTACTTTTGATGGAGAAAAGTATTTATATTCCTTTGGAAAGGAAAAGTCCTATTGAAATGCAGTGGCTGTTTCACATGTCCAAGTAACTCTCAGTGTATATTAGGCTTGTCACTCCTCACTGGAGCCCAAATCCTATCAATCAATACTGAGAAAAAGAAACAAATGTGCTCTTTTTATTTTCTATTTTTAGTTTCCCAAACAATCATTATTTCAACTAATGCTAACACGAATATAGCTACAATTATTCCTCGGCATCCTAGTAGGGATAGTTCCAAGGGCATTCTCCCATACCAAATCCTTGGATGCTCAAGAACCTTCTATAGAATGGCATATTTGCATATTTGCATACAACATATACACTTCCTCCATTATACTTTAAACTATCTCTAGATTACCGATAATATTTAAAATAACACAAGTGTTATGAAAATATTTGTTATATTTTATTGCTCAATGAATAATTGAATTGATAAATTTTAATTTTTTAAAAAAAATTTGAGGTTGGTCAGATCCAAGAATATTCAGTGCTCACACAATATGCCAATTATAAGGTAGCTGGAAAAAAGATTTCAAAATTTCATTACACCTGCCCACTTAGACTTGGAAAGTGATTTATCATTACAAGGTCATCAGTAATACCTGGCAAATACAGACCAGGTGTTATTTCACAGAATTTTATGAAAAAGAAAATGAAAACAACACCCAAGTTCCAGTGATATAATTAAAAATGCTAAAGCACTTATTTAAAGTATATTAGAATGTATGGCCATTTCACTAAACGTGCAAACTGCTTTATTGATATAGCCAGCCCGAAAATTTAGTTAAGCATCATATGAAACTGATAATGAAATGGTATCAGCAACTTATATAATGTCTACTTGCCCTCTGCCTGGTCTGTGAAAGACACTCAGATGAATATTCTTCAGATGACACAGTGGTTCTTGAGAAAGTATTTTAGATTTTGACAGGTACTCTATCATCTCAGCAAAAGACACTTGGCTTCTAGCTTCTTCTAGATAACATCTTATTTAGATTATGACCACACTTTTATAGACTTCCTCCTAACTCAGGCATGAACACTGTAAAGAATATTAATAAATGCCTAAATATCTTCTTACCAAGGTTTGTGCAGAGAAGCCTTCCCTGTGATCTCAAATATTTTACTCCTTAATTAAAATTCCCAAAATAATTTCATCCCATTACCTTCCTCTGGACTTTTTGAGGGACCTGTTCTGGGCAGTTGATTGTAGATCTGAAGAGGAATTTCAACTTCGTCTCCTGATAGTTCAGTAACTACAGCTGGTAAAGTCTCCCAGTGTCTTTTATAGCAGCAGAGTAATACAAATTGCATGTTCCCACCTGCACCTAAGCCCAGGGATCAAGTGTAAATTCTACCCAGGATTGGATGGTACTTGGTATAATTACCATGCCATCAATTTGATCTTATCATGTTGCAACCCTCAGATCATTTTTGCTTTTAGCCATTTTCAGGTAGTGGTGACCTCAAGGATAGCTTATGAAAAAAGAGCATTTGGTCATCTTCTATGTAATTTTATTGAGACTTACATAAAACATCCTGAAAGCTGACACTTTTTAAATAAACAAGACTCTAAGAGTAGCACTTTTAATTAGCTAAGTACCTGGTATTTTCATAAAGCAGGAGAGAAGCATTTCCAGGATTACATGACTCGAGCAGGAAATAGAAAAATAAAGCAATTGCTTCCATTTTTTAAATTAAAAGGCATCTGGATTTAATAAAGATATGTGGGAAAGTATGAGTTGATCCTGAAGAGGACTGACTAATGTTCAGTATACATGTTGGGGGGGCACGCTATACAGTCTCACACAGCAGCCCAATAATTATTAAAAACATATAAAAAATAAAGAACACCCTTTTATCAGGGGGCTGGAGAGCAGCATTTAGTTAAGAGCATGTACTACTCTTCCAGAGGACCCTCATCTCATGCCAGGTCAAGAGACTCACACGTAACTGCAGCTCCATGAAAACCCAACACCTATGACCTCCACAGGTACCTGTCTCTTGTCATGTAACCACAGACATACACATATGCATAAATTAAAAATAAATGAAAGATTTTAAATCTTGTGAATTTTTTTAAAGTGAAGCCATGACTCTTTTCTCTTAAAAAAATTTAGTTTTGCTTTGTTGAAAGGAAATTGTTCAGAATCTTAGAACTTATTTTTTAAGTTTACTTTATGTGTTAGCATGTGCCTGTGTGTGTGTGTGTGTGTGTGTGTGTGTGTGTGTGTGCATGTGTGTGTGTGTAACTCACAAGTTCCACTGTGCATGTGTGGAGGTCAGGGACTAACTTTGTGAAATTGGCTTGTTCCTTCCACTGTGTGTAGGTTCTGTGAGTTTGAAGCACCAAACTCTGGTAGTCAAGCTGGTGCTGCATGTACTTTAAAATCTGCTGAGCATCTCACTAGCCCAAGGCTTGGTAACATTACAGTTAAGAATTTCAAAGTCAATATAACACAAAGACAGTTTATTAAGAAAAAAAATCCCATTTACAGTGAGTGGGCCTTCCCACCTCAGTTAATGAAGTCAAGGAAATTCTCTGGTGGCATGTCAACAGGCCCATCTCCAGGTGATTCTGAAGTCTATCAAGTTGACAACACTGACCATCACAATACCTAGCCCTAGGTGTTACTAGAGATTTAAACACGGACATTGAGAGGAAGACAGACACAAACAGGACAGTCATGCAAAGGCCTCTCAAGAGAAAAACACTTTACCTTTTGTCATTGTGACTCTTGTATTTTAGAGCCAGAGTAGCTGCAAGATCCAGGCAACCCTACTGCTGCTTCTGCTCCTGGGTGTTGAGATTACAGCCCTAAACCACCAAGCCCAAGATGAGAGTCACATTTAAGTATACTAACAAGAGCAAGAGCTATATAATGATTTTGGTGATTTTTGAAGTTATGTTGTTCAAAGGATCTAAAAGATTAAAGGCAACAGGTGCTAGCTATAACTCACACATTTAGGAGGTGAAGACAAGATGATTAGAAGGTTATTCTTGACTACCTAGCAAGTTCAAGGCCAACCCGGATGAATAGCAAGACCCTGACAGAAAAGTCAAACAACAGCAGCAGGCTTCCTGGTCCCCTTGCTCTTACAATCTTTCTGTCCTTTCTTCTACAATGTTCCTAAACCTTTAATGAAGGAATTATATAATATATATATATATGTATCTATATATACATATATATATATATATATATATTATATATATATCTGTTGAGATTGGTTACCCCATTCATGGTCATCTATTATGACCAGTTGCTAGACTGCTGAGAGAAGGAATAATAGTTTTTCCCAGGGATGAGCTCTTTAAATAGTTATCTAAACAAAGTGGTCAGCCCTGAAGTCTCTCTCTCTCTCTCTCTCTCTCTCTCTCTCTCTCTCTCTCTCTCTCTCTCTCTCTCTCTCACACACACACACACACACACACACACACACACGAAATCAACAGGTTGTATTTATATATTTATGCATATATACGCAACAACAATAATTCTTAAGCATCAGTTTGAGAAAGAATGAGGGAAGAGCCTGGTGGTGATAGCACACACATTTAATCCCAGCACTTGGGAGGCAGAGGCAGGCAGATCTCTATGAGTTCAGTTCCAACCTGGTCTACACAGCGAGTTCCAGGACAGGCTCCAAAACCTCATAGAAACCCTGTCTGGAAAAAGAATGAGAGAAGGAACATGGGGGAATTGGAAAGAGGGACATGGGAGTGGTTGGAAGGCAGAAAGGGAAGGGGGAGTAATGTAATTATATTCTAATTAAAGTAAATAAATAAGAATAAAAATTATAAAGCATCAAACAACAACAAAAAAATAAATAAATGTCCTAATGTAGTACCCGTGCTATCATCTGTTCCACGAATCAGGCAAAGGCCTAGAGATTGAAATAAAGAGACAAGACAGTGGGTTATTAGTTCAATGGCAATGTCAGAATGCTGAAAGCCGAATGCTGATTATTGAGAGAATGGAATGGGCTTAAATACTGATTTACAGCACAGTGGAAAATAGCAGGATTTTTAGGCTTAACTCCTTCCTACTGGATGTGTGTTATCAAAACAGGAAGAATACTAATAATAGCTTAGGGGCAAGGAGTACCAGCCAACAGCTTCAGGCTTGTTCAAGGTGGGGAGGGGTTCATGCAGGGCCATACAGGTCCCCCTTTCTTTTAATATAAACTAATACCTGTCTTAGGTGGCAGAGGACGTTCCTTACTTGTCATTGGAGAGGTCACCCAGGTCTGTAACCCTCCTGCCTTAGGTTGGATATTTGCCCCCTTCTACCTTACCCATCTCTGATGAATAGTTTGTCAGCCACATGTGCACAGAGGCATTTTCTCTTGAGCCAAAGACAGTAGACTCTGTCTTGGTTGTAAGTTGGCCTGGGCCTGTCTAATGCTGTGGCAAAGTAGCACCAAGTGCAAGGCTACGAACCCCAGTGAGAGAGAGCTTGCCCATTTTCTAAATAATCTGCCCCCAAGTTGAAGTCCTTGTAAAAGGTCTTCTGCACTGGCAGGTGATGCTCACGTTTCATTGATGTTAATGATCTGCATGGCTAAAGCATGTGTATTGTTTAAAACCTGACCACTCCAGGATCCCTGGAGATAAATGATGCATTAACACAGACATGTGTGAAAGAGAGAGAACAAGAAGTGATATAAACCTCTCACAAAAAATCCAAGTAGTCATATAGGAGGCTAGTTTGTAGATTTAGTTTTAAAATGCCAATTTGTACTAGAGGGTTATCCTAAAAATTGTTGCTTCAGTGGCTGAGGCGGCACTGGCAGCAGTGGTCCCAAAATCTCCTTTCCTTCCTTTCCTCTCTGGTACACAAGTTGGTCATCTGTAGAGGTCTCTGGCACAGGTACCACCTGGAGTACGTGGCCCACGACAGCTGTTGCTTCATATGTTCAGCACCTAACCAGTCAGCAGACCTGCTGAGAACAATTGAAACTTCCTCCAAAATTAGTAGCATTAGTTACAACAAAAAAGGAAGGGAACCAGAACACAAGTGCCTGAAATGAACGTGAAATTCTTATCCTTTGGACCACAGTGTAAATTCATAGCTGCTTTACCCAAACTATAATTAGTGGTCAGGAAAAAGGGCCTCGTAGGGCTACTCAGACCCACAGGCATCAGAATGGGTAGATCCTTGATGAAGGCCCATCGGACCTTCTTTCTGGCTGCTACAATCACGGTCCCTCTCCATATGAAGAACCAGACATTCAGGCACCCAAACAAGGTTATCTGCATCTCGTGGAAAGACACAAACCGACCCTAGGGCCCACACTAAAACTGGGTTGGGGCCGCACCATTGTCCAATAGTGGCATTCTTCCACATAACTGAGCCATAGTCAGATAGCCAAGGGCACCAATGCCTGTTGGCCTCAGATTGAGCAGCACCATCAATAGGTAAAATTTTTAAAATACAAAGGACAAGAGAAAGGTGATTATGACCTTTCTGTAAATTCCCCCTTTTTTTGTTTTATGAAGATAGGCTTTAATTGTGCAATATGCACACTCCACCATGGCCTGACCTTGAAGATTGTAAGGGATGGCCATCTTATGTGAGATAAAATAAATTTTCTGCAAAAAGAGTTGAAACTATGACTAGTATAAGCAGGGCCATTATCAGTTTTTAATTGTCTGGGCATTCCCATGTAAGCAAAGGCTTGTAAACAATGGCTCTTAACATCCTTAAGCCTTTTTCCAGTATGGGCAGAGGCAAATATGAGATGAGAATGGGTATCCACAAATAAATGAACAAATTGTAGTCGGCCTAATGAAGGAACATGGGTAACATCCATCTACCAGATATCATTAGGCGTGACACCCCGGGGATTAACTCCAAGGTGTGGAACAGGTAAGAACTCTGCACATAGGGGACAATTCTAAACTATATTAATAGCTTGGTCTCTAATAATTTTAAAATGGAATTTAAGTGACCCTGTTTAAAGGTGGAAGGTTGTATGAGCTTTGCAGGCTGCTTTATAACCAGACTCTCTCATCATCATGATGGCACTATCTGTTTTAGTATTAAAATCTTCAATGGTGTTTCCTTCACTCAAAGGGCAAATCAGAATGTGCTCGAAGATATCCTACAAAAATTGGATGAGAGCACCTCCATAGTAGGCTTTGTATGGCAAGTGTTCCTGTATACTGGAGACTGGTGCTATATAGGCATAAACCCAATTTATATCTCCCAATAATTTTTGAAAATCATTAAGGGTTGTCTGTCTATCCAGCCTTAAAGTAATCTTTTGAGTACAGATACTAAGATATAACAATTGATGACCCAGGTATTGATAGGGAAATTTTCTGGGGCTATTCATAAGCCAGCTAGTTGAAGATTATGTTGCAATTCCCCAAAAAGCCTTATTCACTTCCTTAGGATCTGGGCCAGCTAAAAGAATATCATCCATATAAGTATCATATACAGGGACTGAAATTTCTCCCTAATGGGGGCAATGACCAAAGATACATAAATTTGACAAATAGTAGGACTATTGGCTATTCCTTGAGGCAACACCACCCACTGATATCTCTTATAGGGCTCTCTTAAATTAATGGAAGGAATGCTAAATGCAAATCACTCACTATCCTGAGGATGCAAGGAATGCTAAAAAAGCATTTATAGGTCTATAACCAATACCCACAGGGGAAGGTAAGCCAGGTTGTGTGGCTCCCATAATTCACATACAATCATTAACAGCTCAGAAATCTTGTAGGAATCTCCGTTTTCCAAATTTTTTTCTCTACAACAAAGATTGGCATATTCCATGGGGAAATGAAAAGAACAATATGTCCTGCCTCTAATTGTTCCTTTACAAGTTGATGTGCAGCCTGTAATTTCTCAATAGATAAGGGCCATTGCTCCACCCATACTGGGTTATCAGTTTTCCAGAAAGTAGGAATGGGAACAGACTGCCCAGCAATAGCCCCTAAGGAAAATATCCCAACCCAGAGCAATCTCCAGCTCTTTTGATAATGAAAATTTTGGATGCAACAGACTGAGGGTCACCTTGGAGGAATTTACCCAGTATATAACCTTGGTCAGCCAGCATATTTTTAACAGGCTGGGTAGTTAGGACAGCTCCCATTGCCTGAAGCACATCTCTTCCCCCAAAGATTAACAGGAATATGACTTAACACAAAAGGTTGAAAAAGACCTGTATGTCTTTCATCATCTGACCATTTAAGAAGCTGAGTACCACATTTTTTTTCTGGCAGGACATGGAGAAAGGAGCATCCAGTTTTAACTGCTGTGTTCATATGTCTGTGTTGTGAGTTGTTTCTCCCTTAATAAACATCTACTCGGCCTATTTGTTTATCCTGACCCTTATTAAACGACAATATTCTGGAGCCACAGCAGTTCACACTCCTATGATAAAGGCTATCGAATCCTCATACAGATTCCTTTGGCTCTTAGGCCATACTGGCTTTGGCCATTTCTTGCCCACCCATTCTAGAGGCCAGCTGTGGGAGTTGCAAATTGCCAACCCTTCCAATTAAGACACTCACCTGATGTCTGTTTTTACTATATCCCCAAGCAATTCAAATAATACCTTTTGTTAGGATTCACACATTCATAATCACACTTCATACACACACATTTGTGTGGCCACACCATACATACAGAACATACAAACATTGTAAGACTCATGAGAGCGTGATCCCTCACGCTCCCACTCAGGAAAGGCGGCCCCCTCCAAATCACTCATGCGAAGCGGTCTTGATGCAAACACATAAGGTCCTTTATTTCCAGTATACTGGGGTCGTCAGCCATGGTAGAGGGCTTAGCGACGACCGAACAACCCCTAGCATAGAATTGAGACAGCTTTTATAGGGTTACAACAATGCCCACGTATCATGAACCAATCACCTGGTAGCATCCAGTACGGACCAATTAATTTAAAGCATCCAAGCCCGCTCTTAGACAGGCTTTCGCACAGGCTTCTGGGTTTGGTGACACGGCTCATTTCCTGTGTCCATTCACTTACAGGCTACCGTAAACATTAAAGTAGGTGACCATCAGCTTGGGATTTAAGACTCCCAGCTTCCTGGGTTTTCTGGGGAATTAGGCTAAATTTTTCCATCCTAACACATAATACAAGATGGCATTTGTGCTCATAAGCTTCAGAAATTCTTTGTTTTAATTGTTCAAATTCTGCTTCCAAATTACCTTTTTCATCATTAGTTACAATAGGACTATCATCTCCTAGTTGAGATCCCTCTTGTTCTCTGATAGATTTCACATATTCTAAATTGTGTACTTTCTCAAAAGTCCTAATCATCTCTGCCATTTTTTCTTTTACTTTATGGCAATAAATTCTTTAGCTGTCTTGTTTTAATTCCAGTGCCCTGTCTTTTCAATAGGGTCACTAATTGACCACTGAACATTTCCTTAGAGTTACTGGCACCCATCCTTCAATACACCCTCATGCACTTATTTTGCCGGCCAGCCTCTGAGGGTGATCTCTTAGGTGATCCTTTCTTTCCTGATCTTGGTGGGACCTCCACTTGTAGGCCTAGAGCTTGAAATAGAGACAAGACAGAGGGTCATTCGTTCATTTATTGAGAGAATGGAATGGGCTTAAATACTGATTTACAGCACAGTGGAAAATAGCAGGATTTTTAGGCTTAGCTCCTCCCTATGGGAGTATGTGTTATCAAAACAGGAAGAGTACCAACAACAGCTTTGGGGCAAGGAGTTCCAGCCAACAGCTTCAGGCTTGTTCAAGGTGCCTCAGGAGTCCATGCAGGGCCCTACATTCTAATTTGATTCTGTTGTTGTGATAAAACACTCTAACCAAAAGAAAGTTGGGGAGGAAAGGGCTTGTTGGGCTTATTATTCTTCCAGGTTTTAGTTCATCATCAAGGAAAGTGAGGGCAAAAACTCTAACAGGAAATTGAAGCAGAAACCAAAGAGGAATACTGCTCACTGGCTTGCTTTCTACCTCATGATTAGCTAGCATTCTAATACAACTGAGAACAACTTACCTAGGGATTGCACAACCAACAATGGGTGGAGCCCTCACACATCAGTAAAATCAGTTAAGACCATCCCCAGAATACATGTCCATAGGCCAAGGAGCCTCTTCAATCTTGGCTTTCCTTTCACATGACTCTAGGCTGTGTCAAGTTGACAATTTAAGATAAAACATGTTTTACTGTAAGCATATGAGCCTTTTAGTTTTTCAGTCACTATATCTTAATTTTTCTTGTCTTACTAATCTGGCTTCATATTGAGGTGGGCAAGCACAGTGTACTAGAAGTGGAGAGAGGGTAGGAGCCCTCAAAGCTTGTCCTCAGTGATTAACTCTCTTTAGCAAGGTTCCACATCTTAAAAGTTCCAAAAATAACTCCAGACAGCATTACCAACTGGAGAAAAGGGGTTTGAAGACATGGTTGTATAAAGGACATTCATCTTTCAGACACCACACCCATTCAGTGCCTCCAAAATCTCATGGCTATAACATATGCAAAATGAATTTAGTTCAACTTCAAAAGTCCCCATAGTCTCAAAAGTTCCAAGTCCAAACTTGCCTTTAAAGCCCAAGGTAACCCCTTTGTGACTGCCTATAAGATAAAAAAGAAAATAAATTACATACTGTTAGAAATAAGTTCCAGATACCCACCCAACCATGGAACTCTCCCTCCCACTCTCTATGTTCCTAAAGACCCAAGTCATTGCCACCCCTTCCTTCTCCAACACTTGCTCCTGATGCTGTGCCACCCTCAACTCAAACTGATGTCCCTTGCTCAGGTTCAGGCCATGCCAGCCAAAAGAACAGGTAGGCAAACTCAGGAAGAGACTCACTGCTGGACCAGAGACCACACTGTCCACCATAACTCCAGATAGGTTGCCTGCCTGCAAACCTCCTCCACTCTCTTTGTGCTCTGCCCTCAAACACAATCCCCACTCCCCTTCCCCATCGCTATGTCCCAGCCCACAACTCAGGGAGACACTCTGCTGGACCAGAGGCCACTCCAGCTGCCAGAGCACCAGGCCACACAGACCAGAAGACCAGGAGAGGAAAAGGAAACCAAAGAACATAATATCCATGTAGCAAAGACAAACTCAGAAATTGTCACCTAGGCCTATAATCACCCCAAACACTACCATAAGAATACATCAATAATAGCCAGGCCAATATGTCACCACAACAGCTCAGCTATCCTACTACAGCAAGCCCTGAAAATCCCAATGCAGCTAAAGTACAAGTAAGAGACACTGACACCAGCCTCATGAAGATGATAGAAGTCCTTAAAGAGGAAGTGAATTATTCCCTTAAAGAAATCCAAGGGGGGTAACAAAACAGTTGAAGGAAATCACTAAAACTGTTCAAGATCTGAAAGTGGAAATAGAAACAAAACACAAACTGCAGGAACCCTGGAAATGGAAAAAACCAAGGCAAGCTGACAAGAGTTACAGATGCAAACTTCACCAACAGAATACAAGAGATGAAAGAGGGAATCTCAGGCACTGAAGATAGGATAGAAGAAATAGATACAGTGGTCAAAGAAAATTGGTCCAGGATGACACAAAACATACTGGAAATCTGGTATACCATGAAAAGACCAAACCTTAGAATAATGGAATAGAAGAAGGAGAAGAATCACAGATCAAAGGCCCAGAAAATATTTTCAACTAAATCAAAGAGGAATTTTTTCCTAACCTAAAGATGGATGTGCCTATAAAGGTACAAGAGGTTTACAAAACACCAAATAGTTTGGACCAGGGCAGAAAAGCCCCATGCCACATATACACTAAAAATCCAAACAAAGAAAGAATATTAAAAGCTGCAAAGGAAAAAGGCCAAGTAACATATAAAGATATAGCATGAATAGTAAAAACCCAGAGGCAGAGATTGGGGTTCAAGCTGAAGATCAGAAAAGCAAAACAGCCAAGCGATTCGAAAATTCTTACCTCTACTGAGGCTCAAAAGGGGCAATCCTGTCCTCAGCTTGACTGCAAACTGAATATCCTGCACTCCTGTCTCCACCAACCTTTTTTCCTCTCTAGTGCTGGGATTAAAGGTGTGCACCACCATCACCCAGCATCACTATGGCTAACTAGTGTGGCTCTGGGATTAAAGATGTGTGCCACCACTACCTAGCCTGTAAGGCTGATTAGTGTGGCTAGCTTTGCACTCTGATCTTCGGGCAAGCTTTATTTGTTACATCATGAAAAAAATATCACCACATAAAGGTAGACCTATTAGAAGTGCATCAGACTTCTCAATGGAGACTTTAAAATACAGAAGGGCCTGGACAGATGTCCTACAGACTCAAAGAAACTAAAGATGCCAGCCCAGACTATCGTACCTAGCAAAATTTTCAATCACCACAGATGGACAAAACAAGATATTCTATGACAAAGTTAGATTTAAACAGTCTCTCTCCACAAACCCAGCCCTACAGATGATACTAGAAGAAAACCTCCAAACCAAGGAGACCAACTACACCCAAAAAAACCCATAGTCAATAAATAATCCCACACCAGCAAAACCAAAAGAAGGCACACACCACTACCAACACCAAAAACAACAACATAACAGTAATTAACAACCATTGGTTGTCAGGTAGTAGTGGCGCATGCCCTTAATCCCAGCATTTGGGAGGCAGAGGCAGGAGGATCTCTGTGATTGTGAGGCCAGTCTGGTCAACAGAGCAAGCTGCAGGACAGCCTGGGTTACTCAGAGAATCCCTGTCTTGAACAAACAACAGCAGCAACAACAAAACATTGGTCATTGATATATCTCAATATTAATAGACTCAATTTCTCAATAAAAAGACAGAGACTAACAGAATGGATGTGAAAGTGTGATCTATCCTGCTGTATACAAAAAAAAACACACCTCAACAAAGACAGACAGTACCTCAGAGTAAAGGGTTGGAAAAAGGTTTTCCAAGTAAATGGATCTAAGAAGTAAGCTGATATAGCTAGCTATTCTAATATCTAACAACATAGACTTCAAACCAAAATTAATCAAAAGAGAAGGACACTTCATACTTATCAAAGGAAAAATCCACCAAGATGATATTTCAATTATTTTTTTAATTTTTTATTCTTTACATATTACATCCCAGCTGCAGTGTCTCATACCTCCACTCCTCCCATCCTACCACCTCTTTCCCCTCTCCCCCCGATCTATTCTTCTGCCATTTCTCTTAAAAAATAAAATAAAATAAAAGAGCAGGCTTGTACGTGCCTGCCTTTGACCAGCAAGGAAGACACAACAACGGGAAGATCTTCTTTAGGCAGTTTTAATCAGGATCCTTGAACATGTTTCTTCTGACCTGCGGGACCCCGGGTGACCCCTGCACAGGCTTAAATCCCCTTGCACTAACCAACCCCAGTGAGCTACATGGCCCTGCAGATAGGCTACTCTAACGCAAAGCAGACAGGCTGAACAGACTTAACCAAATAAGGGCTTGTTTACGCCAGAGAGCGCTCACCCTCTGGGAGGTGGAAGGCGGAAGCCAGCGACATCTTTAAGGTACAGCACTTTGCAGCTCTCTACAGTTCCCCCTTTTTGTTTTAATAATGCAACAGGCAAGGGTAGTGGTCTGGTCTCCAGTAAAGCAGTGGACATTGTAATGACCCTGAATCCTGGTAGTCAGCCAAGTCAGTGCCACACCCGTCCAGCATCTTTTTCCTGGAGGTGGGGCCTCGGACACCAACCCACATGCAACCAGTCTTGCCCTTCTCGGAGTTGCTCACTTCCAGAACTAACTTGGAGTTCAGTGCTAAGCCATACAACCTGAGCGTGAAGGATCAATACTTGTTCATGACTGTGAGCCATGCTTGGGGAGACTGTCAGCCATGCTTGGGGAGACTGTCCTGCCTCAATGGCTGTAAATGCCTGGACAACCATAGCTGCATACCGCTTCTGAGCAAACCTCATCTTGCAAAGGCACCACAGGCCCACAAAGGAGATAAGCAACAAGAGGACAGCCATGGCTCCCATTCCCGCCCACTCTTTCAGATGATCCATGGCAATGGGAACCATGATGACAATCTGGCAGCCAATCCCGCATCCACATGTGTTGAATTTACTGCAATGATGGCCACTCGCAGTTGTACCATTAATTCATCAAAGTCAGCAGACCAATTTCCTAAAAGATAGCTAGACAACTGTCGTGACAAATTAGCAGCATGTGTAAAGTTCTCATACTGAATGCTGGTAACACACAAATCTGGATAATTCATTTCACATCCCAATTGGGCCAGTTGCCACAAGGTATCTATTTGCTCCTGCACCAGATCAATTCTTTGGTTTACAATCATTAAACCTCCTTTTAGTTGAGCACCAATTGTGGATTGAGCATCCAAGGCAGTAGCCACATTCTTGGACAACTGATTTAGCTTACAGGCTGTCTGCACTGATGTGCTCATAGCCACGGCAGCCGTGACTGAATCCACAACTGCAAAAGAGATGGCTGCAACTATGGCTGCTGTAATGCCAAAATCTCTCCCTGCAGCCTCTACCAAACAGGCCATAAAATCTGAAAATGGTTCAATTGGGCCTTGCAGTATCTTAGTGAGGTTACCGCTCACCTCTCCCTTATTGGGTAATGGCTTCCATGCTTTTATGGCAATCTGATTTATTTGTCCAAAAACTTGTATTGGATATCCTGTCTGTTGGTTAGCAAAGCGTCCCTGTCAAAGCAACATGTCCCTGTCCCATGCTGCATTTCCGGCTGCCAGGTTAGCTGCAGCCTGCTCATTGACATACTCAATTAAAAAAGCTTTCCAATCCAGATACAGCCCGGGGCTTAGGCATGCTCGAGCCAGCGCACTCCAATCACTAGGAGTCATGCTATGCCTATTTAGGGCTTCAACTTGCGCTACAGTAAAAGAAGCTGAAATTCCATATGTTCTCACAGAACATATGGCTCAGCCAAAGCCTTGATGACCTTAAAGTCTAAAGGCTCCTCATATCTATTGCCTGGGCATCCTGGAAAACTGGATAGGCCAGGCTTAAGTCATTTCTTACGGCTTTCCAGACCTCAGGGCAAAAGGAACGCCCTGTACCTGGGCCCCGCCCTTCCTCCAACGGCATTGTCCCGGGAGGGTTTTCCTCCTCCTTACATAGCCATTTCTCCTTTCCTTCCCTTCTCCATTCTTTAAGGGACTGTTTCTAAACCTTTTCTACGAGGGCTTGCAATTCTTCCTCAGAATCTGTTTCCTCCGTACCTGACTCTCCTGTGCTCTCAACCTCTTTTGATCTTTCTTCTTGCAACATTTCTAGCACAGCTTTCCCTTTTTCCATCGCCTCTTTACAGTACCTCTGGTCTTCAATACAGCTACGCACTAACTTACAAACAGGCCGGACTCCAGGCTTTAGGGTCCCTTGTTCCCAAGCAAAATCAAGATCCCTGCCTAACTTGTCCCAGCACGCTACTGTGAGGTCTCCCGAAACTGCGAACCAAGGTGCAATGGCATTGCACTCGCTCAGGAATCTTTTTAGTGTGTTTTTCTTTATTTTAAGTTTCTTTGACAAAAGTAGCTCCTGAAGAGCCAGAAAAATTGGATGAGACTGAGAAGTCCCCATTTTAAAAATTTTACTTTCAGTTCGTCACAACCTCTCGCTCAATGCCTGAGACTTTATTGCCGCTTATTTCCGTGGTCTTTAACTTGGTCCCAACTTACCTGGGACTTTATTGTTCCTCACTGGAGACCTTATCGCCTCTTTACCAAGGGCCTTAGCTTGGTCCCAACTTACTTTGGGAACTTTCCAGCGCTGCCCTGACTGCAAGAAGTTCTGATCTGAAGATTCCCCGTACGGGCCACCATTTGTACCACACCCAACCTCGCCAGCAAGGAAGACTCGACTCCAGGAAGATCTTCTTCATGCAGTTTTAATCAGGATCCTTGAACATGTTTCTTCTGACCCAGGCGAGACTGGGGGACCCCTGCACAGGCTTAAATCCCCTTGCACTAACCAACTCCAGTGAGCTACATGGACCCTGCAGATAGGCTACTCTAACACAGAAGCAGGCAGGCTGAACCGACTTAACCAAATAAGGGCTTGTTTACGCCAGAGAGCGCTCACCCTCTGGGAGGTGGAAGGCAGAAGCCAGCGACATCTTTATGGTGCACCACTTCACAGCTCTCTACATAGGCCTCCCAAGGATATAAACCAAACATGGCATAAAAATTATGGTAAGGATAGACACAAACCCTCATATCAAGGCTAGAAGAGGCATTTAAGTAAGAGGACAGGGGCCCCAAGCACAGGCAAAAGTGTCAGAGGTACACAGGCAACCCCCAACCCCAGCTCTCACTGTTAGGAGTTCCCACGAGAACACCAAGCTAACAACACAATATATACAAGAGAACCTAGCTCAGATCCCATACAAATTCCGAGATTGTCACTTCAGCCTCTGTGAATCCCTGTGAGCTCTGTTTAGTTGATTCTGTGAGCTGTGTTCTCTTGGTGTTCTTGACACTGCCCCCCCACTCCATTCTCACTGCTGGGACCCTCACCTTGTTATAGAAGGTGGCTGGTTCTAGCTCTGTATCCCCCCCATTACTAGGAGACTTTATTAGTGGAGCTTCCACTGGATGTCTTAGTTTTTAACATCTATTCCCCAAACACAATGACACCCACATTTGTAAATAAAACAGTACTAAAGCTTAAATTACACATTGAACCCCACACAATAATAGTGGGAGACTTTAACACCCCACTCTCACCAATAGACAGGTCATCTAGACAAAAACTAAACAGAGAAACACTGGAACTAACAGAATTTATAAAGCAAATGAACCTAACAGACATCTACAGAACATTTCACCCAAACACAAAGAAATGCACTTTCTTCCTCTCAGCACCTCACAGAACTTTCTCCAAAACATACTGGGTCACAGAGCAAGTCTCAGCAGATCCAAGAAGATTCAAATAAACTCCTGAATCCTATCAGACCACCACGGATTAAAGCTGGATTTCAACAACAGAAAGCTTACAAACTCGTGGAAAGTGAACAACTCTCTACTGAATGATTACTGTGTCAAGGCAAGGATGGAGAACAAAATTAAAGACTTCCTAGAATTCAATGAAAATGAATATACAGCATATTGGGACACAATAAAAGCAATGCTAAGAGGAAATTTTCATAGCACTAAGTGCCTACATAAATTGCAGAGATCTCATACTAGCAACTTAACAACACTCCTAAAGGCTCTAGAACAAAAAGAAGCAAACACACCCAAGAGGAGTAGACAACAGGAAATAATCAAATTGAGGGCTGAAATCAATAAAATAGAAACAAAGAGAACAATACAAGGAAACAATGATACGAAGAGTTGGTTCTTTGAGAAAATCGACAAGATAGACAGTATAAGATTTTATATATACATATATATGTCAGATTATATATATATATGTATATATATATATGCATATATATTTCCTAAGGAAATAGAAGCAGTCATTAAAAGTCTTTCAATATAAAAAAGAAATAAAGAAAAAAGAAAAGAAAAAGAAAGCCCAGAACCAGACAGTTTCATCCCAGAATTCTACCAGACTTTCCAAGAAGAGCTAAGGCCAATACTTCTCAAATTACTCCACAAACGAGAATCAGAAGGAACATTGCCAAATACATTTTATGAGGCCACAGTCACCCTGATTCCTGAACCACACAAAGATTCAAAAGAAAGATAAGTACAGACCAATTTCTCTTATGAATACCCAATAAAATACTTGAAAACCAAATCCAAGAGTACATCAAAAATATCATTCACGATGATCAAGTGCCCTTCACCCCAGAGAGGCAGGGAGGGTTCAACATATGAAAATCATATGATTATCTCTTTATATGATGAAAAAAAGTTGAAAAAATCCAACACCCCTTTATGATAAAAGTCTTGAAGAGATTAGGGATACAAGGGGCATACTAAACATAATAAAGGCAATTTACAGCAAGACAATTGCCAACATCAAATTAAATGGAGAGAAACAAAACAATTTCACTAAAATCAGGAACAGGACAAGGCTGTCCTTTCTCTCCATACCTATTATCTAGCTAGAACATCAAATGCTATAAGACAAGGAAACGAGATCAAAGGGATACAAATTGAAAGGGAAGAAGTCAAAGTATCTCTATTCACAGAAACAGCAAGGCATCTTTTCATAATTAAACAAATGCAGCAGACACAAATGTAACACATCCTCACATCATTAGACATATACAGCAGAAACACATGTAACACACCTTTATGCACTTAAACAGTCCACAGCATAAACAAATGTAACATATCTTTACATAAACAAATATCCCACAATGTATCAGGCGTTTGTGCCTAGACTTATTGTAACTTGTTATTTTGTGTTGGCTGATATCTTTGGGAGGTCTACTTTTTTCTGAAGGGACTTTCTGAAGAAGGGGGTCTAAGAGGGGAATTGAGAGGAGTGGAAGAAGGGGGAAAGTGCTGTTGGGATGTAAAGTATGAAAGAATAAATTAACCCCTCCCCTAAAAAAATAAGTTTGAGGTTGCAAAGAAAGTGACCTCTATTCCAACTGAAGTGTCTGGGCAACGCAAACTTTAGTCTTGGAAGCACAAACACACTGAAACAAGTGTTATAATATTTGATGGAAAAGACTTATATTTGATATTGTGTATACTGATTTCCAGGCTCTGGCTAGCCCTTACACATGAGCTAATGGTTTTTCCCATTTTCACTTAACCTACTTTGAAGGAATATGTAAGTAGATTGTTTAAGAACTGATTCTAAGACAGAGAAATTAAATAAACAAATATAAGATAAACTAGGAAGTAAAAATCATTTTAGACATGTGAACTGTGTACAGCACACTTAAGCATACATAATCAAAAAAAATTGTGAGTGTGGTGAATATGGCATGATGTTAGGAAAGGATGTTAGAGATCACCATGGTGAAAGTGACTGCTTTGAATAACAGTCACCTGATGTAAATACTCATATCTATTGAGTACTGAGTACTTTATATACACATTTCAATCTATCCCAACTACTTTGGTTGGAGGAAATATCACTACATGCAATGCAAATAAAGAATTAGAAAAATGGGACCAAATGGTTTAATCAATCCCCAATACCTAAGAAATTCCAGACCTAAGATATTCAGCTCTACTTGACTGAAGTATCTTAAAATATGAGGTCATGATCTGGAGAGATGAATTGTCTGTTAAGAGTGCTTCCTATTCTTGCAGAGGACCTGAGTTCAGATCTTAACACTCATGTCAGGTGCTTCACTACCACGTGAAACTCCGTATCTAGGGAATCCTGCAATGGCAATGTCTGGCCTCTGTGGGCACCTATGTGCACACCTATATAAGCTCTCTCTCTCTCTCTCTCTCTCTCTCTCTCTCTCTCTCTCTCTCTCTCTCTCTCTCTCTCTCCTTCTCTTCTCTCTCTCTCTCTCTCTCTCTCTCTCTCTCTCTCTCTCTCTCTCTCTCTCTGTCTGTCTCTCTGTCTGCCTGTCTCTCTAATAAAGATGTCATTCTTTAGAATGAACAACACAGTGAGTTCCAGTCAGCCTGACTTACTATTGATGGTTCAACAGTCAAGGGCATTTGTTGTTCTTGCAGAGGAATGAAGTTCCCATAGCTCAAACTGAGCAGTTATCTTGTGTTTCAAAAATGCATCTGCTTATATAACCTTTGTTTCTTTGATTTTCAGTTATTGGGGACCCAACCTAGGGTTGTGTTGGGTCCTAACACAGCATTTTTTTCTATTATTTTAGATCATTTTATGGATAAAATGTAATCTCTTAAATCTTTTAAAGACATCTGTATAAAGATCCTGAAGTCCAAAGGCAATATGATCTCTCTACAACATAAAACTTTTTATAATAATGAGGACAAGTATGACAGACTACTGTCAATACAAACTGGGTTCAATTTATTTCAGTGAATATATATTGACTACCAAGTTCATTGTCATTGACAAATGATATTACAGAAGATATATTGGACATAAAACACAGTTTCTACTATTAGAGGGCTGACAGGTTTGGGAATGAGGCTCAACTATAGTTGAGTAACTATAAAGGTGTTAACTGTTTGGCTCAAGTAAAAAGACAGTATGTAGTCCACCAAAGCTATCCATAATTGCAGAGTTGTTATTTAAAGGAGGAAACACCTAAGAGGAAGCAGAACATATAAGTCAACTTACTCTGATTAAAGATAATTGAATCCCTGTATCCCCCCTCCCCCACCAGAGCAACCCTGGTTATAACAGGGATTCAAAAGGGTGAGGGTTGGAGAAGTATAAAAGTAAGAGGATATTTTATAAAGGTATACCACGCTTATAATCCTAGCTCTCTAGAAGCAGAGACAGGGGGATCACTTCTAAGTTTGAAGCCAGCATGTTTCAGGCCAACAAGTACTATGTAGTAGGAGTATTTCAAGAAGCAAAATAAAACAACAAAAATAAGTATGAGGTCTGGAGAGATGACTCAACAGCGAAGAGCACTGGCCTCTCTTTCTGGGTTACTAGGTGCTCTTCCCAGCACCCACATTTCTATCACAGCTTCTTGTAACTCCAGTTCCAACAGATCTGTTGCCCTCTTCTGGCCACTGAAGGCAACACACACACACACACACACACACACACACACACACACGGTGTAGAAATATATATGTGAAATAATAAAATTAAAATATTAAAAGAAGTATGATAAAGGGTGATTGTTGGGGCTAATCTTTGTTCAATATGTGATTAGGGCAGTAATGCTCAGAATGTTATCGATTAAAATATTATTGTTCCTATATTGAAGAAAGTGTCTGTAAGATTCATGAAAATCAACAAAATTCCATAAACGGGAATTTAAAATGGGAAGAGACTTGTACACTTGCAAATTCATTTCACCTCAACATTACTATTTTTTTTAAAAACTCAAATGCTACAACGGTGTTATATATTCCTGATGAGGTAACGATTAACAGTGATTAGTATTAGTAACTGTAAGGCTGGGAGTGCCACTCTTAGTAATAGAGCATGTGCACAAGGCAGGAAAGGAAAAAAAAAAAAACTCCCTATATTTCTCTTTGCTTCTTTGGAGAAATGCTGTGCACCAATTCAAAGACTCCATAGAGCTTGTTTCCCAGGTTTTGCTTTGCTTTATTTTATGATGACCTTTATTTGGTTAAGAAACAATCAGGCTATGTCTTAATTGATAGAGAGCTCGCCGAGCACGCACACAACACCTGGCTTGATCATCAGTCTGCACAAAACAAGTGTGATGGCGAAGAGCTATAAGGGGAAAAAAAAAAAAAAAAAATAAATTTTCTGTCAGTGAGTCAAGCGTGCAAAAAACACCACCACTTTTTTTCTTCTTTAAACCGTGGTTACTTCTCATTTCCCATTTGGTTTTTTTTTTTTTTTTTTTTTTTTTCCAGTAAGGAAAAAGAAAAAAATCCAAATAGATGACAAAAACATCTTCCCTCTGTTTCCCTTCAGTGGAAAGATCCTAAGGACTACTTTCGAGCTTTGTGTTTCCTGCCCTTTGGAATTATCTCTGTAAGCAAACCGGTGCCTGGCTTATGTTTTCAGCACTTTTATTTGATTCTGTTGCTCTGCCTCTCAGAGAAAATGTCTTCCCTGGAAAAGTGCGGTGTGTTTTTAGCAGATAGGTCGGTGGTCTCAGCAATAGGTCTCCAGACTTTTTCTTGAATCCTCTCCAGACAGACACCAATCCTCGGTCCATAAGGCCGCCGGTCCGTCGTCTGGCTGCTTTCCAGCTCTTCGGAAAAAGCAGATCAAGTCCTCCACCTCCAGCCACCCTGTGTCCTCTGAGCACAGCTGGAGCTGCCACTCCGGGTTCCGGAGGCCGTGCGCCTGCGGGCTACAGTCTGGGGAACTGGGCGGCCATCGTGCGATTCCACCCGCAGCGCTGTTTGCAAAGCTGCGCCGGCTCGAGTCGCGGAGTGCCAGCCCGTCCACACGCTGCGGGGTTCGGGTGCAGACCGGGCGGGGGAGCGGCGTGGCCGCGAACCGGAGCCAGGTGATCTGCGCGGCCCGCGGGTAGCAGGCACTAGACATTCCTTCTCCAGGCCGCAAGCCCTGCAGTCTAAGAATTCCTCAAGAGTGTGTGCCAGACCTGGGATGCAGCCCGCAGAACCCGGGGTGCTGGGCGACCCGGAAGCACGACTGCTCTGCCCAAGTGCCGGAAGTGTAACTGGTGGCTGGGGTACCGTGCTAGGGGGGTGAAGGCCCTCGAGATACCACGCCCATAACAGCCTCGAGGTGTCACTGTGCTGTATCCCCAGAAACCTGGAGGCTTGTGGCCCAAGGGGCTTGTCACTTTAAGGAATGGGTCTCCAATTTCTCCTAAGATCCTGTAGGTAGAGGTGTGTGTGTGTGTGTGTGTGTGTGTGTGTGTGTGTGTGTGTGTGTGTGTGTGTGTGTGTGTGTGACGGTTCCTGTGAACTGACAGTTTGGTGTGGCTGGCGTGCCAATTTAACATGTCAAAGCCGCCGCAGGCTACTAGGTTCACTCAGCTTTGCCCTTGCCTGTTGCAGAGCCCTGGCTCCTCTCAGCACTTGTCATGCACACACCCTCTCCACCCCTTACCCTAAACTTGTACAGCCCTACAAGTTTGCCTTTCTTCCCCCAGCCTCTGCTTCCTATATAACTCAGCTGTTTTGTCTGCCTACTATCTTGGCTCTGCTCTTGGCGCTCTTGGGTCTCAGGTCTCCCTCTCTTGGATCCCTTTGCCCCACCCCACCCCATGCGAGGTCTATTCTGCTGGCCGTGTTCAGATGTCTCTGACTGTTCTCAGATGTCTCTGACTGTTCTCTCCCTTCTCAGCCATACCTAGGAGTGGTCATATCCTCGTTTTCATTCAGTATGCTTGCTGATTCATTCATCTCTGTGGCTAACACGATTTCCTGTGCTCTCCAAGTTGTCAAGGGATAGTTTGTGTCTTTTTGAGACAGAGTCATAAGAAGCAGAGGCTGGTCTTGAATTACTCCTCCATCTGCCTCCAAATGTTGGGATTGTATTCTTGAGCCACTATGAATAGCTACTTCTCATTTAATTAAAAAAAAAAAAAAAAAAAGAACAAAGCCTGCAATTGTGTAGAGATTTGCTGGATGTTGAGCCCAGTCAGAAAACGTTGATGTTCTTAGTTGAATCCATATGCGTTGTCTTTTGGTGGTGGTGGTGGTGGTGGGGTGGTTGTTGAGAGAGGATTTCTCTGTGTAACAGCCCTAGCTGTTCTGGAACTAGCTCTGTATACCAGGCTGGCCTTGAACCTGCTACATAACTGAGAGTGACTTTGATCTCCAAATCTTTTTGCCTGGATCTCTGGAGTGACAAGATTTCCAGCCTCTGCCACTGTACCCAGATTCTACGTACATTTTCATAAAAGATTGTTCTGTTGTAGTCATTACAATTACGAGTCACTCTTCCATGGAACTGTTCCTTTAAGACAGAGATCATTTTTATCCTATTCCATTTTTCTTAGTGCAGCTACTGCCTGCTAAATATTGAGTTCTATTGGTATTACTTACCCCTGGACCTTATCCTTTCTGGAGATGTAAAAATAGGGAGAGAGGATTCACAGACACCAGATAAAAGTAAAAGGTACAGCTGCATTTATATGGCAGTACTAGTGCTCAGAATCAATTTAGTATTCCAGTTTCCTATATAAGTTATTTTATGTGTGTGGGTATTTTACCTGCATGATGTCTACTCACCACTTGCGTGTCAGGTGCCAGAAGAGGGCATCGCATATGGAGGAACTGAAGTCACAGACAATTGTGAGCACCAATGGTGGCACTGGGAATCCAACCCCAGTCCTCTGGAAAAGCAGTCGATGCCCTTAACCCTGAGCCCATCTCTCCTGTCCCTAATCCAGTTTCTTTAGCTGTAAGGGTATCATGGCCTGAAGGTAGGAATGACATTTTTAGGTAACAGTCTCTCCCCCATGACCATGACCTCATGCATATGCTCTACTGTTGAGCTACATGCCCAACCCTAAGTAATCATTTAAAAACTATCATTCAAGCTTATTTCATTTGGGATATTTCTCTCCATATCCCCCTAAACACACATTTTTTTTCCCTCTCTATAGAAGAAATGTGGTGTACTTCAATACAATTGAAGAAAAAATGAACTCCCATAATCTTTGATATCTTAGAGTCCTTGGATTTATTAATGAATTGGCTAATCACATATTTCTTTTTCTTCTCTTGAGACAGGTTTTCTTTTGTAGCCTTGGCTGTCCTAGGACTAACCCTGTAGACCGGGCTGCCCTGGGACTCAAGAGATCCGCCTGCCTCTGCCTCCCAAGTGAGGGGATTAAAGATGTAAGCCATCCCCACCTGGTCACATATTTCTTTTTATATTTTTCACTGGAATCTGAAAATAGCATACATTGATAAAACTTCATTTCAATACCTGAATAATATCTAACTTGGGAAAGCAAATGCAAAGTTAAAAATCATTAGCAAGAAGGGTACAGGATAGCTCAGCGGTAGTGTCTGCAGGCACCAGACAAAGGCAGAACAACTGTCTTCATGGTTGTTTTTCTAGGCTTTTGAACTGTTAAATCAGCCAGGCGAAAGCCTTAGCCTTTCAGTGTGCTCTCCTGGTCTCTTGCATAAGCAAACACTCTGTCTTGTTAATATGTAATACTGGTGCTGTTTTTCCTAAAAGGTTTAGTTGTGTTTATTCATCTTATGTAATGATTTTTAAACATGCATTACAAAACATTCACTGGGGCAACATAGTATTTAGAGAACATTTTCCATCTAATAATGTCCTTTTGCCTCCACCACCCAAGTACTAGGATTACAGGCTTGTTCCACATCTGACTTTATTATATAACCTTCCTGACAAGACCACTGTACACAATAGAAATTACTTTTTGAGACAGGGTATTACAATGTAGCAATGTAGTCTGCTGGATTGGACCAGCAGACTGCAGGCTTCAGATTCCTGAATGCTGCTTGAGCCACCCGCCAGGACGAATTTTTACTTTAGATAACTATATTAAAAAATATATATGTAGCTGTCAGAACAGAATAGAAAGTAGACTAGATGTCTTATTTCTACTGCTTTTTTTGTAAAGGATTCAGTTGTAAGAAAAGACCTCTTGCCTCTTACATTAGCATTAGATTGTGGGTTTTTGTTTGTTTTTACTGGTCTGAAACTGGCTATGTAGCATAGCTGAACTTCTGCTTCCACCTGGGAGTGGTTAGATTAAACATGTTGCTGTGTGCCTTTGGCTTGGTTTTTGCAGCGTGGTTGGACTGAACCTGTTCCATCCATGCAAGCCAAGCATTCTACCAACTGAGCCGTATCCCCAGCCCCCAAACATCGGTTTTGCTATTAGCTTGATTATGAAATTTATGGTTAAGCATTTTAATTTTCCTACTACCTCTAACCCCCCTCACTTTAAAAATTTTGTTTGTTTTAGGGTTGAGTTGGCCAAGAAAATATTATATAGCCAATGATGAACTTTTGAACCTCCCGCCTCCGCCTCCAAGTGCTGGAATTACAAAGGTGCACACAATACACAGCCCTCTTCTACAGTTCTAATGCTAAACTATTCATTGCTTTCGGCTTGCAAGTGAAAGGTATGGTTTAAAGGTCGTCTGTTTGCAGCCTCAAGGGAGAAAATGCTGGTGGTATTTATTTATTGACATCCTTGTTCTTTTACTCTAGCATCCTTAATAGTATTCATTTTTCCTTGACCTACTTTCAAGAAGAGCCTGCATTAGGTGTTGATTTCTTTGCAGCAGTCTTAAACAGTGGAGAAACACATTTATTTTAGAAAAGCTTTTGTGCCTTAAGAACCGCCTGGCTACAATATTAGTCATTTAGGTCTGTTTGGATTGTCTCCAAACTATACTTTTCTTGTGTTCGCTACTAGGTTTTCCAGAATGAGACCTGAACGTCATTCTGTTCTGACCCAATTGTTTTCTTTGTGGCCTCCAACACCTACAGAGCGTGTTTCCAGGAGGCGTTCTTGGGTGGGCGCAGAGACCGGGGCATGTGCCGGCTCTGCAGTCCGCCCTGGCCTCCAGCTATCCTGCAGCCCATGCACTCGCCCGCCCGGGCCGCGGCCGCAGCAGCCTCAGCTCGCCGCAGCCCCGCGTCGGCAGCCCGCCCCGCACCCGGCCTTTGTACGTGCGCCCAGGCGTGCCAGCGCACCCGGCACGTGACCCCGCCGAACGTGGCATTGTGTTATCACGTGACCCAGGTGCGTACGCGACGGAGCGGGCTGCGAAGATGGCGGACGATGAGGCCGAGCAGGAGCGCCTGAGCGGTGGCGGCTGCGCGGCGGAGCTGCGGCGCCTGGGCGAGCGGCTGCAGGAGCTGGAGCGGCGGCTGTGCGAGAGCCGGGAGCCCGCCGTGGAGGCGGCCGCCGCGTACTGCCGGCAGCTGTGCCAGGTGAGCCCCTCCCCCTCCGCGGGCCTGAGCGGCCGGAGCGCGGGCGGTCCGCGCCTTTGTGTTCGGCGGCCGGGCTGGGCCCGGTGGCCTCCGGCTCCGTGCACGCTCCCGGGCCGCGCCGCGGGCTCCCGGGCTGGTCCTCGCGCGGCGGTGCCCGGGCCTGGCCGGTGCGCGCAGTCGCCCGGCCTTTGTTGTTGGGTTAGGCTCCGACCGTAAGGTCTTTGTTGATGTTCTCGAGCCAGTCCCGCCGGACCTGCAAGCTGGGAGTGGCGGCGGTGTCTGCCCTGCGGCCGTTGCTTCTGGCTGCTGTACGCGTTGCAAAGGAGCTGTCACCCGTTTCGTAGTCGGTTGTCCCTTGGGGGCGGCTTTTCAGTGTCGGTTTCTCTTTTACGTTCCGGAAGAGTAGGATTTCCGGCCCCCTGCACCCCTCCACCCCAACCCCACATTTCTTGGGTTCTTTCCTGTTGAGTGTCTTGGTTGACAAGGGATTTGTGCTAGGGGTCAGTTTCAGACCTTTCCATTCTTTTCTTGCCCAAGGACATTGCTTTTCAGCACCGTGTTCTAACTGGGATTTAGAATGTTAGTAACAATTTGCTTATGACAGACATCAGAGCTTGGGTTTACACTTGGAATGAACCACGACTCCCCAGATAACATGTGAAATTGCAAGGAGCTGCTGCTTGCTATGGAGGACATTGATTAAATTGCCTAATTGAGGAGGAAATAGACCGTTTTCACTTACCAGTGGACCTAATGGAGGTGTCATTGTTGAATTTGTTTTGGAAACACTGGGGTTTGAACAGTGGTGGAGCATTGTAGGATTTCAGAGTTATCACTTGCCAGCTTCCAGATTCTGAAATTTTTGTTTGTAGGCTTGGGGTACTTGATCACATACAGAAGAGTCTCCATTGCTGTATGCACTTTATACTCATACATTATTGAATGGCTGTTCATTATTTTAAAAAGAACTTTGTAGGATCGAGGATGACTTGTTTACAGATATATGTAATCAGAAAGTTGGGGGGCAGCATTAAAGAGTAATTGTTTTAACCTTTGTATTAAAGAACTTTTGAAATTTGTTATCTTCTGTGCTCTGAAAGTACCCACTTATTCTTACTTGGACATTATATGTGAAACGTATTTTAAACATGAGAATTATTTTAGTATATTTTACAAATAAGGCTTTCCTTTATAAGTGGAGTTTACTTTTGGGGGTTTTGTTCATTAAGTGGACTTCACCTTGTGGGGTGTTGGTTTATGTTGAGACAGAATCTTACTGTGTAGTTCTGGCTAGTGTTGAATTTTGGGAGGTTGTCCTACTTCCTCATCCCAAATGTTGGGGTTACAGATTTGTGCCACCATGACCAGTTTGGAGTCAGCTTTTTAACCCGTGGAAAAAATATTAACTGTTTTAGTTTGGCATATTAATTCCTTAGTAGTGTCCACTGGTGATGGTTTTAAGGATTAATGATACTGAGAAAATGAAGTCTCACGCAGTAAAGACTGTAGGGTGCTCTTTCTTTTTGGCAGTTGATATAAAAGAAAGTATCAGTATGTTTTCCCGAGTGTATGTAAAATGGTATTAGGGGTTGAGCTGAGGACCTTTATCATTCCAGGCTCTTAAGGAATGAAACAATTTAAAAAATAAAAGTAATTTCCTATATTGGGTTTTTTAAAGTGATGTCTTCATTAACCAACATAAGTCATTTTTTATTCTTGCTGACAAAAATCGAACAGTAATGAAGTAGTTGGTGGTTTTCAAAAACTAAATTATAACTCATATTGAGAACAGTAGCATGTAGCACAGGCTGGTCTCAAACTCATTAGTGGAGGATGACCTCAATCTTTGGTTTTCCTGATTCCAGCTCTCCAGTGCTGGGATTACAAGTGTGTTCCGTGATGCCAAGGTTTATTCTGTGCTGAGGGTTAAACCCAGTGTCTCTTGGGTGCTAGGCCTGCACTCTAAAGGCTTATTTATGCTCTTCACCCCCAAATTATGAATTATAAAAGCCATCTCTAGAGCTGAAGTACAGCTCTAATCCTGCATTTGAGAGTCTGAGACAGGCAGATGGTATTTTGAGGGCCACTCTGAGCTCTAAATTGTGTCTGGACATCTACCTCAGTTAACATGGTATTTAATGTTAGAAGTAGGAGGAGCTAGAAATTAAGTCCTGCTTTTTAACCTTGGAATTACAGTTCAACTTTTTCTACATCTTTCTCTGGTAGAACTGGGCTGTACACATGCTTCAGGAAAGCCAGAGTGAAAGTTTTTTGTCAGTCACTGGGCTTCAGAGGTAATATTCTGTGAGCATGAGCAGTGCTCAGTTTTTTTAAACTTCTCCCTTTTGTGTGTTTTTACTTATTGTGTCTGTTGTGTGGTGTGTGTGTCAGTATCAGTGTGCATTGCCACAGGGTGTAGACGTGAGAGGAGGGCTTGCATGAGTCAGTTCTTCCAGTCTACCTTGTGGTCCCAGGGATCAAACTCAGGACTTGACTGGCTGAGCCATCTGGCTAGCCCTATTTTTATTTATATATTATTAAAAATGTTTTTAAGGTTTATTTCTTATCTAATATGTATGGGTGTTTTGTCTGCTTTTATGTTTGTGATCATGAATCACAAACCTGAAGTGGGTGTCTAATGCGCTTGACCTTTGAGGGGGGGCCTGTGCAAGCACAGAGTAACTGAGGGAGGCAAGAAGGCATTTCAGTTCAGCAGGACTAAATAGCCCATGTTCGCAGAACAGACTGGTAGGGTAGGTGGGTGGAACATGGACAAGTGTGAATCAGGTTGGCTGCCATTGAACTTTAATTGAGAAAAGATCACACCTTTTATACTGTTTAGTTGCACATAGGATTGAATGGGAGACAGTGGCCATGTGAGCTGGGATGTGGTTCAGATCAGAGGTTGAGGAATCTGGCATTGACCTTGACAGTGGGCACCAGTCATATGTTTATAAAAGGACCACAAGTTTATCAAGTTGGAACTTTCCTCAAGCCCCCAAGGAAATGGAGACTCTTATCTGAATGTCTGACCTTGGGAAAACGACTTCTTCTCGGGAACACAGACTGTACTACAGTTTGTCTTACTCTGTGGGCCTGTTTCCCTTATAAAGCTCCCATAAGGGAAGGTTCTGATGTCCTGCTCTATTATAACACACCATTCCGATTTCTCTACATTTATTAACTGAACTCTTGTCCTGAATGGTCTTAGGCTCTGGATCTGAATTGTAGGCATTTCATCCTTGGGATTAGGTGTGGCTAGTAAATCTCTAACATCCCTGTTCTTGGAATTCCTGGTTCTGTGGTGGTGGGATTTTTTTTTTTTTTTTTTTTTTTGCAAAGAATTATTTTGTTCAGAGAGTTACCATTGTACACATTTTTATCCTTTACCAAAGCCCACACAAAATGTCCCTAAGGAAAGGCATTAATACTGAGAATCATTAAAAATGAAAGGTGCTGGAGAAGTGTGGTTTGCAATGTTGAAATGCTAGAACTTTGTCAAGCAGCAATGGTCAGGAGTGGCCCCAAGTAGTTTATTTTAGACAGATTTATGCACAGCGTAGTTTGGAGAAAGTTTCCTGTTCAATCCCACATGCACAATGAAGTTGAAGATGTGACCTCTCTAAAGACAGGCTCTATCGATTGATAAGCTTTACAACAAGAGTCTGGGGGAGGATTTGGTGTGACTTTGGCTATTACCCATACCCACTCAGCCTTCTGCGCAGATAACAGGTTATGCATCCCTTCCTTTGAAGGACCAACCCTATGTATTTAACATTTTTGGTTCCCTTAGTTCTTATTTGTGATTGTAAGGACCTCCATGCTTCCCACAGGTCCTGGAGTTACAGTGCTGTTAACACAAATGTGGGTGCTGGTAACCTACTGAAGTCCTCTTTAAGAGCAACAGGTGCTTTAACCACTGAGCCCATCTCTCCAGCCTATTTATTTTATAGCCATTATTCTGTGTTTGTGTGGCATGTGTGAAAGGAATCCTGTCACAGTGTGTACATGAAGTCAGATGACTGCTTTCAAAATTGGATTGTACTTTCACAGTGGAATCCAGGGTAAATTTCAGATCATCAGGTTTGTGTAGTAAGCACCTTTGCCTTCAGAGCCATTCCCACAGCACTGTATTGTAAACTGAACTAGGTCCCCACATTCTGGAATCTGAGGCAGGAAAATTGCTGAGTTCTAGGCCAGCTTGGGAAACCTGTGTCAGAACAACAGTAACAACAAAAACCTAATTCCAACAAAAAACAGACTAGCTATCTGTCCCCCCTACCTCCCTTTTCTTTTCCTTTAAAAATACAAAACAGTCTCAGTGTACCCAGGCTGGCCTTGGTCTTCCTGCCTCAGCCTCCTAAGTGCTGGTAAGTATGTACCACTATGGTTTGCTCCATTGCCCACCCACCCTCCCTCCCTTCCAGTAATTGTACATATATTTGGGACAGCTTATATTAAGCATTATATAATGATTGTGTGCATTATATAATGATTGAATCAGGGGAATTGGCAGCTCCAACCACCTCAAAATGTCAATATTTTCTTTGTAAAAAAGCTGTTCCATATCCCTGATTCTAGCTAGCTATTTTGAAAAACATATACATTATTCTTGTTACTCCAACATGTAATAGGACATCCTATTTCTGCTTGTAACTTTGTGTTATGAAGTAAATTTTGTTTGTTCCCACTTTCTTCAGGCTCTGGTTCCAGTTTTGACTCTACATATGACTGAGTTTCCTTGTTCTGTGGTTCTGTGTTGGTTTCCTTTAATTAAACGTCATATCTTCATTTACTCCATGTTTTTGCAGATGACAGGATTTGGCCATTTAATAGTATTCCATTGTATATGTATTTCACATTTGTCAGTTGATGGGCACTTGGTTAACATCCTATCTTGGTGGTTGCGAATAGTTTTCACTGGATACGATATACTGATTTCATTTCCTTTGGATGTGGGCCCAGCAGTGGGATTTTTGGCTTTCATGGGACTTTTATGGATTTTTGTTTGCTTATTTGTTTTTGTTTTTTGAGATGGGTCTCTGTGTGTAGCCCTGAATCTCCTGGAACTCAATTTGTAGAACAGGTTGTCCTCAAACTCACGGAGATCCACCTCCCAAGTGCTGGGATTAAAGACATTCACCATCACTGCAGGATTTTTGTTGTTAGGACAGGTGAGGTGAATCTGTGGTGTTACTCTTCCTTTCATTTGAACTCAGGACCTTGCCAAATGCATTATCATCTAGCTGCAACCCCAGCCACCTTTTGTGGGCTTTTGTTTTATAATTCATCCTTCTTAGTTTCTATCTAAGTGTTTTTTGACCATTTATGAGTTTGATTTTTGCTGTTGAATTGTTTGACTTGCTTATATATTCTGAACATTAGCCTATTAGAGGAATAGTTTGTAAAAATAGTTTCTTTTATTCAGAAGGTTCTCTTTTGTTTCTTTTTCTGGACAGAAGTTCTGCAGGGGTTTTTAGCTGGATGTAAGTAATATCTCTCACTTAATTTTTCTTTTAGGATTATAGCCAAAAAGTCTTTGCCCAATCTTTTTTTTTCTCCCCCTCTTTCTAGTAGTTTTATAGTTTATACCAAAGACTTTAATCTGTTTAGAGTTGTTTTGTATAGAGTGAGAGAAAGGAGTTCAACTTACTTTTTCTCCTTTTGGATGTTGGATTTTCCCAGTCACACTTACTGATGGTATTCTTTCCCAATGCATGTTCTTGACACTTTATGGAACACCAGTTAGCTGTTGATGTGTGAGCTAAAGATAAATTTAAATTTTGAATTTTACTAAATAGGAATTGGGCTGGAGAATACAGTAAACACAAAAAATAGAAATTGCTTATGACCCCTAGTTGACACAGAAGGTCCTGGCCTTCATGTCATCCTTCTCCCCTGATGTGCAAGGGAAGAGAAAAATCAGACTCTAAAGTTTTGCTTACAGGGAAGAGTGCAGAGCAGTAGAACATGGATGTATAAGAGAGAACCTGTTGTAGATCTTTAATTTTCTTTTTTCTTATTAAAGTTAGCTTAAAATTGTTTTATGTAACTATTTTAATTACATATTTTCCTAATATTGTTTCATAATGAGATCATAAGGTCCCAGAAATAATCTGACATTGTTTTAGAATAATTTCTCTAGTTCTAATGTAAAGTTTCAATGTCTAGATGGAACCTTTTGAATGATTATGCTGTTGAGCTAGTCCTGACAGGATTTTCATTGAGTGTTTACTGTTATGGGTCATGAACTATGGCTATGATTCCTGACATCAAGTAGCTTACAGTCTATAGAAAAGTATTTTTTAATGTGATCTGTCTTTCTTATTTCTAAGATGAATACATTATGATGGAAAGTTACTTATTTAGGAATTTAAATGGAAACATTTGGCAGAGTTCTTAAAGGCACTTAAAGATAATTACTCATTGAAAAAGAAGCCAATTTAGTAGTTTAACAGTAGTTTGTTTGGGTATAATGTTTGTTTACAACATTGTATACTGGGCTGGTTGTTGATTGTGACTGTTTCAAATCTTTGTCTTATGGTGCCTAGCTCCTGTTTATAAATAAACACGTTACTTGTTTTAACTGCTGGGAACTGAACCCAGGAGTTGGTACTAAGCAAGTGCTTATCACTGAGCTATTTATTCCTCAAGCCTACCTCTGTTGTAAAGGTTGAATTGGAGTTTTAGAATTGTGTCATTCAAACACACACATACACAGTTTTTACCCTTCTAATGACTTCGTTTGTGATAATGGCATTTAGTTCAGTAAAGCTGAGTTCTGAATTCTTGAAGTTAGAGTAGGAGTCCCACCCGTAGGTATCTGTCCTTTTCCCAGATAACCACTGTGGTGTTGAGAAACAGTGAACAGGAGGCGTTTCCACATTGAGATAAGTGAATTCCAGCACTATAGCCAGTTTAGAAACAGGGTCAGGTTAAAGAACTTCTAATTTAAATGTAATTATACTGAAAATGAGAATTAACAAACTTTCTTAGCACTATTGCAAACAGTTACTTAAAACAGCTATTTACAACAATCTGCTACTGAGTGCCAGCCAGCTTTTTGGCTAAGCAAAGGGTATAAAGCAGCTCTGCAGCCAGTTGAGGTCAAGCAGGACTTGAATATAAATAAAAAAGAAGATGAAGTGGGGTCTGGTCTGGTGGTTCCCAGCTATAGCCCCTGTAGTAGGAGGATTGTTTTGAATCTGAGACCAGCCTGGGCTACATGGTAAGACACCACCCCCACCCCTGCACACACACTTCTGATGTGATTGAAATTCTGAACTTTTCTTTTTTATTTCTTCTTTTTGAAACAGTCTGAAACAGTCTCAGTCTGTAGTTCTGGCTGGCCTGGAACTTGCTCTGTAGACCAGGTTTGTCTCAAGCTCACAGAGATCGGCTTGCCTCTGCCTCCCAAGTACTGGGATTAAAAGATACTTTGAATTTTTAAGGAAACATTTAAACCAGGCAGGAGGAATGAAAGTTCAAGGTCAGCCAAGTGGCTGGAGAGATGACTCAGTCATTGCATACTTGCTGCTCTTCCAGGGGACCCTGGTTCAGTTCCCAGCACCCAAGTTGGGTGACTCATAACCTTCTGTAACCCCTGCTCCAGAGGTTCCACCATGGGTATCTACACATCTCTGTCTGTCTGTCTGTCTGTCTGTCTGTCTGTCTGTCTGTCTGTCTCTCTCTCTCTCTCTCTCTCTCTCTCTCTCTCTCACACTCACACACACACACACAACTAAAATACTTTTTAAGACAAAAAATAAAGCATTTATATTCAAAGACCTAGGTTTAGATGGTATAAGAGTTGTAAGATGCCAGGACTCTAGGAAGATATACATTAATGCAGCAAGATTTAAACACCACTTCATTATGTCTGTCCAGAGATGTCAGAAGGCTATGTATCATTAAATAAAATAGTTTTGCTTTTGCATATTGAGAGTTAAAACTGGATCCTTGTGCCTTCTAGGCAAGCATCCTGCTACTGAACCTTTCCCTAACCCTTTTGTCTTTTGTGAGAAGGTTTTGCTAAATTGGCCTAACAAGTCTTGAACTTAGTGTGTAGCCTAGGCAGGCCTTCTTGAACTTTGCTTCTTTTCTTTTTAAAATTATTTACTTAGGGTATGGGGGTGGGTGGAGAATAGGTTGAGTGTGGAGCTCCGAGGATAACTTGTCCATTGAAATAGATAGTAAATATTCAGACCCAAAGAGGCATAGTGAAAACTTGATCTTTCTAGGTAGGGTGTGTGTGTGTGTGTGTGTGTGTGTGTGTGTGTGTGTGTGTAAAACATATTTTACCTTGTACTTTATTTTACCTTGTTTTCTAGTGTTCCACAGATAGAGCCCAGGCCTCCACGCTAGGCAAGCTCTTTACACTGAGCTACACCCCGAGCCCTGTTTTGGTTTTTTATGTGTGTTTTTATGTGTGTTTGACTCAAAATATGTTGTTGAAATAATTTCAAAGCAGATCATATAACTCTTTGGCTTTGTGTTTTAAAATTGGTCAGGCATGAAGATAACAAACCCTTGTAATCTCAGCACTCTGTAAATTGCAGTGTGAAATCCTGTCTAAACAAGAAATCCCAACAACAAACAAGAAGACCCTGCCTAATAATTGTGGTATGGGATTGTGTCTTACTAGGTAATTATTGGTGGATATTTGGAAGAGTAAGCCATTTATTAATTTATTTTGATTATTTTATGTTTAGAGTGTTTTGCCTGCTTGTGTGTATGTGTACCATGCACATCCCTGGTGCCTGTAGAGGCCAGAAGAGGGCGTGGCTTCCTTGGAATGTCACTCAGTGGCAGAGTGCTTAATTAGCAGGACCAAAGCTTTAATTTGTAAGTTTTAAAAATGTAAGGGCAAAGTGTTTGAAACTACATAAGCATGTTCCTTAAGAGACTAGCCTGATTTTGATTAGGGGCTCTCTCAGTTGGTAGACACATTAAATCAGAATATAAGATGGCTTGCTTCTTAATTAGGGATAATTACTTTGGGTATTGAGGGAGTAATAGGCCATTTAAGTTTTAAAAACTTAAATAATGCTCATGGGAAGTGTTTTAAATGTTCATAATTAGTATGGTTTTGCATACTGAAGATATTAAGTCCTACTTTCTAAAATGTGCTTATGTCAATTTTAGCAAAGGAGGAAACTTCATCAAGCATCTTTCTGTGTTTTGGTCTGAAACTGAAATGAGGGATGAGAAAATATGTTCTGTAGTTGCCCTTCATAACCTTTGTTTCTTGATTTATTTATTGATATTTCAGTGCTAGAGATCCAAACCAGGAGTCTTGATTGTGCTAGCAACTACTCCACCAGTGGTTTATACTCTTCCGCTCCTTGGAACATTGGCTTACAATACAGAGAACAGGATTTTTTTCTGAGACAATGTCTCGGTGTAGCCTGGGACTTGCTATGTAGCTAAGAAGGATATTGAGCTCCTGGCCCTCCTGTCCCTCCTGTGGTTTCCTGGTTGTACCTCAGAAAAAGAATGTTATTTTTTTCCCCTCTAACTTTGCATTGAAAAAAATTAATGATCTTAAGTGTACATATTTAGCCAAGAAGATTTATTATCAAATACATGTTTATTTAATCAGAGTTGTAGAGTATATCTCTGCTATTATTGATTACAAAATCCAGGAAATATACATAGTTGAGCAATAACATTCGGTAGTAAGAGCCTAGTGATAAATATAGTAAGTGGAATATAGGTTAAGACGGGCAGAGTGTTTTGAAGAACAAACGCTTTTGAGACTATAATTTTATGCTGGCCTGGAATTCTCTATGTAGACCAGGAAGTCCTCAATTTATGGCCAGTTCTCAGCATATTGGATATTGGAATTACAAGTATGAGCTACTACACCATTATTTTAAAAAGTATTTTATAAGGTTTATCTATTTTATTTGTATAGCGTTTTTGTCTGCACGTTTGAATATGTGCCATGTGTGCCTGGTAGCCACAGAAGAAGGAGTTGGGGAGATCCCTGGAACTGGAATTACAGATGTTTGTGAGCCACCATGTGGGTGCTAGGAATCAAACCTAGGACTTATTGTGGTGTTCGAATCCATTGGGAGAAACCAAAGACTTAGGTACAATTCAAATGTAGACTAAATTTATTCTTGCTGCTAGAAGAGGATCTTAGAGCCAAACAGCATGCCATGTAGAAGGGAGGTTAAGGTGGGATTCTAAAGGGGACAACAGAATGGTGTGTATTATTTTAACTATCCATGGAACCCATGGCTGGACAGGAAAATTGTCTTACTTCCCTGGGTTGTTTCTTACTTTCCCACTATATAGTAATCAAAGATTGTTTCATCCCTTTCCCGTAGTGGTAAGCAGGTTTTACAGAAGCAAGGATAGCTGCTTATACCTACAGGCCACTACGATCTCCCAAGGCAAAAGGCCAATGGCCCTTAAGGGACTCCTAGCTCCATATTAAGTTTCTTTATTCATCGCAAGGGACCTGTGTTTATTATTACTCAGGTCTGAACACTTTAATAACTACATTTCTGGGCAGTCAAAAACACAGTGCCATCAGGTTAGGATTGACTGTCATGGCCCCACAGGTCCTTTGCAAGAGCTGCAAACATTCTTAACTCTTGAGTCATCTCTAGCCCCTTATATTTTTATTTAAATAACAAATCAATTTGAGATAGGGTCATCTAACATTGTAGTTGAGACTGGCCCAAACTCATGCCACTCTAATCCCCTGGGTGTTGAGCTACCACACCTAGAACCTCTCTCCACTCTCTACTCTCAGCCTTAAAAACATGAAGTGTCCTACCCCTTCACTATGACTTTGGAATTTTGTAGAATAGACTCTTCATTTTACCATGTTTCTTAACTGTGCTATTTAACTTGCTCCGAATTCTGTAATTTAATTGTACAATCTAATAATAGCATCCTAATTCTTATCCCAATCTTATGTCTTTTTGCTTATGAAGTCTTTTGTCTGTCTTCCTAATTGGTAGTCTAGTGCTTGAAACAATATTGTTTATAAGAATCTAAGAAACTCTGTTTAACTTGTGCTCATAGGATGTAATTATTTTCTTGCCACTCTGAAACAAAGTTATCACGCAGTGCTTACAATGTGTAACACCTCCCTTCTCCTCCATGAACTCAGGCACCATTGGACAAGTACTCAAACATAGCACTACACTCTCAGTGCCTTTTTTGTTTTGCTATGTTCTGTAGGGTCTCATTGTGTACAGACTGCCTTCAAACTTAGTCTTTCTGATAAAGTGTCCTAGGTTCTGGCATTGTATACATGTACTACCATGAGTGCCATGTGAGATGTGTTGTTCTGTTTTCACTTATTTAAAAAAAAAGTTACCTTTGCTTTTGTGGTCTACTAGTAGATCATAATCTATAGTTGGAAAAAGAAACTAATTTTTTTTGGTAGGGGTGTTTTCCTCCATGTATATGGAGTGTCCACAGAGACCAGAAAAGGGCATTAAATCCCTTGCAACTGGAGTTTCAGACAGTTGTTAGTGATGGGAATTGAACATTGGTTTCCTGGTAGAGCAGCCAGTGTTCCTAACTGCTGAACTATCTCTTCAGCCCTAGAAAATATTTTTATAAGGGATTTTTGGGCCTTACCTGCTAGCAGCACAAAGCCAAGCTGCTCCCAAGGTTAAGCTGGCTTGTTAGATGGCTTGACCCAGGACATTCCTTTTTTTCCTTGCAGTGCTATGACTGGGAGATTGGGACATCTGCATGCTTCCATGGGCTCTGACCCTGAGCATATTCCAACTTCCCTCAAAACATTCTATTTGGTTAGGAGAAACAAACAAATTTGTAATTGTTTTTTGAGTCAGGCTCTAGTATATCTCAGATCTGGAATTCACTGTATAGCTGAGGATGTCCTTCAGTTCTCAGGCCACACTCCATTACTGAGGGAGGGACATTAGAACAGGAACTCAAAGCGGGACCAGGTGTGAGAGACTGAAGCAGAGTCCTTAGAATGCTGCTTGCTTACATTTCAGGACCACTTGCCCAGGGGTGACACCACCCACAGTGGCCTGGACCCTGTCATATCAATCGTTAACCAAGAAAATGCCCCACAGATATAGCCATGGGCCAATCTAGTGGGATATGTTCTCTGTTGAAGTTCCCTCTTTTCAAATGACTCTGGCTTGTTTCAGGTTGACAAAAACTAACCAGGGCAATTGATATTTTCAAGTCATCTGTTGTTATCACTTTGAAAACAGCACCATCATTGATTTATCTGTTTGTTTAAAGCCTGCATTTTAGAAAGGATAAAAAGGTTTTCTGCAGGTATGCTAGGTGGCTATTGTTTTAGAGATGAAATCTTTCCTTTGTTCACAGAAAAGGAAATTGTTTTGAAGATTTCCTTAGCTTTCCCCAAAACTTAAACTGGTGGCAAGTGGGATTGGGTGGGTTAGGCTGGGGTGGTGATGGAGAGAAGCTAGGAAATTGAAAGTATAGGTTTAGAACTCCAACTTGAATTCCAACAATGGTCCTTCTTTTGTTGCTGTTCTCATATAGACCTGAAAGCAGAATGCTTGCTGAAATAAAGGGTACACACTAGTTTATTACGACTAGGAAGTGCTGATGTGGTCTCCCCTTCACCTAAGAACCTTAGTCTTAAGAGTAGTGGACTACTGGGAACTCTGGGCTTTAGTCAGTGGCAAAGCACCCACCTGGTTCTCCTCTCTTACACTTAAGGGGATCAAGGAGGTAACAACTTAAATTTCTTGTCTAGATAGTGATTTTTAAGTTAAAAAAAAAAAAAAAAACAGCTCTCCTTTCTCTCCAAAGTTTTACTTCTGCTTTGATGTATAAAATAAAAAAAAATAGTCTGAGCATTCTACCTTGAAATGTGTCTTGTCTTGTCTAAAATAGAAAAATTAACCTCTGTAGAAAGTTGGGCAAAGATTAACCAATAGTTTAGCAACATCAGTGGTGAGATTGAGTTAATGCGTAACTTTAATATTACTTTCTTCCTGAGTTGGTGAGGTTTTCCTTTTCTTTTGTGTCCTTATTCTGCCATCTTTTCTGTACTTTGAAAGACAATTAGCAATCTTGCCTTAGAAACACAAAGACTTCCCCTTTTTATGTTGTTCATGTTTTAGTTAGCATACAGAGTAGTGGGCTTTAGTATGACATTTTAACATGTACCATTATGCTTGTATATGTTCCCAATTACTCTCCCTTGTCTCATACTTTGCTTGTCTCCCTTTCTCCCCCAGATAATTTCTCTTCTGACTTACATGACTGACTGACTGGTTGATAGATCAGTCTAAACGCTGTATGAGTGGAAAAAAAGGTCCAGTATTTTGTCTGTCTTCCCTTCTGTTAACCTTCCATTTTTCTTTTTGGTGGTTGGGATGGGGTCTCCCTGTTAGCTTAGATTGGCCTCAGACTTGCATTCCTCATACCTCTGCCTCTTAAGTTCTGGTATTATAGGTGTTTGCCCCAGTCCTGGCTGTTAAAGACTTTAACACGTTTAGCTTTTAAAGACTTCTTTTTCGTGGGGCATAGTGGTGGCATTATCTTTAATCCCAGGACTCAGGAGGCAGAGGCAAATTGGTCACTTGAGTTCAAGGCCAGTCTGGTCTGCAGAACAAATTTCAGGCCAGCCATAGCAAGACTCTGCCTCCAAAGAGAAAAAGAAAGAAAGGGGGAAAAGGAGTTGATTGTGCTGTTTATTCTCTCTGACATAGTAAGGCACCTTAGATAAGCTTACTGCTTTGGTACCTAAGACCTTATATTTGGAAGCTAGGTGCCGGTGTATGTATTGTGTGATACAGAAACAATACCTTTGTCAGAGGAACAGCAGATATTAGTTAATGACAAAATGCATAAAATAAGGGTAGTGTTTTTTATTCTGAAACTTATTGTAAAGAACTAGACCATTCTTGCAGATATTTCAACCTGATTTTCACTTTGTTATTACTTTGTGGTGTGTGTGTTTGTGTGAATGTGAGTTATATGCTATTGTGATCATATGGAGGTCAGAAGACAAATTTGTAGAGTTGATTCTTTTCTAACACTGGGTTGGTTCCAGGGATTGAGCTCAGGTCACCAGGCCTTCATGGGCAAGTGCTGTAGCTCCCTGAGCCATCAGATTTTACTTTCCTCCTTGGGTTTCTAATGAAGTGGCTTAATGTCTCTCTTCCCTTCTCTTCCTCTCTCCCTAACCTCCTTTCTTCCCTTTCTCTATTTTCTTTCTTTTTTCCCTTGGAGACGATGTCTGGTTTCAACTTGGGATACTCTTCCCTCAGCCTTGAAAGTACCTGGAATTGCAGGTACCACCAGACCATGGTAGTTTTTCTTCCAAGTTGCTTTTACGAACTCTACACATGTAATTAGCATCTTCCAACTTTGCCTGTATCTTCATCCATCACTTTCCTTTCCATAATTATTTTAGTCCTCTAGTCTGTAGACAGGCACATGTGTCTTTCTCATCTATTTTACTTTGTTGGACACCTGTCTCCACATAACATCCTTCCTCTGATATTTTCCCACATTGGAGATTGCTTTGGCTTGTCTTGATTTCTGTTACTTAGTGCTATACTTAGTAAGGAACCATTGTCACTGTCTTCATTTCTTGACCTTCCATTGCAACTTGAATTCCAGCACTCCTCATCACACCAATTTAAAAGTCATTTGCTTGAAAAATCTATACTTCTTAACTGTAGACTTAAGAAAGCAATCTGACAGCCCATAGGTTGTTTAATGTTTTTTACCTTTGTGACCTTATAACGTCTTCCTCTGACTTGGTGAACATATGCTCCTCATGACTCCTCCTTCTGAGTTGCTAGGGTTACAGGCATGTGTTACCATGCCTGATTTTATGTAGTGCTGAACACAAGGAGATTGAACCTAGGCCTTCATCATCACCAGGAAGGCACTCTACCAGCACAGATTGCCTATGCTTTTGTTGTTGCTGTTCTTTTCCTTGTAGGGTAGAAAAAGGAATTGGTTCTCATTACTACACCAGGCCCATGGCTGGGATGTGTCTCATAAAACCAGATAAAAAACATAGCACCTTTAATAATAATAATAATACTAATAAAAAAGCATTAATCAAAACTCTTTGGAAATGAAGGCTCAAAGATACAGGAGTATCTCTGTATTTTATGCTTAGATGTGGTGAAGAGGAAATAGTTACAGAGCTATTTGAATGGACAAAGCAGGTAAGACCTACTAATAATTAACTAGAGAAACGTTGCAAGACCTGTTTCTTGAAATTTCAGCAAAGGCTCCGTGAACCACTGAAAGGTTGCAGGATCAGAAATGCCAGTAGCAGTTCAGTGTCAGAAGTTGGAAAACTTGGCTGGGCATGGTGGCACAGGCCTTTAATCTCACTACTCAGGAGAAAGAGGTAGGCAGATCTTTGTAAGTTTGAGGCCAACATGGTCTACAAAACAGCTTCTGGGATAGCCAGGGCTGTTATACAGAGAAACCCTGTCTTGAAAAACCAAACCAATTCAAACAAACCAAAAACCAAGTTGGAAACCTCAGAACTGGAAAGTAGAACATATAGTTCCCAGGCTGAGTATGAAGGTTTGAGTGCCTTCCTCCATAGCCACTGGTAGAAGTTGGATCCCAAAGACAAAGAACCTGATGTACAAAAGATGTAGTGGCAGAAACTTTCAGGAAGGAAGGGCAAAAGTGAGAAAGAACACATTGCCTCTTCCTCCTAGGGGCTTCTAATTAGTAGGGTGCTGCCACCCAGCCAGTTCACTAACCCAGAAACCATCCTTCCCTGGAAACATCCTCATAGATGGGACACTCTTTCCTAATAAAATAGTCATACACTACACCCCCTCTGCCCTGGTAGTCCTGTAGTCAAGAAGCAGGCACATGACTTGGGATGGTTAATATTGTCAAGAGGGTGAACAATTACCAATGAGATAAACCTCTAAGCATACCTGTAGGGCATATCTTGATTAGGTTGATGTGGGAAGACCCATTCTATCAGGGCATTTTATCATAGCAGCAGAAAAAAACTAATAAAGATTTCTCATGTGATGATGCTAAGGTTGTGGGGGAATAAAGCCTGCTTTCAGAGATGCCATGTGAAATTTAGGAGCTGACCAGAAGTTTCCAAGGTGCTTTGGAACACTGGGCGGTTTGAAATAAGAGTAACTCCAGCTTCCCCATCCCCGTACAGTATGGTAGTCTGTGTAACTGTCAGGTACATTGCGTTGCTTTGCTCATATGGAAGAGGAGGCTAGTCTGTCTCTATACAGCATATATACATAAACTACCAAAACAGAGCCATGAAAGTCATTCTTCTTGATAGGGTTAACATGAACAAAATCTAAGAAAACCAAGTGGAAATGACTGGAGATAAATACAATGTAGAATTCATTGATGGTCAGTCTTGTGCCCTCTCTTGCTATTTAAATATAGGCTTTGTCAGAACTATAACTGGCCATAAAGTTTTGGTGAGACCCTGAAAGGAAATATGGATGGAGGCTTTTCTGTCCATCACAGAACCATAGTATCCTTTGGTTGTGATTTTGAAAGCAAATGAATTTTGGATTAGAGTGTGACAGAATATATTTGATATGTAATGGAAGATAAAAATGCTTACAAGAAATATTTTTTTCAGTACATAAAGAGCAGCATAACTCCAGACATACAGGTGATGTATAGGAATGTCTATGTCGGGATACAAAAGAATCTAGGCTCTGAGAAGCTTAAAAGAGTAGTTAAAAGAAATACAACCCTCCCCAAGTGTGCCTTTCCTGAAAGAAACACTGGGTACCCCAAGTTAGTTCAGGAATGGACTATTCATGAGAGCTAAACCAATTCCCATGAATTTTCTTCCAGATAAAAACAATAAATTTACTGACCAAGCCAAGAAGGGAAAGAAAGGATGAACGTGGTTCATACTTGGGAATAGTGGAACATATCTATAATTTTAGCTCCTCAGGAGACTGAGGTAGAAGGATCATTGGAACCTAAGGGTTAGGACTAGTTAATATTATCCGATCCTTTTTATATATTAATGGTAACTTGTAATTAATGTTTATTTTTATAACTTCCCCAGCTACAGATTCTTTTGGAGAGGGAGGGATTAGGCCCAGATAGATGCAGTGAGCTAAAATGAGTTAGAACATCTTATTCATGAAATCAAGGGTCATACCACATTCCCCCTCCCCTAATATATGTCACATTTGAGTCATTTGCTTGTCCATGGAACCAGCCTTGATGTTAAAGAGTAAACTACCATGATGCATTTTCTTCACTCTAGTAGGTTTGCAATTACGCAGAATGGTCCTCAAAGTCATTGACCCCTAAAATAGTCAGTGAGACAGGGAATAATTATATTTCCATAATAGTTAGAGACTACATGTCTTAATGTGAGCAGCCAGAAAGCATAAACCATGTAGCCTAAGCTGGCCTTGAACTCATAATGATAGTCCTACCTCAGTCTTCTGAAGATTAGGATTATAGCTGTGTGCCACTACTCATTTCCTGACATGTCTTAAGTAGTTCTCATAGAAGGTTTCCATATGACTACAAATATCTTTAGTGTTAATTCTATCTGTCTTAGGTTTCTATGCTATGAAAACACCGTGACCGAAAGCAGCTTAGGGATTGAAGGCAATGGTCCATCACAGAGGGAAGTCAGGACAGGAACTTAGAGGTAGGAACTGAAGCAGAGGTCATGGAGGAGCACTGCTTACTGGCTTACTCAGTTTGCTATATACCTGCCCATGTAGTGAACTATACACATTGAGCTAGGCCTCCCACATCAGTCATCAATCAAGAACTACACCACAAGCTTGTGCATATGCCAACCTGGTGAGGTCATTTTCCCCATTGAGGTTCTCTCTTCCAGAATGACTCTGGCTTGTGTTGACATAAAACTAGCCAGGACACTCTCCCTATATGCTTTTCTTCCAATATCCTCTCCATTTAAGTCCCTCTCATTTCCCCTCTTTTCTTCCTTCTTAGCACTTACATTCTATTCTGTCACTAACTATGGAGCTTTCTCCCCCACCCCCAACACCCTTCTGCATTAGTCTCTTCCTACTCTACTGGCCTCTACATTATCTTCAGATTATTAACCAAGATTTAAAGATTAAGATCTTTAGGATGCAGATACAAGAGTGATCAGGTGGCATTTGTCTTTCTGGGTTTGGGCTATCTGACCTAGAATATTATTTTCCAGTTATATACACTTATCTGCGTATTTCATTTGTCCTTTGCAGTTGAATAGAATTCCATTGTGTATGCATATCACATTTTTATTAGCCATTCATCAGTTGATAGACACCTAGGCTGTCTGTATAACTCATAGTGTCTAAATGTGTTATCTATTTAAGCTACCAAGGGAAGAAAAGTTATCAACAGTCCTGCCCAGCTGTACATCCTGGAAACTACAGTAACAACTGACTTGGCAAGACATGCCCAAATGGTGCAGTAGTGGGAATTTCATCTTGGGAATAACCAGCAGATGTCTGGTTGAACATAAGGTCTGTTCAGTAGAATGTAATACACTTGGTACTATCAACATAGCCATGAACCCACAACTAGAAAGATCATCAGCCCTAGAGGAGAACTTACTACTACCATTTACTCAATTTGATAAAGTACCAAGTAGGCATCTTGATACCCAGAGATAAGCACAGTTTCACATATCAAAGAAGCTTCTTTTTGTAGCAGACAATTACAGAGAAGTACACCTTGTCAAAATATAGAGAGTAAATCACTAGAATAGAGTGTTCATCTCCAAATAGCCCTTACACCAAAGGCTCAGGTGACAAGCAAGGGAGAGGGGACAAACTGGAATGACTTCTGTGGGATCTGGACACAACAGGGCTGTTGTACATAAAAACGGTATGTTGATTGTCTGTACAAAGCCACACCAGTTGACATCCCAGCATGGATGGGGAAGACCTCACAAGGCCTCAGCCCTAGTTGAAGAGTACAGGCAAGTAGATGGCTGCTGAGGGATGGAGAGTCAGTTTTCTCCAGGGGTATGCACCTAATAGGTTGCTCATGCTGGAGTGGTCAGCCAGCCCTATACCCATGTATATATAGGGAATACTAATAAGGAGCGTATATATGTATATATACAAGTATGGAAGAGGAGTATGTGAACTTGAGAGGGTGATGAGAATGCATGAGTTGGCAATGATAAAAATGCATGTCCTTGTGGATGAAACCTTAAAGGAAAAAAATGTAGTTTAGGGAAAAATAATTTAGAGTACAAGAATCCTTAAAGTAGAAAGCCGGTGCCTTGGCTGTTGAGTCTAGTCCTTTCCTTCCCCCACCCTTTTTAAAAATAGTGTCTCACACTGGAGCCCAAGTCTCCTGCCTCAGCCACGCAAGTGCTGGTTGACTGTAGTGAGCCACCACACAAAGTATTTTTTTTTTTTTTTTTTTAAATAGTTGTTTGAGTATACTCTAGCTCATCTGTTTCATTAAAAGCTTGCACTCAATCTCCACCCCTGCTCCCTAACTGCTCCCATTCAGTTACAGGCAAAATTCACATGCTGATTAAATGTTTTACATTTTGTTAGTTCAGGATTTCAGTTGTATATTAACACTCTAATCTCTTCTGGTTACTATGTGACTATAAGTTATCTTTTAAGTTTTGATTAAATGGCATCATGTTTACTTTGTGATCTTTTCATTTATTCTATCATTTATTCTAGTAAACACCTACAGTATTTAGACTCAGGTGAAATGATAGTCATAGAACTATTCTACAGTTTAACCACAAAATGCTGTTCTTAAACTTACTACTCTCTTTTAGGATTTCATACATGAATATGCTGTATTTTTATCCTTCCCACATTCCCTCCCTTGTATGAGCCCTCAGCTACTCCTCTCCAATTTCATCACCTTCTCTTTTATATTACATACTTATAGAAGTGTGTGTGTGTGTGTGTGTGTGTGTGTGTGTGTGTCTGTCGTCTGTCTGTCTTACACAATAATGAACACAGTAGTGTTTGCTAAGCTTGTGTTTAGGGCTAAGCTCTTAGTATTGGCGCAATTAAACAAATAACAGAAAACTGCCTGGCAGTTCCCCCTTTATAGCTATTTGCAGATAAGCCTTCATTTAGGAGTGGAGCCTGGTGAAATTTTTCTTTCATCTGTGTTGGTGTGTCAAGGGATTTGTGTGCAGGCATCCATTTTGTTGAGAGTTCATGGGAGCAACACCCTTGTCTAGGAGAAACTATTGTGCACCAATTTTTCCCCAGTCCCCAGGTTCTTAGAATATTTCTGCCCTCTCTCCCATGATGTGTTCTCCAAGCCTGGTTGTGTTTGAAGACAGGTGCCTCACTGTTACTCTCTGATCATCAGCTGCAGAAATAAATTTCTTCAATATATGAGAACTGCACTTATCTATGGTTTTAAAAACAAGTATTTAGATGTTACTTGAAAACTATATTACTTTAGTAATGTGATAATAGTAGGTTCTACTCTAGGGCCTAAGACTTTTTTAGCTGTGCTCCTTGTCTAGGTTTACAATACCAGGCATAGGTTCCCTCTAGTTGACTGGGCTTTAGGTCTAATTAGACCACTTTTGGTTGCCCCAAAGATACAAGTGGTTGTATTGTGCCAGTGGGAATATCTCCCTTGGGGCTGGCTGCTTGTAGGTTTATTCTCAGGCTTTGATACTTTTGTAGTAGAGTTTTTATTATTGTGTCCCTTCACACTATTCAGAATATGTGTAAAGAGTATTTCCTATGATATTTTTTTTAGGGGTGTTTATTATTGATATATAGAAAAGTATTGCAAATTGATTTTGTTACCTGTAACTTTGCTCAAAATATTTATGGTTTCTGGTCTATTTTAATTTGACTCCTTTTTTCAGTTTGTATTACTTTAATTTCTTTCTCTTGTTTTACTGCTCTAGCTGGGACCTCAGGCACTTTATTGAAAAGGGATGTAGATAGTAGACCACTCTGCCTTGTTCCAGATTTTAATGAATGCATTAGTAGGTTTTCTGTTGCTGTGGTAAATACCATGGCAAATAGCAGCCTGGGGAGGAATGGGTTTATTTGCTTTACAAGTGTTGTTCTTTTGCTGTAGCTATTGGCTAAGAAACACAAACACGAGATTCAGCGCTCACATGGAGTTTATTGAGGGGAGAGAAGATGGCCAACTGAAAGCAGAGAGAGAGAGAGAGAGAGAGAGAGAGAGAGAGAGAGAGAGAGAGAGAGAGAGAGGGTGCTTGGCACACTTGCTTTAAAAGGGGCCTTGCGCATGTGTAACTGGGTCCCCTGCATAGCCAGGTAAAGGCTTGAACAGCCAGGTAAAGCCTGACGTAGTGATGACTTAGCTATGAGCATCCCACCCATCGTCAGGGGCAAGGTCAGGAGACTGCAGGTTCCCAGCATTCCCACCTCTTATTGTTATTAAAAAGGTGGGGGGTTGGGCGTGGCAGGTCAGGAAATAAGGACATTGAGTTCTCAAAAGACTGCTTCCTGCTGACTTGGGGCATTGATCATCCTTGAGGAATCCGAAAAACCTGGGGTGCTGCAACGTCCTGGTAGCTGGTTGTTTCATCGCAGTCCTGACTGTATGGAACTCTGGTGTCTCTTTGAGACCTGGCAAGATGTTAGCAGAAAAGAGGACAAGGTTAGGTTTAGAAAACAAAAGTTTTTTTTCTAGGTCCTGGTACATGAGGGGAGAATTGTAAGATGAGGGAGGGGTTCCCAAGGTGAGGAAAGGAAGTCCTGGGACCAGGGAAAGGTTGAATATTTATTTGGAGTGAATCTGACCTGTTTGGATGAGTCCAATTTGGCTCCCTGGAACTCACAAGAATCCTTTGAGTTTGTGAAAACATAAATATTAAGACACATTAGCAGCATACTTATGTTAGAAATGGTTTGGCTGAAAGAATTTTAGCACAATGAAAAGCACCTTAATTTTGAGCTAATAGTTACAGTTATGATCGTATAGTGGCATAGTATGGTGTTTAGTACTCTGTCAGAATTGGATTAGTAGCTCATTAAAACTTTATTGATTAATGTTAAGACTATAAACAGTAGCAACCTTAAAATATGAGTTTCTGAAATGTTTTTTAACAATTGGAACCTTGGCTGCTGCTTTAAGCTGACAAAACTACCAGTCGTCAAAAGCATCAGAGTTCTTGAGAAGGATAAAATTCTACCTGAATGATTAGAGAGGAACAGAGACTCACTAGCTGGCAGCATGGACAGCCACTCCCAGGTCCTCCACAGTTGTTGAGGTTAGAGGCTTTAAGGACATCTGCCTTCTGCTGATGGCACACGACCTGTGGATTAGGAGATTTTGGAAGACTTACCTACCATTGGCCCAAGCAACGTGGAGAAAGTCGATGATTCCACTGCCCTTTTGTCCAAGGTCCTTAGAGCCCCTTGCAGCAGTTGAGATGAAAGGCAGGATTGCTCAGGGGCTAGCATTGCCACGTTTGTGGGTGGAGCTTCTTTGGTGTTCATCAATCTTCTTAGAGGAAATGGGTGATGCCAGCAGCTGGCCTGTCTCTCTGTTATAAAAGCTTTTTAATGAAACATTTTAAATGCCATTTTCTCTAGATCTCTGAGCATTTGAGGGCCGTCTGACTGTTTAGTATACCTTAGTGTACAAAATTTGTCTTTAGTTACTTGCCTTAAATACATAGGTGGCTAGGTGAGGGTTCATTCCTGTAATTAATTAATCTGTCTGGAAAACTGGATCCAAGCTGAGAGGCTGTGGAGGGATGTTATACTCAGAGCCCTCCAGCCTGACTGTAACTGGTTTTAACTTAGTAGGTTAAACTTACACTTGTAAAGGACAAAGAGGTAGAGAAAACCTCTTGGACAGGAATTGAAATGCAGATCATGGAACAACATTGCTTACTTGTTTGTTTCCCAAGGCTTCCTCAGCCTGTTTTCTTATATCACCCAGGACCACACTCCCAGGTGTGGCACCAGCCATAGTGGGCTGTACCCACCACAGCTATCTTAATCAAGAAAATGTCTCACAGACTTGCATCCAGTGTCTGTCAAGTTCTCTCCCACCCCTCCCTCACACACACTACAAAGGGATTGCTTTGATTTTTCTCCATTTAGGATGATGTTGATGGTGGGTTTGTTGTATCCACTGTTTACTATGTGGAGCTATGCTTGTTTTAGTGCTGTTCTCTAGAACTTTGTGTGTGTGTGTGTGTGTGTGTGTGCGCGCGCGCGTGTTTTAGGGTTTTGTTTTTTTTTTTGATATTTGTTTGGTTTTTCAAGACAGGGTTTCATTTGTATAGCAGCCCTGGCTGTCTGTCCTGCAACTTGCTTTTAGATTAGGGTGGCCTCAGAGAGACCTGCTTGACTCTGCCTTCCAAGTTCTAGGATTAAGGGCATGCATCACCATGCCTGGCCTATTTAAGACTTTTATCATGAAGGTATGCTGGATTTTGTCAAGGCCCTTTTCTGTGTCTATTGAGATGATCATATAAGTTTTGTTTTTAAGTCCATTTGTATTTATTGACTTAATGTATGTATTGAACCATCCCTGTGTCCTTGGACAAAAGCCAACTTGATTATTATGGTGCATGATCTTTTTGATATAGGGCGGTATTTGTTTTCAAGTATTTTGTTGAGGAATTTTGCGTATTTTGTATATATGTTCGTCATAGACACTGGCCTGTAGTCATTGCCTCCTCCCCAATGTCACCCCACCTTCCTGTTTTTTTTTTTTTTTAACCTGGTTTTGATATTAAAGCTTTATAGAAGGAATTATCGAATGACTTTGGGAGTATTCCTGTTTCTGTTTTGTTGTTTTAATAATTCAAGAAGTATTGTTTATAGTACTTTCAAAATCTGGTAGAAATCTGTGAATCCATCTGGATTTGGGCGATTGTTCAGTCGAAAGAGTTTTTTTTCTTATTGTTCCAATATTGCGTACAGTTGAGTTGTGGGTCTGTTTAGTTTTGGTGGTTTGGATATGTCTAGCAATTTGCCTATTGGAGGTTTTCTAATTAAAGCATTCCCTTATAATTTACTAAATTTGTTGTCTGTTGCAATGCTTTCCTGTTCATCTCTAATTTTATTGATGTGGTGTCCCCCTATTCCTTCACCTTTCAGTTAATTCAGCTGAAGGCTATCTTGTTTGGTTTCTTTTGATGAACTAGATCTCTCAGAGTCATGATTTTTGTGTTTTTCTGATTTCATTAATGGATGAGCTGGATTTTGTTCTTTCTGCAAATCTGGGTTTGGTTTATTCTTGTTTTGTTTTTCTGGATGCGTTAGGTGCATCGTTAAGCTATTTATGCTTGCTCCTTTGTTGTGTGTGTGTGTGTGTGTGTGTGTGTGTGTGTGTGTGTGTGTGTGTGTGTGTGTGTAGGCACCCAACACTATGAACTGTTTTAATGTGGCCCACAGGTTTTGCTCCGGCATGTTCTCATTTTCAGATTTCCTTTTTAATTTCTTGTTTGGTTCATTCGTCTTTCTGTAGTGTGTTGTTTAGTCTTCATGAGTTTGTATACTTGCTAGAAATTCTTTTGCTCTTGACTTCGAGATGGATTGCATTGTGCCCAGATTATGTAAGTTTTTCTGTATTTGTTAAGATTGTTTTGTGTTCCCATATGTGGCCTATTTTAGAGAAACTTGAATGGGCTGGTGAATAAAAGATATTTTTTGGTATTTGGGTGGAGTATCTTTAGATAACTGTGAGGTACATTTGATTGAATAAAACCAATTAATTAATATGTTTCTATTTTTTGTCTGAGTGCCCTGTCCATTGGAGAAATTGGGGGAGAAACCACCAATTGTTAGTTAATATGGGATTAATCTATATCCTGAAGTACAGTAGGATGGTTTTTATGAAAGGTGATAGAGTTTGGTTGCCCATATTTAGGATTGTAATGTCTATTGTGTTAATTGTTCCCTTTTTGAGAATGAAATGTCTTTCTTCATGTCTTTGTCTTACTTTCTATTGCAGTTGTACCATAGCCAAGACAGCTTGTAGAATCTAGGATTTATAGTTTGTGGCTTTATAGTTTCAGAGGCCATTATGACAGGGAGCATGGCAGAGAATGCATTGAGGTGTCAGGACTTTTTTGAAACAGCCTCCTCCCTGTGACACACTTTCTCCAAGGTCACACTTTTTAATCCTTACCAAACAGCCGCCACCTGGGGACTAAGTATTGAAATCCCCAAGATTTATGAGGGATCGTTCATTCAAACTACCATACTCTTCTTACATATTTTGTGTTGAAGTCTATTTTGTCAGATAATATAAAGCAATACTTGTTTCTTGGTCCTATTTTCTTGGATTACTTTTCCCCCAACTTCTAAGTTGGTAGCTAGCTTCAAAGATCACCAATGTAGATGGATTTTCTTGTTTCTTAATTCATTTAGGTAACCTCTGTCTTATCTTGATTGGGGAGTTGGAACCGTTATTATTGAAAGATTTGTATTGATTGCTGTTATTTTTATTTCATTTTTATTTCATTCACATGTATTCTTGTGTATCAGTTATAACAACATTTGTTTTCTTTCTGTTGTCTCGGCTATGCTTGAACTTTTCTTCAGTACACATTTGTGTTTTGTGGTCATAAATTCATTAGCTTATTTGTGGACAGTTTTTCTCCTTCAACTGTGGCATATATTGCCAATAAAGTAGTCTGGATTGGAATGTCTGGTCTTTTAGAACTTGGAAAACATTCCTTCAGTCTCTTCCGGCTTTTAAGCTTCTTTTCACCTTCAGATTTGGTTGTGCATTTTTAAGTATTAAGTGGTCAGAACTTAGAATATAAGAGATTTATTCAAAGCTTTAAAGCAATGTTGTTTTAAAGTGTCATCTCTTTTGTATGTGTGATATAACCCAGACATTTACTAACTTTTGTAAAACCAAAAGCCAAAAAGAATTTATGAACAAATAGATTGGAAAAAACAAATCCATAAGTATTGACTTAGTTGTCCAAAGTAAAGTCTTCAGTATCAGTAAAAAGGTTTATCCCAGTTAAGATACTAAAAGATGGTCAGTGACGTTGACCATCAATTAACCATACTTACTAGTATTTCTTCCTAAAGTTTAGATTTTTTTTTTTCCATAGTCTAATTTCTTAAGATGACCTCCCAGCACTCCTGCCAGGGCACAGAGCCCAGATTCTTTCTGTTGATTTGTCTTTGTTTTGAGGCAGCACCTACAAGGTAGCCCTGGATGGCCTGGAACTTGGCCCATAGACCAGCTAGGGTGAATTTGGAGCAGTCCTTCTGTCTCTGCCTCCTGAGCGCTAGAATGATAGGCTTGCATATAAAAATCCAGCAGTTTGCTAAATAGTAGTACAAAAGTGAATCTGACTGGGTGTTAGCCTTTAATTGAAGCACTTGGGAGGCAGAGGAAGGCAGATCTCTATGAGTTTGAGGCCAGCCTGGTCCACAGAGCAAGTTCCAGGACACAGAAATCCTGTCTCAAAAAAAAAAAAAAAACAAACAAAAACCAAAAGTGAATTTTGATTTGTCTTTAGTTTCTTGAATCCCATCTGCAAAGAGTCTTATAAAAATGGCCACCATTGCAAGGGAAGGGAAGCCATTTTGGCTGCTTTTAAATTTAAAAATCTTCCTTTTCCCTTACTGTGCATACACATTTTATTTGTTTGAAAGTGAGAAAACACATAGGTCCCAGGGATTGAGCATCAGGCATGGGGATGTAGATTCCTTCATTGACTGAATGAAAGCATCATTCTTCTTTGTCCTAGTTCTAGTCCTCCTTTCCTTGTTGTCTCTGCAGTACACAACTGGGAGATACAGCAGTCTCTTACTGTCTTCCTGGAGGACTTATATAAGTCTGTGGTTTAACTTAACATATGATCTCATAGACGTAAACAAACTCCCCCATATCATTTTCACAACTATAAGCATCGAGTTATTCATAGGTGGTATTATAATAAGTATTTCAGGGGAAGGATGAGAGAACAGAGTTGTTACCACTAGTTTGTAACTGTTAACCTGAAAATGAGATGATTAAATATTTTCTTTATTTACTTACAGTGTTTCTTTATGTAGCCTTGGCTCTTCTAGAACCAGCTTTGTAGACCAGCCGGTCTCAGATTCACAGAGATCCACCACTCTGCCTCCAAAGTGTTGGGATTAAAGGCGTGCCACCATCCCTGCCTGGTCCTATTTTTTGTTTTTTTAAAGACAGGCCTTGAACTCATGCTCTCCTTGCCTCCATCTCTAAGTGCTGGTACATAGGCACCTTCCGGGCACAAACATTTTTGAATACTCATATTAAAATTAGTTCTTAGAGTGGCAGTTTTGTTTTAATTTAACTTTTTTATATTATGTACAGAATTTAAGTTTAATACATGAACAGTCATATTCTTGATTATTTTAGAAGTTTATATTAAAGAACATTTATAAATACATGTTGGGGCTGTAGCTCAATTATAGAGTGCTTAGCATGTGTAAAGCTTTGGATTTAATCCTCGGGATGACAAAACACAGAAAAAAGAGTTGTGGTTGTTTGAATTAGAATATCTCTCCCAAGCTCCTATATCTGAATGGGACCTTAGTGTTCAGGAAGATTTCGGAGGTATGGACACTCATTAGAAGAAGTATTCAGACTGTAGATTTATGTTGAATGTCTTCTTCAATCAGTTACTACTTCTCTTTTGGGGACAGGATTTCTCACTGCACCAAGAACTCACTGGTTCAGCTAGACTGGCTAGCCAGCAAGCTGCTCTCAAACCCTGGGATAGACACAGCTACTACACCTAACTGTTTTCCAAGGAATGTCTAGTTAGTCTTTAAGCATATATTTGTTTTACTTTTAAGTATTTATTTTATTTGTTGGTTTGTTTGTTAAGAAATGGTTTAAGCTCTGTAGCCCTTACTGTCATGGAACTGCTTTTGTCCCCCAAGTGCTAGTATTATAGGCATGAACCATTATGCATAGCTTAATTTTTTTTTAAATGATGTGCAAATCATTTTTAAAACACAGACTTTGGGGCCATCATGATGGTTCAATGGGTGAGAACACTTGCCTGACACCCTGAGTTTGTTCTAAAAGGCCAACTATACAGGGAGAAAACAAAACCCTGCAAGCTGTTCTCTGACCTCCACATACACATAATGGTATGCACCACATACACACTAATAATAAATTATGTTGGTTAATTTTTTTGTTGAACATTTACTTTTTAAAAATGATTTGTTTTTATTTTGTGTGCATTGGTGTTTTGTCAGCATGTGTGTCTGTGTGACAGTGTCATAGAGCCTGGAACTGAAGTTCAAGACAGTTGTGAGCTGCCATGTGCATGCTGGGATTTGAACCTACGTTGTCTGAAAGAGCATCAAGTCCTCTTAACCATTGAGCTGTCTCCCCCGCCCCAGATTTACTTATTTTTATGTGTATGGGTGTTTGGTCTGTACATAACGTCTGGGCACCATGTACATGCAGTACCTATGGAAGACAGAAGAAGGTATTGGATTCCCTGGGGCTGTTGTTATAGACTTTTGTGCGCCATCATAAAGTTGCTGGGAGCCAAACCCAGGTCCTCTGGAAGACTGTTAACTGCTGAGCCATTGTGCTACCCCTTGGTTAGGCGGCTTTTTTGTTGTTGTTTGTTTGTTTGTTTTTCCCCATGTTGATAGCCATCCAAATCAAGTTGATATGCAGTCATTTCTGTTGAGTGATTCTCTTGGTGATTGATGTGGGAGGGCCTAACTTGCTGTGGGTAGAGCCATCCCTAGGCAAGTGGGTTTGGGTTGTGTAAGGACGCTAGCTTAGTCAGTAAGCAATGTGTACTACCACTGCCTTGTTAAATGAACTGGTCAGTAGTCAATAAGTGGATGGTGCTTAGTTAACATTATTGTAATGTTTGAGGTGCTCCTTTGTATTAGATGGGCTTGGGAGCATATTATCTCTGGATTCCCTAGTCCTCACCTAAATTGAGGCTAATGTGAGAATTGTTTGTCTTAATAAGAGGTAATCTGGCGTATATACTAAATATTACACAGCACCCTTAAATTGTACCTCAGGTAAACCATAAATTACAACAAAGCATGTGAATAATCTTTGTTTTGAGATTGGCTCTCTTGTAGTCCAGGCTGTCCTAAAACTCACTATAGGATGGTCTTGAACTCTTGACCGCCGCCTCTACCTTCCAAGTGGTGTGACTACAGGTGTGTACCACCAAACCTGGACATTCCTTTTTATTGCTGAATAATGTTAGCCATATGGACATGGTACGTTAGCACATGGACATGAATAGTGGACATCAAAAATTCCTTTTGGGGGGGTGTTCAAGACAGTTTCTCTGTGTAGCCTTGGCTGTCTTGGAACTTGCTCTATAGATCAGGCTAGCATTGAACTCACAGAGATCTGCCTCTGCCTCCAGAGTGCTGGGATTATAGGTGTGTGCCACCAATACCTGGCATTAAATTTCTTATTTGTTAACAGGTTTTGGGTGGACAAATTGCTAGAAGTTAGGATTCTGATTTCAGTAGTAAATCAGTGTTTAGGCTGGAAAAATAGTTTGTTTGGTAGAATGTTCGCCTCAAAAGTATAAAGACTTGAGTTTGAATTCCAGAATTCATGTTCTAATGGGGGTGGGAGGGTGTGCTAGTGTGCTTGTAATTCCATTGCTAGTAAAGCAGATGCAAATAGCTCTCTTGGACTTGGTGGCCAGTAAGCCTGGTCTGTTGAGACTATTTCAAACAGCAGCTGAGGAACAGCTCCTTAGATTGTCTTCTGGTCTCCACACAGGCACATGATACACAGGCACAGTAAATTTGTGTTTTTTATAGAAACTGGCAGACTAGTTTCTAAAGCTGTATAGTTTTATATTCTCTTTAGCACAGTACATGAGGCACTAGTTTGTTTGTTTGTTTGTTTTTTTCTTCTATCTTTGCCAACATTTGGTGTTAACTGCACCCAACCCCCTTTGAGACAGGGCTTGTGTAACCTAGACTGGTCTGGAACTCCCTACATAGATAGTCAAGGCTGGCCTGGAACTCACAGAGAGCCACATGTTTTTGCCTCCTGAGTGCTGGGGTTAAAGACACATGCCTGGTCATATTACTTGCTTTCAAAAAAACTCTATAACCTTTTTTTTTTTTTTTTTTTTTTAAACTGACGGTATGCTTGTGTGTATGACTGGTTTGGGCACATGCGCTACTTTGTCATGTAGAGAACAGAACATAACTTTCAGGAGTTGTTCTTCTCTTTCTACCCTATCAAGCCCTGAGGGTGGAACTCAGATCAAGCTTTACCTGCCCCTTTAAAATTTATTTTATTCTGTGTGTATGAGTGTTTGCTTCCATGCATGTCTGTGTACTGTATGTATACTTGGTAGCCACGTAGGCCAGTCTCCTGGGGCAAGAGTTAAAGGTAGTTGTAAGCTGCTATGTGGATGCTTGGAGTTGAGCAGCTCTGCATGAAAAACCAGTGCTCCTAACTGCTGCTGAGCCCTCTCTCCAGGATTGGGGTTGATTTTCTTAATGTAGTCTTTTAATTTGGGATTTCAACTATTTGGGAGGATAAGGCAGGCGGATGAGAAGTTTAAGGGGTTCCTGGTATCCATACTACCCCCTAACATTAAAAAAATGGGCACTGAGAGTACAGTCTTTTTGCCTTCAAAGTTTGTCCTTAATGAGGTCCCTTTCCTGCTTTTTACCATTAGTTTTTTTCCATTTGGTCTTTGGGAAAGGTGGCTGTATCTACTTTTTGGGACCCCCCAGGGTTAAACCTCTAGCCTAGGACTCTGGTAACAGTTTGAGCAGTATAAATTAGGTACTTTGAGCCTAATATAAGATTTATTTTGTGTGTATTTTGTCTGCATGTATGTATGTATACCATATGCACACAGTGCCAGAAGAAGGCATCAGATTCCACTAGAGTTACAGATTGTGAGCTGTCATGTGGGTCCTCCTCAAGAGCAGCCAGTGCTCTTAACCCCTCTGCTTTACATTAACTCTTGTAGCTTCCATAGTTTCATCTTCTCTGCCGTGTGTGCCTGTGTCAGCATTACTTTGTCTTAATCCTGTAGCTGTAGATGGACTCTTGGTGTCTGTCTACATCAAGTGTTCTTACCCAGCTCTTCAAAATTGGTTTAACTTTTTGTGTGAAATTAACAAATTCTATTTTAAAAAATCCAAAGGGGTTTTATTAGCAGTGCTTTGATGGTGTTATTTTTTTTTTTTTCCCAGTTGTCCTGCTAGAAAGGTATCTCTTCTCTTTAGTAGTTACAGGAAAGGCCATGACTGAGAGTTTTATAGCTATTAAAAATAGTTATGTACTATGTGGATATTACAGTAAATATAATAGCTTGTGAAAGTGAACATTAGAAATAAAGTATGCATCAGAGAAATGCATTTTGAGATACTGTGAAGATGGTAGGAGTAGTGCTTTGAAATGGAACAGAACTGTTTAAACAGTTAAGATTACTTTTCTAATACCATGAATAAACATAATGACCAAGGAACCTTATAAAATAAAGCATTTAGCCAGACAGTGGTGGCACCACCTGTATTCCTTTAGCACTCAGTAGACAGAGGCAGGCAGATCTCTGTTTGAGGTCAGCCTGCTCTACAGAGGGAGTTCCAGGATAGCTAGAGCCATATAGAGAGCTTTGTATTTTTTGTGGGGGGGGGCGCACAAAAATAAAAACAACACCAAAAAATTGGGGGTGGGATTTACTTGGACCCTTGCTCACAGTTTCAGGGGGTGTGTCCATGTCCATCATTGTGGTGAGCATGGCAGCAGGCAGCAGGCAGGGAGCCATGGCACTGGAGCAGCTCCAAGCTTACATTTGATCCAGAAGCATGAGGCAGAGACGGTGCTAACTGGGAATGGTGTGGGCTTTTGAAAGCTCAAAGTACACCCTCTGTTGCACACCTTCTCTAACAAGACCACGCTACCTAATCCTTTCCAAATTGTTCCACCAACTGGGAATCAAGCATTAAAATGAGGGTCATTCCCATTCATGCCAGCACAATCAATGTGATACTTAGCATTGATGTCAGCTTGATGAGTTCTGGAGTCACCTAGGAGACAAGCTTTGGGACAGGTCTCAGAGGAGTTATTTAGATTTGGTTATCTTCTGGGCATGCCTGTGAGGACATACTTACCTTGATTAGGTTTGTTGTCTGGGCAGCACCTTTCCCTGGGCTTGGAGCAAGTGAGCGGATACACTTCCCACTTCCTGGCAGTGGATGAGTGTGGCCAGTTGCCTTCAGTTCCCACTACAAGGTCTATCACTGTGATAGATTACCCTCAGACTGACGAAAAAAAAAATTTGTTTTTCCCTACAGTGCTTTCCTCTGGGTATCACAGTAAATATGGCCATTAACATTCATAGTGAAGCAAGGTAACTAGTTAGCCCATAGGTTATTTTGTACATCTTATGCATTTTGTGTTTTCTTACACCTCAATTCTGTTGGGTATAGATTTAACTCCCTCCCCCCAACTTAAACATAGAAACCAAAAAAAAAAAAAAAAAAAAAAAAACCCCAACAAAATGCTGGCCTTTGAGGATGTTTGTAATCATAGCATTACAGAAGATAGAAGCAGGAGAATCAGGAATTCAAGGTTATCCTTGGTTAAATCAGACCATATTTCATATCTCATACACCTGTCTCCTCGAAAAAGAGACAATGTATAAGTAATAGATTTGCGTTTTGCTGAAATTCACGGTGTTTGTTTTTTAAGTATATGGGTGTGGCCATGATTTAGTGGTTAAGAGTGCTTGGTGCTCTTTCAGAGGACTTGAGTTTGGATCCTAGCACCGAGGTAGCTCACAGTTGCATGCAATTCCTGTTCCAGGCGGTGTGCCACTTCTGGCCTGTGTGGTCACTTACATACATGCACATAAAATAAAATTTAAAATTCATTTTAAAAATTAGCAGAAACGACAGTATAAGCATCACATATATACACTTCTCTCCAAAGATTGTGATTATGTTATGGTTTGTTAAAACCAGAGTTGTTAGGGTCAGAGCCTGGGCCTTGACATCTATAACAATCTAAGGGTGGCCACCCATTCTCAATAGGCTCAATTAGACAGTGAATGGTGAAAAGGAGAGGAGGGAGATTTATTCAATATATCCACATTGGGAAGGGCAGCAGAGAGGTCCAGTCTGTCTTCAGGACATGGGATTAGGTCTAAATAGAGAGAAAGAGGTTTATGCAAGTAGGCAGTGCTGGTCAGGGTGTGATCTATTCCATCATTGTCTGGTTTGTGGTGTTTTCAGTGAAGTGGTCTGCCGAGTTGTCAAGGCTGTATGGGAATCTCTTTCTAGCAGACAAGCCCCTCTTTCTGTTTGGCAGCAGATTGCCAAGCATTTTCTTCTCTCAGCGTGAGAAATTTCAATTTTGTCGGGTTCATTGTGTCAACAGTCTGATAGTCGATAGGAGGAGCACAAGTGTCTCTTTAGCTTATGATACATGCCAGGACATCAGTTTGTACCTGGACACTCTGATTTCTATTATGATTTCTTCATCTGTGATATTGAATTGCATTTAAAATTACCCTTGGTTGGTAGGTGTGTTCTCTTTGTTAGTAGAATATAATTTTATTGCACTGTGTTCAAGGAATGTGAAGAAAATAGCATTTGCTATTTCTTCTGGCTTTTGTGCATGCATGCATGCAGATTTATTAGAATGGCTTATAGGATATGGTCTGGGTAGTCCAACAATGGCTACCATTCTGTAGAGGTGGTGAATCCTGTAGTTATTCTGTTCAGGAGACTGGATGTTTCAGCATTCCCAGTTGGTGATGAAGGCTGGAGGATTCATGCACAGTTAACCATAACTGGGCAAAATGCCGAGATCAACCAGTCATGGGGAGCCCAGCCCCAGTGGTTACGTTGATGTCACAGCTCCTTCATTTGTGGTTCAGGGAACATCACAGAAGAGGAGTCAGAAAGGTTTTCAAAGCCAGAAAGAATATGAAGAAGTGTGCTGTGACAGTCTCTTCTAGGAATGGCTGCATAAGCAAAACTGGCAGAGGAAATATTTATATGAGGTCCCAGCTCTAGACGAAGAACTATAGCCAACTAATGACCACCGAGAGAAGGAGAATTAGCTTCTCCCAGGGAGGGCCACTTTGGTTATCAGCAAAGTGGTCAGCTCTGAAATCATACACACAACAAAACAGACTCAGCTGGTGGTATTATGTTTGTGCATACGTGTGTGTATATATGTGTGCGTGTTGCAATAATAAAGAAAAAGAGGCTAACAGATTGGGAAGATCTGGGAGGGACCCAATGATATTTTAATTAAATGTATTTTTTAGAAATTCTATTTTAATTAAAATGTATTAAAGTACAATTTAACATATGGAAATACTTTTCTTCATTTTTAATGTGGTGACAGATTTTCCCTTGGCCTCCAGTGTTGCTCTTGAGGAGGCCACCCCTCTTTTCCTGAGCTCTAGATTTTATGGGATAGCATCTTGGGGCACCCTTCTTTCAGTAATCATGCTGAGCATTGAAGTGGGTCTTTTTATTCTCAAAATTCATGGCCATCTAGGAAATTAACTGGAATTGGTTTGTTTTAGTTTTCTTTGTCTTTTCTGACCTTGAATTCCTGTAATTTTTAATGGAAATCTAGTATAGTTCTGTAAATCCTTTAAATTTTCTCAGATTCTAAAGACATTTTAAAAATTCATTTTATAATTCTTGTTGTTGGAACTTCATTTTTACTACTTAAAGTTTTTTATTAGTTTTTCCTATAAATACTCCTTTGCTTCATGGTATCTTTTGTTCATATGTGTAAATATATTTACACTTCTCTGATAATACTGATGCTATACAGTTTCTTGAAAATTTTGTTTTTCCTTGCAGCATCTCTGCTTCACTCTAGGTTGATTTTTGTTGTCTTGTTTGAATTTCTTATGTTAGAAGCTTTTTTAATGTCTTGTGGTCTTTGGGTGTCTACATTTAAAGGTGCAGCCCTAAAGAGCTTATTCAGAGCTCCAACTCTGGCTGGTTGGTTTTTTTCTTGTTGTTGTTTTGTTTTGTTTGTTTGTTTTTAATTTTTACCAAATCAGGACCTGCTTACTGCAAAGTCTTTTCTTTGTAATCCCCAGTAAAGGACTCAACTAAAAATTAAAAGTTCTAGCGGTGAGAACAGAGCTGTTTCTCTCTGTTTGTTTAAAGTTGACTTAATACTGGAAAAATAAAAGATGCTTCCTCTACCTTGTCAGAACATATTAGACTCTGCTGGGGATGGAGCCGAGTCCTGCATTGCCCAGTTCTCTTCATTTAGAGAATGAGGAACAAAATAAGGCAGGCTTGGCTAAGTGAACTTTCCAGATCCCTCACATTGTTAACTTTCTTCACCGAGGAACCTCGTGCTTCCAGTTCTTGAGCCTTTTGTTAATTTTACAGTAAACACTTTGTGGATTTTGTTTTTTGAAGCTGGCCTCAGACTCACTGGAGGCTCCTGTCTCTACTTTTGTATCCCAACATAGTGATTTCATTTTTCTTTCTTATTACATTCTTTATTATTCACTTTTGAGTAGACATGTGTGCCACATGTACATAAGTCAGAGGACATCTTGCTGGCGCTAGACCTCTGTTTCCATCACTGGGCTATCACTGGTCCCAGGGATCAAACTCAGGTTGTCAGGCTTGGTAGCACCCACTCAGCTTTCTCAACAGCCCCTATTTTTTAGACCTAAAGTTTCCTGAAAAGTCACATTTTGTTTTTCTTGCAATGTTACTATTACATATGCTGATTTAGTTACTCTATTGCTGTGAGACACACTTAAATGCCTAAGGTGTTTAATTAGGGGCTTGCTTACAGTTTTGGAGGCTTAGTCCATTATTGTCATGGTAGGAGCATGGCAGCATGCAAGCAGATGATGTTGGAGTAAAGTTCTACATCTTTATCTGCAGACAGAGAGACTGGGCTTGGTATGGGCTTTTGAAACCTCAGAGCCCACTCTCAGTGACAGACTTCCTCCAAAAAGGCTACACCTTCTAATCTTCTCAAATAGTGCCACTCCCTGATGACTGAGCATTCAAAATGATGAGCCTTTATGGAACATTCTCTTCCACATATGCTTTTCACAGCTGTTGGTTTTTGTTGTTGCTTCCTGATTTGTCGTTCAAGGGTGAACAGTGCTGGTGTTTAACCACATGTCTGTACATGATACCTACCCATAATCTCTGACTTTCAGTTCTTTCTGGTTCGTTCCTGTTTACTGAAGGAAATTACCATACGTTTAGTGAGAGATAGTGAAAGTTCTAAATATGATTGTTATACCATTCTATATAAAACTAAAATATTTTTCCTGGTATTTTTAAAATAGGGCTTACCATTTGGTCCAGACTGCTCTCAAACTCCTTGAACCCCCAAGTGTAGGGATTACAGGCATGTGCCACCACACCTAGCAAAATAAGTGTTAATAACATACATTTATCAAAAGCATGGGGTGAAACTCAGAGCTGTAAGACTTTGTTCAGTTGTCACATTGTTGAAAGGTTATATGATGTTATGTTGTGATTATGAAACCAATATCGTAAGCATGAACTTTAAGCCATTGGAGATACTTGAAAACTATACAGCCTCACTCTCATTATTGTTTTCCTAAAGTGCATCTTTAATTAAAAATAGCTATAGTTCCACAATCAGTTTACTTTAAATCAGTTTATATATGTATAATTTAAAAACTGTTCATTTTCATTTTGAATAACTATTAATCAATCATAATCCATATTAAAAAGACTCCAGGATCCCTTGCAATGTTAGAATAGTCATGAGATCAAAACATTTGAGACATTGCAGTCATCAAGAAGCAGAATGAGTAAACAGTTCTGATACTCCACTTGGGTTTGTTAAACACCTATGGTTTTACTTAGTAGTTCTGCAGGTAACTAAAAGAAGCTACTGAAAGTTAATCTGTACTTGGCTTCCTGAAGAGAATATATCCTTTAATCCCTACCAATTTCAAATCAACAGCCAAACTATTAAGAAGTGCATTTATGTTTCAAAGGGGTAAACACTGGCTCTTGGGGAGCAGAAAACTTAGCTGTTAACCATGGCTTGTATCTCATAAGCAGGTTAAAAAAAACTGATACCACAATTTCATTGGATGGGAAGCAATTAGGTGAAAGATCAAAAGTCTGGTAGTAAGAAAGTAATAAAAAGTGATTTAGTGACATTGAGTTGTAGTGGAGTTTGAGCCTATATCTTGTCTTTTGCTTTTCCTGTCCCAAGTTGGCCCTATAAACTCAAACATAGACTTTGTTAGGGTCAGATTGGCCTTTTGAAGTATTAGATGAGGTATGTAGCACCCAGAGAGCCTTGTCTTCATTAGGGGAGTTCCAGTCAGCACTTAGCACTAGTCAGTTACCATGGAGTGTGGATCCAATGTAGCCAAATTAAAAAAAAAAATCCAATTAATTAATTACTTAACTAATATTTTTTTCTGGACAGGGTTTTGCTGTATAGGCTTCCTTAGCCTCTGACTTGCTCTTAGACCAGGCTTGCCTTGAACTCACAGAGATCTGTCTGCTTCTACCTCCAAGTGCTAGGATTAAAGATGTATGCCACCACTGCCTGGCTAGAAATGCCAACTTTTAATGAAAAAGCTTTTTGTATATTAAGAAGTCATTAAAATTTTTTAACAATACATATACCAAACAAAACATCTGATTGCTTGAATTAAATAAAGATGAGTACCACCATGTCCAGCTTTAAACATTTTCTTTAAGACATAAAACGATTTTTGTTGTTGTTTTTTGAAATAGGATCTTGGTACGTACCTTTGGCTTTCCTGGAACTGACCATTATCCAGACCAGGCTTTCCTTGAACTGAGAGATCTTCCTGCTTTTGCCTCCCAGGTGCTGGGGTTAAAGGTGTGATACATGATATTTAAAGATACAACTATGAAGTAAAGTAACTTAAGAAAAACAACAAAACTGCTTCATATACACCTTAATATACAACATGATCATAATTTTTTCAAACCACTTTAGTGTAAAATGATCTCATTTAAAACTGAAAATCTTGTTATGCACCCGGGCATAACTTGAATTCACTGTGTTGCTCAGTCTGACCTTGCTCTTAAAGTGATCCTTCAGCCTTAGCTTCCTAGGTGATGAGATCATCAGTGTGTTCCACCATGCTAGCATTTATTTTATTTTTGAGAAAACACTTCATTATGTTGTTCAAGAAAGTATTGAACTCCTAGTTCAACCCAGTCTCCTGCTGTGTACCACTTCATCTAATTTAGAGCTTTGATAGTCTTCTTGAAACCTTTACTGCTGACACCAAGTGCAGTCTTTTCTAGTAGCTTTCCCCCCCTGTATTTGTCTAGTACCGAATCAGCATCTTATAATTTGGCTTAATTCTGATACTGCATACTTGGAGATAGACTCTACCGGCCAAAGGTATGTCTTCAAGGATACCTGTACTTTAGGGCCCAGATTGCCCTGCACTTCATCAGATGTGGCTCCAAAGTTAAATACTTTTATAGTACCCTCTTCAGGTTTTTTGTTTTGTTTTCAAATTTTGACCTTTTATTTTTTTTAATTGAAAATAGATTCTTTTCTTCATATAATATATTCTGACCACAAATTTCTGCTCCCTCTACTCCTTTTAGCCTGCCCCCTGTCCCCCGAGAACAGACCTCCAAGAGATTACGGCCAAACAGGACAAAACAAGATACAGTAAGGCAAGGATAAATTCTCCGTATTGAGGCTGGATAAAGCAACCCAATAAGAGGAAAAGAGCCCTAAGACAGGCTAGAGTCAGACACACTTGCTCCCATTGTTTCGAGTCTCACAGAAACAGCAAGCTAATAGTCATAACATATGTAGAGGACTTGGTATGGACCCTTGCTTGCCACCTTAGTCTCTGTAAGCCCATGTGAGCCCTGCTTAGTTGATATGGTGAAATAATTTGTTAGAATGACTCAAAATGCTATTATTCTAGACAGTGATAAAGGACACAGGTACAGAGGATAAGGCTTAGGTGCTTCCCTGTCCCTGTGGAGGTAGAATATGCCACACCTTTGAATGTTAATGCTTAAGGTTTGTTATATAAGCATGGTTCATTAAGTCATAGATCATTGGAGACTAACCTCAATCCCTAACTCTATCCTTTTCCTCAGAAGCTTCTGCATAGTAGGCTGAAAGCCCCAACCTAACTGTGACATGGTCATTCTATTGATCATCCTCAGTCCTGAAGTTATTAGGATGCTCCTTGGCCAAAAGAGAGACACTTTGAAACTCAAGTAGACATCAAGGATTTTGGAAGTTCTATGCTAGAAACTGAATATAGAAAGCAGGATGAGATCCCATTTCACTGAATGCCTATGGCACAAGCTAGCTAGATAGGCTGGCAGTTCTAACAGCTCTTTTACAGAATGGTTGCATCACTGAATTCCCAGTTTTCTTGGATTTTTGTTTCATGTTGGTTTACCCAGGAACTAATGCCAGTTTATAATTGTTCTAGTCAGCCATCATGCAGAGTTCTTGTGGGTTTGTTTTTAAGCTTCCCACTTCATTCATCTGAATGGTCTAGCTAGTTAAGAGCCTAGAGGATATTGCCAGTATATGAGAAATGTAAAGTTATTCCTTATCTCAGGGATATATAGGAAATAAGTAATAAGAATTCTGCAAGAAAAGTGAGTCAGATTGGAATGACATAACAGTGGCTAAGCCTTGTAGGAACTAAGATATCAGCCTCACCTCATTTTCTGTTATGACTAGTGAGAGCCCCTTTCTCATAATTGCATCTTTAAAAGCCTGCACCCTCTTAGAGAATGCCTTGAGAGTAGCTTTCTGGAGAAACTCCCTTCGTTGATAGGTAAGGAAGGAGTGGGTCTAGTGGTGCATATCTGTAATCCCAGTACCAGGTAAGCCAAGGCAGGGGTATTCTATGGATTTGAAGCTGCTCTGGTCTGTATGCCCCAATCTTTGCATTTGTATTTCCAATTTGGGTGGAGATCCAGAAGTTAGCTGATTGTTTCTATCCCCACATAGCATTTGATACCTATGTGATAGGATGGGGAGATGAGGGGGCCTTGTGGATCTGAAAGCAGACTGGGAGTCTAATGGGTCTTTTCTCTTCAGGTACCCGCTGGCTTTTGTTTGTTTGAGCAGAGGGTGCTTGGATTTGCATGTGTGATTAAATGTGTCTTCAAGATTAAGGCACAGAAGTCACCAGCAGCGGAAGTCTTCTACATTATAAAGACTTTAGAGTTGAATACTCAGCATAACTGTAAAGACTGAGGAGTTTTTAGTGACTGATGATTTTAACAGCTGAGCCTTTGTGCTGTTTGTGTTTTTTTCTGATGCCAGTGTCTTCCATCTCTTTAGTCAGTGATGAAAAGAAACATTTTTCTTTTTGAAAAAGGTTTCTTAACTGTATTACGAGTGATAATTTTTTAATTAAAAAACACCTTGGTATTAAAAATGTTGCTTTGACCTTGTAATCATTCTTTAATATCTTTAAAATTGGTCTTCTGTGTGGGGGTCTGGAGAAATGGTAAAACTCATCAAAATAGTATGTCTCCACTCTTCTTATGTGAATCGAAGTATTCTCTTACACTCTCCATCCCATGCCTGTGAGCTCTTGCTAGCTCAAGTGTCTTGTAAGTAATTTCTTTTTGGGAGGATGGTACTTTTGACTGGAGAAGAAAGACTATTGCCCTATATTAGTTTATTTCATTTCCAGTTTAAATAAAATGTTTATCATCATGCTTTCCAATAACAGTTTTGCTTATAAGTTGTATTTCTTTAGAACTTAATTAATGAAATTTGGCAAAACACCTTCTCAGATTTCTTAAGATTTATTTTAATCACATGTATCAACCACTATACATATGTATGTCAGTATATTAAGCATTAGAATTTATAATGTTAATAAAATACAAAAGTAATTTTTTAGTATCGGAAACTATATAGAACTTACATTTAATTATATTAAAGTTTAATCCAAAATTCATCTTTTATTGAAATATATGTTTCTGGTATTAAAGTTTATAAGGTTACTAAGAAAACGAAGTGAAGTAACATATAAGACTGACTTTTCAAATAATTTTCAAGTACTGCACTTATGCTAGCCAGAAAAAAAAATTGTTAAAAATGGGGGAAATTGCCTCATTTCTGATTGAACTGTGATAAACTGATTTTATTCTTCTGAGTGGACCACCCATGGACATTTTCTGTTTGCAGTAGCCAGATGTATAATTATATCTAACATTGAAAATTATCTAGACTCTAAAATATTTGTTTTATTAATGTGAGTTGGAGAACAGCTTGTGACTTAAAATGTCATCTAAATTATTCATTAAACAAAAGTAAATGACATGGTCACAGTTGTCTATTAATATAATTGTATTATAAGGGGAAGTGTCTTCAAATTCAGCTGTTTAACATGTCAGCTGTGAAAAAAAATCAACTGTACAAATTTCTCAAATTGCCTAATACAAATATAAAATATGTAGAATATATTGCAAGTTAATGTAGCCCTGAATTTTTTACATACTGCATTATGCAATAACTCCCCCTGAGTCTGGGAAGTATTTGGAGTCAAACATCTGAATACTCACTTCAGTAGAGCAGTGGAACCTATGTCATATTTTGTTATCAAATAAATTACAAATGAACTTATTTAAAAAAAACTGTCAAAATGCTATATAAAAGTGAAGTTGGGGGGGATGGAGAGGAGGGAGGGGGAACTCAGTTGGGATGTAAAATAAATGAAAAAAATTAATTAAAATTAAGAGAAAAAAGTGTATAATTAATAAGGAAAAAAAAACTGCTAAGGACATGGAAGAAACATAGTCCTCCAAAGGAAAGGACAGCAGAGGTATATTTTAAAAATCCTTTTTCTTATTAAGAAAGTTTTATTTTGGATTTAATTACTCAATTTTTAATTTAAATTTTTTGTATCTTTCCTGCTTTTTCTCCTCCCCTCCAGTTCTTCTTTGTCCCACCCATTCCTCAAATTCATGACCTCCTCTTAGTGAATAATTATTGTTACATATTTGTGTGTGCACATGAGCACACATGTATATGCAAATACAACTTGTCCATTTAGTGTTGCTAATGTGCACGTGTGTTTAGGGTTGACCTTTTGGATTTGGCAATCAATCTATTAGTGGTCTTGTCACTGGGAAGACTGATTCTCCCTCTCTCTGGAGCCATTAAGTACTTGTAGCTCTTTGTCTAAGGGTGGAGCTTTGGTGATTTATCTTTATTGGCATGTCAGCTGGTATTGTCATTGAGCTAGTCTTGTTTAGGCAGCCATTTTGTTGAAATTTTATGAGTGTGGTTTCCATGTCATATATTGATGAGTCTTATAGCTTGGTTCTGGCTGCCAAAATCTTCCAGTGTTCCTTGAGCCTTAGGTGTAGGGGTTTTTGTTCTGTGCATTTTGACCAGTTGTAGGTTAGCTTCTTTGACCTGTGGTGAAAGAGGATTAAGTTAGAAATTACGCAGATTTAGGAAAGTGGGCAGTAGATTCCCCTCTAGGGTATATGGCCTCACCATCCACAGTATTTGGCTAGGTTTACAGTACACAACATGAATTTATTCCTATTGATCAGTTCTTAAGTCTAATTAATTAGGTAGCTGTTGATTATACTCAAGATTATAAGTGACAGTATCATACCCTTGGGGATATCTTGCATTGATGGCCATTATGCTTCATGGTCTTTACAGCTAGATAAGAATTTGTTCTTTTCTCTCTTGGCAGCTTGCATAGCAGCCTCAAATATTTAGGAGACTAGAATTCAAAGAGGAGGCTTCCAGGTCAATTCTAGCTTGATTTCCTTGGAGTACTGTGTTCAAAGTGTGTGGTGTCTTCAGCAATAGGGGCTTAGCTTCAAGTTGTGGGAGGTAATCTAGAATGGCAATAATCTATATTGCTTTGGGAGTTTCTTGGACTCCTGACCAACAACTCTAAGAGGTACTTGGGTTTTTATTAGTCTCTTGACTCTTGGAGACAGCATTGCCACTTCAAGTGGTATAACTTCATTTGAACTCTGTGTGTGCATACATGTGTATGTGTAAACTCTAGCTTTTTCAAACATCTTTAGTATTAGTTATCCCTCTACCCTTCCTCCCTAGGTATCTCACTCTCATTTTTTTCATTTTCCCCTCATATATACAGCACTCATGTTATACTCTCCTCCTCTTCAGAGCTCCTTTATCCCCTGTCCCTTGGTCCCTTTTTCTGTAGTTCTGCAGTTACTCCAGATAATATCCACTTTTGTAAAAAGATTCGGAGCTAGGATCCTCAAATGAGAAAGAAGATATGACATTTATTGTTTTGGATCTGCCGAGCTTCACTTAGTATATTTTCTAGTACTGTTCATTTACCTGCAAATTTCATTTTTCTTTACAGCTGAGTAAATATTTCATTGTGTTTATATGCTATATTTTTTATTTGTTCATCTGATGGAGGACATGAAGGTTATTTTCCAACTTTCGCTTATTGTGAACAGAGCAGCAAGTAGCATGGCCAAGCAAGTATGTGGAATAGGATGTGAGTCACTTGGACATATGCTGTGGAATGGTGTAGCTACACCATATGACAGATCTACTTTGAGCTTTTTTTCTCCACAGTGATTTCCATAGTGGCTAACCTGGTTTGCAAGTCACCAACCATTATCCTTACCAACATTTCTTGTCAGTTTTGTTGATCTTGGCCATTCTGACTGGGATAAGATGAAATCTCAATATAATTTGAATTTGCTTTTCACTCACTATTGAACTGTTGTTGTTGTTGTTGTTGAAAAGATTAAAAGCTGTAACCACTTCTATCTCTTTTGAGAACTCTTTAGATCTGTAATGTTCCCCCTCCTCATTTTGTCATTTGTTTCTTGACTGTTTTTCAATATTTTGGATATCAATCCTCAGATGTATAGTTGACAAAGATTTTTCTCTTTACTTAGTTGATTATTCTTTAGCTTTAGTTTAATGATGCCCCATTTGTCTTTTTTTGGCCTTTATTACCAGGCAAATGGAGTACTGTTCAGCAAGTCCTTTCCTATAAGTACTGCTTTTGTCTTTTGGTAGTTTCAGAATTTCAGGTACCACATTGAAGTCTTGTGTTGTTTGCTTGATAGATAGGGGTCTAATTTCATTCTTCTACATGTGGTCACCCAATCTTCCCAGTAGATTTGTCGGTGGTGACTGTCTTCTCCAGTGCATATATTTGGCATCTTCATCAGGTAATCAGGTGACAATAGTTATATGCGTCCGTATTCCATTCTTCTTTTCTGTTCCATTAGTTGGCTGCTTTTGTGCCAGTGCTGTGCCGTTCTTATTATCATTGCTCTGTAATATATCTTGAATCTAGAATTGGAGTTTCTATAGTATTGTACTATTTGCCCAGTCTTACTTTGGCTATCCTGAATCTTCTGGTGCTACTTAAGAATTTTAGGGATCTCCTTATTTTTGTGGAAAATGGCATGGGAATTTTGATTGGAATTGCAGTCATTCTATACATTGCTTTTGATACAATGGTTATTTTCACAATATTCTATAATTTTACCAGTATGGGCTGTCTTCACATCTTTTTATCTTAAATTCATTTTGTTAAATTTATTTCTGACCCCATTTGAGGCTGTTATGAATTGGAGCATACCAATGATTCTCTTTTTAATGTGTTTGCTGTTGGTGTATAGAAGAAAATTTTAAGTTGATTTGTTTCCTACAAATTTGCTGAAACTGACATTTTTAGAAGTTTTCTGGTAGAAGTTTCAGGATCTCTTATGTATAATTCATGTCTGCCTTATCATGTGGAAATAGGGATAATTTGACTTCTTTCCTATTTGTATCCTGTCGATGTCGTCTCTTGCCTTACTACTCCAGCTAGTGCTCTAGGCACTACATCAAAAAGTATGTATGGTGTATGGATGTTGGATGGTTCTTTCTGATCCCTAATTGTAATACATCTTTCTCGCATTATTTTACTTTATTTTGAGGCATTGTGAGGAAACCGAGACCAGTGGCTGCAGGGTTTTCAGCTGACCCAATCCCTGGGTGAGAGATCTGGGTCTGGGATGGGTACCCTCATCAGGAAGACAAAATCATGACCACCACTATAGTAACTTCCCCCAAGGTGTCGGACACAGTGGTTGTGGAGGCAGTGCCACCCTTTCAGTCCATGAACTGAAACACAGATGAGACCTGTTGCTTTGATAAAACACCATGACTGAAAGCAATACACTCTATCACCTAGAGAACTCAAGACAGGAACTCAGAGCCCATGGAGGAGTGCTGCTTACCTACTGGCTTGCTCTCTCCATGGCATGTTCAGCCTGCTTTCTTATACTCAGGACCACCTTCTCAGGGATGACACATCCACAATTGACTGGGCCCTCTCATATCAATCATTAATCAAGAAGATACCCCACAGGTTTGCCTACAGGCAAATCTGATGGAGGTAATTACTCAGGTTCTGTTCCCTGTAGTAAAATTGACAACAAACAAAACCAGGACAAGGTCCATCTTAATTTCAGCTCCTACTATCCATAGTCATTTTACTTGAATTCACTTTCAAATCCTAAATTTTCTTTATTCTACTCTGTTTATATGTTTTTGTTTACGTGGCTGTCACAACTTATTAATAACCTCTTTAAGTTTATTGAACTGTGTCTTCTTTAAATACCGTGAAATCTCTGATAAAGGTATAAAGTTTGTGATTGTTCATTGATTCTGTGTCCCGGATTTCATCTAGGTAGCTCTCATTGTACTACAGGACTAGTGAGTTTGAGGAGGTAGTGTCATACTGCTGGTCTTATGTTGTTTTTGTGATGTGACTATAGCATGTTGATTTCTTTCATTTGTTGTTTCTGATGTCATGTTCTGACTTGCCTCAGGCTGGACTCCTTCAGGACCTGAGGGTGAGGAGCTATCCTTAAGAGGTGGCTTTGTAAGACATGGTTCTTGAGGGACAAGCCTAGAAAAGTGAGCGTAGGAGTTTCTGGACAGGAGCTAGGCCTGAGAGTTTCTATGGCATGGTAGACTTGGTTCTGCACTGCCCCCCCTCCTTTTTTTTTGGAGTGGATTATTTTTCATGACTGAAATGAACATATTTGGAGGGTTGCAGTTATTAAAACATTAAAGCCAGTGTCCTTCAATGGCTTAGTTTAGGAGATGGATATGGATATTACATCGTGAATCTCATGGGAACTATTGGGTTTTGTACTTTCTTTGTGGTGAATGTGCTGGAAATGAAGCTTCAAGATGTTCTTCAGTTGGTATGGAGGAGGGGAAATCTTTTTCTTGCCTCTTAGCCCCAATGCTCCAACAGGAAGTGATAGTAGACTGCCAGAGAACTTATTACCTGAAACTAAAGTGCTTCACAATTATGCTTGAACCATGAGGTGAAGTTCACACCACTCTAGTGAAAAGTTCCAGACTCCTCACTGACTACAAACACAGATTTGGAGCATTCACATTTCTAGTGGTCATGTCTCTCCCTACCAAGTCCCAAACTGCATCTCCAGGTGGCCTGAAGTTGTTGAGTGACAGTTGGTAATCCATCTTTTCCTGCCATAATTTAAGTGTTCATTTGTGTAAACTCCTAGGCTTTTCTATGGCCCGGCTTGACCAGATCAAGCCTTGACACCTGTGCAATGCCCAGTTTTAAAGCAGCTGTGTTGAGATGCTGCTGCTGCTTAGTGAGTCATAGTCATCCCTTATCTCTTTGAAACAGGATTACATCTTTAATGTTTAACACAAACTGCTTTTATCTTTTTTTTTTTTTTTTTTTTTTTTTTTTGAGACAGGGTTTCTCTGTGTAACAGCCCTGGCTGTCCTGGAACTTGCTTTGTAAACCAGGCTGGCCTCTAACTCAGAGACATTCTGTTTCTGCCTCCCAAGTGCTGGGATTAAAGGTGTGTGTGACCACTGCCCTGCACAAACTGCTTGTTTTGTTACTGTTCAAAACTGTTGGAAACATTATTATCTAAAATGGTTGGAAAAGAAAACAATTGATAGTCAATGTGTAATTTTTACTTACATTTGGATATGTTTTATTATTCCTTCCAAAACAGACACTCCTTGAATATGCAGAGAAATGGAAAACTTCAGAAGACCCCTTACCTTTACTGGAGGTATACACAGTGGCCATCCAAAGTTATGTTAAAGCTCGACCATACCTTACTTCTGAATGTGAAAGTGTAGCCTTGGTTCTGGAACGCTTAGCATTGTGAGTAGAACTTTTAAAAAATCAATCAAAGACCATATTTAATTTTTTCTTAAACTTTATTTTCTCTGTCTTTATGGTTATTTAATTGAAAGTAGATTTTAAATAGTTAATGAAGACTGCTGATACAGGAATTATTGTTTTTTTCTTTTCTTTTCATAATCTTTTGTATCCTTTTGATACAAGAATTGTTGGTTTTGTTTTTTTTTTTTTATTTTCATAATCATTTGTATCTTTTTCTTTTTTAGAAGCTGTGTTGAACTTTTACTATGTCTACCTGTTGAATTATCAGATAAACAGTGGGAACAATTTCAAACATTGGTGCAGGTGAGATTGCTTACCTATCTAATGCGATGTAGTTTATGAATTTTACTTATTTGGTTAACTTTAAAGCATCTAAATCACGTGTTTATTTAATATTTGTAGGTAGCTCATGAGACGCTGATGGAGAGTGGCAGCTGTGAGCTGCATTTCCTAGCTACTCTAGCTCAGGAGACTGGGGTGTGGAAAAACGCAGTACTGTCCACTATCCTTTCCCAGGAACCATTGGATAAGGATAAAGGTAAATTTGAGAGAGAGGGGGAGAGGGAGAGGAAGAGGGAGAAAGAGAGAGGAAGAGAGGAAGAAAAGCAAATGAGTCATTAGCCTAAGAACAAATATTTAACTTTGATTGTAACTCATCTCAAGCTATATGAGAAGCCCATTAATTACACTGTATTCAAGTACTTAAAACCTTTCAACTTTATTTGGAGCAAGACATATTTATAGGAATTTAGAACAACCAGAACTGCAATTTTTTTCTCTCAACATCTTTTTATCCAAACAGTTCTTTTTGTAGTATCTTGGTAGGTAGCAGTGTAATTTGTATGTAATGACAGAACTCATTTGACAGATGTAAAAGCAGAAATAAGGTAGTGCCTGATTTTCCTCAAAATAAGAGTAAGCTGTCACTGCTGGAACTCTGAAGTCTTCTGCTTCTAAGACTAATTCTCTCAGATTGTTGGGAGTTTTACTGTGTTTATTGTTTTATGAACTCAGACAGAAAAGATCCCAGTTAAACTATCAGCTACCCCAGAAATGTCTTACCTAGATAGCGAAGTCATGAATATTAGACAACATTTAAAGCTATACCATAAAGAACAACAGCATAGCTGTCTCCTAGGTATTTTTTCTTTAAATTATTTAAAATTACTCTGGCCAGCAGAGGTGCAGATCTCTGTATGAGGGCACTCTGTCCTATATAGAGAGTTTCAGGCCAGCTAGGACTATACAGTGAGACTCATTCTCCAAAAAGTAAAATAACAAAAAGATTACTTATGAAAGTTAGTATAGATTTTTACTGTAAACCCTAAAATAGTGAATACATATTTAACTGGAGTAATAAGAAATTCTCATGTCCAGTAGAAAAAAGCATGTAGTTAACGCTATCTACTTCCCTCATTAGGGCTGCATTTCTTAGTGACGGCTGACAAAGTCTAGGTAACTTTGCTCTGTGACAGCTATCTATGAAGGCCATGAGATGCTCATCTAAGTATTTCATCAGATAGGCGATTCCCTCCTTTTTTCTCTTCTGCCGTCTCTACCATGCTTTCCTGATTGTTCTAGTATCACCCCTTCTTCTAAGGACATCCAGGTCTCTGTAGTATTAAGACCCCAGAGGAATGGAGAATAGATCTGTCTTAGTTAGGGTTTCTACTGCTGTGAAGAGACCCTGTGACCAGGGCAAGTCTTATAAAGGAAAACATTAATTGGGGCTGGCTTACAGTTTCAGAGGTTTAGTCCAGTATCACATGATGGGAAACATGATGTTTGCAGGCAGTTATGGTACTAGACAAGGAACTGAGAGTTCTACATTTGATCCGAAGGCAACAAGAAGCAACCCTGTGCTATGCTACACTGGGCGTAGCTTGAACATAGGAGACGTCAAAGCCCATCCCTACCATGACACCCTTCCTCCAACAAGGCCACACCTACTTTAACAAACCCACACCTCCTAATAGTGCCACTCCCTGTGGAAGCAATTTTCTTTCAAACTACCACAAGGTCATACTTATTTTACTTGTGGTGATGGTGGTGTGTTAGACAGGATCTCACTGTATACTTGAGAATGGCCTGAAACTTCAAGCTTCCCAATGCTGGGGTTATATTCAAAAGTCATCATTCCTGGCTGAACGTTATTTAAAGCAACAACAATAATTTTAGAGTAACAAATCTTAATTATTTGCTTTTGACATACTAGATTTCTGTCTAATTAATGCCAACATGCTTTATTTCTATTATCAAATTATACTTTTAATCTTAGTTTTGGAAATATTGAATAAGCAGTATATCAAATGATTTTGAATATAGTTCATAACAATATTCAAGTATGTTTCTGTGTCCTTTCATTTAACTTTAAAATGGTTCTCTGGTGAAGGCAGGACTTACTACCCCTTGTCCATTTTACAGATGAGTAAAAGGAAACTTAAAAGATTGGCTGTCTTTGTGTACCACATTTCTAGATATGAGGCATAGCTGAGAATTAAACCAGTCCTGAACTTCCTCTAGCATTAGGTCCTATTACAAGTAGCCTAATAAAAATAAAATTATAGCCAACATAGCATAAAGAATTAGTTTTCCTTTCTATTTTCAATTTACCAGTAGCATTTTGCCAAACTTAAAACGGTTAAATCAGAGAAAAAAGGAGTCTCAACCTTATCAGAGATATGCTATAATTTTGAAGGTAGTGTGTTCTATGTCCTTATGTGTTTTGAGTGTTTTGACATAGTTTTTCTAAGCAAATGGCTCTGCCTGTTGTTCTTTTTTGCTGCTTTCTTCCTTCCCTCCTTCCTCCCCTCCCCTCCCCTCCCCTCCCCTCCCCTCCCTCCCTCCCTCCCTCCTTCCCCCTTTCTTCTTTCCTTTCTTTAAAGATTTATTTATTTATTATGTGTGCAACATTCTGCCTGCAGGCCAGAAGAGGGCACCAGGTCTCATTATAGATGGTTGTGAGTCACCATGTGGTTGCTGGGAATTGAACTCAGGACCTCTGGAAGAACAGTCAGTGCTCTTAACCTCTGAGCCACCTCTTCAGCCCACTGCTTATTTCTTAATCATAACCTCATATAGCCACTGGAATAATTTGGGGTTTCTAGTCAGATGGATTGCAGGTGGCCATATTTAATACAACATAGCAAGCAAGCAGTTGTGGGTTTGAGAGACTGCAGCTTTCATGAATAACCACATAAACCACAAGTATATATTTATTTTCTCCTTTGATAACATTGAAAGAATTAAATTTTGGCATCTATGTACTAATTTACTTATAATTTCAAACGTAGTGAAACAAAGACAGATGGATGACTTTAGGTTTAATAGTCTCTGACTAGTCTTCACTTATTCTGAGTCAGCCTTTGGTGTGTGCATATGAGAGAATAAGCACAGAAAGAATGGCCAGGCCTCTAAAGGCCATCCTTGTTACAGTAAGGCCCTTGAAGTTTTAATGGAGTATTTGAACACTGGTAATCCACTTATCCCTGAGTTTAGTTCATTACTGAATCTGTTAAATTCAAGCCAAACTATAACGACAACAAACTGTTTTTGATTTGAAATTGTGATCATAGACAGGGCTCAGAAACTGCAGATATGGTTTCCCTTTGAAACGAGGTAACTAGTAAATGAGTATAAGGAAAGTAGGTGGTCTCAGTGTGTAAACTGTGCTAGCCTCAAACTTAGGATGCTTCTTCTTCCTTGACTTCACTCCACTACTTGGCTTCAGGTAAATAGTTTTGAATGTCAGAGGCGAGCTAGGATTTCTTATCATAGTACTTGTGCATTCCTTTAGTTCTAACAGAATAGGAAAGCTACTTAATGCTCAATTTTTGTCTTCCTATTTTAATGCCCCTCTGAAACATAACTGAAAAATGAAACCACACCAAACAATTTCAAAGAATGATAATCAATAATTTAGTCCACCCTCAGCCCTGTTAAGAGAATCTGAATTGTGAGAATTACATTTTATTAATTAGTTTTTGTCTTTCAGATAGGGCACCGTTTCTAAAGCTGGTCTTGAGCTACATAGTGGAGGATGACCTCCAACTTTTAGTCCCCCATCCATACCTCCTGAGTGTTGGGGTTATAATCTTGTACCACCACAGCCTGGTTATATAGTGCTGGGAATCAAGCCAGGGCCTTGTGCATGCTAATTTGAGCTTCATCCGAGGTTTGCAATTAGAGAGAGGGAGTATGTGTGTGTGTGTGTGTGTGTGTGTGTGTGTGTGTGTGTGTGTTTACAAGTCACATATTACATCAATGGACATGTGTTCCAGTACCTTTCAAAGCAAGAGAATAATGTTGGATTTCATACTTGAGGAATAGAAGAATCTATTTTTGGAGGCAGGTTCTCTTTATTGGAACCTGTAGGTCATCATTCAGTTAGACTGATGGCCAGTGAGTTCCATGAATCCATCTCTTTGTTCCTCTGCAACCTTCGGATTACAAGCACATACTACCATGCCCAACTTTTTATGTAGGCACTAAGGCTCAAACTCAGGTCCTTCGTGCTTGAACTTTCCATCCCCTAGGCCCCACAACTGAATTTTTAAAGGCCACTGTCATAATCATGTTTAGTTTTGTGGAGATTTTCGGTATGGTTTTTGTTCTATTGAATTGTACTGTCAATTTAGTTTGTATCCCAAATGTGATATGGTGAGCTTTAGGTCACCCCATTCATTATAATAATTTTATAGTTAATATAATAATTATGTTTTTGGTTAGCTATTTTTCACAAGTCATTAAAACTACTACAGTCACACTAGGTTAGTTTTCTTTGTAAAATTATTTTAAATTATATGTATGTGTGCATATGGGTATGTACACATGGGTAGGTGCCCCAGAACTCAGTAGTTTCAAATCCCCTAGAACTAGAGTTATAGACAGCTGTGCACTGTCCGGTGTTAGTGCTAGAAACTCAGGTCCTCTGCAAGAACAGCAAGTATTCTTCACTGCAGATTTATTTCTTCAGCCCCACTCACTGGTACTCTTGGAGTGTTATGTCCCAGTCTCCCTTTATTTTCTAATACACGAATGACTTTTTAAATATTATTTTTGTTTGTTTGTTTATATGTATGTCTTCCTGGGGAGGCCAGAAGAGGCCTGTTGGATCCCCTGGAGCTGGAGTTAGAGCCATTTATGAACCTGATGTGGGAGTTGGGATAACAAACATGGGTCCTCTGGAAAGGCAGCAAGTGCTCTTAACTGCTTCTTCACACCCACATCAGTGATTTCTTTAAGCTAACTTGACTACTCCATTCATTTTGTTTCCCCCAATTCATCAAGATTCCTTGGGTATTGCATTTATTATTCAAGGTGCTTTTCTTTGTCAGTTTCTATCAATGGTATCTTTTAGCATACAGCTTTGCAATTAATTAAGGTCCCTAATTATATACAATAAAAGACCACTTAAAGTCAACCACAATAGTATATGTCTATAATTCTAGCAGTTTAGAGTCAGAAAGATCTTATATTTGAGAACAGCATGGGCTACATAATGAATTTAAGACTGGTCTGAGCCATGCTCTGGGATCCTGTCTCAAACATCCAAGGGCTGGTTGGTAAGTACCTGCTTAGTATGCACAAGGCTCTGTGTATGGTCCACCACTTCTGGGGATCGGGTGGGGAGGGTCAAATTCAGAAATCAAGGCTCTCACGTACTCTTAACTTTCTTATTTGCCTTCAGTCATTTTATCCTTGTTGCTTTATTTACCAAATGAATCTATTTCTTATATCTGGTCCACAGTTCTCTACTTTAAACATTTGATGAAAAACTATAACCATTGTTCAGAGTTCTCTTAAATAAAAGAGTTTTCTTAAGAAGCAGAGTTCTCTTAACAAATGAAGTAAGTTTGACTTCATTTATTATTTTTTGTTACTTCTGAGATATGCTGGCCACCAACTTGCTGCAATCCTTTGCCTCTTGGGTAATGTGATTACACTTGTGGCCCTCAATGCCTAGCCTCATTTACTGTCTTTACATCCGTAACCGAGTGATTAGTGACTAGTAATATTACATTGTAATATTAAAATATTACATTGCCCCCAAATAATAAATCAATATAAACATTGTATTATTAATGAAGTTCAATGTTTCATTCAGAGTTCTATAGTCTTACTAACAGCTGTTAGGATCCCATACTGCATTAGTTATCTTTTTAGGTTCTTCTTGGGAATGATAGTTTTTCAGACCTTACCTTTTTTGATGACCTTGACAGTTTTGATGAGTACTGATTCAGATATTTTGTGCAATGTTCCTTACTTGAAACTTGTTTGATCTTCTTAAGATCACATTGAGGTTCAGGCTTTAGGGAAAAGGACCACAGACGGAAATGCCACATTGTCAGCTCATCATGTCAACATGTTTTAACCATTGTTGATGTTAACCTGGGCAGCCTGCTTAGCTGAACAGGGTGTCAGTTTTCTGTACTCTGAGCTTGATCTTTTTCCCATATTATGATCTTCAAAGGATGTTTCTATGTGCATCCCACACTGAAGAGATAGGAGACCTTTTGGAGTGAGCAGAAGCCATATACCCTGTTCAGAATTCTGCACTTACTTATGCTTTCTCCATTTACTTACTTATTTAATATTAGTGTGAACTCCTGGACATTTGTTAAAGTACTTTGATCAGAGTCTAATACTAGTGTTATTTTATAGCTCGAATTACTCTAGCTTTTGTCTAGGACTTGTTCATTTTTCCTGATTGCATTGATGTAACCCTATCATCAATGGGTTTTGTTTTTTGTATGAGCTACTTCCTTGTTTTCTCCTATTACATAGATGTTACAGGCTTATCTTGCATATTTTCCTGGCTCCTGGGGCATTGGATGTATTTATTGCTATCGCGGCATCACTTTCTCTAGGTCCCTTAAGTTCACATATGTACATCTAATATTTGCATAGTAAATTCATGGATATATTTTGTTCTTAGTTTGTAGGGATGTGTTTAGTGTTAATGCATTACTATACTCTTGTTAATTATTTTTATCTCTTAGTGTACGCTCTTCAGAGTCTGTCCTTAAACTGTTTTTTGTTTTGTTTTCAATAGTGGAGCTCAAGCCTCAGCTACATGTTAGGCATATGAGCTGCAGCTCAGTGCCATCATTAGATTTGTCACATCTTGAATTATTATGCCTCTCAAATACATGAACACACAATCTCTTTGTTGTAAAGTTATACATAGCCACCCATAATAGTTCCACTGTCTTGAACAATATCTATACATCACCCATTCATCTTTCTCCCCCAAACCTGACCGCCACTGATCCCACTTTCTGTCTGTAGGTTTTGCCTTTTCTGTGCAATATTATTAAAGACTTCCATTTGATTTCTTTGACATAACAATATACATTTTTTATTATTGGTTCGTGTATCATTGTACAGATGTACCATGATTTAGATGACCACCATTATTTTTAATGGCTTGAACAAAGCTACTGTAAATGTTTATATGTAGGTGTCTGTGTTGTTACAAGTTCCACATGAATTGGGAAAATGCTTAGGAGTTGATTACTGTAGCTTGTAAAACTATGCTGAGTTTTCTCTCAGACTGCTAAACTGTCTTCCAATGCTTATATGGGACTTTGTATTTTTGTCAGCATTGGGTGGTAGCTGTTGGTACTCTAGAACTTTCACCAGCAGTTGGCTACTTTTGGTGTGTTGGCCATCTGATAGGCATTGTGGAGATACCACATTATTTTGGTTTGCATTTCTGCAATGGTAGATAATACTCAGTATCGTTAGATACACATTTGCCATCTTTATATCTTTGATGCAGAACCTATTCAGATCACTGCTTATGTTTTGAACTATATTGTTTACTTTTAGATTTTAACAGTTGTGGGGTACAAATCCTTCATCAGACCATATGTTTTGTGGGTGAGTTCTTTTACTGTGTCTAGCCTTCCTCCTAGCAATCATTGATGGAGTAGATCTCATCTTTAATAGGGCCAGATTCTCAGTATTCCCTTTTAGGTATCATGATTTTGTTGTTTTCATATAAAAACTCATCACCAAATTGAACATCATAAGATTTTTATTTTGTATTTTTCTCTAGATGGCATAGTTTCACATTATACATAGGGGGTTTTGATCTATATTGAGATAATTTTTGAAAAGTATAACCCTAGCCAGGCATTGGTGGTGCATGCCTTTAATTCCAGCAGAGGCAGGCAGATCTCTGTGAGTTCAAGGTCAGCCTGGTCTACAGAGCAAGTTCCAGGACAGGCTCCAAAGCAATACAGAGAAACCCTGTGTGTGTGTGTGTGTGTGTGTGTGTGTGTGTGTGTGTGTGTGTGTGTGTGTGTGTGTGTGTGTGTGGCGGATATAGCCCATTTGTGTTGAATGAATTCTGTTTTGGCTCTCAGTAGTCACTTATGTTCCTGAACAGGCACAATCCATTCTTAGACTGGTATCCAGAAAGTCATCTTCCCTTTGCTGCTTTGCAAATGTACCATTCAGCTTCATTTGAGCATTACAGTGTCTGTTGGTTTCAAAGTTTTAACACACAATTTCATAGGAGTCTCATTCTCTTTTTGTTGTAACTAATTAATTTTAAGCACTGGGCCCTTCCCTGGAAACCACCTCCCTCCACTTTAATGCATTACCATTTTGATGAATTACAGGTTTATTTGAGGTTTCAGTTTTACTAACATTTTGCATGTTAGTATGTCTTCAGGTTTGTTTTTCTTTTTGTGTGTATCATTTTAAATATCAAATAAATTTAGTCACACTGAACTCTTTAGCATTTACCCCTTTGCTTCTCTGTTGAAACAATTTAGTTGTCCTCTTGTTGGCTTGTCATTTTTTTTATTGAGTCTTAGCCCAGAATCCCCTTTCTTCCTCCTTCAAACAGAATCTTTAAAGCTTAAAGCTTGTCCGAATACTACCTTCACCTTTTAGCCCATGAGTAGTAACTGTCTTTATTGAGATTTCTTTTGCTGTGATAAAAGGTTATGAACAAAACTACTTTGAGAAGGAAATATTTTTTCATTCACAACCTGTAGCCAGCCCATCATCCTGGGAAGTTATGCTAGGGACCAAAGGCAGGAGCTGGTACAGAGGCTGTGGAGGGGTGCAACTTACCGCCTTCCTCCTTCTGACTTGCTCAGCCTGCCTCTCACAGTATCCAGCACCACAATCCCCAGGGAGGTTCACTGTGAGCTGGGACTTCCCTGCATCAATCAAGAAATGTATCACAGATCAGTCTGGTGAAGACATCATTTGAGTTTCCCTGTTTCAGAATGAGTCTAGCTTGATTCAGGGTGACATAAAACTAGACAGCACTTTCTGCTGTAAACCTGAGTACAGTTATCTCTGACTCCATGCTTTTAGTTCTTTTGAGGCACCATTCAGAAATAGCATAGATGAATTATGTGATGGTTTTGTTGTAAATTTTTGGTAGGCTGCTATACTTGTTACTCTAGAGGTTATAAAACTTTACCGTCTTATCACACACACACACACACACACACACACACGGCTCCTGGTTTCTCCATATTGCCACCAACACTTATTCTTTTATTAGCTTATTCTAATGTCACAAAGTCATATGGCTATAATAATTTGTGATTTGTATATGCATATTAAGTATTTGTATATCATCTTTTGAGAAAGATCTACTTACTGCCTAGCCATTTTAAATGTGAATGAGTTATGTGTTCTTAATATTCTGGATATTAATCCTTTATCATATAAATGGTTTGCAAATGTTTTCTCCTATCAGTTGCTGATTTACTGTATTGACTGTGTTCTTTGATGCACAGAAATTTGAGAAACTGTTTATATTTTGTTTTTATTGACTGACCCTTTGTTATAGCTAAGAAATAATTTCAAAGTATAATGTCATTAAAAGTTTTTCCTATAATTCATTATAGGAGTACTATAGTTTTGAGTCTTATGTTGGTTAGGGTCTTTAACCCTTTTAAAGTGAATTTCATAAATGGTACAAGATTAAGGGCCCAACTTCATCCTTTAGCTTGTGCTTATCCAGTGTTCCCGGCACTATTCAAAGAAACTTTTGTCCATTGAGTTATCTTAAACATTGAGTTGATGATCCCTTGATTGGAGGTGGTAGGGTTTCTTCTGAATTTTTTTTTATTGCATGATCTGTGTGCTTGTTTTTTATACCAGTATCCCATTAGGGTTTTTGTTGGGGCTGGGGGGAAATCTACCAGTGGCCGTATATGAATAAAAGACACATTTCCCCTCTGCCATGGCCTCTTTGCTTTCTAATAACTCCTCAGTAAAGGGTGTGGAGCATCTCCCCCACCTGTCAGCTAGTGTTTGTTGGTGTATATGATGTATGTGTATATATATGTGTGTGCATGTATGTGTATGTGGTGAGTGTGTGTGTGTGTGTGTGTACACATATACATGTGGAGGGAGGTCAGAGGAAAATTTTGTAAAGTCTTTTTTTCTGTCTTAATGCTGGAGTGCATGTTATCAAACTCAGATCTTGTCAGACTTATATATCAAATACCTTGTCCTGCTGAGCTATCTTGCCAGCTTCAGCCATTTGCTCACTTTGTTGGGTATGTTTGTTTCTTCTGTGGTCTGGAAAATTACCCATATTCCATAAATGACCCCACATTCATAGGCCTTAAATGAACTCAGTAGGCGATTTAAAAAAAGACATGAAAGTAGAATGTTAGATCCATGTATAAAATTATCAGACTGAATTAAAAAGTTTCATAAACACAGAAACCACTCCAGTATCCTAGATTCCTGGATGAGAATGTATTCAAGCTGTAAGAATGATGTTGAAGACTAGGAGGCCCTATGTCGAGGTTAGTGCTGGGTGGTGGGAATAGAGGCAAGTTAATATATTCACAAATGGATTGGGTGGATTGGATATATTGGTAATATATTCAGGGGAGGCCATTTTTGAGGCTGACCTTAGTTCCTAAGTTGAGCACAGCTAAGTAGATGTAAGCATGGGAACATTACATATTGTGCTATAGGACTTTTTTTTCTTTGTTTGGGGATTTTATTTGTTTTTTCCTTTTGAGCATCTCACTATATACCCCAGATGGGCCTAGAACTTATGTGTAGCCCAGGCTGACCTCTAACATATGCCAGACTTTCTGCTTCAGACTTTCAGTGCTGAAAGGCATTAGCCATCATGTTCAGCAGGGGATTCTCAGTATTGTGCTTCTGGAGCAGGGCATTAAAGTCACAGCAGAACAGTTATAAATCTGAGCATGAGAACATGCACTTAGTAAATTAAGTTGGCTTCATTAAGTAACTTTTTTTGTGGGGAATATAAGATCAGTGAGACAAACTGTTTTTACATAGAACATAGTGTGCTGTGGTTTATTTGTCACTTACAAAACATCATTAATATGTTACAAGTAGATTTTTCCACCAGCCTGGTCCTACCGCTGTGCCAGCCTCAAATAACACACAGAGACGCTGTATTAGATATAATTCTGTTGGCCAGTTACTACTTTCTTATCGGCTAGCTCTGTCTTAAATATTAACCCATTTCTATTAACCTAGGTATTTCCACATGGTCTTATCTTACTGGAGAGAGGGGCTGGGGTTTTTCTCTCCGTCCTCCATCTTGAATCTCCTCCCTACTTACTCTCTCCTCCTTGTCTCCTAGTCCCGCCTATCTTGCTTTCCTATTGGCCAACAGTGCTTTATTCATTAACCAATAAGAGAAACATATTTACAGAATGACATTTCCCATTATTAATATTTCTCCTATCTCTTCCTTTTCTTCCACTCCTCTTCTTTCTCCCTCCCCTCTCCCCTCTCCCTCTCCTCCCCCCTTCCCTTTTTGAGACAAGGCCTTTGTAATCCTGTCTGGACTTAATTCACATTCCTGCGTAAATTTTTTAATGTTATAAAAGTAACATTTTTTGAAAAGATGACTTTTTCAACTGATTAAAGATCGTACACTTAGATTGCCATTTGTTACATAGCTTTATTGATAGATTGAGACAGTTAAAACTTTTTTTAAAGATAAAGACCATAAAGCTTTGCTAAGTGTGTGAGCACTAAAGCACACTGCTCCTTGTCACTCTGCAGCCCTGTAAGGGGAAACATGTCAGAGGCTGGAGATAGTGAAGGATGCAGTGAGGCAAAGGGGACGAGTTCAAGAGGAATAGGAAGAGTGTTAGGAGCAGGAGAAGTGGCTTTAGCAGATGAGTGTGTGTGCCAGTGTAACCTTCATTTGAAATGTTTCCTTTGGGACCTCCAACTCTTCACTATTGTAAAGTATAATTTATCAAATTAGATGTACATATGTAATCAGAAGTTTGCTTTCTCTGATCCTACGGAAATCACATTGTAGTCTTGATTTTGTCATTAGATGATTTTACTACTTCAGGATGTTAATCCTTTTCTGTGAGCCCTGGGCTACTCATTTTGTCAAATGATAGAGCTTTATATGATAGAACTTTATCATATAAAGTTCCTTCTGCTATTCTATGCTTCTTAGAAAGTACCTGTGATTTAAAAACTTTAAGGCTAATACTTTTTTTTTTTACATTTTTTTAAATTTTTATTTTTTGTTACTTTATGTGTATGTTGTGCTTGCATGTATGCGTGTTCTTCACATGTGTACCTATTACATTCCCTGGGCCTGGAGTTACAAAGATGGTTGTGAGCTACTGTGTGGTGCTGAGCGTAGAATACAGGTCTCCCTGAAGATCAACAGGTGATCCTTGCTGAACCAACTCTCTTGCCTAATATTTATTTTTTTTTAACACACTGATCTAACAAATTACTCTGCACAGGTTGTCATTGTAATTTATATATTCTTGTTTTAGACACTTTGTAGGGATTATTTAAAATTGCCCTTTTAGGAAATGCCGTCAATTTTATTAGATACTTAACCACTTTGAAATTCTTCCTTTACCACTATCTTCCAGATTCTATTGATCATGAGTTTCCATGGGATAATTTGTAAAATTCCCAGACTTTTGTATCTCTGGAATTTCCTTTTGATGAGGTGGGGGAGAGGGAGAAGGAGAGGGAGGCTAAAGCTGTGTTTTTCTTACTGTCAGTTACTCATAGTGAAAATAACCTTATTTTAACTATATTAATAGTTTTTTATAACCTTTCGAGTTTGCTTTGGTAGTGAACTAAATTGAAAAAATAAATGTCCTAACTGGATAACATAGAATTAAAAACAGAAATGTATTACATTTATGTCAGGTACTAAGGTACTAGATAGTTGTACATCTGATTTATTTGTCTATGTTTAGGCTTTATAATTACTTTCAGGCTCACTGTAAAGATTAAGTGATTGGTGTGCACAGAGTTCTGCGCTGAAGTACATGTTCAAATTTGGAATTCTTTATTACTGTTTAAACATTTGTGGCTGTCATACTGAAGAATCACAGTAATGTTGCATTACAGTTATGTCTCTAGTAGTAGAGCAGAGAAAAACTGAAAATAAAGATTCTAGAAGGGAGCATAAGATGCTGACAAGGAAGGACCATCTCACAGTTGGGTGTCTGATTCCTCTGGCCATTCAAAGAAGGAGAGTCACTCCAGGATGTAACTTTAGGCTCGTCGTCATGGAGAGGAACAGTTTCTGTGAACTGAACCTCCAACCTCCAATCAGAAGCTCATTTATTGATTACACACAAAGCTTGTATTTGAGGTACAACAAGTTCCTCATAGCCAAAGCTGGTTTGATCTATATGTTCTCTGCAGGAAATCCTCACAGCCTGCACCATAGTCCTTTTTCAAGGTCTTCTTCAGCAAACACAAATACATTCTGCTGTTACCCTAGATACAGAAACAACTGTTACATTCTAATGTTTACTCTAGATACAGTGACTCTGCTAGATTCCCATTGCATACATCTTCCATGAATTCATAGAGAAAATTTACAAAATATTTCAGTTGTTTGTTAGAGAAAATTTACAGATTATTCGTTGTTTGTTCCTAGAAGTTTTCTAAAGGTTTCAAGCTAGCCATCAAGAAATGTTTAAACATGATTTTTATTCAGGTACAATAATTTATAATTGTTTCCCAGCTTAGTGACACAAGCCTTTAAACCCAGCGCTCATGAGGCAGAGGTAGGTGGATCTCTGAGAGTTCAAGGCCAGTCTGGTCTACTGAGTGAGTTTCAGGACAGCCAGGGCTACACAGAGAAACCCTGTCTTGAAACAAACAAACAAAAACCCATACATGTTAAAAAACATAAATATAAATTCTCCTTCACAGACACACAATGACTCTGTTGCAGAGCACCAAGAAAGCACAGGTTTGCACATAATAGAAATAAATTGTATGTAAGAGTTATAGCCGTACATTGAAATCAGTAAAATCACAAAGACATTTAAAAGATTTGTTCTTTCCAGGCTTTCCACCTTCTGGTGTTTTTTTGTTTTTGTTTTTATTTTTGTTTTGTTTTGTTTCTGTTTTTTGGGGGGCATATTTTTATTTAATTTGAAGCATCTATTTAAAAAAGGTTAAATATATTGTCAGTGTTGAACAAAATACTCAAAATACTAGTTGAATTTCTTATTCTAGATTATGAAGTACCCAGATAATTGTGTGGTGCTCTGGGTTGTTTAAGAAGTGCATTGGGAAGAATAATTTATTGTAATTTTAAAAGAATTTGATGCAGATATTTGTATAATCAAGAAATTTATTCCAACTGGATATGGTGGCACACACCTTTAATCTAGAGGCAGAGACAGGAGGATTTCCTTAAGTTCAAGGCCAGTCTGATTTACATAGTAAATTCCAAACCTGCCAGGGCTATATAGTGAGATCCTATCTCTACAGGTACCCCCACCCCAAAACACAACGGGCTTTAAGAATAAAAACAGTCCCTGTTACTCTAAAAGTTGGCAAGCATGAGGGGGAAGTGGGTTGGGGGTCTTACACCTTTTATCCCAGCACTCAGGAGGCAGAAGCAGGCAGATCTCTGTGAGTTTGAGGCCAGCCTGGTCTACAGAACTAGTTCCTATACAGCAAAAGCTGCACAAAGAAACCCTGTCTTAAAAACAAAACAAACAAAAGTTGTCAAGCCTGGTATGGCATCATGTGCCTGTAACTAACATTTGGGAGACTGAGACAGGTGGGTCACAAGTTTTTGGCAGGTCACAAGTTTTAAACCAGCCTGGGCCACGTACAGAGTTCAGGATAGCCTGTTTCAGGTGGTTGGGTGGGCAGTATGACCTCCTTTTATTTAGAACATCAAGTATTGCCAAAAGGGAAAAGTTTTAGTTTCGTGTGTGTGTGTGTGTGTGTGTGTGTGTGTGTGTGTGTGTGTGTGTGTGTGTGGTTTTTAATTGCTTCTAAGTATTTGTATTGCAGATGAATTACCAAATGTTAATAATTTATTATGTCTTGTTTTTTTTTAAGTGAATGAATTTTTAGCTTTTGAGGGTCCCATCTTGTTGGATATGAGAATTAAACATCTAATCAAAACAAATCAGTTAAGTCAAGCAACTGCTCTAGCAAAGCTGTGTTCTGAGCATCCAGAGATTGGTACAAAAGGTAGTTTTAAGCAAACTTACCTTGTCTGTCTTTGCACATCATCACCAAACGAAAAGCTAATGGAAGAGGTGAGTATATTTTTGTTAGTAATTATTTTTTAAAGTGGATAAATTATTTCTAATTAGAATTAGAGTAGAATGTTTTGGACTTCCTTGATTGTTTTGTAAGTGGTGGAGCACTTTTGTGTGTCTTACAGTAGGTATACTGCTGGGTAAGAGCACTTTGACTCTAAGCTGCTTTCAGAATCTCATGTGACAGATTGGACCTTCTAATTTAAATAATGTGCATCGTCTGTTTGGACTAAACTAAACTAAATATGGTGTCTTAATAGTGTCATGACAATGTTTGGCATTATTTATATTATTTGTATTAGGATAACTAAGCATGAATTTAACAAGAGTAATCCTAGGTAGAAATCATAAATTATATATATATTAGATGTAAATAAGCACGCAATATTATCTAACAATACCACTAGAAATGAAAATGTGATTTGTATGTTTAGTTTAAATGCATATTTTTATAAAATTCTATTTTAACTTAATTTGGCATAAAGTGCAGAATTTGCACAAAAACCTGGAAGTATAATTATTACTAAAAGGAAATTGTACATTTTTGTGCACTCAATTTTATAATTAAAAGTTGAGATAGCAGTTTATGTTTAAAGAATTTAGATAAAAATTAGCAGTGTGTTTGAACTCTAAATGTTATTTAGTATAGTACTCTGCAAGCACTATTTTCAAGTGTCTTGCGTCTCTCCTGTATAAGAGCAGTAAAAAGAAAATAAAGGTATTGAGGAGGTCAAGTCTGCCAAAATTCTGGCATAGATGGGGCAGCTTATCTCCATCTTTTACTGAGGAGCTATTATCAGTGTGTAGTTGCTGAAAAGGGTGAGGTGTGTGTGTGTGTGTTGTGTGTGTGTGCACGCGTGCGTGTGCAGTGCTGATTAAATTCCTAAGCTCTAGTAAATGACCTCACAGTCATACATACATGGGCAACACTCACTGAACTCTGGGTTTGTTTGTTTTTTAAGAATAAGGTAATTGGAGAAGGGTGATAAAGGTAGTTCTGATCATTTTTTAAATGTATACTGATAGAAAATTCTCAAGAGTTAGGGATCCTTAACTAAAAGGGAAGGCTAAAATACAAGAAGGAGAACACAGTTACCAAACATATTCTATGTAAAGTCCCTAGCAGACAGAGAAGCCTGTAATTAGAGTTCAGAACTTGGTTGCATTAGAGGTGAATGCCGGCACAAGGGTAGAGATTTTCTGTCTGTAATGTTTATGTGCTTTTTCTTGTGAATGCAAAATTAAGAAGCTAGATGATAAGATAAGCTTCCTAGACATGAGAATATTAGAAAAATTAGGAAGAGTGGTTCTAGCCAGTTTTTAAGCTGGATGAAGTGAACCATTGGCTCCCAGTCTTGAATGTTATTCTATTAGTTTAGATATTGTCCAAGCTATAACTATTTATCTTTACTGTTTCTTTTATTTTCACAGATAGTTTGCATTTTTCAATTCCATGTATGAGAACAAATTTAAAACTTAAACTTTCTACTTAGTTGAAAATGATAACTGGCAAATACAAAAATTTCTCATAATAGTCTTTGAATTGTGTGTGTCATTATGTACAATGTGTGTTCTATACTGTGGATAGGAGGGGTGGACAGCAAGCTTGGTGTAGTCTCTGCACTACAGAAGCTTGTTAATGGAGAGCTAAAGATGCACATATTAGATTACCTTTGAAATAGAAGACTGAGTTTGTAGTCTCAAAAACTGTGTTTCTAGATCTCTAAATAACCAGATCTTGAAATACTCAACTCCTATTCCCTTTTGGTCTAGTTCTCTAGGGTTAGGCAGCAGCAATACAACTTTCTCTGAGACATACTTGAGAAAGATTTTCTGGGGATCCTAGGTAGCTCTGACATTGCACAGTGATACTGTTGTCCTTTTCTTTGTTAGATACACAGAATTTACTGTTTTGCTTTGTTTAGTTTTGCTTCTTTCTTGTTCTTAAGTGTGTTTCACTAAGATCTGTGTCCTCCATCCAAGGAAAAATGTCAATCACAGTGATCAAGTTTCAGGGTCTGTGTATATAGATATATTATCCTTGTTAAACATCCCTTTTCTGTGAAATAGATTGCTTTTGTAATATTTATTTGACACTTGTTATTTGTTGTCTCATACGAGGAGAATATTTTTAAATTGATTTGTCAACCAGGCTTATTATTTCTGCTACACGGGAAAAGTAGTCATGTCACCTGCACCTTGAAACTTTCCAAGAGCTATTATCCCCACTTAGGGATTGTGTTCACAAGTATGTTCTATTCTCTGCTTCTCACACACTTTTTGTTCATTTTCTCTTCTTTTGCTTAGTGTAAGATTTGAGGTTTAGAAGTTATGCTCCCTAGAGAATATAGGGATGGATTTAATTAAGAGTCAGATGTGACCTGTCTGAGTCAATGTGATTTGTCTGAGTCAATAGGAAAGAAATGAACGATTTCTCAGTAGTAACAGAACTGTTCCTGGTGGATGTCAGACTTATAGGGTGTTATAAAGGAATGTTCATCTGACTTCTCTCAGAGTAGTGAGCTTTTCTCGAATTCTTGGCAATGTAGTGGAGACAGTTGGTACCATTTGTTTTTAAATCCAGTTTTTAGTTGATATTATCTTTATAATAAACATGTAAGGATTTATTTGTTTGCTTGGTTTTTTATGGCTTTTTATTTTCTCTCTAATCATCATTTTCCCACTTCACATTCTCTGGGTGGGAGAATATGGGTGAAGGCCCAGTTAGGCTGTGTACAACAGCAAACAATGACTGTGTCTGAAAGTAGAAGATGAAGGCAAACACACCCAAGGATGACAGGTACCATTTCCACATCACACCATGTCGTTTACATGCCAACACTCACACAGACTGCATAGATTTTTTTTTAATTACCTTAAATAACCAAGTTTGAAACATAATGTACTTTTCTTACATTTTCTGTGCACATTTTTATATACCGAACACACACACATTCATTCACAACACTTTCTTTTGCTGATATCTTTAAATTCTGGTCTGTGTACATTTAATAGCTGCATGGTTATTTGTGGATTTGTAGTATATTTGACCAGTCAGGTAGATATTTTTCTGTAAGTGAACTTTGTTGCATCCTTGCAACAAAGTATACTGATAATTTACAAAAGTAGAATTGAATCTAAGAATCTACATATTTTTAGACATGGAACTTGGTGCACAGACCTTGAAGCAGGAAGATTGCAATTTCAAGGCCGGCCTGAGCTATGTATTGACCTGTCTTAAAAAAATAAAAAAATAAAAATTTCAAACAAAGAATCTATACATTTTAAATATGTTAGGGAATGGTTATTCAGGAAGAAAAAAAAAAAGAAGGCAATGTATGTACTCTCTGAAAACGGTGAATGAAATTTCTTCTCCATTGACACTGGAGATTGCTATTTTAGAAATATTTGCTAGTTGTGTGGCTTATATGTTCTTTTATGTATGAAACATCTTATTTTGATAAGCAAACTATAGTGTTGAAGCTTTTTAAATATAATTAGTACTAATATATTAAAGGTATAATTGGTTTACATGAAATACTACTTAAATGTTTTTGTGCTTTTATTAAATAGAAGAGCCATATGAAAACAAAAATATTTGCATTTTGCAATTATTTCTGCTTTATAAGAGGATTCAGCATAGCATGTCTTCAGCAAATAGATCATTCTGTTTGGTTTTAATTTTTTTCTGGGATTTGAACTGTGGCTTACTCTTTAAAATAGATGGAAAAATAGAGTATAGGGTGATATATCAGTAGTCTCTGAATTATACTGTTTTGGAGTTTTAAAAAAATTATTGTTCAAAGGTTATATTTTACTTCCAAAATTTTAATTCATTCATTCACTAACTTAAATATAGTTTTATTATATTTTAATATATTTAAATCTTTATTTCAAAGAGGTCACCTCCTGGAAAATCAGGAATATAAAATAGGTAAATTGTTAAAGTTTAGTATCTAGCCAACAACTACAACAAAAACTAAGTTTGAGCAAAGGTGTAATGCACAAAAGCCTGTAAACCAGAGTTTAATCCCTGGAAGCTATGTAAAAGTGAAAGGTGAGAAGCAATACAACTAATGCACCGCATATACTCCTCCACACTAGTAGTAATAATAAGAATGTCTTTCAATTGAAGTGTTTGTATATTTTTAGGATACCATATGTTCCAGTTGGTATACTATATGTATACACTAATATATGTGTGTACATATATGTATGATATATATATATATGTGTGTGTGTGTGTGTGTGTGTGTGTGTGAATAAACATGTACATTAAAGCATACACTTTAAATATTAAGAGGTAATTTAATGGAGATAACTTCATTGAGGAAATAATACATTTGATGACATTTGAACTTTCAACAGGATCTATAGGTTTTTAAAAGACATAATCATGAGACTCAAAGAAGTCAGACTTTCAAGATAGATTTTTCAAAACTTGAACAAATAAAAAACCATGTTTAGCACTGTGGAACCTCAGCATGCTTAGGTCTGTGGAGTTCTGAGATGAGGACAGACTGAATTTAAGCCTGTATTGAAGTCATGGCTCTGTCAATAAGTTTATAATTTCAAGGAGTTTAGACCTCTTTGTGAACCTGTAGTCAGCAAATCTGAGGTCTGAATTTTCTCTAAATCTGTAACTTTTTGAATACAGACATACCAACAATGAAAAATTCCCCATCTGCCATCATGTGATGGATCACCGCAAGACATGGGTACATTACATTATAGATCATGTACAAGATGTGAAAAAGAAGTTTTATGTTCAGATTTGATACCCAAACCCAGTATCTCTTTGTATATTTGCAAATAATTGTAAAAATCTGAGAGGTAATATATATCTGGTTCCAAGCAATTTCATCTTAAGTGATACTCAGCCTGTGGCAGTGCCTCTCCAGCAAGCTCTTGTATTGATTATCCATGCTAATTCTGAAGGAGCTGTCCCGTTAAAGGGAGTTTGCTCACATTACTGTTATCAATGTGTTAGGAAAAAGTTTTAAAAATTTGCATTTGTCTGTCTGAAGTTTTCATCATGAATGTATATTAGAGTAATTATTTAACATTAACAAAAACTCTTTAGAAAAGATAATGTAATAAAAAGGCAAGAGTTTAGGTATTTGATGTCAGTCAGAGACGATTTGTTTTGATTTGTGGGTCTAGTTCTTAATTGTCATAAGCAAATTACATAATTTCTTACGTATATAAAACATACTTGCTAGTGGCAAAATTGCAATTAAATAACATAGGTGAAATGTTTGACATTGTTTAATTAGTTGTAGACATTTTAGTCCTTTTTTTTTTTTGTTGGACTGTGTAAACAGGATCACTTATAGATAAAGATTTGTTACAGTGTGTTGGACAGAGTGGAAGAACACTCACTGTGTGGGCTACCAGGAGGTGGTCCTTAAATTCACAGTCCTGATTCAGCATCCCTCGGGGATTACTTGTGTCTGACTACAAACAGTTTAGGCTTCAGTCAGAACCCAGCTACTAATTTCATAATTATTTAAAAGATGGCTCAGTGATTGAGAGCACTTAGTGACCTGGGTTTGCTTCCCAGGCCACACTATAAACTATAGTTTACAACCTTCCATAACTTCAGTTCCAAGGAATTGGGTTCCTTGTCTGGTCTCCTCCGACACCAGGCCCATGCGCTACACGTAAGTACATGTAGGAACTCATACATACAGAAAACAAAAATTCAATCTTTTTTACGGTCTTTAAAAAATAAATCACAAAAATGGAAATTATATTTGTTCTGTTTTGTAAACCAGCCTGCCCTAGAACTTCTGATTTTCCTGTCTTCTGCCTCCTGTGTGCAGGAATTTATCAGCCAGCGACACCATGCTCAGTCTTTTATTAATGTTTCCTAGCCCAATTTCATATAATGCAACCTCTCAAATTGTCACACAATCTTCATCCTGATCATTGATGAACCTTAAAATCACACATTAGTGTCCTCCATTTAAACACAGCACATTACACTTTCCCTTTGTCTTACCTTGTATTTGATGAGGTGTAAGAGAGATTATAAACAGGAGAGAGAAACAGTTCTGTGTTCTGTGGTATGAGGGTGCTAATGATATTTATTTGTTTTCAGCTCTTTTTCCCATATTATGTACACCTCAGGGCATTAAGCCTTTCTGTCCTGTGAAACAGAGATGATAATGTTTGTTGTAGCAAACTGTAGAAGTCATTGGTTAATTCATATGTATATGTGTACACACACACACACACACACACACTAAGATGTACTGTAATAAGATGGTACTGTTTTAAATAATAGGGTAAACGATTCAGGTTGTCTTTGTCTAGATTATATGCATTCCTAGAATTTATATAATTATATGTAATTCTAGAATTCATCTAGAGATGTATGAGCTTATTTTTAGAGTGGTATAGCTATATACAATGTTCTGGATTGTTTCTTCCCCTAAGATGAGTAGACATTGAGTTTATTAACCAGTAGCCAGTACATCCTCTATGTCTGTGTTCTGGTTCTAGTAGTAATTTAAATCAGTGAGTCAAAGTGATAGTAAAAGTGCAGTGGTTTTCTCTGGGTAATGAGTGGATCCAATTTAAAGGATAAAGGATGCACATGGTTAACACTAGTTATTTACTGGGCATTCATAGTTAACTGAACATATTTGGTATATTGTGTTTCCTAATAATTTTCTTTCAGAATGCTATATTAATTTTATTGGTTAAAAAGAAAAGGTTTAAACAAAAAACTAGCCAAATCTTTATCTCTATTATAATTTGATAGTATATAAGTTAATAACATTTTACTAATGAAAATTTGTGTTTCAAATGAAAAAATTAAATATGTTGCTCTCTCTATATATCCTATAGCCACTTCATGGCCTATTTCTGTTTCCTTTTTCTATAGATTTCGGAAGTTGATTGTAAAGATGCATTAGAAATGATCTGTAATTTAGAATCTGAGGGCGATGAGAAAAGCGCCCTTGTTTTATGTACTGCCTTTCTATCACGGCAGCTCCAGCAAGGAGATATGTACTGCGCTTGGTGAGTTGCTTTTCTCTTTTAAAGGAGATTTTGCTAAATATGAAAACAAAGGTCAGGTGGGGTGGTACACACATTCAGTCCTGTAACTCTGAGGGCAGAGGCAGGCTGATCTCTATGAGTTCCAAACTAGTCTGGTCTACATAGTGAGTTACAAGCCAGCCGAGGCCACCCTGTCTAAAAAGGAAACAAAAACAAAGATCACAAAGTAGATTTTAAGAATTTATATAATTTGGGTTTGTGTGTGTGTGTGTGTGTGTGTGTTTTGTGTGTGTTTTGTTTTTTTAAGATTTGTTTATCATGAATACAGTGTCCTATCTGTATATATGCCTGCACGCCGGAAGAGGGCACCAGATCTCACTACAGATAGTTATGAGCCACCATGTGGTTGCTGGGAATTGAACTCAGGTTACTTGGAAGAGCAATCAGTGCTCTTAACGTCTGAGCCATCTCTCCAGCCCCAATTTAGGAATTTTTCAAGACCCCTTTTCTTACCAAAACAAAAAGTATAAATTCAGGTATTCTGTGCAAGCTGGCTATCGAATAGTCATACTTTAATTTTAGAAACTCTGTAAAAAAAATACAATTAAAAAGGTTTACTCTATCAGAAGCTACTTATTTCAACTTGTTTTTACCATCCTGAGATTCAGGTATATATTTTGCACCTGCATATTATCTATTTTGAGTTACTTAGCACGAATATATGGAAGTGTAATTTATTTCATAGCTGTAGTGTCACAACTCTTGGCTGACTTCCTTGGTGTTCTCTTTTAAGTGCATGCTTCCTGATCTGATATATTCCCAAAACTTGTTATAATATACCTTTGGGAGGCTGCAGCTTATATTGTCTCCTGTTGACTTAAAAACCTTGATGGGGGGCTGGTGGGAGTAGGTGGGGGAGCTGGAAGAGGTATGGGTGGGGGAGAACTATGATTAGAATGTAAAGTGAAATTTTAAAATGGCAGAAAAAAAATTCTAACCTTAGATTACTGTTATCTGAGGCTAACTATTGTTTACACTCAGTAGCATTATTAGTCTGAAGAAAATTTGGCTTATAAATTTCTGGCATTTAAGAATATTTGCTGGGCATGCATGGCATGTGATGAATGTAGAATAGGCAAGATGAATAAATGGCTTTGTAATCAAATACATTTATGTTCATAGTTACTAAGTGTTTCTATGCAGTGGCTTCTTGTGAATAAAATTTAAATCTTTAATACAAAGGGGATTGCTCTAAAAGTCATGGATGGCGACACTGTGTTTATTAAGGATTTGGGGATCATAAGATAGTGTGAAAGTCAGTGATAATTAGGGGATCATTGTGACATTGGTTTAAAAAGACATCAATGTGGATTTTATATGATACTCAGATGCAGTCTGTTATCAACTCTGAAGGATAAACATGAAAAACTTCATGTTTAAAAAATGGTTTAAATACACAATTGGGAGCTGTTTGGAAGATGTATAGAGAGGACAATGTGGCATTGCAGCACTTAGACAAACACAAGAAAGCCAGAGAGGAATCGAACTAGGTAGCTGTAAAGACATCCTTATGTTTATGGCATGAGGTGATAGAAATGTAAAAGAAACAGTTCTCAATTTCAAGTATAACAAAAGTTTAAGAGGGCCTTTGGGTCAGTGATAATGATGCATTCAAGTAGAAATAGGAAGAATGGCAAATACCATTTTCAGTCATGGCTACCCATTGATTAGAGATAGGGTGCATCCTGAGAAATGTGTGCTTTGAAATCATTTGTCATTGAGAAGGCTACAGTGGTGTGCCTTATTAAGGTGGATAATGTTATAGATTCATTCAAACTGTATGTTTGAATGTTAATTGAAGTGCTGTCTTAGGATTCATGACTCTACTAAGGTTCAGGTTTGAAGATTCAAAATAGATGAGGTTTATAAAAAACTAGGTGAATGTGGCCAAATTTTACAGGCAGATCATGAGGTCCTCGATAAATGTTAAAATCCAGTAAGTGAGCAGTTCTGTGAGCAGTGAAGAGGACAGAGTTGTAAGGAGCTGGAAACTGAAGAAAACATTAGCAGAAGCTGGCATTGGAGAGAACATTTGCTGGAAATTTTGAAGCAGGAGGAAGTAAATGAAGGGTGGAAGAGAAATTGATACAGTGAGCACATTTATCATTTTATTTTCTGTGAAAACAGTACATTTAGATAAGCTTAAATTTTAATTATATATATATATTCTTTATGACACAGATGCATGTTTTCCTTCTGGGCTCTGTGTCATTATTGCCTCTTTTGTTCATCTGATAATGATAACTTGATAGGTAGATTTTAATTTAGAAGACCCATGCTTTATGGGGTGATAGTGTAAGGTTCTATCACTAAGGTACAGTGATTTTAATCCCTATGCCTTGTTAGGTATTGGTATTTATATTTTTATATTACATAGTTTAAAGTCCAAATGTGACTCAAAGATTATCATTATATAACTTTTTTAAGTATTAGATATTTTCTTACTAAAAGAGTGCTACTCTGAGATTGAAAAATACTAACAATAAAGTAAAAAACTGCATCTGATTTCTATTTGATTTTCAGAAATTCAGGGTATAGATTTGTCTTGTGTTTAGGCATAATTCTATCTATAGAATTAGAATCTAAAGTCAACTTTAATTTCAAATGAAATGGCTGGATGGATATACTCCATGATTATTCTATGATTATTGCATTACTCCTTCTACTCACCCTTCTCTCTTTCTTTCTTTCCTTGTTTCTTTCTTTCTTTATTCATTCATTCACTCACTCACTCACTCACTCACTCACTCATTTATTTATTTATTTATTTATTTATTTATTTATTTATTTATTTATTTATTTATTTATTTAAGGGAACTCACTCTGTTTTGGAGTAAATTGCAGCAGAGGGTAGAACCATCGATACAAGTGTACCTTGAGAGGTGTCGTCAACTTTCTTTGTTAACGAAGACTGTGTATCACATTTTCTTCCTGATTAAAGTCATTAATTCAGAGGTAAGAATAATCAAAGTATCTTCCCTTAATTTAAATTGTATAAATCATCTTTAATAAGCTCTTAACTTGTGTTATTTTTTATACTTCCTTCAGTGATTTCTTTTCTTCTTTCATTTTTGTGCTTTGGGTCTTGATTTTCCTTATTAATCTTTTGATTAATGAGGACTAATGATTTGATTTAAAGAAGCCTAAAATGCTGGGGTCCAGCCTTGGCCCAGGTCCTGAGGCAGGGCAGGGTCATTGGTACAAGGAAAAATTTTGACCACCATGTTGATGGCTCCAAATGTCTCCAGTCATCTTAGTTTAGTTTTTTTTCTTACCAGGGTTACATGAATAGCTTTAGTATTGGCGTACTTTTGACTTTTACGAAAGACATCATATTTTAAGGAATATATCATAATCATTATGAAAGCCATTGTTGTTCCCCTTTATGCTCCCCCAAATGCACTTCCCACTCTTTCCATAACTTATTTTACACATAGGGTTCAATATTCTTGCAGGCTTAACTAAATATAGAGGCAGACATATCACACTCTCATGACACTATGTGACCTGGCTGCTACTTGCAGTTCCAAAGTTAAAAAGTAATGGCCATGGGCACAATGCTTTAAAGACAACAATATCCAAGCCCAGACAATTATTTCATGTCTGCAAGATATGCTTTTATCCAGTTCCCATTTCTACAAAAGGGTCCCATGTCTCAGTCTCTCTGTAAAAGGCAGACTTTGATAAGGCACCCTTTTCTCATCCCACTAAACCATACATCTTTCACCAATATAAGCTCCTGTGTGTGCTAAAAGATGGATCTTTCCATCCCATATTTTACATTGTGTTATTTCCCCATTAGAGCATACTAGATCCTACCATTTATTTTATATGTTTGGTTTCTAGGCAACTTACGCTTAACAGTTGGTACTACGTGTATTCCTGAGGCTATTTTCCTATTCTTTCTATGTATACCTTACTCCATTCCAGAACTGTGAGACCTGGTTAATGTGCCAAGTGTTGTTTTCTTATATATACTTTTCTATATTGAGTCAGAAAAGTTCCCAGGATTAGGAATTGTAGTTAGTAATTCCAGATAAGAGATTTGAGAGACATTAGTCCCCTGCTGAAACTTATGGGAAAGTACTCAAGAAAGAACAGAATTTTTTAGGGGAAATTACAGTTATTGCATTTGACACTGATAAACTAAAAACCACCCAAAGAATAACCAATATAATGAGAGAGAAAAGAGCCTACAAGCTGCATTGTTTTTACAAATTGCTACACTGTTCCATGGATTACTACTGGTCCTTGCCAAGTGAAAATCTGTTTCCACAGGTGTGTTGCCCCAAGGAAACCCATTGGACAGGTAGTCATTATGCCAATCTGAGAGTAGGCTGCATGGCTCCCAACACTAAAAGTTCTATCAGGGTCTGCAAGAATGCACAGTAGATGACAGCTAATATAAAGTTGGCCCACCAGATGAATAATTATCTGATCTGATGGAGGATAAACTCATAAGCAAGGTTTATGAGACTGTTGCCTATGAATCACAGACTGATTCTGTCTGCAGTTCTCCTGTGTGCTACCAAATACCCCTAAAAATGGCCATGGGACTCTTCCCACAGCTGTTGGCAGTATGTTCCTCCTTTATTGGGGACTGTTCCTGTGAATCAACAGAAGGATGACTTCTTCCTATACTGTGTAATTCTGGTGAATAAAATATGCCTCAATAGTTAAACCTTTGTGCCACAAAATGGTGAGAGACTTAGAAGTCTATTTCCCATTATTAGCTAGCTGACATGGCAATTCAGTACAGTTAACTAAACTGAGTGTCTCTGAACCCATCGTAAATTAAACTTTCACAGATTATACACAAGGACAGAATTGCAGGTGTCTAGTTTGTTCATGCTAAGTCTTTTAGAGACAAAAGCGGTCTAAAGCTGCTATGCCATCTTCTGTTGCCAGGTCTAGCTGATAACACAGAGCACTCCCTACTCATATTCTAATGTCAAGATCTTAGGCTCAGCTAACTGTTTATGTTTAAGTCCTGAAATGTATGTGAGTAACAGAAAAAAGCAATTAACCACTTAACCAAGTTTGGAGAGAAACAACTTTATGCCCAGATAATAGTAAGAAAGGCTTCGCATATGGCCAGGACTGCAGAGGATGGTCTGGCCTCAAGACTTAAATGAATACTTGCATGCTTCTCTCCTGTAATTCCCTCCTTGTGCCCTGGGGCTGTATGCAGGATAAGAAAATACAGAACTCTCTTTTACAGCTGCCCATTAATCAGAAAGCTGACAACTTTATCTCTAGTGTATCCCCTATCCTTAACTCAAGGAATGCATTGTGACCCTGAGAAATAGCCTTTGTAACTTTTTATTGCCTGAAGTTTGTTGTTAAATGTGTATATAAGTTGTGTGAACAAAGAAGCAAAAGAGAACTGGGAAGGATACAAAGCTTGACCTTCTGATAGTGTATGTGAGTCTTTCCCCCTCAGATAGATAGGAAAATTTCCTAAGCTCCTCTACTCTGAAGGCATTCTTTTCTGCAACCCTGGTGCAGTTCTGAGAGCTGGCTGTAGTAAAGTTCATTTGAAACAAAAGACTTCCTCCTACCATCTATGTAATATTTGCCATTTTTTCCTTCAGTTTCCTAGAATGTGTCACATACTACTTTGGTAGGTTAGCTCTATGGAAGTTTAGAAAGTCTGAAAAGGAATGTAGAAACCATTCTGTTGCTGACAGTAAGTTATCATATTTTGTCTTAAAAAAAAAAAAAAGCCTGTTATAACACAACCACGAATACTTGATAGAATATCATTGAATTTACATGAACATAAATAAAATACCTCTCCCGTTAGGATTTAACAAGAAAAAAAGAAAAAGAAAAAAACCTAATTAATAACTGTAGCAAGAAGCTTGCACTAAGAAGAGGCTAGGCTGGAGATCAGTTGGTAGAGTGCTTGCCCTAGCATTCAGTGAGCCCTGGGTTTGATCCCCAGCAAGTACTATGTAGACCAGAAATGGTAGTACACATATATAGTCCCAATTCAGACTTATCTATGGCTACATAGTTCAGTGCCAGCTTGTGATGTGTGAGATCCTAGAGATCCTGTGTCAGGGAGAAGAAGGAAGAGCGGATGAGAGGTAGAGGGGTGGGGGGGGGGAAGCTTGAACTGATTTGTATACAGTGTATTGATACTTAAAATAACTGTATAATTCAGATTTCCATGTCTATTTAGAGACCAGAGATGGCTATACAGTGATCAGATTATGTGTTGAGACCTCTCAAATTAGGGAGTGAGATCTGAATTCTTTCCTCTTCTACACCCACACACAACTCTGAACCCTGTGAAGTACCACTATCTTATTGAGAAATAGACAAGAAAAATATAATCATGGATGATAGAGAGCCTCAGATAATGCTCAGCTGGATTCCAGGTTAAAAGGTGACTCTTTCCCTAAGAAATCACAACTATGACATGGTTGCAGAAGCAGATACAGAACTGCTTTGAAGGGACACATCAATACAAGAGTCTCATAAAAAGCTCATCAAGGCTTACAAATTACAAAAACAAGAACGCTTGTTTCATCCTACTGGTTGTTTGTTTTTGACACATAGTCTCATGTAGCCCAAGCTAGCCTTGAATTTCCTTTGTAGTCAAGGATGACCTTAAACTGCCTTTTGTGAGTAAATGTTAGCAGGTAGGAAGATAGAATTGAACATGAAAGCATAAAAGTCATAAACTACATATAAAGACATGAACAAAAAAGTCTGAAATAATTTCGTCATAGTAGATTGGGGCTGGAGGAAAGGTTTAAAGGTGAAAAACACATTGTTCTTGTGAATGACCTACGCTGGGTTGCCAGCACCCACACAAGGCAACTCACAATCACCTAACTCCACTTCTAGGGAATCCAATGCCTCTAGTTTTTACTGGTACCTGCAACTCATGTGTCCAGACACATAATTAAAAATAATGAAATTAATAGAGGCCTAGAGAGATAACTCAGTGGCTAAGAGCACCAGCTGCTCTTTGATTTGATTCCCAGCACCCAGCTAGTAGCTTACAAACATCTGTAAATCTAGTCTCAGGAACTGATGCCCCCTTCAGGAGCATATGCAGAAAAGTACATTTTAAAAAAAGAACAGTAAAAAGAGTAACTAGATTAACTGTCTAGTAGTATGAATAATGTAAGTATGAATAAATATTATATATGAAAAGGCACCAAATAGTAAAGCATGAATTACATTGATTGTCTTAGTTTGGGGTTCTATTGTTGTGAATAGACACTATGACTGTGGCACCTCTTAAAAAGGAAACTATTTAGTTGGGGCTAGCTTAGAATTCAGAGCTTTAGCCCATCATCATCACCATCACTATCATCATCATCATCGTGGGACATGGCTGCATGGGGACAGATATGGCCTAGAGTAGTAGCTGAGGCAACAGTAAGTGGTCTGAGACATTGGGTGGTATCTTGAGCATACATGAGACCTCATAGCCTGCCCCCACAGTGACCCTTTCTCCAACAAAGCCACACCTAATACTGCCACTACCATTGAGCTTATGAGGGCCAGTTACATCCAAACCACCACACTATTAAACAGTGATACTATATTAAATGATGAGGTTTTAAACAAGTCAGAACTTTTGGAAATGTAGAAACATAGTAATTGAAAATTTTAAAACATTGTAGGTAGAGTAGAGAAATTATATGTAGATATGTAGGTGAAAAAACTGATAAGCAGATGTTGCCCATTTGAGCCCACACATTTACCAAAGAGATCAGGACCTTGTCACTGAGCTCTATTCCTAGCCTTGTGTTACTGATTTTTTTTTTTTTTTTAAGATAAGTTGTATAGGAATTCAGTTCATTTCTATTTAAATGTATACAGAAGATATCTTCTAAAGGTATTATCAATATATAGAACTAAACATTCAAAATGACAATGGGTTATTTTAATTTGTACAAATTCTCTTGAAAGGTGAAATAAAAAATAAAACCCACTACTCCATCCTTCTTTAAAAGTGCCTTTCATTACCTTTATTTGGTCATTAAGTCTTAATATAGTTTTACATTTACTTTGTCCTGAATAATTTCTCTTTCAGGAATATAAACAAATCACATCTTTGTGCTTTCTAGTTCTTCCTCTGTATATCAGCTTTGTTATGTAAACAGTTAAAAGTAAACTGAAATAAGTTTCCTAGGATATTACTGTGTAGTTTTCATAGTCAGCGTGTGTTACTATTTACTGTCTCACTTAGTCAACAGCATGGCAGAGCAGAAGGAACTGTGAACTAGAAGGTTAGCTAGGTATCAATCTTGCCTCACTACTGACTACTCTTAGCAGCTTAACCACTGTGTGCTTCAATTAAATACAATTTCTCAATTAATTTCAATTTAATTTCTCAAACGAATCAAAGGAATAGGGTAAAAGTAACGCTACCTTTATCCTTACTCCTTCCTTTTAAGGAGGCCATGTTGCTAGGCTTTATGTTGACTAGAGCTTCTCTGTCTATGAAGCCTGCCATATTTTATGTGCCCAGTGGTCCTTCATAATAATATAACACAGACAGTCGATAATAATATAACACAGGCAGTGTACTTTGATTTGTTAAGACAGGATCTCATATAACCCAGGCTGGCCTGGAATTTGATATGCAAGTAAAGATGACTACCTTCCAAGTGCTTGGATTTCACATGTGCTTTATATCCAGCAGTGTAGTTTGGTATATCTTTATTCATGTGGTATAGTTTTTCTCACATTCCTTTAAGTTAGAGTTGAAAATTATAGCCCTTCCCTAAAGATTTCATGATCTGTTGATGGAGGGAGACACATGAATAATTGCAGTGTATTCTATAGACCTTTCTACTACATTGTAATGTTGGTTAAATAGTGGCTTATAAAATAGCTGCTAACGGGCTGGAGAGATGGCTCAGCTGTTAAAGGCTAGGCTCACAACCAAAAACATAAAATAGCTGCTAAGTAAATGACACCAGTGAGTTGTCTAACCCACTTATCTGTGTTAATACTCAAGTAGTCTTAAACACAAAGAGAGGAGAGAAAGTTCATATTCACAGAAAAGCATAATAAATGGTATCAAGGCAAATGAAGCAGTGAAATATTTGAGAAACTATGGTTAGCTTCTTGAAAGCACAATTTTTTTTCTTTTTCTTTCTTTTTTTTTTTTTAAATACATTTGTGCTGGATAATGTAGATTAACTTTGCCTGTTTTTGTTTGTTTCACAGACTGAAGGGGCTGGACTTGCTACTTGCATAGAATTATGTGTAAAAGCTCTTCGCTTGGAATCTGCAGAAAATACTGAAGTGAAAATATCAGTTTGCAAGACCATTTCATGTTTGTTGCCTGATGATCTAGAAGTGAAACGTGCTTGTCAACTAAGTGAATTTCTTATTGAGCCTACAGTAGATGCATATTATGCTGTGGAAATGTTATACAACCAGCCGGACCAGAAATACGATGAAGAGAATCTTCCTATACCAAATTCTTTACGCTGTGAGCTCTTACTTGTTTTGAAAACTCAATGGCCCTTTGATCCAGAATTTTGGGATTGGAAAACCTTAAAACGACAATGTCTTGCACTAATGGGTGAAGAGGCATCTATTGTGTCTTCAATTGATGAATTGAATGACTGTGAAGTGTATGAAAAAGTAGATTACCAAGACGAAAGCAGAGAGACATCTGTGAATGGTCTTTCTGGTGGACTTGGTATTAATTCTGACCTGCTGATGGATACTGGTGATGAAAAGCAAAAGAAGAAGGAGATAAAACAATTAAAAGAGAGGGGTTTTATATCTGCTAGATTTAGGAATTGGCAAGCATACATGCAGTATTGTGTGCTATGTGACAAAGAATTCCTTGGACACAGAATAGTACGGCATGCTCAAAAACATTACAAAGACGGGATTTACAGCTGTCCCATATGCGCAAAGAATTTTAATTCTAAGGAAACTTTTGTCCCTCATGTTACACTGCATGTTAAACAGTCTAGTAAAGAGAGATTAGCGGCTATGAAGCCATTAAGAAGATTGGGAAGACCTCCTAAAATCACAGCCCCCCATGAAAGTCAAAAGACTAACACTAATACTGTGGCTAAACAGGAGCAGCGACCCATAAAAAAGAATAGTCTCTATTCAACAGATTTCATAGTGTTTAATGACAATGATGGTTCAGATGATGAGAATGATGACAAAGATAAGTCTTATGAGCCAGAGGTGATCCCTGTCCAGAAACCAGTACCTGTTAATGAATTTAATTGCCCTGTAACTTTCTGTAAAAAAGGCTTTAAGTACTTCAAAAATTTAATTGCTCATGTAAAAGGTCATAAGGATAATGAAGATGCCAAACGCTTTCTTGAAATGCAAAGCAAAAAGGTAATTTGCCAGTACTGTAGACGACATTTTGTAAGTGTCACTCATCTCAATGATCATTTACAAATGCACTGTGGCAGTAAGCCGTATATATGTATACAGATGAAATGTAAGGCTGGTTTTAACAGTTATGCAGAGCTATTAGCCCACCGAAAGGAGCATCAAGTCTTTAGAGCAAAGTGCTTGTTTCCAAAATGTGGCAGAATTTTTTCACAAGCTTATTTACTGTATGATCATGAAGCACAACATTATAACACCTATACTTGTAAGTTTACAGGTTGTGGTAAAGTTTACCGTTCTCAGAGTGAGATGGAAAAGCATGTGGATGATCACAGTGCTCCTGAGAAAATGCTGTCTCCTGAAGACCAACTTCATTCATCTGGAAACGATGTGGCTCAGAACACAGAAGGAAATACTGGGGAAGAAAGAGCAGTGCATCCTCCAGAGAGTAGCATTGAGAAGAGCGTGGGAGCAGACAGAAGTGATGATTGGAATAAAAGCCAAGCAGAATCAGTTGCAAATAAACCAGGCCAGCTCTCTGCCTCTGAACTCAGGCAAGCTAACATACCATTGTTAAATGGGCTGGAAAACTCTGATAATACTGGTGTTCTTCAGACCAATGAAGTAGCTGTGTCCATTAAGGTATCTCTCAATCATGGGATTGAGGATGACTTTGGAAAGCCAGAAAATCTTACTGTGGAAGGCAATGGTGAGCCACTGGTGACAGATTTGCATAAAACAGGTGAAGGTGTTGCTGTTGGTTTGTGTCATCCAAGGCTCCAAGAGCAGAAAGAGCACCTAAGTGAAGCCCAGATTGCTCAGAATCCTTTAGCACATGCAGATTCACTGAAGATGGGTGACCTTAACCCACAGACCTTAGAAAGACAGGTGAACAGTCTGATGACGTTCTCTATACAAAATCAGGCAGGACTCGAAGATAGTCCACAAACTTCCAAGTGTGAATGTGGAGGTGATGCGAAGACATCATCCAGCCTTTACGATTTACCTCTTAAGACACTAGAAAGTATTGCATTTGTTCCACCACAGCTAAGCCTGAACACTTCACTGGGAGCTCCAGCAGTACCTCCAAAAACTCCAGTTCAGAGATTCAGCTGCCAGGTTGAGGGATGTACTCGAACATATAACTCCTCACAGAGTATTGGAAAACACATGAAAACAGCACACCCTGACCAATATGCTGCCTTTAAAATGCAGCGCAAAACTAAAAAAGGTCAGAAATCTAACAACTTAAATACACCAAATCATGGAAAGTGTGTTTTTCTTTTGCCATCCCAAGTGAGCAGCTCTAATCATGCTTTTTTTACACCACAGACCAAAGCCAATGGGAACCCTGCCTGTTCAGCCCAGTTGCAGCATGTCTCGCCTTCCATTTTTCCATCTCATTTAGCAAGTGTATCCACTCCATTGTTACCCTCAGTGGAAAGTGTCCTAAGTCCAAACATACCTTCTCAGGATAAGCATGGACAAGATGCTATATTATGTTCACAAATGGAAAATTTGTCTAATACTACCTTGCCAACCCAAATGGAAGATCTAACCAAAACAGTTTTGCCTTTGAATATTGACAGCGGCTCAGATCCTTTCCTTCCTTTACCTACAGAAAATAGCTCTCTCTTCCCTTCACCAGCAAACAGTGAAAATAATTCTGTTTTCTCCCAACTGGAAAATAGTACAAGTCATTATCCCTCGCAGACGGAAGGAAACATGACTTCCTCCTTTCTAAAAGGAGGTGGTAGTGAAGATGGTGTTTTTGCCTCACAAGTGAATATTGCAGATGACTTTAATAGCACCAATGCCCAGCAGTCTGCATCTAAGAAAGTAAAAAAAGACCGTGGCCGAGGCCCGAATGGGAAGGAAAGAAAACCCAAGCACAACAAAAGGGCTAAATGGCCTGCGATTATCAGAGATGGGAAATTTATCTGCAGTAGGTGTTTCAGGGCTTTCTCGAACCCCAGGTCCCTGGGTGGACACCTGTCTAAACGGTCTTTCTGTAAACCACTGGATGGAGCAGAAATTGCTCAGGAACTTTTACAGAGTAACAGTGAGCCTTCCCTTCTGGCCAACATGATTCTTTCCACAAGTGCAGCAAATATGCAACAGCCGCATCAGTCTACTTTTAATCCAGAAGCATGTTTTAAAGATCCATCATTCCGGCACCTTCTTTCTGTGGAAAACCGCTCGTCATTTTTATCAAGTTCATTTCCTAGATGTGACGTGAGTAACTTTAATACCAGTGCTAGTCAGGAAGGCAGTGAAATTATTAAACAGGCTTTAGAAACAGCTGGTATTCCCAGCACATTTGAGAGTGCTGAAATGATTTCTCAGGTTGTTCCTGTAGCCAGGGACTCCGATGGAGCACAAGTAAGTGCAACAGGGATGCCAGCACCACCTGTGACACCCCTGTTACAGACTGCTTGCCACCCAGACACCTCACCAACAAACCAGGATAAAACACCCAATTCCAAAACTTCCGCCATCAAGGAATGTAACAATTTGCCTATCTTTACAACAAATGATTTACTGCTAAAGACTATTGAAAATGCTTTGTGCTCTAATTCATTCACTGATTCTACTGAGCCTTCGCAAAATTTTACCAATAGTAACACACATGTTTCTGTTATAAGTGGTCCTCAAAATACAAGACCCAGTCCTTTGAATAAAAAAGGAAATAGTGCATCCAAGAGAAGAAAAAAAGTTGCTCCTCCAGTAATTGTAGCTAATGCTTCCCAAAATGTGGTACCAACTAACTTAACAATGGAACTCACAGCAAAAAACCTTAAGGTCCCTGATACCAACATTAGTTCAGAAGTAATTCCAAATTGTGAACCTGAGGTTTTGGTGGAAAATCTCACACAGAAATTAAATAACATTGACAATCATGTGTTTGTAACTGATGTAAAAGAGAACTTTAAAGCTAATCTTGAACCACACACAGTGTTATCCCCTCTAACATTAAAAACTGAAAACGGTGATTCCAGAATGATGACTTTGAGTTCATGCACATCAGTGAATTCTGATTTGCAGGTTTCTGAAGACAATGTTATACAGAACTTTGAAAAGACTCTTGAGATTATTAAAACTGCTATGAATTCTCAATTACTTGAGGTAAAAAGTGGATCTCAGGGTACTGGTGAGATACCTCAGAATGCTCAGATAAATTACAGCATGCCACTTCCTTCAGTAAACCCTATCCTAGAAAACAAGTTACCTGATTCTTCTCAGTGTTCCTCTTTCCTAACTGTAATGTCAACAAAAAGTAACATTCCTCAGTCAGAAGCATTGCAAAAGGAGGATCAAATTCAGGACATTTTAGAAGGTTTGCAAAACTTAAAGTTAGAAACTGACCTCTCCACTTCAGCTTCCCAGTGTATGCTAGCAAACAAAACAGTAACATTGCCCCCTACTCCTACTAAATCGACTGCAAATATTGCAGTCCAGCCAGCTTCTGAAATGATACATATCCAGCTTAATGACAGAGTTAATAAGCCCTTTGTGTGTCAAAATCAAGGCTGTAACTACAGTGCCATGACAAAGGATGCCCTGTTCAAACACTATGGTAAGATCCACCAGTACACTCCAGAGATGATTCTTGAAATTAAGAAGAACCAGTTAAAATTTGCTCCATTTAAATGTGTAGTACCTACATGTACCAAAACATTTACAAGAAATTCTAATCTCCGGGCACACTGTCAGTTGGTCCATCATTTTACAACAGAAGAAATGGTGAAGTTAAAAATAAAAAGGCCATATGGAAGAAAATCTCAAAGTGAAAATTTGTCAGCTCCACAAATTACTCAAGTGAAGAAACAGCCACTCATCGCAGAGGAAATGAAAACAGACTTACAGCCTGCTGTAGAGTTGCCACCAGTGACAGATGACGCCCTTGGCAATGTAGCAGTAATTTCAGAAAAACAACTTACAGAAAAAAAAAGTCCTGAGAAACCAGAAAGTTCTTCACAACCTGTCACAGTCACTGCTGAACCATATAATACAAATCTCATAAATCTGAAAACCAAAGGAAGGAAAATTAAGAAGCATAGAAAAGAAAAGGAAGAAAAAAGAGAGAAAAACCCAGTCTCCCAGTCCAATGAACTTCCAGCAAGATACAGTCCATACAGACCTTACTGCTGTGTTCACCAGGGATGTTTTGCTGCATTTACAATACAGCAGAACTTGATTCTTCATTACCAGGCTGTACATAAGTCAAATCTTCCTACATTTTCTGCAGAGGTTGAAGAGGAAAGTGAAGTTGGCAGAGAAAGTGAAGAAACTGAAACTAAACAATCAATGAAAGAATTTCGGTGTCAGGTGAGTGACTGTTCTAGAATTTTTCAAGCAATTACTGGCCTAATACAGCACTACATGAAACTTCATGAAATGACCCCTGAGGAAATTGAAAGCATGACTGCTGCTGTGGATGTTGGCAAATTTCCCTGTGACCAGTTAGAGTGTAAATCTTCTTTTACAACATATCTGAGCTATGTTGTTCATCTTGAGGTAGATCATGGAATTGGAACAAGGACAGGTAAAACAGAAGAAGATGGCATATTCAAGTGTGACTGTGAAGGATGTGACCGGATATATGCAACTCGGTCTAATCTCCTCCGACACATCTTTAATAAGCATAATGACAAACATAAGGCTCACCTGATTCGGCCAAGAAAATTAACTGGGCAGGAAAATATATCAAGTAAGGCAAACCAAGAAAAATCAAAGTCTAAACATCGGGTAACAAAACACAGCAGATCTGGAAAAGAAGGAATAAAAATACCTAAGACCAAACGAAAGAAAAAAAGTAATTTTGAAGCCAAAAGTGCAAAAGTTGTGGAGATTGAAGAAAATAAGCCTTATTCTCTAAAACGTGGAAAGCATGTATATTCCATAAAGGCTAGAAATGATGCTTTGTCAGAGTGTACAAGCAAATTTGTGACACAGTATCCATGTATGATAAAGGGGTGTACTTCTGTTGTTACAAGTGAGAGCAATATAATTAGACATTATAAGTGCCATAAATTGTCCAAAGCATTTACATCACAACATCGCAATATTCTTATTGTCTTTAAGCGATATGGCAACCCACAAGGAAAGGAAACTTCTGAGCAAGAGGATAGTAAAGATGATATAAAAGATACTGACACATTTGTGTTAGAGAAGAATGATAATTCAAAAACAGCTACCATTCCACAGGAAGAAGGTATAAAAGGTGAAAAAGATGAAATGGATGAGCTGACCGAATTATTTATTACAAAGTTAATAAATGAAGATAGCACAAATGTAGAAACTCAAGCTAATACTACTTTAAAGGTAAATAATGATTTTCAGGAAAATAATTCCTGCCTATCAGAAAAACAAAAGGCAAGCAATTTGAAGAGAGTTCATAAAGAAAAAAGCACTGTGCAAAATAAAAAAAGAAAGGTTGATAAAACTGAGCCAGATTTATCGTTGGTGGTAAATAATGCACACAAGGATGAAGAGACTGCTGTGGCAGTTCAAACCACCGAGGAGCATCCTTCATCCTTCGACTGGAGCTCCTTCAAACCAATGGGATTTGAAGTGTCGTTCCTTAAGTTTCTTGAAGAATCTGCAGTGAAGCAGAAGAAAAATACTGACAGAGACCACTCAAGTGGTGGATCTAAGAGAGGTTCTCATTCACATTCAAGGAGAAATGTTGATAAGACCTCTGTGACCGGTGGAAATCATGCCTGTTCTTGTAAAGAAAGTGAACTCTTTGTGCAGTTTGCCAATCCCTCCAAGCTTCCATGCAGTGAGAATGTAAAAATTGTTTTAGACAAGACTCTTAAAGATTGCACTGAGCTTGTCCTAAAACAGCTTCAGGAAATGAAACCTACTGTCAGCCTAAAAAAACTTGAAGTACTATCAAATGACCCAGATAGGACTGTTGTGAAAGAAGTCGGTATAGGTAAAGCCACAGGCCGAGGGCAGTACTGATAGATGTACTATAAATACATATCATTTGTAGTTTTATTTTAAATAGAAAGCCATCAAGCATGCTGTAATTGTGAGCTTTTTAATTTGTTGACATGAATTAACCTAGCTTTAAAAAATGAGGGGAAAAAAAAAAGCCATGACATTTGTCATGTAGAACTTTATTTTATCCCTATGGGACTTGAGCAAAATCAATACTTCAGTTATTGTAAATAATTGAGTTAAGCCTCAAATTTCTGTCACCCAGTTGTCCTTTCCATGAACTATACTGAATTAATTATCTGTGTGATTGGTATCTTTTCAGCAGATCACCACTTATGTATAGCAGTACTCTTTATTTGTAGATAGATTTTTGTATATATTTATTATTGTAAATCATTTGCTGCCACCAGCAGTCTGTAAGTCTAAATGAGTAAATGATACATTTATATTTGCAATTTTAATTTTAACAAAGTGATCAAGTTTTTAAACTTTTATTGTTTTAAATTAAGAACTTTTTGAACTAAAACTAGAAACTGCCATAGTTAATTTTTTTTTAACATAAAACATTTACAAGCTGATGTCAAAGTGGTTCGCACTGTAGGCACATTACAAGACTCTGCTTTGTGAGTTTGCCATCCTCCATTCTTGGATGGTATTCATGTGAAATTCGAGCAGATTCTTTAGTAGTTTCAGATAGCTTCAGGTTTGTGTTTTTTGTTTTGTTTTTTTCTTTTTCCATTGCTTCTAATTGGATATAGTTATTATGAGTCCATGAAATGTAATGGAAATGTGAATAAAGACTTTACTACATTGAAGCTTCTAAACATTGGTATTTTAAAAAATCCTTTGTCAATGTGATAGAAACTAGTAGTGGAACGTGTAAATATTCAAGGTGGTGGTTTGTCAAGTAGCCCAGTATTGCCTTAAATAAAATCACATTTCAGTTCTTCTTTTGTATGTGATCTTATAAAGATTTTTTTCTTCCCATTTTCTGAGATTTATGGATGGTGTATAGCTTTAAACTGTATAAACTTTTGTGGAAAGAATTTTCTTAGACATTTTATAAATTTTAAAATTGGTATCATCAAATTGAGCCCATCTTGTGTTTATAAAATACAAGAATCCCTAACATTTATAGTTATATAGATTTAACACTTTCTATAAGGAAGTCATATGTTTTGATTTTACTATTTATAGGCCTTAGGTTGTACAGATTGTATTTTTCACATTGTCTAATGATACTATTTTCATTAGCTTAGCCTTCAAGAACAGTATTAGTCATGGTTGATGATTTGATCACTCAGTATCTAACTCTAGCTCAGCTTTATTCACCAACCTATGCTGGAAGGGAGCAGTTATCCCTGGAGCACTGACAGCCTCGTGGGAAGCACAGCTAACGCCGGTACTGGAAACAAGCAAGGCATCCTGGGAATAGTTACTTCCATTTTTGTTTGCCATAATTGTTGTTTTGTTTTCTTTTGTCCGACACATTATGAAGCAGTTACATTCAAAGTGTTAGCCTGAGCTGTGGTGTTGTGGTCATATGGATGTGTGTATCACCTGTACAGCATCAGACTTGCAGGAGAAATGAATCACTTACCTGAAATTACTGGGACTCTGAATAAATAAGCATGGTGAAGGAATGAACTTAATTGCTTTTGGAAACTTTAAAGATTTATTATTAAAACATTATAGTTTTATTTGGGGGACTTAGTGAGTTGTGTTGAGTAGTTGGTTTTACCTTAAGGTTTCTTTTCAGTATGCATAAAACTTGACACATTAAAATCCTTACCATTTGGTAAGCCCACTGTTATTTATTAATGTTAAAATAAAGGTGGTTTTCATGGGTGATTTATATTTTTTTAAACAACTGAATAATTGTTTTGTTCATGGGATGTTTCCTTATAGTTCTCTTAGGAGCCCTCCTAACTCTTACAGATGGAACCTTAGCTTAACTGACTGACAGAATGCAGCAGTAGGGAGGTTTGTCGCCAGTCATTGTAAGTTACACTGTAGCATGAAAATGCCAGTGCAGAGCCAGGGATTGTGGTCCACATATATGATTCTGGTCTTCAGAAGTGCCTCAGAACCCAGGCCAGCCTGAGCCACAGAACAAGCGCCTGTCTGCCAAAACAACGGTAAAGACAACAAGGAGGAGAGTATCAGCAGAGTGTGCATTTCTTTCCTGGTTAGAATATTGACCACTAGACATTTCTTCAGCTATCTATTATTTTCAGAGAAAGAGCTTGCTAACATTGGGTGGTATTTATTTATTTATTTTATAGGTAGTGAATGCTAAAATAATTGAGTGGAGTTTTTTTTTAACGTGAAACATGAAATTATGAAGCAAAGTTAAATTTACAGAATAACATGCTGGTAAAGCTGACATGGAGTATGTCTCGCTATTAACAAAGTGGTTTTTTTTCTTAGTCTGCTCTTTTTTTTTTTTTTTTTTAAATTCAAGACAGGGTTTCTATGTGTAGCCATGGCTGTCCTGGAACTCACTTTGTAGACCAGGCTGGCCTTGAATTTAAAGAGATCCACCTTTCTCTGCCTCTGAGTACTGAGATTAAAGGTGTGAGCCACCATACCTATCCTCAATCTGTTCTTAAAATATCTTTTTTCTACAACCTAAATTTAAGTTTCATCATTAAAGACAAAACTTTTTTTCCCCCTCTCTAAATACCAAAGATTTTAATACAGTTTAGATGTTTATTATTCAGTATACTTCATTACTTAGTTTATACACTTTTGAACACTTTTTCAGCAGTGTTATGTCTTAAAAGGATAGATAATTTTTTAATGTGGTCTTTGAATATGTATAAGTTGAACAAATAATCAAGTACTCAGACAATTAAAATTCAGCAAATAGACGGGCTAAATTGGAGATTCACAAGAAGACATGATGTTCCTTGATGCAAACAGGAACTACAACTTAACAAGTTGGGAGAGAAACTAGTGTTTATAGAAAGCATGTACTCCAACCCTTCTTTGGGGTCATGTGATCACATTGCCTGTGTGTTACAGCCTCTCTGAAAGCAGAGATGTACATTTAAAGTCTTGTAGAAAACAAGGTTGTTGTTAAAAAAGAGACTCTTCCAGGCTTGGCTGATCATGGAAACCTTTTTCTTGTTGATGTTGAAACAGTGTGTCCCACCATATTGATATCTGAGAGACAGACTGACAACTGCTGTCTTTGTTCTGTTGGTAGATGATTTCCTTACATGCAGAGACTCGCGCTTCATCCCCAGCACTTTCTGTTAGAACTGATGTGGTGTGCACCATCTCAACTGTATATTGATGGTGATTTTTCTGATGAACCTGCCATTCTGATTTATTGGCCCTTGTAGTATTTCTTGGTAATGATTTGAATATCATTCTGTATACAATAATACTTAACTGAATATTGACCCAGGAATTCTATCTTCCTATAAAAGCTCCTGCTAAGCTTTACAGTGTTCCACTCCCACTCGTTCTCATGACTGGTTCATTATTCTTCTGTTCTAAGCTTCCAGCCCTCTTCTTAGGTCAGAGAGAGAAACTGCAGTTAACTTTGCCTATCATGTTTTCTTGTACTGGGTTCTTTCTAATTAAAAAAAAAAAATTACAGATGGGCCCTAGTAGCTGGTATTCGTGCAAATAATGATGGGGAAAGAGACTTCTATCCAATTATAACTTAAAGAAGTCCAATTATAGCTCATTTGATTGCACAGTCCATTTCCACACTTTGGGGACAGTCTACCTAAAAGTTACTTAGTCAGGCCACTGCCATTACCCATGCACATCTCCTTTGTGTTTCCATACCTGTTTATGTTTTTCACTCCCTTGAGATCATTCAGTACAATTTAAAACAACTTGAAATCTATATTCTTTTTCCTCATCTCCAGGGTTTCTCTGTAGCATTGGCTGTTCTGGGACTTGTTTTATAGACTTAGCTGGCTTCAAATTGAGAGATTCACCTTCCTCTACCTCACGAGTGCTGAGATTAAAGGCCTTACACCACCACTGCCTGGCTTTCATGTCATATTTGACTACTTCATCTATGGTTTCTAGTACTTGACCTCTGAGTCATGAGGTGTCTGTTTGTGTTTCTGTCTGTTCATATTCCCATCTCTGGCTTCCAGTACTTGGCCTCTGACTCACTTGGGTGAGTGTTTTTTAGTCCATTCTATGGAGGTCCCTATTATACCAGTGTATGCCAAGGAGCAAACTTAACATCACTCCAGGTGTATACACTGGTATCTATTTCAGAGATATGCATGATAATATGTGTAGATTGCCCCAGTCATTCAGGAAAGCAAACACTGAGTAGAATGGTAACTAGAAGAGTGATAGAAATTTAGGTAGATTTGAGTGAGTTAGAATATTTGATCGCATTTGATTGTGGATTATGGGAAAGGAGGGAACTGCAGACAGTAGGAAAAATAGAATTTCTGGGTGTTGCTTTGAATAAAGGTTATGCCACTTCTGGTAGGAATGGACCAGAAGTTTTAGGATTGGATGGTTGTGAAGCGAAGAGTATATATAGATTCAGAGTTGGGTGTGTGCTGGGGAACTCCAAATTTTAATAGACGAAATTATAATTCTTTAGTTTTAGAAGCCAATTGGAATTGGTAACTGGAAGTTATCATGAATTCCCGTCCAAATTCTAAAAGGTTGAAGTGCCCATGAGGGATTTAGTAGAAAATGTGAGAAATAGTATATATTGACTTGTAAGATGATGACTTTGGTAATTTATGACACTGGCAGTGTTATTTGTCAAGCTAGTACATAAGTCAGGTTAGGAGGATCAGTGGTGAGTTTGAGGCTCTTGTGGGTTATCAACGTGAAGAGTACAGCATTCCTAACTCAAGACAATTGAAGGAAACATTCTTTCATCTCTTGGGTATGTATTTTGTTAGATTTGAGGATTGGCTACATGATAAAATTTGGGCATTTGCCATTTTAACACTAGGTAGAGGTAATTATCAGATAAGTGGTAGTGGGTGGTATGTCATACAACCATGTAGAAAATAAAAGGTGGTCAAGCAGCAAAGTCTTGGGAAGAAAGAGACAAGTGAGACCCAGAAAGATCAGAACAAGGTGTGTGGCCATACCAAATGACATTGGGAGACCCACTAGTTAAAACTAAACCTTATAATTCATTTTTGTTAGTCATTTTAATTTAGAGAATTTTTAAGTTAAACATAGTGAATAACGATTGCCAATTAAAGGGGTAGGAATTGGGGTAGTAGATGGAACCTGTTTCCCAAGAACAAAGGTTGGAATGTTAGAATCATACAGAAAACACAATTTAGATGCATTTAAGAAGTAGAATTGTTAAATTCCTTGTATATAAAGCAACAGATTCTCGCAAAAGAAAATGAAAATCAGAATGGTGTAAATTAGGATATGAATAAAGATTAGTCAGGTGACATTTTCAGTTTCCTATTTTGAGGACAGTGTGTAGCATCATCTGCTTGATCATGTGCTCCTGGTGGTAATGCATCAATGAATTAAGTATGGGTAGTAACAGGCAAGACACGGGAATAAAGGACTAGGAGCCCTTCTTGTGTTGGAAAGGGCATAGGAATAAGGCTGAACATGAGTCTGAATATCATTGAGTTGTAAGAATTTTCCAGCTAACAGTGTCGAGAGGTGACTCTAGAGATAGACCTTTAAATTAAGCATGGAGATGAATGAAGAATAATGAATTTAGCTGATACTGGATAGGTTGTGTTCCTAAGAATCTGTTGGAGAAGACTTGATTTCCTAAATTAGGGACAATAGAACATTGTGGATGTATCTATAGGACTTGGGCACACTAGCCAGTTCTCTTCATTTTGACTATTGTAATTCTCTATATGTGTTGTCTTCTGCTGCAGTGGGAAGCTACTTTAATTTAGAGAGCTAGAAATGACACTAATCTGTGGATATAACGATAAGTGTGTAGACTAAAGTTAGAAATTGTGCTGATTTAATAAAGTGACAATAGGAAGTTTTTATTTAAGATTCAGGACCTAACTAGCCCCAGGGAGTTGGCTAGATTTCCAGTACCAGGCATGCTTTCCAGTTGAATAGGCCTTAAGTCCAATTAGATGGCTATTGCATGCCACCATTGCATCCTTAGGAATATGTTGTTCCAGTCATTGCCTCATAGGCATCACAACTTGGTAATGTAATCCCCATTTTTGTATGTATGTGAAAACGTGCACACACACCTGAACATGCTATATGTCATGGCAAATGTGTATAGGTCAGATGGTGACCTCCCATGTCACTCCTCATCTCTTGAGACAAGATCCACTGACCTGCTGCTGCCTAGCAAGTTTCCCAAGTTACTCTCTCTGCCTCCCATCTCATCGAAGGAACATTTGGGATTCCAGACAACCCTTCTATGCCTGACTTAATATGGGTCCTGAGATTCAATTCCAGGTTCTCAAGCTTTCATGCCCACTGAGCCACATTCTCATCCTCTCTAATTCCATTTTAAGACGCAAAAATTGTGTAAGATGGGGTCTTTCCTGTGTTTACAGAAGGGTTTTGAATCCAGCAAACATGCTTCCTTCCAGCCTGCCTTCGGTGAGTTGTAATTTGAAGAATACAAAGTGGTGGCAAAATCTTGGTGATCTGGGATGGCTTTTGGTGATTGGGAACAACTTTAGGAGTTAATGGATGGTCTTTTAAAGCCATGTTTACCTTTATTTTTTGTTGGTTTATTTGTGTTTAAGGAGAACTAGAACCTACCAAGAGGTGGGGGTGGGGTGGGGGGAGTAGGGAATGAGGAAGACAAAGGGCTCTCTCCAAGCTATCCCCTGCAGCTATGAACCAGTAAGTGCAAGGTCCCAGAAAATGAGAGAGAAGGTGCTACAGCTGCTGAGCAGACTGGCAGCAGTGCCTCTGGGTGTAAGTGGGCTGCTGAAATCCAAAGTTGTAGCTACAAATTGTTGTTTGCCACCTTGAACCTAACAAGGCTTTTTTGTTCCGGAAAATACCTTTGAACTTGGTAAAAGAATTTTCACTTTGCATATTGCATATACAAAGATTAGCTTAAGTACCCTGAGAGTGGATATGTTGGATGAAAGGAACAGGATGAAAGGGGTGGCCTCGTACCCTGTTCCCACTTTAACAGTAGGTATTCAAGAAGTTACTGGGCTTCTGAGAGTGTATAATGTATCTCAAACTGTTCAATGGAGGGCCCATTTCTTATCAAGACAAATTGGCCCCTTGTGTAAGGAGGTTTTAAAGTGTTAGCAGATAACTTGGGGCACTTGAGGTTTGCAGGGCTGCTGTATACAGACATTGCTGACAATCATACTGCCCAAATGCTCAGCAGTTTTTCTTGGCAGGCCTTGTTTGCTGCCCCCAAACCTAAGAGCCAGTAAACTCATTGGATTTACATACCTCATGAGACTTGAGTTTGATCTCCAGAATTTTCAAAACAAAAACTGTGTTCGTTATCCCTGCTTTGAAACAAAACCATCTGGACTGCATACCTATTTTACATTCTCAGACTTTCTAGTCAGGTTATTTTCTAAAATGGCAATTGAGTGTTGGTTTAAAGTACAACACACACACACACACACACACACACACACACACACACACCCCAACCACCTGGCTGTAAGAAGTTGCTGTTCTGACATAAGAAATGGAGAGAAGCTAAACTCTCCTCCTGCTGACCCGAGACTCAAGAACTGTGTGTGTCAGAGACTATTTGTGGAGTTGCACATGTGCTTCCTGGTGAGAGTGGAGGCTCAGGCTTGGAACACACTACAGCAAGCAAACGAGAGCCCGCTGACTCAGCAGCACTGGTTTTCCTAAGGGTCTGCAAGTATTTGGAACTTTTCTGTTCAAGGCAATATGTTCATTAAGAAGCTGGTAATTTTATTGATCTCATCTGATAGTTTTACTAAAGTGAACTGTGTAGTTTTGACTTCACAGTGGGTTCTCCAGGGACCTCATACAGAAAACTGCAGGCAGTTTTCCTTTTTGTAGTTAACCCTTTTTAATGGTAAAAACTAAATTAAAATGTACAACTTAAAAATATCCAGTGACATGAGCATTATTACTGATTTGTAACAGTGAATCTACAAAACCAGCCTCCTGGCGCCAGGCTCGGACTGTACTGTGTACGGGCACATGGGACAAGTTTTTAGATTTCATTTTGAATATGGAAAGCAGGCAGTGACACATTCTTATGTTGATAAAATCAGAAGTTATATCACATGATGTGTACTGTTCTTTTACATTTCAAAGGGTTTATTGTCTATGTTACCTACATAAAATGAGACTGAATCATTTTCCCAGCAAAATCTTGATTCCACATTAGCTCACGCACAGAGTAATTGAGGCTGTGCTCCAGAAGCAAAGAGCAGAATAACCCGAAGAACTATGGTTACGGCAAGGCTCTTTCCCGGCTCCAGTGCAGTGTGTTTAATATTTCACCTTCAGGTCTGTTCGTGGGCTCTGTTCTTCCCCAACATTCTCCAAACCTGATATCCCTGGCAATCAAGAGAACGATCTGAGATTTGAGTCTTAAACAGTAGGCTAGGAGTTAGGTGTACTCAGTGGTAGACAAGCTTAAAGCCTAAGTTAATGGCCACACAGTGCTTTAAAAACATAAAGGGGGACCTGAAGCCTGCATTCTTGTGACCTACTTTACCTTCTTGTTTTCCTAACTTAGTGAACATTTGTGGGCAACTTTTTCCCAGTCAGTGTGGTGGAGCAGAGAGCAAATATGCCCCAATAGATTTCAAGGCTTTTGTGCGCAGCCATTAAAGAATGCCCATCTCAGGTCATAAGAGGCACGGAAAGCCATAGTACAGCCTGGCTCCGAGGGAAGTGAGAACAGTAATAGTTATTACTTGTTATCTTTAGACAGCACCTTGTTTAACCATAAATGCCAGGATAGCTACAGGAGAGAACTGCTTTTATTAGTGCAACACTATTATTTACCATTTCTAAGAGACCTGGACTGCTTGATGGAAGCTTTATTTGGTAACTAAGACTACACACAAAAGTCCACACAAAGCTATAATCCTGTCAAAAGTGGAAAGAAAAACTGTTCCTGTTGACAGAATCTACAAATCTAGTTAGTACTTTGTTTTCCCATCTTCATAGGGGTTGTTCATATTAGCCCAATCAAAACAGTCACATTTTGGTTTTTGTGTTGTTATGTAGCCCAGGACAGCCTTGAAATCAGACCCCGGTTTCAGCCTCACAAATGCTCAGATTACAGGTGTGTGAGTCACAACATCCATCAGCACATTCATTTTTAATGTATACTCAATAAATATTCAAATGTTTTTAGTGCTTATCTCAGAAGTTTTGGTCTTATTTGGACACAGAATCTTGCTGTATATCTCAGGCTGGCCTTGAAGTCCCAGTGTTCCTACCTCAGCTGGTATAGGCATGTGTGTGCCACCATATACTTTTATGTCATTTGCTTCCATTATAGTAGCTAGCATTGATCCATCTAAAGTTTGCCAGCATTTTCTGGAATACAGTTGTCTGGGTCTGAAACTATATGTTACATAAAAAATCAGTTTTGGGTGTTAGGGTGGCTTAATGGGTAAGGGTAACTGGCTGCCAAGCCTCCTGACCTGAGTTCAACCACCAGAACTTATATAGTGGAAGGAGAATTTCTGTCTTTCTGACTTCCACATGCTCCCAAACACAGACACATGGTTTTCCATCTCTCTCTCTCTCTCTCTCTCTCTCTCTCTCTCTCTCTCTCTCTCTCTCTCTTTGTTTCTCTCTCTCTCTCTCTCTCTCTCTCTCTCTCTCTCTCTCTCTCTCTCTCTCTGTGTCTGTGTGTGTGTGTGTGTGTGTGTGTGTGTGTGTGTGTGTGTGTGTGTGTGTGTGTAAGTTCATCAGCTTCCCAGGACTTAATGGTAAATGATGACTGGGTACTAAATTGGCTAAGTTGAATGAGAGTAGGAGGCCACAAGATGGCGGGTAGATAATGGAAGTGTGGAGTTATGGTCTGGGAATAAAGCCAGAATTACCTTTGCATTTTTTAAATTTATCTACAATAAGGAACATAGGCTGATATGAGGCAGATATTGAGTGCTTATGATAAAGTTGAATAGTTAACTGTTCTAAAAGCAGGAAAATGACTATGGGCCACTAGCTGCTGGCCCATTGGGGCAGGGGACGACTAAGTAAACTACTCTTTTAACGGAAAGAAACCATTTACACAGGATGAAATAAAAGCATCTGCAATGGTCACTACATGATGTCACTATTAGTTGTGTCATCAAAACAGCTATGGATGAGAGACCTGAAATACTGTATTTCAAAATCCAAAACTGGATTCCTGTTGCTTCATGTCACATTAGGCAAGTGTCTGTCAATCTGGGTTTCAGTGGTTTCATTTGTATTCTTTAAAGATTTATTTGTATTGTTTTAGTATGTGCCTGTATGTGGGTATGTGCACATGAGTGCAGGTACCTGCAGAGGCCAGCAGTGTGGGATCTCTGAACTGCAGTTACAGACCTCTGTGAACAGCCTGATATGATGCTGAGAACTGAACACAGCTCTTACAAAAGAGCAGCAGGTGTTCGTAACCACAGAGCTCGCTGGTAATTTTATTTATTTATTTATATTGGTGCTGGAGAGATGACTCCTCAGTTAGGAGCACTGGCTGCTCTTCTAGAGGACCCAGATTAGAGTCCCCTAACCCATATTGTGGCTTCAGTTTCAAGGAACCTGAAGCCCTCTTCTAGCCTCCAGCATGCATGTGATGTACTTATATACTTACAGGCAAAGCACCCATACAAAATATTTTTTTAAAGCCTACAGTAACAGAATATTTTTAATTTTTTAGTTCATCTAATGAAGTTCGGGAATATGTGTGTTGTTGCTAACCAAGTACCATGGGTTTATTCCTGAACATAAAATACTAGATGTCATTCTTCCCTGCATTGCAGATTCTGACAATTTACAGGGTGATAGAAATGTACAAGCAGATGACACAGGGAGATGTGACATAGAAAAGTATCCATTACCTGACATCTGGGAGATGAGACTTGCTTAGCCTGGATGTCCATTCTCCCTGCACAGCAGGTTCAGCACGTAGGTGTTTCTGCGTCTCCCCTACGCCTTGCTCTCCTGAAGAAGTAGTTGATCTGAGCCTTGAAACAGTTCCTCCTGGTAAAGAAAAGAAGAATAAAATCACAGAAAGTGCTGAGTGAGCCATGTACATGTCACCACAATGCCATGATTTCAAAGAACGTAGAAACCATCATAACCAGTTCTGCGTGGCTGCCCTATGTGTCCTCTGTGTGGTTTCATTGCACAAGGTCTTCCTGTGTAGCCAAGCTACACAGTTACCTTCCTGCCCCTGCCCCCAGGTGCTGGGACAACAAAATTTGTTCTTTCAAGGTAGTCTTATTAAAAGATCTTGCTGTGGACTTAGGTTTGTATAGTGAAAGTCTTATTTTGCCAGTGCCAAATGTATAGTTCTAGAACTATGGATGAAGGGACTTTATAGATTGCTTGTGCCTCTCTAATTCACATTGTTAGTAGGCACTCATGTGCTGTTTAAGCTGACAGAGAAGCTGGCTGTGGAGGGGAGGTTACCCCCTCCCTTCTGACCTACACATGTTTATCTCAATAGTGTCCATGGTAAGGAACAGAGAACAGCAAACAGCCTGTGTGCAAATGTCATGGCTTTGAGAATGTGAATAAATGATTCATTTGTAAACACTGCCCATGAACTCTGTTGGAAGGTAAAGCAAAGCAGTTTCCCAGAGCTAACAACTAGGCTCCTGTTTATCCCACGACATTAAAATGAGGTGATAGGAATGCCTAGTTACAAATCTCAACCAGAGTGGAGACATCATGCCTGGGTTTCTCTTGGTTGGTCAGGACCTCCAGCTGACTTGTGTGTGTAGGGCAGTCTTCCCCAGTGGTTCCTGCTGGATGATGTGTGGGATATTTTACTACCTGTATGCTGCTTGCTGGTTTATTTACTCCTGTCTGCTATCTGCCTAATAAACTTATGTGAAACCAAAAGTGTGGCTATTGTAGATCATTCTCCAGATAGTACAAAAAAAAAAAATACAATCCAGAAATACTCTTTAACATCACTTTCAGGGCTAGAGAGCAAACTATTTTATCTGGTGGCCATTGAAGTATAAATTATTAAATGCTTCCAATATCCAGTTTTAAAAAGCACTTCCTCTCTTCACCCATTGTTCAGTGCATCTTCAGATGATATATTATTTGAGCCTTGAGAAACTAAGTTCCCACACAAGCATCTTTTAATTCAAGTTTAAATTGAACTCTTGTTTTATGAGATAAGGCATCGCTGTGTAGCCCAGGCTAGCCACACTGAATGATCCTTCTGCTTTGGCTTCCTGAAATGTTGGAATTACAGACATGAATCAACACACTGGGCTATCCTCTTTCTTGTGTCGTTTTGTTGTCTAAGTATCATTCCCAGCCCAGGCTGCCCTGGAACTCAGGCCTCCTTACTTTGCCCCCACACATGTGCTAGATAGACTTATAGGTCTGAGGTACGCACATCTCGTTCTATATTTTGCTCTTCCTAAGGTAGCATACAGTTAAAACTCCAAGGACACTGTGCAATGAAGTTTCTGTTCTTGCCTCATAATTAACGAACCCATCATTTCTTTCCCACACTGCCGAAATGTCTCAAAATCACATTTCAATTCTACCAAGCAACACAACAGCAGTTTCTTGTGTCTTCAGTGCATGCAAGATGCCTTCTCCATTGCCACTGCCATCATAATGTCGACGCAACGAACTGGTGAAGAAGAAAACAAGGGACAGACAGACAGTGGCCTGGTAGATGAGCCGTTTCTCTCATCGGCTGCCATACCAGGAGGTAGGCAGATCAACCCTGACCTTGTAAGTGGGTGCTTTTGGTGTCCCGACAGCCATCTTTCTGCTCCTTTGTGGTCTTGCTTATGTCCAAAAAGTTGGGATAGAAGCACTTACTGTTTCCAGCTGAGAGTTATGTTCACAGCTGCTCCTAGATAGAATGTCTCAGGCAGGAAAGCATCTGGCGTAAAAAGACACAAACTAAGTCCTAAATTTTATGTAATTCCCCAAAGCACCAACCTCCCCAGCCCTGCCAACACACACACACACACACACACACACACACACACACACACACACACTAGTATTGATAAAGTTGTCATATGGTTAGCTCTACTGTCAAACAAGCAAACAAACTTGGAAATGTAGTTTCCCCCTGGGGAAAATTGTCATGCTCAGCAAAATTGAGATTCTTTCTTGTGAAAAGGAAAACATCTGAGAGAGAGAGAGAGAGAGAGAGAGAGAGAGAGAGAGAGAGAGAGAGAGAGAGAGAGAGAGAGAGAGAGAGAGAAGGAGAGAAGAGGAGAACAAGAGAAGAGAAGAGAAGAGAAGAGAAGAGGAGAGGAGAGGAGAGGAGAGGAGAGGAGAGGAGAGGAGAGGAGAGGAGAGGAGAGGAGAGAAGAGAAGAGGCAAAAGGAAATACCAAGTGTTTCTATGAGGAATGTTGCCTCTGTAGCACTAGGTCTGTAACTTGTGGGACAGAGAGATATAGAGGGAATATGTCTAAGTCTCTGATCTTGGGCACAGGTGGTGCTTTTTAATATTACCATCAAATTATTTAGGAAAAATCTGCTCTGGGAAGATCTGTTTACCAAGCTAGCTTATCTCTACCAACTCAAATCTCAAGTTACTGTGCCCCTTTAAGATAAATACAAGTGAAAGCTCTCAGCTAGCTCAGTGATTCATACTTGTTTAGAAACATGATCAGGGGCCATCAATTTAGTTAATGACAATTTATAGAAAACATGCAGCCCTTGTCTGCATCATGATTTAGTAATGAGCACTTCCTAAAAAGTAGGGATCTAGAATCTAGTGCATCATTTATTATTCTGTAGACTCATCCCCAGCTTCACACCATTTATCTCCATCTTTAACGAGATATATCTGAAAAATAATTAAGAATATTAATGAAAGTTATAAATGTATTGGTTTTCTCCAGATATTGTAAATAGAAATTTATATGTATCTGTTTGGGGAAGTGTCTGATAACTCACCTTTCTGATTGTGTGTGTGTGTGTGTGTGTGTGTGTGTGTAGAGAGAGAGAGAGAGAGAGAGAGAGAGAGAGAGACAGAGAGAGACAGAGAGAGACAGACAGAGAGACAGAGAGAGAGAAAGATGTTTGCAGCAGGTGCAGGCAATGAAACACAATCACAGATTGGCTAGTTTCAGTTGGTCAGAGGCAGAGTTGGCTCTGGTTTCAGGGTCAAACTGTTCAAACTGTGTTTCTTTCACTGACTTTTTTTTTCTTTTTGGCTCTATTTTCAGGGCTAAGGTGTATTGATGTATTTCTTTTACTGGTTCTAGTTCTAGAGCCAAAGCGTGTTGTGTTTGTTGTTGTTTGTTTTGTTTTGTTTTGGCTCTGGTTTCAGAGTCAGAGTGGTTTCCTTTGGTTCTGGGTTCAGGGCTAAAGTGTTTCTTTCATTGTCTCAGGTTTCAGATCCAGGGTATGTTTCTTTCACTGGATCTTTTTTTCAAAGCCAGGGTAGGTTTTTCACTGTCTCCAGTTTCAGGGCCAAAGTGGGTTTCTTTGGCAGGCCCTTTTACCCTACACCTTACAAGATTAAACCAGATAAAATTCTAGTGTGTGTGGGGAGGCACACAAATCCCTATCTCTAACTGCGGAGCTATTAACAGCTGATGGCTGCTGAGGAAGGGAGAATGCATCTTGGGATACATTGAATGGGATACATTGAATGAGTCTACCCACATGCACACACTGGCAGCGCTCCATGGACTCTGTGAGCTTAAGAAAAAGAACATGAAGCTCAGAGTGGTAGAGAGGTATACAAGTGAAAGACCAAAACCAAAGTTAAGGAAACCCCCACTTAAAATGAAGGACAGTCTGACCTAGAAAAGCACTGGCAACTTCCCCCACAGGGCCCTAAGATAGCAGGATACCAAGAATTCACACTCCCCTTCCCCCCACCCCCACAACAGTGATAGCTGCAACTCCGGTTTTCCCAGATAAGATTAATAAGCACACCCCAAGGCCCTAAGGTCCTGCTGATCAAAACAGTGAGACCCTCCAGTCTTAAGGAAAGAACCCATGACTGGTCACGTACTCAACAAACAAGGGTTCACAGCCCCACCCTAAGCTTGTGGGTTTTTTCCTTTAAAAGCACCCAGAAAATGTGGCTTCTCTAGCCTGTGTACTGAGGGAAGCCTGTTTGGGCAAACGTATCCCATTCATTAAAGCCTCTTGCGTGTTGCATCAACTGGACTGGACATTGAATTCTTGCGGGTACAGACTGAAACGGGGAGACTCCTTATTCTGAGGTTCTCACACACAAGGAGCTGGGGAGGGGAAGCACTGAGCAAACCATCATACTCATGGATGTAATTATCAGATAATTTAAAAAATAATTTAAAAATGGGAAGAACAGGCTTGTAGAGAGCCACGAAGTGCCATGCCTTAAAGTGGCTCTGGCTTCCGCCTTCTACCTTCCCATAGGTGAGTGCTCTCTGGCGTAAACAAGCCCTTATTTGGTTAAGTCTGTTCAGCCTGTCTGCTTCAGCATTAGCGTAGCCTATCTGCAGGGTCCACGTAGCTCACTGGGGTTGGTTAGCGCAAGGGGATTTAAGCCTGTGCAGGGGTCCCCCGGGCTCTCTCGTGGGTCAGAAGAAGCATGTTCAAGTATCCTGATTAAAACTGCATGAAGAAGATCTTCCGGAGTCGCGCCTTCCTTGCTGGCAGGGGTAGGCACGTACACAGGCTTGATATCTAATCTTCGCTGTCAACTTGCCTGGATCAAAATCGCCTAGAGAACTGAGACACATGTATGTAGGAGCATTTTGAGAGAGACAGCAGGAGGGGAAGACCATCCTGAATATGGAAATATTCCAGAGGCTGGGAGTCCCACTAGCACAAATGGGGAAAATGAGAAGATCAGAACCTTTCTTTCTCTGTTCCCTGTCCTGCCATTAAGTCGGTCACTGATCAAGAAACTGACCTGGCCCAGCTGGAATGTTTCTTACACTGGCCAGAAGTCCTATTCTCTTGATCAGAGAGAGAGCTGTCTTAATATGCCTTTACTGCTACTTTACCAATCTCCCCTCTGAAAAAGTAGCCCTAAAATTGCTTAGGAATCAGATTAGAGATTAGGATGACCAAAATGCTTTTGGGATATCTGCCCTCTGGAAAGGATGAGGCTGTCAAGAAGCCCAAGTACATTTTTGACTTTTAGCCAAGAAAAAAAAGCTGGTTACTTTTTGTGTCTTTTAAGCTGCCTTGCTAATTTCACCCTCCTGGTCTTAACCATGCTCCCCAAGTAGAGGTAACCCTAACTACTCTTGTAGGATTAGGGTGGTCATTTATCTGGCTTCTTCAATCTGAATTTGAGGCACTTGGTGTATGTGGCAATTTGGGGGCTCTCCTCTACAGGACCTATCTAAAAGACCCTGTCAGATGTAGGAGGAAAGGATGTCCTTGACTAGTGTCTGGAGTGAGATGTGCAAGAGAAGCAAAGCTAAATGTTATTGGCCTTGGCAGGGACTCTGCAGAAGCCAGAATATGGGATTTGTCCAAATCGAAGTCCACTAGAATCTTGATGGGCTCACAGCAGCATCCATTGACTGGGTTTCTCATTTTTCTTCTAGCCTCCAAAGCTAGATGGCTGGTAACTCAGGATCTGTTTTCAGGCACCTAGAATGTCTAGAATTAGAGTGTGATGTCTCTCCTGGGTGGCTTCTAAAAAGGGATAGAGAGAAGACATTTACCCATCATTTTTTTTTTAGGTTAAAACAATATTAGGCCTATCTTTGTTGTCTGCAACTAGATATTGAAGTGTTAAATTGAGCCAGTGTCTGAAGTAAGATATCTAGAAATAATTTAATTATCAAGAATAAATGTATCAGCATGAATTATACCTCATGTGAATTTAAATCAATATCTGAGGAGTGTGATTCTTTGGACTGTTAAAAATGGGGTTGTGACCCAGATTCCCTGAATGTGGTGTTAGTCGGGAGGCCTGGGAAGTCTATGGGGCCTCTGGTAGTGGATCACTATCCTTAGTATAGGAATGGACTTTGGGAGCCTATTCCACATAGAGGAATACTCTCTCAGCCTAGACACATGGGGGAGGGCCTGGGCCCTGATCCAAATGATATGACAGACTTTGAAGACTCCCCATGGAAGGCCTCACCCTCCCTTGGGAGCAGAAAGGAGATGGGATGGGGGTTGGTGGGGAGAACAGGGGAGGATGGACAAGAGGGTGTGGGAACTGGAATTGATATGTAAAACAAGCTTGTTTCAAATTTAAATAAAAAATATTTTTTAAAATGGGGTGTTTTTCTAGTTGGGTGTTATACTATGAGTAAATATACCAGCCCAAGACTTTCTCAGAGGCTCCAATGAAAGGACAAAGAACTTTAGTTCTGTGCCCTTGTCCAGGAGGGAACTTGGTCAGTCTATGGCTGGCACTAGTGCCTCAAGAGTCAAGGTTGAGGCTCCTGAGGACACGACAGAGCCTGCACATTCTTCCTAGGGTCGAGGCAGATGGAACTAGCAAAGATTATAATAAGTGAGATAACGCAGATCCCAAAAGACAAATGTCAAATGTGGTTCCTAGCTCCAAGTCTTCAGATATAAATATATTTCTCATCCCTCATTAAATAATCATCTTTTTGCAACAGAAGAGACTATTAAAGAAAAACAACAACTGATCAAAATACAGAGAATAAGAGATCAGGGAGTACCCAGTCTTAGTATTCAGGCATCTGTACTGGGCTGTCCTTGGGGTTCTGACAGGGTATACCCTCAGCTGCAGCCACTAAGAGCATCACCTGTGCACATTCACTATGTTCCCTTTTAAAAGGGCTCTGTCCACCCCCACCACATTCTCTCTGTCTTTGTCTGTCTGTCTCTTCCCTCCCCTTTCCCACTTTCTATGATCCCTCCCCCCCCACAAAAAAACCCTCTGCTTGAACCCTGGCGAATGGCTGTCTCAAGCACTGTTTTTATTTTTGTTTTTAATTATAATACCCAGTCCCAACAGATATATATACAATAAAACTCCTGCACTTAAGAGTCAGGGGTCTTTGTAGAAGAGAGGCAGAAATATTATAAGAGCTGAAGGAACAGAAAATTTGCTGTGAGATTGTGTCTTCTAAAAATTCAGGAAGGCTACACCCATGACTGCCTACACAAGACCTGAACAATGATGGCACCAATGCTAACATGAAAGGGGAAAGCAGGAGCCTCAATCCAAGATCAAAAACTACAGGCAACTGGGAAATGCTGAGAACAGGAGAAATGATCTTCCTTGGAAAATAATGTAGAGAACAAAGAAAGGATATTAAAAGCTGAAAGGAAAAAGAAGATCAAGTTGCATGTAAAGGACTTATAACAACATCTAGCTTTTTAAAGGAAACTCTGAAAGAAAAATTGGCCTGGACTTACATTCTATAAATTCTGAATGACCACAGATTCCAGCCCAGCCTACTGTACCTAGCAAAACTATCACCAGTCAGAATGAGAAAAAGATTTCATGATAGAAATATATTTAAAGACTTTATGTCCACAAAGCCAGCTCTACAGAGGATTAAAAAAAAAGAACACTTCAGCTTGAAAGGAACATTAACAACAACCAAGAGGCTACAAGGATAAATAAATAATCTCAGAACAGTTAACAAAGAAAACAATACCCCAACAGTAAAATAACAGGGATTAATAAACTGTTCAATAATAACTCTCAATATTATTTGTCTCTATTCCCCCAACAAAAGACACTAACAGATTGGACTAGAACAAATGATAAATCTGCTGCCTCCAAGAAACTGCCTTCATTATCAAGGGCAGATTCTACCACAGGGTTAAAGGATGGACAAAGGTATTCTAAGCAAATGGAACAAAACAAACAAAAACAAACAGCAGGCAGGGTCATAGGGTTTCATTGCTGTGATAAAGCACCATAGCCAAAATCAACTAGTAGAGGAAAGGGTGTATTTCATTCTCAGTTCCACATAACAGTTTGTCATCAAAAGCAGTGAGGGCAGGAACCTGGAGTCAGGAGCTGATGCAGAGTCCATGGAGGAGTGCTGCTTACTGGCTTGCTCCCCTTGGCTTGTTCAGCCTACTTTCTTATAGAACCCAGGACCAGCAACCAAAGGATGGTACCACCCACAATGACCTGGGTCCTCCCTCAACAATCACTAATTAAAAAACTGTCCTAGAGGGGCATGTGCAGCCTGATCATATGGAGGCATATTCTTAATTGAGGCTTCAATTAATTAATTAATTTAATTAATTTCTTAATTGATCCTGCTATGATGACTCTAGCTTTTGCCAAGTTGACAGAATATTAACCAGTACACATAGTTATTCTAATATTTGACATAATATACTTCAAACCAAAACTAATCAAAAGACAAAGGGAGGACAATACATAATCATTAAAGGGAAACTCCACAAGGGGATATTATAATCCCTAACATTTCCACACCAATCATAGTGGCATCCAATTTAATGAAAGAAACACTATTACATCTAAAAACACATATCAACCATAATACAACAATAATGGAGTACTTTAATACTTTAATAGACAGGTCATCCTGGCAACAAGTAAATAGATGAACTCTGGAATTAATTAATATCATAAATCTAATGGACCAAACAGGAATCTACATTACATTCCACCCAAACACTAAAGAAGACATATTTTCTAAGCTGTCCATGGAGCTTTCCCAAAAACTGATCCATATTACAACACAAAACAAGTCTCAATAAATTTAGAAAAATTAAAATAACATTCTGCATCTTGTCTGATAACCATGAGTTAAATATCTGGATATTGGCAATAGAAACAGCAGAAAATACACAAGCTCATGGAAGCTAAGCAGAACACTATGAAATGAAAATTGGATCAAGGACAAATCAAGGAGGAAAAATTTAAATTTCCCAGAATTGAATGAAAATAAAAACACACTATGCCAAAATCTATGAGTGCCAACGAAGACAGTCAACTCCTCCCAGTCAACTCCTCCCAGTCAACACACCAAATGAAAGCTTTCTGTACCCTGATAGTAAGCCTCTCTACTGACACAGCAAACCAAAACAAGCTGAATTAAGAACAGAAAGTCCAAGTTTAATGAATACAATTTTCCCAGATGTTCTTCCCACCTCCAGAGAGAAGGAACAAGAAAACCATTTGGCAGGTCTAAAGACAACATCTTTAATATCCTGCAGGAGTGTTCTTGAACATCTCTGGGGGAGGAGCCTCTGATTCCTGGGCTTTCTGAGACTGGTAAGGTTTGGAATGAGGCGGAGCTCCACCTGAATGATTGGGAACAAGATGAGGTGTTTCATTATCTCCAGGCCTGTTGAAATATAGCTCTTGAAGTCTTTCCTGATCCAATAGGACAACTGAAAGCGATCAAGGGAATACAAATAGGAAGGGAAGAAGTCAAAGTATCCTTATTTATAGATAAGATTTTTTTACATAAAAGACACTAAAGACTCCACCAGGAAATTCTACAGCTAATAACATGCAGGAAAGTATAAGGATGCAAAGCCTCCCTATGTACAAATGACAAACATGTGTGACACTATTCCTGGGGATATGTGAACAAACCCCAGATAGAAAATTGAGGACAAACCAAAGTACAGATAGCACTAATGGGTTTGATTGGGGTTTCTTACAGGAGCTGCAAAGACAGTTGCATTACTAAGCCTGCCCCAGCCTGGAATAGATAGACTAGCTGGAAAGACAATAGCTGGAAACCTGGAGCACACAGTTGGAGTCAGCTTAACAGGTTGAAGAGTATCTTTCTAGTTCGTTCTGGTGACCTGAAGTACTTCTAGTCAGCTCAGCTGGTCTTTATGTCTTCTAGACAGACTGGCTCGTCTCGGTGTCTTCCATGTGACCCAGCTTGTCAGAGTCTCCTCTCAGTAGTCTTTACTGCTTGCATACTCTTGGAGAGTAAGGGCTCTAGTGAATCTGGTAGTTTTAGGGACCCTTTGAAGGCATTTTGAGTTGTTTTATTTCGTATCTTAATGAGCTTCCCTGGAGTATTTCACCTCCTGTTTCATTCCCTATAAACATTCTATCTTGAGTTGAAAAATTTTAATCTCAGAGGGAACTACTACCAACAACATACCAGGGAAAACATCAGGGAAATGGTACCTTTCACAATAGTCTCTAAAAGGAATATCTTGGAATAACTAACCAAGGAATTGAGATATCTGTATAATAATTTTTAATTAAAGAAGACATCAGAAGTTTGGAAGCCATCCCATGCTCATGGATTGGTAGGATCTATATTGTGAAAATGGCCATGCTACCACAATCAGTGTACAGATTCAATGCAATCCTTATCAAAATTCTGACACAATTCTTTACAGAAATTGAAAAAATAATCTTAGAATTCATATGAAAATAATATAAAGCAATCCTGAACAATAAAATAACTACTGGAACTATCATAATTCCTGATTTTAAGTTTTACTACAAAGCTACAGTAATGAAAACTAGCGTAGTATTCTCATAAATACAAACATGTTGATCAATGCAATAGAGTTGAGAACCCAAAGATGGGACCCCACACCTGATTTTTCTTTAACAAAGAACCAAAATTACACATTGGAAAAAGGACAGCATCTTCAACAAATGGTGCTGGTCAAATTGGACAACTACCTATAGAAGAATGAAACTAGATCCATATCTATCACCCTGCACATAACTCAACTCCAAATGCATCAAGGTCCCAAAAACAAGACCTTATATCCTGACTTTGACAGAAGAGAAAGTAGAGAATGTACTTGAATTCATCGCCACAGGAAAGAGCTTTATAAACAGGATCCCAATAGCACAGGAATTACAACCAGCAATTGACAAACAAAACCTCTTGAAACCTTTAAAAGCATGTATGGCAAGAACACCATCATTTGAATGAAGAAGCTGCCTATAGAATGATTGAAAATTTTTATCCATTAAATATCTGACAAAGGGTTAGTATTTAGAATATAAAGATTACTAAACAAAACCAAACCTCAATGTGTTGTAGTCCCCATAGGCTCATATGTTTGAATGCTTGGTTTGAAGTTGGTTGAACTCTTTGGGAAAGATTAGGAGGTATGGCCTTGTTGGAAGAAGTGTGGCTTTGAGGTTTCAAAATCCCAGTTAGTTTCTGTTTCTCTGTCTCTGTCTTTATCTCTGTCTCTGCCTCCCTTGCTGTTGTTTTCTAACATATAAACTCCCAGGCTACTGCCCCAGGACCATGGCTGCCTGACTGCTGCCATGTCATGTGCCATGATGGTCATAGACTCACCCTCTGAAACTGTAAGGAAGCCCCTACTTCCAATGCTTTCTTCTGTAAGTTGCTTTTGTCATGCTGTCTCTTGACAGCAATATAAAACTAAGACACAAATAGTAGAAAAACATTTTTTAAATGCCCAAGATATTTGGGCATCAGGAAAATACAAATTAAAACTATTTTGAGATCTCATCTTACCCCAGTCAGAATGACCAGTATCATTTTTAAAAAAATGACATCAGATGGTAAAGATATGGGTAAAAGGGAACATTTATTAACTCTGGTGGGAGTGTAAACTGGTACAGATCCTATAAAAACCAGGCCATAGGTTCTCAAACAGCTGACAATTGATCTACCACAAGATCAAGATATAACTACTATTGGGCATATCCTCAAAGGACTTCACATTGTATTACAGGGGTACTTTCTTATCCATATTCATTGCTGCTCTAGTCATAATACCTAGAAATTGGAAACAACTTAGATGTCTATCAACTGATGATGGTATAATGAAAATGTGGTACATTTACAAAATGGAATATTATTCAGCTGTCACGACTGTTCCTGATTTTGTGAAATTTGCAGGGTAGTGGACAGAACTAAAAACGATCATCACGAGTGAGATGGTATTAACTTTTGGGCTTTAGGTATATCCATAGAGATCAGGTAGCCAGTGAGGGACAATGGAGCAAAAGGGATCTCCCAAGGGAGAGGAAATAGCATAGTCTTATGAAGGGTAAAGGGGGAAATGGAAAATAAAGGATTAAATGGGATGCGGGATTGGCAATCAGGGTAGGAGGGGATATTGGGAGGAAAAACCAACACTAAAGGCTGTCTAAAAAGCCAAAAGGAAATCTACTACTGTAAAAGAACTTTATAAAATATATACAAATACATAAAAGGAGTTTTACTTTTTAAATTTTTAATATTTATTAGACTTGTTACATTATCACTGGTTGCAATTGAAAAAATGGATTTTTAACTATAAAATTATCTATGAATAAATAATATGAACTAGATATGTGACAAAGTGGAGTATTCTGGGTTATTCAAAGAGTTGCATTCTGAGCAACTGGAGTTGTGAAACCTGCTCTAAGAGTGGAAATGTCCTACATGCTAAAATTCAGTGTCCTAATTTAGTTTTGGGTGTCTTCCTATTAGAAACCAAGTGGAAATGTTGAGTGGAGAATCAGATATGAAAATCCAGAATTTGAAAGAGTTTAAATTCAAAGGAGTAAATCCAGGAGCTGTTTGCTTGTAGATGGCATTCAGAATCATAGGCTGAGTGAACTAGGCCATAACCTCACTGAATTCAGAAAGAGAGGAGACGGGAAGTGAAGCAAGAGCGAAACCAAGAGGCTGTGTAAATCTGCATCAACTGTGTGAGCTGTGTTAGGAAGGAAAGCAAGATAATGGCACTCCATGGTGAGGTAGACAGATAGTCATGGGAAGACTGAGGCGTGACTGAATGAGACCCTCCAAGAACTTACACAAACATATTTTAAAGTTATCTGCATTATCTCCTTTGTAGGATAACTAATAACTCTAATCAAACTATCATCTATCTATCTATCCATCTATCATATATATACATATATATATATACATATACATATATATAGTATATGGAGATTGTAAAAACAGTAAATTCCCATATGGCCTTTTAAAAATATCCTTAATGTTTGCTATCCCTCCCTGACCACCTCCTCTGTCCAACCCTCCCATTCTTCTCTTCATTATTCTCCCCTTTCTTCTTGATATGATTTTATAAACTTATAAAAGGAGTTTAAATTAAATTAACACATAAAGGAGGATAATGCCCCAACTAGATATCTTGTGCTATCAAATAAAACCTCCAGTACCAGAAATGGGAATCATCTTTTTAAGTTATTTGCCAGTGGGATCCCAGAGACTCTCAAATGTTATAGGTCAATGCTATTAGTTGCTCTCCAGAACTTGATGATAAGATCCCATTATTGAATGCACCACAAAATTACACCATAGAACATGGAGAAATCTAGCTGGTGCTCAACTTCAACAGTACACTTCATAGTAGCTTCATAGCTATTTACTAGTGTACATAGTGCCAGATGGTGTTATACGCACTGCTGGAGGAGAAAATTAATCATCTGTCTCACCCAGCTATGAACCCTTTAAACTACAATAATGATATACTTAACAAGATATTCCCACTCATGCAATAGTGGCATGAATGAAAGAAATCGACCATTTTTATTGGATTTCAGGCCCATTGCACAAGACAGAATCTAAACCTGACACTGTCAATGAGGTCACAAACCTGAGGCTATATGTCAGGAGATCTAGAGAAAAGCCTATTACTATTACTCTGTAATCAAACAACTCCTAATGGCTCAGTGCATCACTCTACCTTCATCAGAGAAGTTTCTTCTTGCAAACTCACAACAGAGAATAAAAGACTTTGGAATGGTCAGCCCTAAATGGTAAGTCTATACCACACCCCTCCCCTCAAAGCTCATAGACCTATGTGAAAGAGAGGGCAGAAAAATTGTAAGAGCCAAAAGTGGTGGGCAATTTTAAGGAAACGGTGTTTTCCTGACACAACAAGGAAGATACATATACAACTTCGGAGAGATTGTGACAGCATGTGCAAACCTTCACAAGCTTAGGCTGGACAAACTCCCATCATGGGAGAGGTGAGATAGACATGAAGTCCTATCCCAAGCCAAGGAGTTGGTGACAATTGACAGACAGATCCTGGGAGAAGGAAAATTTTGTTCAGTGGAGTGACACTGGGCATATTGACCACACTCAGGGCAGGTCCCAAACCCAGGAGCAGTCAGCCAACACAAACTGCCCTCCATTTGTTTGTATTGTTTTGTTATTTAAGAAAGAGAAATATAGGGGAAGATCTGGGAGGAGTTGGAGGAGAAAATATGTCTCATGAAATTCTCAAAGAATAAATAAAATATGATATGCCATGGCTGCTGATGGAGGGGGAAAAGAGGAGGTTGGGCGGAGGGACTGGGAGGAGAGGGAGAGAGGAGAAAATGTGATGGGGCTGGTATAATTAATTAATTTAAAAATATAGCAGACAAAACAATGTAGATGGGAAAGCATGGCAATTAATACTGTTTGTCAGCCTGACAGGACCTGTAAAGGACAGATGTGAGCCTCTGTGTACCTGTAAAGGATGTAAACATTAAGCTAATTAGCACAGATGTGAGCCCCTGTGTACTTGTAAAGGATGTAAAGATTAAGCTAGTTGAGACGGGAAGACCCACCCTAAGTGTGGGTGACACTGTGCCATGGGCTGGCGTTTCCTGATTTTGTAAAAAGGAGAAAGTGAAATGAGTACCAGCATTCATTTTCTCTACAATGGGGCCAGTTCCTTCAAGCCCCTGCCACCAAGATTTCGCCAAGATTGTCGACTGCACTCTGAAACTGTGAAGCAAAGCAAACTCTTACTTCCTCAAGATGATTTTTGTAATGCATTTTGTCATAGAAACAAGACAAGTAGCTAGTATAGAAAATCAATGAGATAAGTAACTAACACAGCAAGATAGAGGCTGAAATTGTAGTACCAGCTTTTATCTTAAAACAAATGGAAAATAAATCCAATATATATGAAAATGTAACAGTGAGGATTATTACTTTGTATAACAAATATATGGTAGTAAGAAAGCTGTCAAGAATATAAAAAGAAAACTTGAATATAAGAAAACAATGTCTTAGAACTACATAATCCCGCTATCTTTTTCATCTTCCTGAATTTAAATTTTATCAGCATATTCCTGTGTCCTTTTCCCTTATTTCATCAGATGTTTGAGTGATGAAATGTAAATAAATAGTAAATACTAAATGAAGTGCAATGTCTGATTTCCAATGCTCTCCCTCCTTCTGGAAGAAAATGTGAAAAAACACAGTCCCCATGGATTAAATAGAGAATTCCTCATTTCTTGGGGGGAGGGGTAAAGATTTGTCAATCTAAAATAGAAACAGAGGGAGCCTCCTCCGAGGTCACAGTTTCCCTGTGGGACGTACACTCTCTGGATTTTAATCTTTCCACTGTGAATTTGTAACAACTGCTGTTACTTACAAGAAAATCACTTAGCTTATCACCAGCTTACCTTATTTAACTTGGCACATTCACAGCTTAGCTGTGAATAAAAACATTTGTTCTATAAATAACCTTGACCATCTGTCTTATACCAATTTCCACGTTACTTAAAGAAAGTGCCCATGTTTCCAAATGAAAGGAGTAAGAAGAGAAAAGGCAGGGGTTTCAGGGTACCTAACATCAAAGATGCAAAAATTCTTTATTATTTGTTTGAAATTGAGAGCCTTCTGGTGGTGGTGGGGGTATTTCTTTTTGTGGAGGCATTATTGAATACTCTTTTAGGAATGCCAAATCACTTTATTAAACCTTATGCATCTCAGTGGCTCAATTGCTTGTTTAATGTCCTGAAATTATAGAGTTTATAGTAAATGGATGTTCTAATCTTCCCGAAAGCCTCTGTACTTTGTGAGTCTGGGGATGTTTACTCAGAACAAATGCCATTGTATTAAAATAAAACTGCTCCAGTCAACCACCTTTGCAGTGACATTAGAAACACATTTGAGGTGACAGAGAAAGGTCGCCACTGCAATCTAAGTGTCTTAACAAGGCAAACAACTCTTAATCAAGAGGGGAAGTGCATTTGCTTTTTATTATAACCCAGGTAATAACCGTGCCTTTCTCCCACAGAAGGGTCTGACTTCATAATTTTATTCAATTAGCTTGTCTGGAAATAACTGGACATAGGAAGTATTAAAATATTTGCATAAAAGTCTTACAAGGTGGCAGAGGTAAAAAGACTTTAATTATTTGTCCTGAAAGACCTGGAGAGCATGAACCCTCACACTCCCACTCAGGAAAGGCGGTCCCCCCCCCCCCCCCACATCACTCATGAGAAGTGGTCTTGATGCAAAAGCATGAGGTCTTTTATATTCCAAGTGTACTGGGATCCGCAGCTATAAGCCATGCAGGAGTAGAGGACTGGGGACCCTGGGTACAGAACTGAGACAGCTTTTATAGGGTTACAACAAAGCCCACACATCGTAAACCAATCATCTCATAGCATCCAGTGCAGACCAATCAATTTAAACTATCCAAGCCTGCTCTTAGCCTGGACGTCTGCTTTTGTGCGGGCTCCCTGGTGGGGTGACAAGGCTCATTTCCTGTGTTCACTTACTCACAGGTGCTGTCATAAACAAAGAATGTGACCTTTTGCCTATTTACTGCCAGGGGACAGGGTCTGGGATTTAAACTTCTAGCTTCCTGGGGTCAGTGGAGAGTTAGGCTAAATTTTTCTATCCTTACAGTCCTAAACACAACTTTTATAGTATTTGATAGAAAAGACTCATATTTCTCTCAATGATTACCTACCATAAAAATTTATGATTAGATCTCATATATTTAAATTGCAACCATTATATCTCTTTTTCTGGAAGATTTATTGGGTTAAAATTAGAATTTTCAGACATTTTTTAAAATTGAAATAGATTCTTTTCTCACACTATATATGCTGAGTATAGTTTCTCTTCTCTCTACACCTCCAAGTCCTTCTCCACATCCCCTTCCCTCTGGATCCACTCCCTTTCTGTCTCTAATTAGAGAAGGACATCTTCTCTAATCTAAGAGATAACAACCAAACATTTCAAAATAAAATACAAGAAGATGTAGGAAAACCTTCATACTGAAGTTGGACATGGCAACCCAACAGGAAGAAAGGAGTCCTTAGAGTAGGCACAAGAGTCAGAGACCCACTCATCCTCACAGTCAGGAGCCCCATACACATACTAAGACAATAGCTGTAATGCTATGCAAAGGACCTGAAATTCATGTGAGCTCTGCTTGTTTCCTGGTGTTCTCCACCCCCTCTGGCACTTAAAATCTTTCTTCCTCCTCTTCAGCAGGATTTTCTGAGCTCTGAGGGAGAAAGTTGACGGATACCTCCTGTTTAGATTCATTCCACATGATATCTGGCTGTGGGTCTCTGCATCTTTTCCCATCTGCTGTTAAGGAAGCACCTCTGATGATGAGTATAGCAGAATATCATTATGAATCATTTTTATTGCTGTTCTGTTGTTATTGTTTGTTTGCTTTTACTGGCAGTATTTGGTTTTACCCTAGGTCTCTTGGCTATCTAGTCCTCAGACAGTGAGCTAAATCTATACATTACTGTCCTCCAAGTAGAAACTATGTGATTTAAAGGTGTGGTGATTCCCCTATAGGTTTCACAGAAGGCAAGGAAAAAAAACCAGGGTGAGGTAAGAATGAACCCAGTTTAGGCCGATTTTACTATAACCAGCACTGGACCAGGACTTCTAAAGTCTGGCCCAGATCATTTTACTTTAACGTGCACAACAATTTAAGACATGTTTATATTGAGAAGACATGTTTATATTGTCGCCTCATGTGAAGGCGACAAACTCTGATTGTTCTTCTCTGTTTCATCTTCTTGGTTTTGAGACAGGGTCTCATATAACCCTGGCTCATCTGGAACATGCCATGACACCCGAATCACCGTGGACTCCTAATCATCCTGCCTAGACCTCTTAGGTGCCACATACCTGACAACAATGCCATTGATACATAGAAAAGAAACTTCCCTATTATCTAAGCCAATGTCCTCCACAAGCAGTGCCACTGTAAGAAACATTAACTATTTTTCTTTACTGTAAAACTTCTGTTTATGACAAGGATACCAAATCTTTTCATCTCTTCCACCTAGTAAAACTTTCAACCAAATTTTTAAACCACTGCCCCAAACCTGGTAAAACTTCTTTTTCCAAAGGCTCCACTGTAGGAACCAGGGACAATTGAAAAACACCCTGTCCCAGACTCAATTCCAAGCCTAAGACCAAAGTAAAGGGAAACATCCTGTGCCTGGCTTAACCTGGAGCACCTGAGGCTCAGAGATCCATTCCCTGTGACTCATGCTGTCCTTTTCCCCTAGTTCACTGCACATAATCCAAGAACCCATGAAATCTGCCCCCTTCACCCAGCCCTCTGCTATGTCTCTTCTGTTCAGAGGAAGCCACGGTTCAGTTACTCTCCCCAATAAATCTTTACTGGAGGTTTGTTGCATGGTGTGACTTTACTCCTTGGCTCCTAAGTCCCAAGGTGTCCTTGCAACAGAAAAAAAAAACAAAACAAACAAACAAAAAAAAAAACCTTACACTGGTGCTGTAACATCTCACAGCTCCCCTAGGACTGTGTTCCCCCTGCAGGCCTAGGTTGCAACAGGACCTCATCCCTCATCTCCAGTCCACCTGCAACAGATGCCCCTTCTTGCTCACTGCTCAGCATCCTATCCATCAGCAATAATTTTGTGAGCTTCCTTTCCGGTCAGTGTAAACACTTCCCTGCCTCCAATGAAGGAACGGTTGAACTTCCCTCTGGTACTCTTGGAGGCAGAGAGATACTCTTGGCCACTGTCTTTAAGGCTTCATCTGGCCCTCTTCACTGACCCCATTCCCCATTATTCTCAGAGCCTCAACTCTACAGCTTCCTTAGGCCTGATTGGCCTACTGCAACTCTTTCCTGCCTTCCTTTTCTTTTCTGCCTGTAATCTCCAGCTTCTCTACATCCTCATAGCTTTTATGATGGTGTGTGAACCTGCTCTGTCCATTTCCCATGGATGACATCTCATTCCTGAGCTCAGTTTTTCATTGTCTTCTGACAAGCCTTCAGGCTTCTTCAAAAGTACTGGTACCAGGTGCTGAGTCTCCCCAGGCTATTAGCTTTGGCCCGCATTTCTCTTAACTCCAAGCCTTATTCGTTTTTTTGTCTGGTTATTCCCCTCCCCTTGCTGTGTGAATGTACCGCCTCTTAAAGACCTAATCATAGAATTCTCAACAGAGAAATCTCAAATGGCTGAGGAACAGTTAAAGACATGTTTAACATCTTGAGCCACCAGGGAAATGCAAATCAAAATGATTCTGAGATTCCATCTTACATCTATCAGAATGGCTAAGATCAAAACCACAAATGACAGCTCCTGATGGTGAGGGTGTGGAGCAAGGGGAACACTTTTCTGTTGTTGGTGGGAGTGCAATCTTGTGTAGCCACTTTGGAAATTAATATGTATATTTTTCTAAAATTGGGAATTGACCTACCTCAAAACCCAGCTGTACCACTCCTGGGCACATACCCAGGACACTCTACAATACCACAAGGAAACTTGCTCATAGAAGCTTTATTCATAATAACTAGAAACCAGAAACAACCTACATGTCCCTCAGCTAAAGAATGGATAAAGAAATTGTGGTGCCTTTACATAATGCGGTATTACTCAGCTGTTAAAAACAATGACATCATGAAGTTTTCAGGCAAATGGATGGAACTAGAAAAAATCATCCTGTGTGAGGTAACCCAGACCCAGAAATATAAACATAGTGTGACTTACTTATAACTGGATATGAGCCATAAAGTAAAGGCTAACCATGATACAATCCACCGACTCAAAGAAGCAAGGAACAAGGAGAGTTCAAGGGGGGACAAAGGGGGCTATGTGAATCTCACCATGATGGGGACATAAAATAGACATCACAGGTGGACAGGGGGAGGGATCTGGATGGGGATGGACATGGGAACAGGAGGGATTGGGAGTGAGAATGGAGAGAAGTGTACTGGGAGAAACAACTGGAATCAGGGGGCCTCTCGTGGATGAACAAGAAATGTAGTGCAATGAAAACTCTCAAGAATCTGTGAAGGTGACTCTAGCTAAGATTCCTAGCAATGGAGGATACGGAGCTTGAACTGGCCATCTCTTGTAATCAGGTAAGACTTCCAGTGGAGGGACTGGGACCCCAACCCAGACACAAAACCTTCAATCTACAATTTGTCTTGCCTACAAGATGTTCTGCGAGTAAAAGTGGCACATAAATTATGGGAATGGGCAACCAATGACTGGTCCAGCATGAGACCTATACCACAAGAGGGAGCCCACCCCTGACACTGCCTGGAGGGCCAAGACCCAGAGGCTGGATATCCCAGAGACCTAGAATAGAACCAAACATGAGTGGCAGAAAAGTCAATGAAATGATTCCTAATGATATTCTGCTATACACGTAGATTGTTGCGTAGACCCAATGGTCATCAGAAAGGTTTTATTCAACAACATATGTAAACAGATTCAGAGACCCACAACCCAACATTACCCAGAGCTTGGGAATCCTGTGAAAGAGGAAGAGGAAGAGGAAAGATTGTGGAAGCCACAGGGGTCAAGAATACTACAAGAAAACCAAAAGAATCAACTAACCTGGACTTGTAGGGGCTCACAGAGACTGAACTGTCAACCCGAGAGCTTGCAAGGGACTGACCTAGGCCCTCTGCACATTTGTTATAGTTGTGTAGCTTGGTCTTCTTGTAGGACTCCTAACAGTGAGTGTATGGGCTGTCTCTGACTCTGTTACCTGCTTTTGGGATCCTTTCCTCTTATTGGGCCACCTTGTCTAGCCTTAACAGGAGAAGGGATGCCTAGTCTTACTGAAACTTGATATGCCATGGTTAGATGATAAACATGGGAGGCCTCCCATTTTCTGAAGAAAAAGGAGGAGCAGTGGAAGGGGACATAAGATGGGAGGTTGTGGGGATGAACTGAAATGAGAGAGGAAGGAAGGGGAACTGTGATCTGTGATTGGGTTGGAAACTAATTAAGAAATAAAATAAAAAACAAACAACAACAAAAGATTTGTAAGTATATTGGGTATGGTTAAAAAATCTGTAACAAAAGGGTTAACAAAATTTGCAACACTAGGGGTTGATAATTAAAAATCTATACATAGGTAATATTAAGGGAACTGTGTGGCATACTTTTAAAGCAACATGTGGCTTGCTGCCATATTAGCTGCTATACCTTCTGGATTGAGGCAGCCATGTGCCTGGCAGCCATCATTGATAGGGTTGGAGAGGATAGATGCTATGTTATTTCACTACCATCTTGATTAAAGGTGCCCACATGGTATGAGCTAGTCAAAGAGGCAAGATCTCCAAGATACTGTGGATTGAGATGATTGTGTGTGTATGTGTGTGTGTGAAAACAATAGGATTTAACAAACAAAATCTATATTGTTAACTTTTTCACCTTCATTAAAGAATTCCAATGTATCAACCAATCTAACAACCTCACATACCATGACGTTTACATGGTTCTTATACATAATCTCCTTCCAGAGGATTTTAGGTGAGTCTGAACATTTGTAAGATACTCGTCAACAACCTTTTCCTAGAGGAGCTCAGGCAAGTATGGGAACATGCTAGGGCACCAAACTAATTCTGCCCAGCCACTTGGGGCTGAGGTTGTCCCAACCAGGTTCTGGAGTAGAACTACATACTGGGAGTTGTGAAGAAGGTTTTCCAACTACTTGGTTCAGGATTTCCAACTTATTAGCCCTGCAGAGGTTCTTCTCCACCCCATAGTAACCAAGCTGTACTCTCCTTTCTACCACCCCCTCAGGGACATCTCATTTTTTTGACCTAGACTTCAAGAACACCTTCTTTTCCAATCTTCTCTATTCCCAGTCACAACATTATCTTTTCATTTCCTTGGACTGACCTAGATAGATATCCACCTTTCTTTCTTTTCAAAATGTATTCTTCTCTCATACAACACATCCTGGCCTCAGTTTCCTCTCCCTCCACTCCTCTTAATTCCTCCCTCTCACCTCCCCCATTCTGGGGATCTTTCCCACATCCACTCCTCCCTCTCCCATTTCTCTTCAGAAAAGAACAAACCTCCCAGATGCATCAACTAAACACAGCATAACAAGTTACAATAAGACTAGGCACAAACCCTCACATCAAGACTGGATGAGACAATCTAGCAGGAGGAAAAGAGTCCCAAGAACAGTCAAAGGAGTCAGAGACACCCCCATTCCCACTTTTAGGCATTCCCACAAGAGCACTTAGCTCAGACCCATACAGGCTCTGTGATTTTCAGTCTCTGTGAGCCCCTAAGAGCCCTGCTCATTTAGTTCTGTAGGCCATGTTCCTCTGGTTTCTACAATCCTTCCTCTCCCATTTTCATGGGTATCCTGAGCTTTCCCTAATGTTTGGCTGTGATTCTCTGCATCTGTTCCCATCAGTTGCTGGGTGAAGCCTCTCTGATGATGATTAGGCTAGAATACAGTCTATGAGTATAACAGAATATTATTAGCTTTTTTTTTGGTGGGGGACCAGGTGTGTTTGGTTCTATCATAGGTCTCCGAGCTATCCTGTTTCTGGTCCCTGGCCCTCTAGGAAGTGTTAGTCATAGGCTTCCTCCTGTGGCATGGGCCTCAAGTTAGAGCAGTCATTGGTTAGCCACTCCCACAAGGTCTGTGACACCATTACACCAGCACATCTTGCTGGCAGGGTAGTTTATAAGTGTGCCGCACCAAATCCAGTAGATTCTGTGTAACAAGTTTCACAGACTGAGGCAGTAACTTCAAAAGGAGGTCTCCTGGAACCAGTTGTGGAACTCTCGGCCGAAGAAAAGTTTTGAGCCATAGTTCTCATGGCAATCTCTGCTCTTCTATTCTTCTCTCATATTAAAGAAAGGTTCCTGAAAGCCGATGCTGGCATTTTAAACAAAAGATACAAATGAGAAACTGTCTCCTGAGATGTGGTCATCATCTCCAGGACCCCATCTCCTGAAGAGCCAGTGCTTTTCAAATCATTCACGTCATTCACATAATTACAAATAGTATTGATGAAAACTTTCCCAACAATAAAATTTCATATGGCTGTACATGTGTAATTGAGACTAGGTTTGGTAAAGAAAGGCTTTTGATAAGAAAAAGTCAAAATAGCTCAATATTTCAAAGATTCTTAAGAGCTAGGCAATAAATATTAAACAATAACCGACCATAAAAATTCATTAACCTGATCTTAGAAAACAGGCAGTTAGCTGTGGTTAGCCTTGAATGATTTTATGATATATTGTTAGCCTTGAATATGTTGTATGTTACTGTGCCTAATAATGATGATGTCATTCGTTCTGTCTGGATTTGCTTTGATGAACACAATCTCTGAGAAAATATTCTTTATCCTGGATAAAAAAAAAAAAAAAAAAAACCTTGCTTGAAAGTTGTGAAATACACAGATTCAAACTGCCTCTGTGTTTGTTTCTGTTCACCACTACCAAATCCTTACCCACCTAGTCTTTGAGAACCCTCATCCCAGGGACCCCCATATCCAGCTGGGGTGGTCCCTGGCATAGTAGGAAGCTTTTGTGTCTGTGTTGATGTCCCAATCCCACCACTGAGGCTTTGTTTTGTTACAGAAGATGGCTAGTTCAGGTTTTGTATCCTCCATTACTAGGAGTTCTTGTGAGGGCCACCCTGAAAGATTCCATAGAGATTCCACTACACTAAGTTCCACATTGTCCCCCAAATGCTCCCCAATTCCAGTCATCCTTCCCAGTACTCTCATCTCCATCACCCCTCCTCCTGATCCCTCCTGCTCTTGCCCACCCTCAGTCCACTGACAAAATCTATTTTATGTCCCCTTCCCAGGAAGATCCATGTATCCCCCTTGATCCCTCCTGTTACTTTGACTATCTGAGCCTGTAGATTGTAGCATGATTATATGTTACATAACAGCAAATATCTACTTATAAGTGAGTCCATACCATGTTTGTCTTTCTGGATCTGGGTTACCTCACTCACGATGATTTTTTCTAGTTCCATCTATTTGCTTGCAAATTTCATGATGTCTTTTTTTTTAATGCTGAATAATGCTCCACTGTGTAAAAGAACCACATTTTCTTTATCCATTAGTTGGTTGAAGAATACCTAGATTTTTCAAGTTTCTGGCTATTAAGAATAAAGCTGCTATGAACATAGTAGAGCAAGTGTCCTTTTGGTATGATTGAACATCCTTTGGGTAAATGCCCAAGAGAGGTGTAACTGGGTCTTGAGGTAGATCATTTCCCAATGTCTGAGAAACTGCCATATTGATTTCCATAGTGGCTATACAAGTTTGCCCACCATCAATGGGGGAGTGTTCCTCTTGCTTCCACATCCTTGGTAGCATAAACAATCACTTGAGCTTTTTTTTTTTTTTAATCTTAGCCATTCTAACAGGTGTAAGATAGAATCTCAAAGTAGTTTTGATTTGCATTTCCCTAATGGCTAAGGATGCTGAACATTTCTTTAAAAATTTCTAGCTATCTGAGATTCCTTTATTGAGAATTCTCTGTTCTCTGTACCCAATATTTAAATTGGATTATTTGGTTTGTTGATGTCTGGTTTTTGGAGTTCTTTATATATTTTGGATATTAGCCCTCTGTTGGATATGGAGTTGATGAAAACTTTCCCCATTTTGTAGGCTTTTGATTTGTCCTATTGATGGTGTTCTTTGTTTTACAGAAGCTTTTCATTTTCATGGAGTCTCATTTATTAATTGTTTTAGTGCCTGTGTTCCAAGAAGTCTTTTCCTGTGCCAATGGATTCAAGCCCATTCCCTACTTTCTCTTCTATCAGGCTCATTTTATCTGGTTTTATGTTGAGGTCTTTGATCCATTTGGACTTTAATTTTGTGCAGGGTGATAAGTATGAATCTATCTGCACTCTTATACATACAGACATCCAGTTAGACCAGCACCATTTGTTAAAGATGCTGTCTTTTTTCATTGTATTTTTCTGGTTTCTTCATTAAAAATTGGGTATCCATAGACGTGTAGATTTATGTCTGGGTCTTCAATTCAAGTCCATTGATCAATGTGTCTGTTTTGTGTCAATACTATATGGTTTTGATTACTATAGCTCAGTAGTACAGCTTGAAACCGGTCCAGTTCCTTGTACCTTACCTCAATCCCACCACATCTCTGCCCAATTAAAAGCACCCTCCCTATAAAACCCCAGACTCCTTTTGGGCGGCACTGCCTTCCCTACTCTTGGGAACACAAGCCAGTTCTACCCTGAATAAGGCTTTGCCTTTCGTCTTCAGCAGCTCTAGTAATGTGAGGCTCTCATTAAACCATACACTTTCCACGTACATTAAATACGTATTTCTAGATATCTCCTCCTATAAATATATACAAGACACACGAAACGAAAGCTTATTTGAATGTCAGAGGCTGAAAGTCAAAGGTCCCAAGAAAGCAAATTCCATCCTGCAACAGGGATTCAAGGGCCAGAGCTCTTAGAGATGTCTGGGTCGGCCTGGGTCCTGCTCTGCGGCCTCCGGGGCGTAGGTGGCGCTGTGGTGCCGCCTTTCCCTGTGGATGATGGCAGGTGATGGCAGGGCCGGAAGGGGAGCGCTGCGGGGACCCGCGACCGGCGACAGCACGGAAGTGGGGAGTGTTGGCGTCCGCGCCGGAGCCTCGCTGTCTTCTCGTGTGCCCAAGGTCAGGCTCTGCAGGCTCTCGCAGGCGTGTACGTGGTTGCATGCGGTGCTACGGCAGGTTGCTGACAGCAGAAGATACAGACTTAATTGACCGTAACTACGGTCTTGGAGGGTTCCAATGCACCTGGTTTTTAGCTCTGCACCGCGAACTGCCGGTGGATTACAGCCTTGAGGGACCGACCAGACTGACCCGAGGCCGCCCTAGGAGCCTAGACTTCCCATCCCGACCAGGGTCTGCAAAGCTTTACAGCCTACAGATTGCCTGACACAGTGACCAAACCTTTCCTTAATCCGCACGTGGGGTAAAGGGTTTTCTGTTGTGTTATTTTTCTTTTTAAAGTTATATTTTACAGTAAAAAAGGGATATTTATTGATTGATTGATTGATTGATTGATTGATGAGTGAGTGAGTGAGTGAGTGAGTGAGTGATCACAAAGTTTATGGGTCTTGGAGAAAGATGGTGAGGTGATGAATTAGGAGTTGGCTGAAACTGGAAGAACAGGGTTATCCTCCCCCCCCAGTGAAAAAACATCCGGAGCTAGGAAGGTTAGACTAGGTCTGTAGGATAACCACTATTTTGTAAACTATTTTGTAAAACCACTATTTTATCTTTCCTATAAAAAATGTTATGTCCACATCAATCAATAGTACCAATCCTTTTTTAGAAAAGCACCAAAATTGAGGATAAGTCTTTGCTTGATTTCCTCAAGCCATTAAATCCTCTGATTATTTCTTAAACTTTCTCATTATTATTATCGTTATCATTATTGGTTCTTGAGACAGGGTTTCTCTGCAGCTCTGGATTTCTTGGAACTCACTCTGTAGACCAGTCTTCTACCTCCCAAATGTTGAGTGTTGGGATTAAAGGCGTGTGCCACCACTGCCAAGCAATTTAAAGTGTTTTAAGGTGTCCTACTTCAAACTTGAAGGTACTTCTTAAGCACTAAAAGAGTGTAGTAAGTGGAGCTAAACAAGTGTTCATACACTGGCATTAGGTTGTTTTGTCCATTTGAAGCAATTCTTTCTAGACTATATTTGAAAATATAGTATTTTTCCAAACACACTCCCTCCTTTTCTTTTCCCTCCTCCTCCCTTCCCCCCAGGCCTCCTGGGTGCTGGGATTAAAGCCACCACCACCCTCTTACTATTTTTTTCATAGCAGGCTTCAGATCAAAGTTTCATTCACACAATGGAAGTTCGCTTTTGGAACTACTTACAGGAAAGCCCAAAATTTAGAGGAGGAAAAAACAGAGCTTCCGCATGCAGCAACACACTCACTCGCACGGTTGCTGAGAGCCAGTTGTCTATAAAGTGGCCTGTATGACAGAAAGCAGGCATAATCCTGAGAGAGCTTCATGCTTCAGCTAGAGGAACACTACAGTCAATGGCGTATTTAAAGAGCTGGCGTCACAAGTTAGGGTCTGGAGACTTTGGTTACTGGGAGCATTTAACTCTCAAGAGTTAGAGAGTCCTGTACTGGTCTGAAATGGAACCAGAAAGTCAGCAGTGATGGGGAAAGACATGACAATAATAACCATGACATACATGGAGAACAAATAAGGGGACAACCTTTCCTTGGCAAGTGTGGAAAATGGGAAATTCTATCCTTCTAAGCTGATATTCCTGACAAAGTAATTAACCAGTTAAATGCTGAAGGTGAATGATTAGGGGGTCACTTCAGTAAAAGTTGCTAAAATACTGCTTTCATTTCTGCGACACAGAAGCCTTAATGACTTGTACAAAGCACAGGTGTGTAAGTGTGAATGCTAAATCTTCATAACATTCACTGGTCATGAGGTTGCCATCTTTCCCTTATGTTGTCATTAGCAAGTCTGTGGGGACATGTCTTTCCCTGCTTCTCTGAATTATGTGGTAGGAATGAAACCTGGAAGAAAAAAACAAAACAACAACAAAAAACCATTGGTACCCTGAGTAGAAGAATCAGACACATTTGAACTTAATTGGATAGAGAAAAGGGTGTTTAGATTAAGGAGCAAACATCCTGTCCAAATAGGAAAGTTGCTGATTAGGGATAAGTAGAAGTGGCTGCTTATTTTTCTGTTTGGACAGGGGAGGTCTTCAGGGTCCTAGAGGATGAAGGCACATGGCCTGGACTGAAGCTGTTAGAGGAGATGCTGAAAAAGGAGTGGCAGTACTTCTCTCTCTCGGGCTGCTTTGGAAGGGCTAGTGGCGAGGGAAAGTAAAACATGGCAGAGATACAGAGGAGAGTCTGTTCTCTGTTCTCGTCTGCTTTGGCCATGGTACAGTGTCACTCAGACCAACAAACCCTTTTCTAAACTTCACTCAGTTTGTTTACCTGAGAAAGGAAAGAGGAGAGGAGAGGGGAAGGGAAGGGAGGGGAGGGGAGGAGAGAAAGAGGAGAATGAGAAAGAATGAAAACAAATGGGAAGGGTCATTTTACCCAGCAAAACCTAAAGCACCATTTAAAAATCAATCTTTGATCACTCTTGGAACATATCTAGAATTTAAAAAGAACACATTGTTTGTTTGTTTGTTTGTTTGTTTGTTTGTTTTAAGAGCTTTGGGCTCAACCTGATGGAGCATACCTTTAATCCCACCACTTTCAAATCAGAGGTAGGCTGGTCTGTCTGACTTCTAGATCAACATGGTTTATGTGGAACGTTCTAGGCCAGCCAGGGCTGCATAGCAACACTTTGTCTCAAATAAAAAGAGGTTTATCTTAAAATCAATATGAAGAAAAAATATATGTTGTTTTTAGGTGATACCCTTCAGTAGTCAAGATGTCTTCAGCACCTGAGCCTCCAGCAGCTAAGAAGGAACCACCAAAAGAGAGAAACTTGGAAAGCCCAGGTCTCCGAGGGACGCACACAACAACCTTATTTCGGGCTGTGAATCCAGAGCTCTTCATTAAACCTGTAAGAAATACTTTCAGGAGACTTGCTCACTTTTATGTAGCATTGGCTTGTTTTTTGCTTGTTTGTTTGTTTGTTTGTTTTTTTTGTTGTTTTGTTTTTGTTTTCAAGACACGGTTTCTCTGTGGCTTTGTAGGCTGTCCTGGAACTCACTCTTATAGACCAGGCTGGCCTCAAACTCACAGAGATATGCCTGCCTCTGCCTCTCGAGTGCTGGGATTAAAGGCGTGTACCACCACCACCACCACCACCACCACCACCACCACCGTCCAGCCTATAGCATTGGCTTGTGTCAAGGACATTTTATGCTGACTAGGATGACCCCCTAAGCAGGCAATGGTGACTCATACCTGTAACCCCAGCCCTTGGGAGAGAAGGGCTAGAGGATAGGCAGGGTTTGAGGCCATTCTGGGGCTACAGTCTGAGCCTCTGTCTTAGAAGGTAAAAGCAAGTTTTAAATGCTGTTTCATGTAGAAAACTCTAAAACATGCACTTGTATACTGTTAGATGAGTAGCTAAATTATTTCTGTTGGTGTTGTAAACTAATGAATATATTTTATTTGATGAATTTATTTTTGCATATAAATTCTACTTAAAAAATAAATGAAAAATTTAAATATGATAAATATTGGAATATTTTGTGCTTGATTATAATTTTAATAATAGTTGCCATTGTTAATTGTTTTAAGGTTAAATGGGTCAACTTAATCAAGCCATTAAATTAAAGTATTTAAAAATCCTTGGCTTCCATGTAATTTTAATAGTTGAAGACATTTCATAATTGCAAATTTAAACTGCTCTGATTTCATATCCATTCTTAGATATTTATTCAGATGAAAAAATTTGACACTTAACTTTGAGAGTAAGCTTTAAAAACATGACAGAACAGTAGTTTTCCCTTATGTGTTTCTTTTTCCAGTTTCTTTGTCAACCACATCCCCCCAATAATAATATTTGTTTTGACTAAAGAGGAAAATAATGTATAGTTATTTATGTTATTATAATTGTTGTATTATTGTTGCTAATTGTGCATAGTTTATACTGTGAGTCTGCTGCAATCTCTGGTTTTAGGTGTTTACTGAGGTTCTTGGAATGTACCCTTTATGGGCATGTGTAATGAACCTTTTTCTGTCCCACCAGCCAGCTCCCAAATAACCAGAGGAAGACTTATTATTAATTATGAAAGCTGGGCCTTAGCTTGGGCTTGTCCTAACTAGCTCTTATAACTTAAATCAACCTGCTTTTTATTAATCTTTATCATGTGCATTTTACCTTTCATTCTGTATGTCTGACTCCTGCCATGTTTCTTTGATGTCTCCTGTACACCTTGAATATCTCCTCCTACTTCCTCTCTCTCTACCCAGAAGTTCCACCTATACCTCCTGCCTAGCTATCGGCCATTCAGTTCTTTATTAAACCAATCACAAAAACATAAAATCATACAGTGTACAAATGTCCTACAACAGGCATGTGGAAATTACTATAGTAGACATGGAGGCAGCATCAGAAACTACTCTTTGTATTACTCTGTACATGTGTGCTCTATTGAAGAGAAAGTTAATTTATTAAGTATAATCATGGAAGTGGGAATGTTAATATATTTACAGGGATTGCAAAGAATAAGTACTTATCTGGAAACTTTCTGCCCCCTAATTCAAAGCTTTATCAGTTTGATTTTTAGAGTCTTATATTTCCCAGGAATACCCCAGGGTAATTAAAACAGCATAGTATCTGTTTCAGTTGCTAAATTTCTTGAGTAGAGTAGGTTCCCAAAGAAGAGCATACATATTTCATTGTTGTATATAATGTAAATTTTGGAGGATTTTGTGATAGTTACCTTTGTGTTGGGCAGGAAAAATAGCCTCACGTTCTAATAAACTAAACTAAGTTGCAGCTCAGAGAAGGGAAAGCTCCAGAACAGTGTTCATGAATTTCCTCTTTGCTCAACTTTCACCTTCCTAGGGCAGAGTTCTAAGCTTCCCAGGCTACAAAGAGAAGATGGAGATGAGAAGCAAGAGTCTCATATCAACTGTAAATACTCAGGAGTTAAGCTGATTGAATAAAATGATTGGAATGAAGTTACTGTCACTCATTAGAATGCTGGGGTGGCATTAATGACTTGTCATGCCAGGAGGGAAGTGCAGTATGATATTTGCCTCTCCTGAAGTTATTAATCTCACTGGCACTTTATGATTTTCTTTCTTTGACAGAACAAACCTGTAATGGCTTTTGGATTGGTAGCCCTTTCACTTTGTGTGGCTTATATTGGTTATCTGCATGCAACACAAGAGAACAAGAAGGACCTCTATGAAGCTATTGATAGTGAAGGGCATCATTACATGAGGAGAAAAATATCTAAATGGGATTAAAGTCCTGGTTCCCTCAGATGGAGCATTATTACAAGCTCTGAAATCTGCAAATGAAAGACTTTCTGAAGAGTATGTAGTTATGTTAATTATGTTTCTTGTTCCATAATCTGTTATCAAGAGAGAATATACAATTGGGATCAGTCCACTGTAGTAAATTTAGTCTGGTTACAGCTGCAGCTATTATCTCTTCCTTTTCCCATAAAAGAATTTCTCAATATTTCTTCCGTGAAAATGCCATAATATGGGGAGACATTTTTATTAAATTCTATGTAACAAAAGTACCTAGTACTATCAAATTTGTGTGGAGTTTCTAATGTTTTTAAAGTGACCTGCACCTTTGCAGCTATGTTTTGCTATTTAATAGAGAAGATACCCCTTCAGCTATTAAAATCATGATTAAATAATAGAATAAAACAAAGTGATTGGAATTTTTCTTTGAAAATGTTATGTTGAACCTGATAGAAAGTGCTGAATATCCTTGTGCACATTGGCATAGGAGAAGACTTTCTGAACAAAACACTATTAGCACAGGCACTAACATCAACAATTAATAAATGGGACTTCAAGATACTGGAAAACTCTGTATGGCAACTACATCTCATAGAGGACTAATTTCCAAAACATATATAAAGAACTCAATAAATTAGATATTAAAAACCAAATAACCCAATTTAAAAATGAGGATACAGATACTAAACAGAATTCATGATAGAGGAAACTCAATGGCTGAGAAATACTTAAAGAAATGTTCAACATCCTTAGCCACCAAGGAAATGCAAATCAAAACTACTCTTGAGATTCCATCTTATACCTGTCAGAATGGCTAAGATCAGTAACAAAGTTGATAGCTCATACAGGTGAGGTTGTGGAATAAGAGGAACATTCATCCATGCTAGCGGGAGTGCAAACTTGTACAACCACTAAGGAAATCAATATGGTGTTTCCTCAGAAAGATGGGAATCCATCTACTTCAGTACCCAACTATCCTACTCTTGAGCATATTCCGAAAGGACTCTACATCCTACTACAAAGACACTTGTTCATCCATGTTTATTGCTGTTCTATTTATTCAAAATAACCAGAAATTGGAAACAACCTTGATGTTCCTCAACAGAAGAATGGATAAAGAAAATGTGATACATTTACACAATAGAGTATTACTCAGCTGTTTAAAACATGGCATCATGAAATTTTCAGGCAAAAGGATGGAATTGGAAAAGATCGCCCTGAATGAGATAACCCAGATCCAGAAAGACAAACATGGTATGAATTCACTTAGGTTAAGTATAGAGGAAGGGACTGGAGGGAGCACATGGATCTCCCTTGGAGGGAGAGATAGCTGTTATGGGTAGACTTGGGGTGTTTGTGGAGAACTGAAAGGATCAGATGGGGAGGGGGAGGGTCTGTGGGGAGAGGCAGCTATACGTGAGGGGTGATATGGAAACTTAATGTAGTGGAAACTTTCTAAAATATATGAAGGTGATCCTAATGAAGTTTCCAGATAATGGGGGAGATGAAATCCCAACTGGCTATCTCTTGTCACCAAATGAAGTTTCCAATACAGAGACTGGGTTACATCCAATTGAACTGTTGACCAAAGGTCTTATGGAAATTCCCAAATAACCCAGGCTTTTGCTAAGACTATAGGTTTCTCCCTACAGACAGACAGCAAGGCCCCATTACATAAGACAATACCTATACAACTCTGAACATGGAGAGATCAAGTTGGTGCCTACATAGAGCCTTCATCCCTGTACTCTAGTGTCTTTGGTATGAGAAGGTATTCTACAGGCTACCAAAAGAGAAATGAACACTTTAACCCAGCCACAAATCCTTTGATCTACAATTCTGTTCTGCTTGCACAATGTGCTAAGGCAATGGTGGCACAAAGCTTGTGAGAGTAGCCAACCAATGTCTGATTTGACTTAAGGCCCACTTCAGGAGATGGGACCCATAGCCAACACTGCTTAGGTGACCAAGAAGTATCAAAAAAGTATCCTAATGAAGTTCTGCTATACTCATAGACCAGTGCCTGGCTCAGGCATCATCAGAGAAGCTTCCTCCTGCAGCAGATGGGAACAAATATAGAGACCCACAGCTAGACACTAGGCAGAGACAGACAGAGACCTTGGAACACACTGCTCTATTTTTCTTTATCTTATTTTTTGAGACAGGATTTCTTTGTGTAATAGTCCTGGATGTCCTAGAATTCTCTTTGTAGACCAGGCTGGCCTTGAACTCAAGTCTATCTCCTGAGTGCTAGGATTAAAGGTATGCACCCAACTGGAACACACAGCTATAAATGTGATGTCTCTATCAAATCCCTTCCCTACAAGCTCAGGAAACCTTAAGGAAAATGAGGCAGAAGGAATGTAAGAGCTAGACGGAAAAGGAGGACACCAGGAGAATATGGTTCTCTGAATCAACTGAGCGAGGCTCATATGAACGCAGAGTGACAGGTCCTCTGTGCCTATATTGTAGATTTCAGTTTAATATTTCTATGCCATTTTTTGAGCATGTGAATGAGTGGGTCTCTCATTCTTGTGCTTGCTTTTGGGGTTCTTTTCCTTCTGTTGGGTTCCCTTGTCCAACTTCAATGTCATGGTTTTTGTTTTGTCTTACTCTGTTTTGTTTTGGCATGTTTGTTGTTTTCTCTTACAAGCCTGTTCTTTTCTAATGAGATAAAGAGAGAATGGATCTGGAAGGGAAGGGAGGGGAGGAACTGGGAGGAGTGGAGGGAGGGGAAACTGTAATCAGGATATATTGTATGAGACAAGAATCTATTTTCAATAAACAGGGACAATTTTATACTAGGGCTGGGGAGATGACTCAGCAGGTAAAGCACTTGCTACACAAGCCAGAGTTTGAATCCAAGAATCCATTTAAAGCTAGACACAGTAGGGTGAATCTGTAATTCCAGTGTTCCTACAGTGAGCTGGGAGGCAGAGGCAGCTCTGGGGCCAGCTGGCCTGATATACACATTGGAAACAACAAAGGGCTGACACCTGAAGTTTCTCTCTGCCTTCCACACATATGCCACATGCACTTGCCCTCACACATATTATACATCATAAACATACACAGAAATACACAAATGTTATATTCAGCCACAATGTTTTTACTTGTCTGTAATTAAATACTGCCTAGTTATTTTTTATAAGTTGTTGCAATGATTTTATAGACACAAGACCAAATGTTCTTACTTGTTTTAAAACTAGAATCACTCAATAAATAAAAATAAATAAGTCCCCAAAATTAATAAATAAGTATCCTTACTATACCATCTTTACCTTAGATATTTCAAGCCTTCCTAGTGGGATTCTGTATTTGTTGTCTTTCTAGATATTTACTCTATTCTCCAAGCCATAATTGGAGCTTAGCAGAAAAATCTCATCTCTGAAATTTGGTTTCAGTGTTAATATCAAATAATAGCAACATAAACAGAGATTATTATCATGTAAATTTTAATTTCTAGTATTTTATTGTAGTTCTGCAAGGTGCATGAATTAGGCTATGTCCTAATTTATAAACACACAGAAACTTAACTAGGGCATGGGAAGCTGGCACAATTGCTATGTGGTTAGTGCCCAAGTGTGAGGGCTGGAGTTCTGAACCCCAGCACTCATGTATAATGTCAAACATGGAAGCTAGTGTCTGGGTGAAGCCAGAGAAAGAGGATTCTGGAGACTCCCTGGCCAGCCCGCCTAGTTAAAACCACAAGCTCTAAATTTAGCAAGAGACTCTGTCTTAAGAAATAAGATGGGATACAATAAAAGAAGACACCCATTGTCAACCAATTCATGAGTAAGTATCCTGTGTGCACATTCATATACAACAGTTCAAAGCATAGTTAATTAAGCTCAGCTCCATGGCTCTCAGCCCTAAATAGGCATTTACTCCACTATAGCACACTCCACATAGTGTTGAAGTGTTCTGTAAAATGCCTAATCAAATGCCTAATCTTTTACTCTTAGCATCTCTGTGTTTTTGTTTGTTTCTATAGATCGAAGGTTGTACTTTCAGCTTATGCACTCATTGGTGCATTACCATCTTCTACAATTCTTGTTCAACAGGGCAAGTTAATCATGTCAGAGGTAATAATGGTTGGGTAAACTATCAAAGATTCCTGCAGTACAGAAGGGTTGCAAGAGCTGTACAGCATGCAGCCTTCCACCTTACAGCATCTGTGTGAAGGAGTCAGGAAGGTAGTCAAGCCCAGAGCTGTGAGAAGTAACCTGAGGGAAGTGTCACTATGAATTTTAGAAACAAGTGCCCCCTTACACTAGCTTCTACAAAGTGTCACAGGTTATATCAGCCTTTGTATATGCAAAGTTTCAAACGTGTCCTGGCTAAGTATTCATGTTTTCATCCATTGTCTGTTGACTGAGGGCCTAACCACCAAGAATAAAATAAAACAAGTACCCTTTGAAATAATAGTATCAGACTTTGATGATCCCCCATGGAAGGCCTCACCATCCCTGGGCAGTGGGATGGGTGGGTTGGTGGGGGGCATGGGAGGGAGAGGAAACTGAGATTGATATGTAAAATAAGATTGTTTTTATTTTAAATTTTAAAAATCTGCAGAGAAATAAAGGAATAGCCATAGTATTTTGAATTCGAAGTTCTACTTGCTCCAATCCTGTCATATTATAATTAGTTAAACAGTGCAATGTCCATGTTAATAACCAAGTAGCCACATTAGCATGTAAACAAAATGTTCAGGTATTAAGTACAGAAACATTCCTATATTTTGAAGCAATGCAAAAAATTGTTACTTGCCAAATCCTCCCCCAGTGACCTTCAGTATTACCTGTTGCTGATCAAACAGAACTGTTTATTAAACAAACTGCACTAAATACCTCTTTGGCAGTCTGGTGTCAGAAGTGGGATTGAGAACTTTCACTTAAAACTTAACAAAAGCTTTAAAAATAGTTTTAAAAACCAAACCAAACCCCCCCCCAAAAAAAAACACCAAAGACTAACAAGACTTCTTAGTAACAACATTTTCACGGTTGGATTTGTTTTGCTGTAGACAGAGATTTGTGCGGCTCCTTTAACAAAGGTTTCCAAAATTTACATAAACAACAAAAAACCACACTAATTTTAAAGAACTCTACTAACAATTCATTGGTGTATACTAGAGCCAACAATGACAATGATCATATCTCCAAACCGGCAGCATGCTGCCGGATACAACACAAACCAAGGCGGTGAGCACAGCTCTCACTGCTGGCGATAAAATAGCCACTGCCATCTTAAATAAACTAAACTGATATTTTATCAGGAAGGGGTAGAGCTTTGTGTAGGCCTAACACAACACAGGCAGCCACCATTGATGATTTATGTTTACCATAGTTGTGTCATGCCCCAAAGATGGCATTTCACAGCCCTTTTCATGTCTTCCAGCTCTTATATTCTTGGCATTCTCCCCTCTGCTATGTTCCTTGAGCACTAGGAGAGGGTATATAAAGGATGTATATTTTGCTAAGGTCTCAACTGTCCTTATTTTTAACAGCTTGCAAAGCCTTGAAACAAAGTCTCTGTGTTCACCATTCTTCAGTGTAGAGAAATGTCTCTGATTAAGGATGAGAGTAGCATTTATCTATGGATATAAACATTAATATTTAAAATACAGCTTGACTCCCTATGGCCTCCCTAGCCATGAATTTTTGACTGGTTTACAGTGCCAGAGCAAATCTTCATAAGTGAACTAGTCCAGACTGACCTGTAACTTGATCGTATTACTTCAGGCTCTGAGTTCTTGGCACCATTGTGCCTGGCATAAATTAACTTTTGTCCATGGGAGTATTTTTGTTCTGATTGAAGAGCTATTTGCCCAAATCAACAAGTTGTCTAACTGATGAATTGGTTTTCAAAAATTTATTGGACAGCAAGACAGCTTAGTTGGTAGAGGTGCCTGCCTCTAAGTCTGATGACCTAAGTTCAGTTCCTAAGACCCACATGGTGAAAGGAGAAAACTGACTCCTGTAGCTGTTATTTTACTCTCAAATGTATACCATGACATATGTACCCACACCTAATAAAATATACTTTTTGGAAAGAATTTGTTTCCAGTTTTTAAAGACAGGTCTCACTATATAACCCTGACAGCCTGATCTATGTGGAACTTGCTATATGGACCAGCCTGGTCTTAAACTCCCAGAGATCCACTGCCCTCTGGCTCCCAAGTGCTGGTGTTAAAAGCATCTCTTACACTCTAATGGATTTCTTTTTTCCCTTTATTTTTCAATTTAAAATTATGAATTCTCTCTCATCAGTCCTTACTTGCCTGAATTCTGTGTCTAGAGTGGGGCCCTGTGAGCTTTTCCCCCATCCCACAGTAGCATGCATATTGGGATGATCATTGTTCAGATTATGTTTAGGCAGCCATATTGTTGAGGTATCATGAGTGAAGCTTCCTTGTCATTTTTAGGAAACACAATCTCACAGAATTTCTAGTCCTATGGCTCTTGCAATCTTCCCACCCCCTCCCTCTTGATGTTCCCTCATCAGGAATTCCTTTAGGTGCAGGATTCTGTCGTAGATGTAACCATTGAGGCTGGGTACCCCATGCTCAGTTGTTCACTTCCTTTTGACCAGCTGTAGTTTTCTGTAATGGTATCTGTCTGACTTAAGCTTCTTGGATGAGGTCTGGCAGTTACATTACCTGTGAGTGCAAGGATAAGTATAACATAGTAATTATACTGATTTAGTGAAGTGGCAGATGTAGGTTGATCCATGACCCCACAAGCCTCTGGTAAGAGAATTTCTTACAGCACATGCTTGTTTATTTGTTTTTATATATTATCTTCTACAGTGACCAATTCTTGAAACTTTCTGGGCACTGAAGAAGTCCTTATGTTGTAGTGCTTAAAAAAAAAAAAAAAAAAAAAAAAGAAAAGTTTCAAAACTGCCCTCAGGCAAACCGGGAGCAATTTGTTAACCCCACTTCTGGAAAAGAATTCAGGAATAGATAAGACATGTTGACAGAGGCAACTTCATTCTCTATCCAGGTCTTTGAAGTGTTGATATCATCTCTCCTTTCACATGAATTCATCTCTTTTTAACCAGTCTTCCAAATCTGATTGGCCAGTTTCTTGTACCATTTCTGTGACACCAATTGATAGAATTATTTAAGGCCTTCAGACAGGTATTAGCCCAGGGCCCTCTAGAAGGTATGTGTTGATAACTAAAATAATAAAACCAATCCTTCTGGAAGCGCTGTGTGTGACATTGTCAAACCTGAAAACAATTTCAGTAGCTTCATATAATCAGCAGAACAGATGTCTGTAAGGCTGTTTCTCTAAAAATGATAGGAACAAATTACTTATGGTGTTTAAAAGCCAGGGTTAGTTGGGTGTTGCAGCATGTGCCTTTACTTACAAGGTGAGAGGATTGTTTCCGACAAATTAATTTCCAGGCACACCACAGTGATGTAGAAATAGCCTGTCTTAAACAAAACACTCAAAAGTAGACCCTCTCTGCTCCTGCTTGAGGTTTAAGATGTGAGCTCTCAGTTGTTCCTGCCGCTCTTACTCCACCATCATGGACTCAACCCTCTGAAACCATAAGCCAAACTGAATGCTTTCTTTTTTTAAGTATCCTTGGTCATGGTGTTTTTTTCACAGCCATAGAAAAGTAACAAATATGCCCTTCCAAATCTAAAAATCAGGTTTGTTGATTTTGAATATAGACTTAAAGTAAATTTTCAGTTAGAATACCACTATATTTTCCAGTTGTATTGCCTTGCCACCAAGGCACATTTATAATAACCTGAGAGTTATTTGACTGCCTCCACTGTCCATTAGCTAAAAATTAATTCTTTCACAAAAGCATACTTAAAACAAAATGTGGTCAGCTGACTAATTCTCCCTCCCATAGTCACCCAGATCCTGACCACTGGCCCCTGTGAATATATGGTAAAAGGGACCTTGCAGCTCTGCCCACATGTAGGATCTTGAGATGACAGGATCATCCTGGCTCGTGTGGTGGTGCCTGGAATAGACACAGAGGTCCACAGCTAGAGACAAAGTATCAGAGTAAGGAGTGGCCACGAGTCTTAAGAAGATCTATGGCCATTAAAGGTGGGAAACAGGAAACAGTCTTCCTAGAGCATCCACAAGGAACCAGCCCTCCTGGCGTCTTGATTTTTGCCCTAAAATCATTTTAGATTCTGACTTCCAGAAATTAAATAGAATAAATATGTGTTATAGGTAAGTCATGAAGATTGTGTTTACTTGTTATAGCAGCAAGAGGAAACTTAGGCAAATGCATAGCAGCTGTCATTTCAAGCTGCTTTTATGAGCAAAGCTTGTCTTACCTAGCAACAGTTGTTGACAAGTTAAGGCTAGACACTGGGAGGGAGAAACTGCCTACCTCTGCCCAAATCCAGTGCCCACACCTTGTATGGCAGAGGTTGGTAATACCATTCCTTAGACATATAGCCACTGCCTAATCATGACGAATCTTTTAATCCTTGGCATCCTCTAGCAGAATCTTAAAAACCTGACTCTCTTTCAGGTTTCTTAGACTTCTAAACTACCTTCTTTTCTGAACCTGATATTATTTTAACTGTAATCAGTAAAAGGGATCAGAAATTTAACTATGATCAGAAGTCCAGATTATAATAATTTTGTTTGCTGTGCTGTTTGCAATAAAATAATCCCACCATCCCCATTTGGGGACACCTTCAAACGGATTTATGAATACAAGCCATTTAAGACACGCTTTTACACTCACAAGGATATACTGGGTAAGTTATTTTTCTCTTTTTGGGGATGGTGGTGGGAGATCTTTTGAGACAAGTTTTCTCTATATAGGTCCAGCTGTCCTGGGACTCACTTTGCAGACCAGGCTGGACTGGAACTCACAGAGATCACGGGCTTCTGCCTCTCAAGTGATGGGATTAAAGGCATGCTCCACTGTGCAGTATTTTGTTATTTTCATTTGTTGTGGCATAGAGTAGTATTGTGTGTCATCTTTCAGCCCCTTCCTGTTTAAGTTTACTTGCCTCTGTAGGAAATCCATTGTGAAATGATAATGTGTTGGAATGCAGCCACTCAACTCAACCTTCTGTGTCTTTCTTGTGAATAACATTAATACATATCCTTCAAATTGTTTTGAAACTTTAATGAAATATTGTACCTGTTTAACACCTGGAACATGGTAGTAAATGTGTGTTCTTTCCAACTTTGTCTAAACCTGGGGACTTTTCATACATACAAGAAAGAAAATATCTAAATACTCCAATAAGTGAGTGGAAGAAACATAGCCTTTGTAGCTAGTGGCAAGAGTAGATACACATAAATAACATAGGAATATTTATCATGCATAGATATATACATGTAGTATATAAGCAAATTAATTATAATTCATATTTCTACTTCTCACTTACATCTAGAAAATTTTTAACTAATCCTGGATTTTATGTATATTTTCTAAGGACCCTTCAAATCTTTTTTCCTATCTTCTTTACCATTGGTGTGGTGAGTTAATGATTATTTGATTTCACTCCTAATTTACTGAAAGAGAAGTTAGGACCAGAACTAAAAGGTAGGAAAAATATAATTATAAACATCCTCTAAAACAACAGTTCCAAACTGATTTGTAACTTTCAGTTACTTTTTGATATTGATTATTAATTGTAATCCCTACAGCAATTTTTAGACCCAAGACAATGCTATCCTCACTCCTTAACGATTTAACAATATACTTTAAATGATTCCTTGTACATTACAGGATATATGAATTTAAACCCTGAACAGATAAATGTATGTAGAAGTCAATATTTTATATTCACTTGCCTGTGTTTGCCCTTAAATTATTATAAATCAAAAGAGAGCCAAAATTCTACGTTCTTTATAAGAAAACTCAAAAGCACCTTGAAGTATCTATACGAGAGTATTTCACAAGACAGTGATCTCTGCTGTTACAACCTCGAGGGTCAGGCCTCACTATGTAAATTTTTTTCTCACACCTTTAAAACTCTTTGTTTTGGAATAGTTTTGTTCTTAGGTTGCACCCCAGCTTTTCTCATTAGGTTGTTATATAATACTGGTACATTGTCAAAACTAGGAAGTTAGCATGATAAGAACAATACTCTTACCTCCGGTACATACCTTTCAAATCATTTGCCCCTTAGAAGTGTAGTTTTATGAAATGTATCACATGTATATTCATGTACCCATCACTACAAAGAAACTTCTTCTTGCAATCTATTAACAGTCAGTCATACTTTTCAAACCTCTGGCAACCATTAATCTATTTCTCTGTCTTTATAATGTTACCGCTTGAGAATGCTAGCAAAAAAATGTCATATAATGTGTGGCCTTTTGACACTGGCTTTTTTTTTCATCTGCACAGTGGGTTTTTTTTTTTATTAATAGTGCCTCCTTTCTCAGCATGTATGTTTTCAAAAGTTCTGTAGATGTCTTCTGCAGTTAAGGTTGAGAACAACAAATATAGTGATATTTAAACATTTAAGAGCATTACCCTACATTTGTGTTACATTTTTATGAATGTAATGAATTTACACAATATTGAGATTATATGCATTCACCTCTGCCACAATATTTAGTGCTTTGTTTTAAGGCTCACTAATTAGGTGGCAGAGGCTCACTGGAGAGATGTCTCAGCAGTTAAGAGCATTTGCTGATCTTCCAGAAGACCCAACTTCAGTTTCCAGCACTGCAGTCAACTGTTTGTAATTATAGCTCCAAGGAATCCAATGTCTCTGGCCCCTGGGAGAACCTGAACATACTCATACAGATACACACACCTGCCCACAAATTAAAGTGATAAAAGTAATTTTTTAAAAAATAAAGTAACAAATTTTTAAAAGGCTTACTAATGATCTAGTGGTAAAATTCTATACCAAAAAAACATATCTTTCAGCTGTAGGTGATGGAAACTTTGAATATAACACATAAAATGGAATTTTGTGATAGAACTTCTTGATCCTTTTAACAAAAACTCAAGGTGGAACCTGTCATCGAGATATTAGTCTACCATGCTCACACTCAGTGAATTGGCTGAGCTGGTACTGCATCAGGCCTACTCAGCATCTAAGAAAGGACATGAATACAAATGGTTCTAACATGTATTAACCACAGTGTAGAAATCCCAGAGGAAAAGAAGCTATTTTCTTTTTACATCTTTATGCACAAAACCTAGGTCAGGCTTGACTATGTGCCTGATTCCAGACTAGCTTCTTTAAGAAAAAAGGGCCAAGTGATTTGCATGATGCTATTGGCAATCTTACCACACCATTCAAGTGAGAGAAGTGGGGCCTGTTACCACAGCAGGAGATGTTGAGCAAATTCATACCCACAGTATCTTAATGTGAGGATTGCATTATAACAATTTAAGGGTCATCTCAGGTGAGAAGATGTGTAATCCCTGGGACCATACCAAAGGGCTAAGTTCTTAGTTTCAGGTCCAGAATTGTTCCCACTTATCTGATTTTGTGTATCTGTCTACCTTCTCTAGAGTTACACTTTGAGTGGAGAAGGTATTATGGGATGTTATTATGAGAAAGTCAAATTAGATCGTTGACAGGGTAATAATAATGAACTGGAAACTTAGCTCACACAACCAACACTAGTAAAAGGCTTAGACACGATGTATTAAGGACAGCACCCTGTCAGAAGCAAGGAGAGAGATGTAAAATGTGCCAAAGCCTTGTGATTCCACATTATGCTTCGAGTGTGCCACACTTTGCAGGGCATTCATCTTCCATTGCCTACTGTTTTGACTGGGGCATGAAAAGCTAACTGAGTCTAATCAGTGATGATGAACTCCCTCTTAATCAGTTAGTGGAAAAGTTACCCTTCCCTTTGGGTATCTCCAAAGAGGAGAGTGTAGGCTTACAGATACGTCTGAGTGGAAAGGAGCATGCTTAGCCTGATGAGTTCAATTCTTAGTGCCATAAATAATTAAAATGATTGACATCACCTAATAGGATGTGTCTCCTAGATTGGCTCCCATAAATAATTATCTGATGGTAGAAAGGAAAGCCAGGGAACTGTCTACAGGGACTGTAATGATTTTTGTCCAAAATATACAGATATTGGGGCAAGTATCCTGAACCAAGAAGAGCATTATCAAGAGGCTGCACTCAGGGAAAGCATTGAAAAAGCAGAAGCTAAAGTGTGGAAGCAGGTAAAGGGCTCAGAAATCACCTCAACCACATCTCTTCTGGATTCATCAAAAACTGTAAATCCAGGATAGCAGGCAAGAGATAGCCCGCAGAGTCCCCACAGACTTTGGGTTCTTGGGCATGTCCTTTGCCCTCTGCATTCTTGGCTTTGCCTGTAAGGAGGGGCAATGATTCATTGAGAGGATTCAGTGAAGGAGCATACTTGGCATGAGGTGATGCTTCGTAAGAAGCAGATCCTGCCAAGAATTTCCTTCCAAGTAAGTTACCCTCTGTTGGGATGATTCCGGCCACTACTCTCATTTTATTGAAACTTTAACAGAATAGGGTCACCTTTGTTGTAAATTGTTTACTATGGTATTCTGTTCATTTATGGGCTATCTGTCTGTGCAGTCTGTAATAAATACTTGTAACTAAATGCCCATTTCCCCAAATGTCTTATCTTGACCTACTCTCATCTACTGCCTCTAAAGTCCTTGATGCTTCTAGTCTTCAGGTTCTTACAGTTCCAGCTACACAGGAGGCTGGGCCAGGAGGAGGCAGGGGCAGGAGGAGCAGGGCCAGGAGGAGGCTGGGCCAGGAAGAGGAAGGAGGAGGCAGGAAGAGGCAGGGCCAGGAGGAAGCTGGGCTAGAAGGGAGGCTGGGCCAGGAGGAGACAGGGGCAGGAAGAGGCAGGGGCAGGAGGAGCAGGGCCAGGAGGAGGCTGGGCCAGGAAGAGGCAGGAGGAGGCAGGAAGAGGCAGGGCCAGGAGGAGGCAGGAAGAGGCAGGGCCAGGAGGAGGCTGGGCCAGAAGGGAGGCTGGGCCAGGAGGAAGCAAGAGGAGGCAGGAAGAGGCAGGGCCTAGAGGAGGTGGGGCCAGGAGGAGGCTGGGCAGGAGGAGGCTGGGGCAGGAGGAGGCTGGGGCAAGAGGAGGCAGAGACAAGAGGAGGCTGGGGCCAGGAGGAGGCAGGGACAGGAGGAGGCAGGAGGAGCAGAGACAGGAGGAGGTGGGGCCAGGAGGAAGCTGGGGCAGGAGGAGGCAGAAACAGGAGGAGGCTGGGACAGGAGGAGGCTGGGCCAGAAGGGAGGCTGGGGCAGTAGGAGGCAGGGGCAGGAGGAGGTAGGAGGAGGCAGGGGCAAGAGGACGCTGGCAAGACCAAGACTTAGCCTAGGAAATCTAAGAAGGGACCCACGTGACTTAAACAAGCAAATAAAAGCCAAACCCTGATGCACTGGGCACGTGGCTGCTGAGTGCCATGGGGTATCTGAAGATTGGATGAAGTACTGCTTTATTCATAGCTGGAACTAAGTAAAGTCTCAAACCCACACCCTCAGTTCTTCCATTCATGAGCAAATTGGAATAAATGACTTTCTAAAGAGAATTAAAGCTCTTACGGGCAAGATAAGGAATAACACTCAGAATCTAGTAATAATAAAAACTCAACAGTAAGAGCCATCAATTACTTACACATACCAACATAAAGAAATGCTCTTATGGACAGTCTGCAGTTAGAATATGCTTCTCTAGTATCTGAGCATTTTCTAAACTCTTTGCTGACTCCTGCTGAGAGGTCTCCATAGTACTCATGCTCCCTGCCTAGAACCTTTCAATTTTATGTGTCTGTTCCCTTCTCTATGATCCCTAGGTTAACATACTCAGCTGCAAACAGTTGTCCTGCCTTTAATAATTCCAAATACAGCAAAGGGAGCTCAGGGAAGGGGGAGTGGAACAGAGCAATAAGGGAACCCATGGTGGCTGCTACTTTTCATTGAGAATGAAAAGCTAACTTACCAACTTCTTCAATAATGACCAGCTTCTCTGCGCTTTCCCTGAAGTACTAATAGATGGATGGACCTTTTCTTTCAAAGGCTAATGAACTCCGACAACAAGCAGTGGACAAAGCACTTGCAGACGCAAATGCCAGGCACAAATTTGAAGTTCAGATGCTGGAAGAACAACATCAAAAAGACTTAAAGGTTATATATATGTATATATATAACTTGTTCATTGTCTTTTTAAAGCATTTTACTTGGTAAAAAAAAAAAAGTACTTATGTTAGTTGACATAGGGAGAGGGGCAGTAATTAGGAAAGTTCATGTTAGTATTCCATAAATGTTGGGAGGGAACCACGGTGATTCATAAGACACAAGGTTCTGTCACAGCCCTTTCATAGCACAGATTAAATAGCACATAATTAACTAATTACATAACTGGCTGTTGAGTGTGTCTGGTTCCCTGGCATGACCACAGCCTCCATACAAGCAATCTGTCTTGCTGCTATGCTAGCCCTGGTATCTGGTACTGTGCTTTGACTTAGCAGGGACTCAAATCATTAAACCAATGGAACAAGCTGTCCATTCCATTCTCCTGAGCTTCCTGCTTACATTCTTTTCCCTAAATTTGCTTTTTCTGAACTGCCAAGAGGAACATATTTGCTGTCCCTGAAGTATTCCTAGTATGCTGATGGTCACAAGATAAGAGGACCTCTTTTGTGTTTTAAATTTTCACTGTGATCTGTATTCATTGTACACGACAATGTGATATATAATGGCATTTAAGTATACACACACATATATGTGTATATCATTTGTATACTTGTAAGCATATATTGTATGTTGGGAATATCACTTCAACCCCCTCCCCTTCCTGTTCTCACCCTACCCATTAGTTCTCTTTGTTTCTCTGGGTAGTTTTACTTCTACATACATGATTTTAAGTAGCAACATAAAATCTAGGCACCACATATAAGAGGAAGCATGAGATTTCTTTCTGATACTGGCTTAATTCATAATCACCTCTAGTGATATCCATTTTCCTGAAAACAGCAACAAAGCACATTGTGAATACATACCACACTTTCCTTATCCGTTCTTCTGTTGTTAGGTACCAGGGCTGGATAAGAGGAATTTTCTAACTTTCTAACTAATGCTGGTCAGTGTTCCCAGTAGAGGGACTCACTGCTTAGTTCAGTATCTGCCACAAAACCTGTCCAGAGGACCAGAATACAGAACTTTCTTCCCATTTGCCAAGGGAGAAGCAGAGGGGCACTGGATACATATGCATGCTACATGGGCAGAGGCTATGGGAAAAGGGCGGCAGAGATCCTAATGATGATGGATAAAAAGCTTACGACATGGACTCACACATTTATTGTTTCTACAAAGAGCACATATCATATACCAGTGTGTACCCAATACGGTTAAATGGACTGTCCTTGTCCTCAGATGACCTATAGGAAAGGGAGCTCTCCCGCACAGTTCCTGCCTAGCAGTAGGACAATCCCTGCCTGGCCCCAGAAGCCCACTTCAGCCAGGTTTGGCATGGTTGCTGATGGTTGTCGGCTGAGTCAGCCCACTGCCCAACTTCAGAGCAATAAGAGAATATGAATCAACATGCTCACAGTGAGAACAAACCAAGAACTCAAGGGTGTGAAGCAAACATTAGATCATTCCATTGAACTCTTTATGAAATAAGCTAATTTATTCAAAGTTAGAGATTTAAGGGGCGAAGCCTACTGCTGTGAAATATGAGGAACAAGGTAGCATTTCTAAGCAACCATTTTTTTTTTATAATTGTTTTCAAAATTTACCCCTCCTCCCCTGACCCCCTATCTCATCCCCTTTCTGCTCCCTAGGGAGGGTGAGGCCTCATTCTAGAAAGATTCTTAAAGTTAGATTCTGTTGTTTCTCCTCGTCTGCGTGTGTGTGTGTGTGTGTGTGTGTGTGTGTGTGTGTGTTATGCACATGAGTGTGCAGGTATGCATGCCCAAGTATGCATGTAGAGGCCAGAGGAAGACTTCAGAATACTTCCCTCCCTTCTCTTTTTAAAAATAAATCATGTGTGTGCATGCATAACGTGTGCACAATATGTGTGTAGTGATTAGAGGACAACTGCTAGAGTCAGTTCTCGACTTTCTACCACGTGGGCCCCAGGAATCAAGCTCACATTGTTAAGCTCGGTGGCAGGCTCCTTTGCCCACTAAGTTATATTGCAGACCCCAGGTTGCCTGTCTTTACTGCTTTATTGTTTTTAGCAGGCTCCCTCTCACTGGCCTGTGAACTCACTGATTTGGCTAGGCTGGATCACCCAGTGAGACTCTGTCTCTGTCCCCTAAAACTGGGGTTATAGGTATGGACAGTCATGCCACAGCTCTTTACATGGATGCCGGGAGCGCAAATTCGGGCCCTCATGCTTGCAAGGCAAGCACGGTTACTCTCCTCTAAGCCATCTCCCCAGCTGCTAATCGTGTTTTTGAAACGGGGTCTCACTAGGTAAACTGGTCTCAAAGTCATGATAATTCTCTTGCCTTTTAAATGTTGTGATGTGCTATGACACCCAGGTTTGTTGTACTCTTAAAGTAGCCAAAATGAGAGCTTGAAAACCTTTCTCTTGGGCTGGAGAGATGGCTCAGAAGTTTAGAGCACTGGCTGTTCTTCCAGACGTCCTGAGTTCAATTCCCAACACCAACATAGTGGCTTATAATGGTCTATAACTGTAGTCCCATGGCATCTGCTGCCTTCCTTCTTCTGGTGTGCAGACACACATGTGGACAAAACACCCATATACATAAAATATATGAACAAAATCTTTTTTTTAAGAAAGGAAAATCTTTTCTCTTGAAGACATTGGATTCTAACAATTTCTTCAGTGTGGGGGATTGAACTCAGAGCTTCACTTCTGCTAGGACAAATGCTCTGTCACTGACCTACACCCCCACTGCTAATAAATACATTTAACCTTGAGATAGTTTTTCTAAAAAGAAAAGAAATTAATGAATTTCTTGAAAAAACTCTATTTTCTTAGCCAGCAATGAAGGGAACTGATACTTGAGAACTCTGGTCTATTTCTCTCGTTTTGTCTCTAACTGGCTGTGTAAAATGACTTAATTCTGTTATGTTTTCTTCACAACACTGAAGTATATAAAAAATTGCCTTTTAATGAGGTTTTGAAAGTTCAGGACATATTTAATTGCTCTTCATTTCTTAAATATTATCCTGATACCATACCCATTATGCAATGACAAAGAACAAATATCGAATATCAAATTGTGAATGCTAATGCAAGCCTTGATCTTGTTCATGGTACAGTGAGTCCTCTGAGGACGAGGGTCCAAGTGTTCTTGTGTTTGTAGTATCTTGGCCCAGCAGAGGCTGTCACACCATGAAGTTAGTAGGCATTTCCAAAAATGGCAACAGGCTTTTCCTTTAGGTCCTTTTGTGAGACTTTGCCACAAATAATGGTTAACTATTGCTCTGTTTCTCTACTTGGTTGAAAATACTTCACATGTCCCCCTACTGTAGAGCAATGGAGCTCCTGTCCCCTCCATGAGTGAGGAAGGGTAGCAACCCTAATGATGAGGACATAGCGCAGCAGTGGGACAGGAAGGCAGACATCTGTGACTGTAGTGATGTGCCTATTTTCTGCTGAGCCTCAGATTCCCTTCATGGTGTTCATTAATGCCATTTTCCAATATCACATTTCATATTTCCATGTATAATGATACTGTGACAATCAATAAAAAAACGTGTAGTTGGAGCTGTAGCCCAGTGATAGCACTGAAAACGAAAAGAAAATTAAAAGATTAAAAGTGACCAAAAAATTTTAACTATGCCCCTCTTACCTATTTTCACTTTGTATACTGCCTTTCAATGTTATCTTTCATCTATATGTATAATATATATTGTGTGTATATATATATATTCATGCATACAGTTTGAATATTTTATTTAAATGAAAAATTTACTTATAATTCACAGTTACTTTTAAATCACCTATTTAACAGATTCCATTTTATCAGATAAATGAAACTTTGATGGATTTAGCTTCTAGTATTCACTTTAAGACTTCAAACCTGTAAGTTCTAAATTAGGTTTTCCTATCCCCTTTTTTCAAGTCTGTAGAAGCAAAACTCAAGATGGAGATGTTTCAAAACATGGATACGGAACTAAAGAGAGAGCACTCTGCTGCAGAACAACGTATGGTCCATAGAATCCAGAGGATTATGATGGAGTGCCACAGAGAGAAGATAGAGGCTGTGAAGAAAGCCAGAGAAGAAGAAAGAGAGATTGCCGAGAAAGCTATCCAGGAGCAGAAAAGGTACTTCAGGGAACACTACATCTGACTCAGTTAAAATCCACCCAGAGAAAGAAGTAAGGTTAAAATGTATAAGTGAATATTGTCCAGGTTTTCCTGGCTTTATTCTGAGATATACCAAACACTGGTATGTACAAAAGTAGGAGAGAGGAAGAGTGGGAGAAGGAAGGAGAACGAGGGGCTATTGGTTTAAGAAAAATGGTAGCATAAGTACTCAAGTTTCTAACACATAGCATAAGCGGTTGAAAGTTGCCAACACTTCTGAAGGTCTGCGTTACATTTTCAGTCCAATCTCTATCCCCCCATTCAACCTTATGTTTCTTATTTTGTGTCTCCAGCATTAAACGGCTCAGAAGAATCAATAAACACTTTTACATAAACACGTAAGAGTCATTGTTTGCAGCCTGGTTCACACACTGTGGAAGATGTGCTAGATCTTGAATTTTTCCTTATCAATTAATTGGTGCATACATAAAAATATTGGCTTCATAAAAATGTATGAAAAAATACACACAAGTTCCAATTTATTACTTCCCACATCATCTTTGTCTCCCCAAAACAAACACTTTATATAACAAGCCTTATATCTTTCCACATCCTTTGATATATCCACTGCCATATTGGTGTGTGTGTGTGTGTGTGTATGTGTGTGTGTGTTCACATGTGTGTGTACACACGCGTGAGTGTGTACATAACTACAAATAATTTTTTCAGATCATATTATACATAAGTGTGCATTGAGAGAGGAGAAAGGCAGAAGGGAGAAGGGGAGGGGGAGAGAGAGAAGAGACAAGGAGACAGAGACGAGACAGAAGAGGAGAGGAGAGGAGAGGATGGAAGGGGAGAGGAGAGAGGGAAGAGGAGTGCAAACTAAGACAACCCAGTCAGGAGTGCAGGGCTTACTGGCATAAGAGAAAATCAAGTTTCCAGATATTGAGTAGCCTGCCCAATACCCCCCAAGCTGTAACAGCAGAACCAAGATGGAGTCTTCCTGTTTGTCCTTCAAGTCTGGGTTTGTCCCTTTTGGTTTTTGCTGCTTGACTTAAGAATATCTACCTGTGTATAACTGATGGGTAACACCTTAAAGACAAATCTCTCCCTGAGTTAAAGCTAGCCTTCCCAGTGGTCACAAAGAAGGCTGGAGAGCTATGGCATTCAGGTCGCCTCTCTTCTGCCTGGACCATATCTTTGTGAACAGAGAGCATTTGCAAAGAATGAGTTGTGGTCCAGTACAGTGGATGCCGGGCCCTTTGCTCCCTCCCCCACCCCTCCATCTTCAGGAGTTCTGGCTCTTCCTCCAGAGTCTCTGGATTCACTTCTCACACACACTGACTCCTCACACACTGGAAGTCTCCTGTATCCTCCCTTGTTTGTTGTTTTTCCCCCCTTCAGCTCTTCCTCTTTAGTGTAAGTTTTCTGTTTTCAATTTCCGTCTTTTATTGACTAAGATTAGAGAACTTCCATGACTATTATTTAACTCTATCCAAATGAGATATCCATTTTGCTCACTCATGCCTCTTAAATGTCTTGAAGAGAGCCTAGTACATGGAAAACATTTATTACTGTCAAAACACTGTTCTTACTAGGAAGGAATAGGGAAAAGTTTGTTCAAGAGCAAAATATGAGTTACCAGGGCTAGAAAGAAGATTCCGGGTATCTCAAATACCATGGTAACAGGTCTCTGCATGTGTTTGCATGAGTGTGTTCACATGTATGTTTATATTTATGTGTGTATGTTCACATAGTGTGCATGCATATAGAGGTCAGAGGGCATACTCAGGTGTTCCCTCAGGAACTACTCAAAACTCCTCCCCCCAGACAGATCACACACTGGGCTAAAATTTGCCATGTAGGCTAGTCTGGCTGGCTAGTGAGTCCCAGGCTCACCTGTCCCAGTCTCTGCAGATTACAAGCATGCATCACCATGCTAGGTTGTTGTTTTTAACATGGGTTCTGGGAATCAAACTCACCTCCTCATGCTTGCAAGGCAAGCAGTTTGTTGAGTGAGCCATCTCCACAAGTCCAGAACAAAGAGTTACAAATCAGAGCATTTTAAAATACATTGGTGGAAACATTGGGTATCACAGAAAAGGAAGTCGCTCTTATAGGTCTCAGGTGTGACCTGATGACATTATTAATCTTTGGACTGGGTTGGTAGAAGTTAAGGAGTGTGTTTGCACATTACAAAAAAATAAAAATTACCTGACAGTTCACAAGGATGGTAGGTCAAACACAGAAGTATACAATAGTGTCTATTTGGGAGGTTACATATTACTCAGGCTCTGGACCTGTAACATCCCGTTTTCCATGTCACTGAAGTTTTAATCAGTCCATCAATCTTGTAGAATGTCTAACACAGATACAGATTTGTTCTATGTGACAAGATCATTCATTCTTTTCTGTTGTTTTTATTTATCATTTTCTTGGGTGGTAGGGATTGAACCTAGAGCTTTTTGCATGGTTGGTAGGTGCTCTAGAATTGAGCTACATCCATAGCCCTTGTAAACCTCTGAACAAATGCTACAAATGCATTCTGATCAGCTAAATCTGTAGGGTACCAACCAGATCTTATCTTTAGGCATTACTATATTCCAGGTTCCTTTAGTCACTTGTAGAAAGTAATTTGTGGAGAGAGACATAATTAAAATTCTGCTAAAGAGTTTATTTGGATACTCTGGTGGTTTATACTGAAAACTTGATAGAATCTAGAGACCCCTTGTATATAAAGCTCTGGGAATGTTTGTAGGCTGGGCTAGTTGAGGTGGGAGAACTCACCTCAGATGTGGGCTGAAGATTCTAGAATGCATAACAAGAAGATTGCATGTTGAGCATCTGCATTCATCACTTCCTGCTTCCTGGCTGTGGATGTAGTGTGCTGTTCTCTTCATGATGGACCACAGCCCACACTGGAAGCAAAACTAAGCCTTACTTGCTTAAGTTGCTGTGGTAGGTCTTTTGTTGCAGCAACAAGAAAACTGACGAATACAGACAATCAGTACTAAGAAGTGAGACAGTTGCTGTGATAAATCTGACCATGTGGTTCTTAGACCTTTGGAATTGGGTGGTAGTAATGGTGGGAGAGTTTGGAATTCAGGGTACAAAAGTCCTTCAGTGTTGTAGTCAGGCTCCGTGGACTGTTCTGGTGGGAGGAACACAATGCTAACAGAAGTGCAGAGTGTGGGGTCCCTGATGGTTCAAAGCAAGACAAGAACTCTGTCAAGAAGTGGGCTAGAGACCCTTCACGAGATGCCTTCAAATTTCCTAACTTCTCTACAGCTGAGCAATAATGCCATTGTTTATCTACGTCATATACACCACACTTTTAAGTCTCTTCATTGGTCGAAGGACATCTGCTTTGGTTCCATTTCCTAGCTATTGTGAATAAACAGTTATCCAGCAATGAGCATAGATGAACATGCATCTCTGTAGTGCAGAATAAAATCCTTCAGGAATTGCCCAGGAATGATGTATAGCAGTTTTGTTTATAGCTCTTTCAGACAACTCCAGGCTGATTTCCATGGAGGTTACATTGGTTTACACTCCTATCAACAGCATGTAAGGGCTCTCTTCCCTGCATCTACTTTATCTGCTGTTTCCATTTCTGATGATGTCTGTTCTGACTGAGCTGAGGTCTTAAAGTAGTTTTGATCTACATTTTTTTTCGATGGCTAAGGATGTAGAACGCCTTTGTACCCATCCTTAATGCTTTAATTTTTTATGACAACTACCTTTATTCAACAGTCAGTGCACATGGGTCTTTTCTATATTCCTCAAATCTTTATGGGGAGATCCTGGCTTAGTGGAAGATGCCTATAACCCAGCACTCAGAAGCTGAGACAGAATGGACAGGAGTTCATATTAAGATCTAGCCAACCAGACATAAGTGAAATTTGTCTCAGAAGAGTAAGTAAACTAGCTAGTAACCATTTTAGGGGCGAGTCTGTCATCTTGCATATCTTCAGACTAAGTACTGAGTCACAGAGAGAAACTAAGCAGACTATGAAGATCATGTGAAGAGGAAGTGGTAGGGACTAAATCTAACCCTGGCCTGTGTTTTATGTGCAATTTTCCATTGTACTAACCTGTTCTACAGGAAGTCATTAGAGTTATTGAGTGAGTTTTCTCATTTCACCTGAACTTATCAAGTGTCTTCTGGATCAAATGGATTTGAAACTGAAGCTCTGGTATTAAGACCTTTCCTCAATTTAAATGAAGTAACCGAAGTGTGACTTCCACATCTGAGCTGGGTACTGCTACAAATAGCACACAGGGATTGAAAGAGTTAAACTTCTCAACCAATCCAATAAAGTGGGGATGAGTTATGTAGTAAGGTGAGCTTCTGGAGGAAGTTGTCTTGTGTTGGTCTTGCTGAGCTCGTGTTCCTTACCTGTCACAAGGGAATAATAACAGCATAAGTAAAAACGGTAACAGCCTCAGTGGGTTCTTACACAAAATAAATGAACATACATGTAAAATGCTTACAGTAGCCCCTAAGACAAAGCGCTAAGCGTTAGCCCTTGCAGTTAATAGTGGATATAACAGAATATATAATATATAAAGAGGAAGCAGAACTCCCTGGTAACTAGAGATGGATTATATTATATCAATAATAGGGAGGTGTGCTAGTTTGAATGTAGTAGGCCCTCATAATCTCACAGGGAGTGGCACTATTAGGAAGTGTAGCTTTTTTAGAGTGGTTACAGCCTTATTGGAGGAAGTGTGTCATGGTAGGAGTTGGCTTTGAAGTTTCATATAGTCAGGATACTGCCCAGTATGTCAGTCTGCTTCCTGTTGCCTGCAAGATTAGCAGTCTCAGCTGTAGCACCATCTCTGCCTGCATGCTGCCATGCTCCCCACCATGATGATAATGGACTGTAAGCGAGCCCCCTCAATTAAATGCTTTCTTTATAGGAGATGCCGTAGTCATGGTGTCTCTTCACAGTAATAGTAAACCCCAATGAAGGTAGGAAGTCTCTCGGGTTTAAAGTCAGGCTGAAGGAACTAGAAAAAGTAAGAGAATGTTAACTTTGAAGGTGGATTGTAGACAATAGCATGAGGTAAATCTTGAAAAGAATTCATTTGTGTTGGAGACACCAGGAAGGAAGGAGATGGGGAGATTTCAATATAGATCATAAGTACCCGACATTGGTAAATATTTTATTCTTCAGACATCTTACTCAAACTAGGTTAATTACAGTGTGTCACCCTTACTGAGAGTGTTGCCTTGTGCCATCACTTAGAAGTGAACTCTGACAAATTACTTCACTCATAGTGTTCTCATCATGAACCAGGCATAGTCATGGAATGACTTAACTGAATTTCAGGAGTTACCAATTAATGTATACACAAAAGCCTGTCAGCTTGCTTGGCATATGGTAACAATTCAATAGGGTTGGCCGCTATACCATATACATTTATAGTCTATGTATTTATATATCTGTATGTATCTAACCTTCTCTGTATATGTATAATATACATATATACACATACATCATACACACACACATATATATATATATGTACACACACACACACACACACACACACACACACACACATATATATATATATATATATATATATATATATATATATGTGTGTATATATTGAACCAGAGGTCAGAGTCATTCAGCAGTATGGTTCATGAACCCTCAGACCCTCAGGGTCCCTGACTCTTTGACAGAGAAGGGGCATATCCATAAAGTCAAAACTCATTTTTTTGAGAAGACCATGTTATTTCTTTTTTTTCCTCTCTCTTTCTCTAATGTTATATTTTTCAGGAGTTTTCATATGTAGGATATCACAATATATTCAAATAACATGAAAACACAGCTTTGTTTTAAGCCATACATAAAATGATTTTATAAATGAATGTAAAATTAAGCCAGTCTTTTCACCAAATATTATATTTTATTTTGGAAAATATTTTTCATAAAAATTTTTGTGTTAAAGTATAATTTACTTCTTACTTTATTTGATGTTTTTAAATGTCTGTCTTTTAGCTCCTAACCCTGTTAATGTCAATAGATAAAACTATACGAATTTTGATTGTAAAAAGATTTTGGTCCTGTGATCAGAAAGTTAGAAATAATCTATAATCAAATATAGCTCAGTTTAAACCAAAATTAAACCTAAAGATAACCTATGAGAGAGAATAAAGTTTGCTATCCTAAAAATGAGCCACGAGGGTTTGCTGGCTTAGGCCTGTAATCTCAGCTCTCAGTATCCAGTACTTAGGAGGTGAGTCAAGAGTTGGAGGGTTAGGATCAGGGAGTTTGCTGTGAGATTTTGTCTCTAGTAGTGTCAGAAGCTATACCCAAAAAGGCTTACCAACATAGCTGCCCAAACTTGAGCCAACAAGGGCAGCAATGATATGCATGTCAAAGTGAACAGAGGAAAGCCCATGAGGTCTCAGTTCTACACAAAGAACCACAGGCAACAGAGGGATGCTGAGAGTGGTGGAAATAGTCTTCCCTAGGGAAGAGCACAATTGGTTATCCAACACTAAATGAAACATGCATACAGGTTAACGCTATACATATCGAGCAGGTTATATTTAGGAATATATATATATATATGTGTGTGTGCATTATAAATATATATACATATGCTTAAGAACAATTTTTAAATTGATTACTGATAGCTAATCAATTCTGAAAGCTCATGTGTACCGGGTTTCTCAGGTTGGGACTCTTCTGTGATTAACGATCTGTGATTAACTTCTTTGTATATTTAGTGGCTCCTCGATCTAATTTGTAAATCTGTATGATCTTTTGTAGCAAGGCCATGGAGGAACTTGTGAATACTGGTGTAACAGCTATTAAAGATCAGAAGACAAGCTTGGGCCAGTTGATAAAAGCAAAGGAACATGAAATGAATGCCTACTACGGCATGGCTCAGAGGCAGAAGCAAGAAGAAGTGCAAGAAGTACTTCAAGAAGCAGAAAAAACACATCAGGCCACTCTCGACAATGTGATGGATAAACTGGTTAATACCCAGGGGGAGCTGCTGTCTGTAGCAAAGCAACTGGGAATCATGACAAACTGGAAAGATTTTCTGGAGGAGGAATTACAGGAAACCAGGGAAGCATTTCAGAAGTATATCAATTACACCTTCCCCAGGCTTTCCCCAGGACACGCTGACTTTATTCTGCCAGAAAGAAAGAAAACACCTTCCAATCTTACTAAGGACACTGAAACAAATGCTGAATAGATGTCAGCTAAAACGTCGCCACAAAAGACAGTGCTCCAAAGCTGAATAAATATACTACTCAATACCATCTATTGACATTTGTTCAGAGTACTATTTAGCTGTAAGAATTTTTAATTGACTTCTTAAATTATCATAAAAGTTATAGATTTCTGTTGTTTTCTTTTATGTCACTTTTCAAAGTAATGAATTTCATATGGCATTTTCAAACATTCTCAGGTCTCGCCGATCTTTGCTCTCTTCTCTCCCTCTGCTTTTCTGTGCTATAAACATGTTCATGGAAAACCAAAGTATTCAGAAGCATATTCCAGGGCACTGTGAGCACCACCTCTAACTGCAGAGAGAGGATGAACTAATTAGGAAGGGAAGACTGTGCTTAGAGGAAGTCGAAACCCACTTCTGTACCTGGCTTGATTTATTTCTACATCAGATGCGTAACCACACTCACATGCGTTGCAGTTGAAAACTGCAATGTTCATATGAGCGTGTTCTAGGATTGTTTGCGTTGATTATCTTCCAAGTGCTGGGCTTTAAAGGCATGTGCTACCACCGCCTGGCTAAAATTTTTTAAATTGTAGTTTTTAAACATATTTATGACTTTTTGTTTTGTTTTGTTTTGTTTTGTTTGAGACAGGATTTCTCTGTGTAGCTTTGGAGCTTGTCCTGGAACTCACTCTGTAGCCCAGGCTGTCCTCGAACCCACAGAGATCTGCCTGCCTCTGCCTCCCAAGGGCTGGGATCAAAGGCGTGTATCACCGCCACCCCTAAAATTGTTAGGATGGAAAAATTTAGCCTAATTCCCCAGAAAACCCAGGAAGCTGGGAGTCTTAAATCCCAAGCTGATGGTCACCTACTTTAATGTTTACGGTAGTGAATGAACACCCAGAAGCCTGTGCAAAAGCAGACTTCCTGGGCTAAGGGCGGGGTTGGATACTTTAAATTGGTCTGCACTGGATGCTATGAGGTGATTGGTTCACGATGCGCAGGCTTTGCTGTAACCCTATAAAAGCTGTCTCAATTCTGTTCTAAGGGTCGTCGCTAAGCCCTCTACCATGGCTGACGACCCCAGTATACTGGAATATAAAGGACCTTATGCGTTTGCATCAAGACCGCTTCTCGTGAGTAATTTGTGGGGGGCGCCTTCCTGAGTGAGAGCTTGAGGGACCATGCTCTCTCACGGGTCTTACAAAATTTATACATGAATACTGTATTTACATCATTTCTACCCCTTCCTCTCTCCTCTCCAACTCCTTCTGCCCTCCCACTGACTCTCAGGTTCATGACCTCTTCTATAATTATTGTTTTACACACACACACACACACACACACACTTTTGTGTAGCTCATATGAACATATGTTTAGGGATTTGGAGCAGATGACTTACCGGGGCTTGTCTCTCTATGAGCACCATTTGACTGCCTGTAGCTTTCACTTAGGGATGGGACCTCATGAAGTTGTCCTCTATCTACAGCTAAGAACTACTGAATCTGGTGCTGTAACAGCACAAGTTTTCCTGTCATGGCCACATTCGTGAAACTACTCAGTTTATGAATCTGACATACCATCATGAATTATGGGCTTTCTTCTTTTTCGCTTTGCTTTCTTTTTAATTTCTCCTGTAACTCTTGAAATGGGAGGAGCTAATAGGCTTGTAGGTGGCAATTCCTCTCCTTGATTTAGGTATGAACACCAGTTCCTAAGGTCTCTTGTCCTACTGATTTATTGCTGCAACAGAGAGACAGGAAATGAAGGACTAATGATTTGTTGTTCATGTCACCCCTAAAAGCAGTTGAAAACCACACAAAAGTGTATTTAAAAGCTATGGTTCATGTCAGAAAATTCAAATATGTCCTTTTTTCCTGCCTTTTTATAATAGTGCCCATGTAAGCAATCTCTTCAGTGGACTCTTGGTAAGGAAGAGGATTTAAAAATGATCCCGAGATCCTGCTGACCAGAAATAGCTTATGCACATTCTTGGAGAAACGATAATAAAGGTAGCTTGCTTAGTCTCGCTTATTTTAGAATTCCTTTGTCACTGTTTCCCCCGAAGACACCTCAATTATCTCCACCTCAATTATCCAGCTTCTTTTTAAGATGAAATGTTAAACTGGAAAAGAGACAGCCAAAGGGCGCTTTGTGATGCCCAGTTTCAGACTTGGTACATGGTGTTTATTACTAGGCCAATGTCATGGCTTTGTTAAGCACAAGGCCAATTACTCTGCAGCAGAGAGCTAATAATGGAGAACAGCGCAGGAACATTGTAAAAAGCACAATACATTTTTAAAATTTTATCTATTTTTGCTAGAATATGATTCTATTTTAATGGTTGGTAGCCAGAAGGCAAAATTAAGTGTATAGAGACATTCTATAACATTGCATCTTTACTTTTAATTAAAAATGTGTCATATACAAAAAGTAAATGTAATGCACATTTGCCTTAGAATAAGCAATTATAAGCACCTATGTAACCACTACCAAGGATTTCAGGGTACTCTAGGGGAACAGAACTGACAGGAATTACAAATAATGGCCATGTACACAGCAGAGAGGTTAAGTATTTTGTAGTTCCATGAGGCCACATGTCTCAGAAGTTTCAATCTGGTGCTGAAGGGCTGGAGAAGTCCTGGAGAGCTGCCTGCCTCTACTCATATTGGAAAGTTACACAAGCTGAATAATGTTGCCAGGGGCAACAGCAACAGCAGTGATAGAGTAGATGTGCTGATCAGCAAGGAGTGGAGGACACCAGGCATGGTTTTTCCCTCAAACCTTTGAAAAACTGGATTGCTGCTGGAAGATACTGTTCACTCTAGGGGTTTGCCTATTCAATTCCTTCTCTGGCTCCCAGGTGTCTGTCTCACCCCTGGGCATTCCTTTGCAATGACATATCACAGATGCTGGTCACCCTCCTGGATGATCCTATGAAAGAAGAGATTATAGAGGCAATCAGATGCAGTCTGGAGTGTGAGATGCCAGTCGCACCTCTGGGCAGTCCCTGAGGAGTCTGTTGTAAGTGCTTGCCCCCACCCCTGGGTGATCCATCCTGAGTGCTGTGAAATGTCCCCTGTAGAGGAATCTGTCTGTGCACCAAACACTGCACAGTTCCCCCAGTCTACCCACATCCTGGGGGTGTTATATACATCTGTGGGGCGGTGCAACTGCCAGGACTGTAATTCATGTAGTCTCTCAGGGTGCTAAAGTGTGAGATAGGATTCAAACTCAGGTCCTCATGCTTGAGCATGAAGTTCTTTTAGCTGCTGAGTTGTCTTTCCAGACCCAAGCAGGGATCTCCATGAAACAGCAACTTGTAACTGCCCTGTCAAATGTAGAACCCTGAGCATTCAGCACCAAGAAGAGAGGTTTACCCACCATTTCTTCTGTGATGCTGTTGTAATACTGGGCACCTGCTCTTTATCTGCCCTTAAAAATGTCTATTACCTAAAGCATGGTGCCGATTTTCTAAGCATTGCAGGTTTCCATAGTCCGCTGGTGTTGTTCTGTTCCACTAATATGAGGAGATCCCCAAACCAAACAGAACCACACTCTCTATGAGGACTTTGTCCATTTCTTTCTAAAATTCCTTGTTCTACTTTATGATGTAACCCAAGCATAGCCAAGCATCACTGGTCCCTCCTGCTTTCTCTGGCTTGCTTCTAGGATACTCTGGCAGACCCATCTTCCTCTGTCCTTTAGCTAGAGATAAAAAATTCCAATAAAATAGCATCTACTCAAAATTTGTCAGTCCTATTTAAGCTAAATCCATCAGTATATGTAGATTTCTAACTTGGTCTTCTGAAACAAAAAGAATAGTTTTATTGCTTTCATTTTTTCAAGACGTATACAATTCCTTCTCATTTTTCCTGACAAGATTCCTTTTTTGTTTGTTTGTCTTTTGGGTTTTGGTGTTTGTTTTTTTGCTTTGTTTTTTGAGACAAAGTTTCTCTGTGTAGCTTTGGAGCCTCTGTGTAGTCCTGGAACTAGTTCTTGTAGACCAGGCTGGTCTCGAACTCATAGAGATCCTCCTGCTTCTGCCTCCCAAGGGCTTGGATCAAAGGTGTGCTCCACCACCACCCAGCTGACAAGATTCTTTTTACCATTGTCTTAATATATTCTAATTTCTTCATGTTTATTTTTAAACTGATGCCATATTAGAACAAGGAAAAATTAGTTCCATGCAGACTAGAAGTCCAGTCAGTCATATAACAGTGGTGATAATTGCATCCAAGTCCATATTTTACTTATAGACACTGTACCAAGTGCTACATGAACATTATCACATTTACTTTTCACAACAGTAGTAGATGCTTATTTGTGGTGAAATTTTACCATAAAGCCCAGGCTGGCATTGAACCCTGACTCTCAGCTTCTAGGGTGCTGGGATCACAGCTGTGGCCCAGTATGCCTAGCTTACTGTCTGTAGTATACTCTTCAATTATCTAAATTTTCCAAGTAAACAACTACTGTAAGACTTTACTAAGCCATACCCAAGCTCAGCATCTTAAACTAACACTCATCACACATGTTCAGCTTAGCTGGAGGTTGGCTGACAACCTAGGTATTTCTTTCTGTCTCAGGGAAATATAAACTTAGGGATAGTGATACAGTTTTGTAATACTGCACTTACTTATCATCTGTGGGGTCCTTGATTTGATCTCTATCATTGAAGAAAGGAAGACGAAAGAAAAACAAAAAGCAAGCTATAAAGAAAGCACTAAGCTACCACCATCACCATCACGACTAGCAGCAGCAGCAAAATGCATTTGTCCCATAATCTTAAGGATCCCCAGAACCCACAAAAAAGGCAGGTGGGTGTGGTGGCTTGCCTATAATCACATTCTCATAGGAAGTAGAGAAGAATTCTGCAGCAAACTAGGTACCAAACTAACTGAAAGCAGGAGCACATGGTTTAGTATATAAGGTGGACAGCAAGAAAGGAAGAAACCCAGTGTCACTCTCAGACCTCCATATGCAGACATTGGACATGTTCCAGCCATGTGCCCACAGGCATGTGGACATGCACAGACACCCATGCACATACCACACACACATACACAAATAAAATTTTGGCTAGTTTGCCCCATCCCATGGGGTCAGTCGATGGGGACCCTGAGGGAGGGAGTGAGAATGAGGGGACAAGAGACTCGAGAGATAGAGACGAGACAGTATTCAAGTCTCGTTTATTGAATATAACCACAGGGTTTAAGTAGTGGAGAAATGAAGGAATGGGCCAAAGGGAGGATGTTAGGGAGGCAGAATGTCCTTCCAAGCAGGATGCAGTTGTTCTGCTATAAGTTGCTATACGATAAGTGTGCAGCTGGGACTGTTTCAGGGTCAGCCTGTGTTATATGCTTAACGGAAAACAGTCATAGGGGAATGGAAAATTACCAGTATGTTAGTATCTAAGAGATTAGTGGGACAGATGGCCGTTAAGATGCTAACTTTGCAGAGAGTAGTAGAAAAGACGGCCGTTAAGATGCTAACTTTGCTCTGGGGTTTCCCACATTAGTCATGATGGTGCACACCTTCATTTCAGCATTTGAGAGGCTGAGGCAGAGGGTGGTAAAACGGAGACCATCTTGCAAAACAGCAAGATCCCGTCAGTTAAAGAGGAATTCACAAGGGTCCAGCTCCAGACCATCCAAGACTACATAGAGCAACCTTCTCTCAAACAAACAAACAAACAAAAAATTATTATCCCCAGTTCCAAACACAGAGCTTTCCATACTTGCATCTTCAGGACAGTAGGGGCAAAGTTTCACTATACACTGTAGGGTGTCTTAAAACTGCATTTTCCTATCTCAGCATCCCAATGTCTGTGACTGCGGACCTGCATTGCCACATCTGGTTTGAAAACACATCCCGAATGAAAAGTTTTCTTTTGGCATTTTGGAACACCAGCATACAGACTTCCTTTGAGCAAGAGAAATGAAAGCATTCCTTTGGGAAAAACAAAAACAAAAACAAACAAACTAACAAAAACTATAAACATTGATAACTCTAAGAACCCTGGGTTTTCTCATTCTTTTCAGCCGATGCATTTTTCCACGCTTCCACGTTCGTAAATTAACAAGAACCGTAAGTACATCTGTACATACAACATTTGTTTCAGAACTCGTGTTTCATTGTCTTAATACTGAGGTGGAGTGAAAACATCATTTTCACTTGGTCTTGATCCCTTGGGAATCTGAGAGGGAAACTGACACCCTTCTTCTCGAGGCTCCACCCCACCGTTGGTCCGGGTTCTCCGCTCGCCCCGCCCTCTGGCCCCACCCCACGGCCCGGCCCCGCCCCCGGCTTCTGACGTCGTGTTCGGTCACCACGGTTACGCGTCCACTGCCAGAGCGCTGGGGCTGGCCAGGAGAGCGGCGGCCGGCTACATTAGGGCTGAGGCCAGCGCCCTGGGAACTCCGGGCCCTTAAACGGAGTGTATACCCGGAGAAAAGACGGACGTCCCGCCGCTGAGAAGCTGGTGCTGGTGGTTGGTAGCAGACAGGGATGGGTGGTCGGCCTCCAGCTCTGCGCAAGCGCGCAGGAAGGAGAGGGCTCAACCTGGTTGTGTGGTCCAAAGGTCTCAGGCACTCCCTCAGATAGGCTCTCTGGCACGTTGCTAGGGTACTTGTGCCAAGCCGCGAACTTTTCTAACCGCTGGAGACCAACACCTTTTTTTTTTTTTTTTTTTTTTTTTTTTCCGGATGAGCAAACTGGCTTTCAAAGAGATGCTTGTCTCTCTGGTAGATGCGATTGGACGCTGATGGACTCCAGGGAGTCTGGTTTCCCATACAAACCAACTAAGGCTATTTTACCCACCCCTCAGAGCGCTCCTACAAGTTCCCTGTGTTACCTGATAGAGGACAATCAGGAGCCCTGACTTAAAATTACCACTCTTTCCTAGTTTATAACAGATGAAATTATAGCCAGTTCTTTTTTCGAGCTTCATAACTCTCAAGTTTTGTGTTCTTTTTATGTTTCTTGTTAGAGTCCATATCCCAAGGATGGATTAATCTGAGAAAGGAATCTTCTTATAGTTGTGAAATTACACTATAGTTGTGAAAGGTCTCTAGAGAGTGCACTGATGAGCATTTTCTTTTACAAGCTCTATCCTTGCTTGGGGGGGGGGGTTGGTGAGGATTTTTTTCTCCCAAATTCTGTTAAGCTTTTAATTTTTTTCACCTGTTTTGTATTTTGTTTCTGAAGCAGGGTTTCACTATGTAGCCCTGGCTCACTATGTAGACTAGGCTAGAGTCAAACTCATAGCGATCTGCCTTCATCTGTCTTCCAAGTACTGGGATTAAAAATGTGATCCATCCTACCTGGCTAATTTCTTTTATATGTCACTATATGTATTTCTTATGGTGACATCATTTAAGTAAGGGGGGAAATCCCAGTCATTCTCTGTTGTTAATAAAGTCATTTAAAATGGAAAAAATGAGGGAACAGTAATAATTCAGTAGACATTATGTTATTCCATAACATTATGGAATCTAAAGTGGAAAGTATGTAAGCAAAATTACTAAAAAAAAATATTGCTTTATTTAGCCACAATGCCTCCCACTCAAGCAGAAAGTGTTATAAAGAATATTATACGAGAAATAGGACAAGAATGTGCAGCCCATGGAGAGATTGCTTCTGAAACAGTGGTTGCTTTTATGGTAAGAGTGATTAATTTTGCAAATTTCTGTTTTACCAAAAAAAATTTAAATGTGATACCAAGTGTTTATTTTTTAATTCTTGGAAGCTTTCCTAAATGCTTTAGTTGAAAACATATTGATATCATCAGATGAATTTGTGAAAAATATCTTTTCCAAGTCTATAAAGTATGTTTTAGATTGATAGTGACTGATTTGGGAGATCCAGGGAAGCTTAGAAGCCTCGATAATGTTCTGCTGTAGCATTCTAATGTATGTTTTTGTTAAAATATATGCTGTAAAAGTTACGCCCTGCTTCAGATTCTGTGTTCTTGGTTTGGGTAACAACACACAATGAAAACATAAGATATCCCATAGTTTCCTGCTCTAAAACTGTAACCATTGCTTTCAGACTCTTTGGCATGTAATCTTCTAGCTCATATTCGAGTGTGATGTTTAGTGTTTCCTATCTCCAGACTGTAATGAAAGCACTAGTGAGTGGGGTTATAAGAAAACTAGCTGGACATCAAGGCAGTTTTCTACAATGGAAATGAATTAATTTCATTATAAGAAATAAATTTACTTAGCATGCTCTGTTTCTAGGTGAAAGCTGTCGTCCTGGATCCAAGCAATGGCTTTAACATGGATAGGACCCTCATCAAGAGTGATGTGCAGAAGCTTGTCAAGGTGATTGACAGTCCTCGTACTTGGGATTATTTACTTTCAGTTTTAAATGCAATAATTGTGTTGTCCATCATTGTCTTCAGCAGTGTTATAAAGAAACATGAAAGTGGTGGTATCAATAAACGAGGGATTATTTTCTAATAGAACCAAGTCTGGAGGTCCTGGCTTCCGTGGCTCTCACCCTTGACTTCCCTCCAGAGTAATTGTCATACCTCCTGATGGAAGAAGGGGAAAGATAAAGGGCTTACAGTCAGATTTGATGCTGCTTTCTATCCCAAAACTAAGAGTTTCTCTGAACCCTTACCATGTGGTTATATGTACTGATCAAATGACACAGAAGTGGCCCTAGGATGCATAATGCAAACCCGTGGTTCTGTGTTAGTAGGAAGGTGGGAGCCAGGTGTCAGGGACGACATCATCTGCTCAGTGCTCTGGTGAGACCCTGTTCTTTATCTCCCACTGAGATTTTCAACAAGTACTCCCTAATATACCTGTACTGTAGAGTCAAGTGGTTCTCCTGAAGATCCATATGTTGGATTCCATGTAAGTTTGTTAAAATCAAAGCAAAAATTATTTTACTAAGCAAGTAAGTCTGCCTGAAAACAGATTTTTAGAACAAAGGGTGAGAACATCTGTAATGTTCAGTGTCTTGAGACCCTAATTTAGTTGCTCCCTCTGTATTCCCCCCACCCCAAAATTTGAACATTGCTTTCTGTCCTGGCCTTCATGAATTTATTTCCTTTCACACAAAGGTGAAGTAAATTTCCCCAAACCTGTATATGGACGTTTTATTGACTCACAGAAATAGCAGGGGAACATTTCCCTAGCCCCACCTTCTCTCACTACCTGAAGGAGAGGTAGTAAGTCTGTCTGCAGATGTGGTAAGGGTGAGGGAAGAGATTTGGAAACCTGGAGCTTGGGGCCAGGGTCTGATCAGAATGATGCCACAGAGAATCCAGATGCTTAAAGCTGGCCTTGGTTGACTTTAGTGAGGTATAAATGCTGTTCTTAGGAAAAGGAAAATGACTGTGATAGTCTGTGAGAATCTACAGGAAGTTACAGAGGAAATTCAGGAAAGGATCTAGGAAGGGGTCTGAGTTTTTTCTCCCCTTCTTAGCTGAGTGGAGAAGCCTCAAGAGTAGTGTACTTTTAATATAATATATGCACGACTACTCAAAGTATATGGTAATCTTAACAACAATAATGGTTTCCTGTCATTCTCAATTAAATGATAAAGGCACTGGATAAAGGCACCTTTTGATTTGTAAAGTCCCCTGTGGGATCACTCCCCCCACATCAGGATCTAGGTGTGCAGACAGACTGCTTCATCTTGTCCCTAGGAGAGCAAACTGGTGGGTTGGGAGATGAGTTGAGAGTGGTGATGCTGCTGTGTGCCTTCCAACAGTGGTATACAAAGGCCAAGGTGTGTGAAGGGCAAAGATTGGGTAGGAGGAGGCAGGGAGTCCAGGTGAAAAGGAAGGAGATGCTCAGGGGGATTGTCCAAGTCTAGAGAGGCAGAGGAAGGGCATGCATCATTTATGGGTGTGGTGGGAGGGGAGCAGAGAAAATTTAGAGATTTTTGTGAGGAGCTTAGGGTAACTGAAGCAGTGTTTTATAAAGTGTGTTCTCCACCATCAGTAGGGTGGTAATCAGTTCTAGAATAGAGTAAAAGCTTCATGGAAAATATACACACAGCAGCTTAAACTCACCAATACATCAGGCTTCTAGCCTTCAGTTAGACCTGGGAAAGAACTTATTATGTTGATTGAGCAAATTGTAAACCCCAATGTCCTCAAGGAAGGAAAAATTACTATAAAAGAGGTTGTTGCTTAAACATCAGGACCACTGCTGTGATGTTTTATTCTTTATTGTTCCTCTACTCTCTCCCTCCCCTCACCCTTCTGTCTCTCTGTCTGTCTCTATTTGTCTGTCTCTCTCTGAGAGGCTTCCCTTTTGTAGTTCTGGCTGGCCTGATGCTTGTGTAGATCCCCCTGCTGCTGTTCCTGAGTGGTGAGATGCTGGCATTGCAGGAATATACCATCATGCTCTGCCCATTTTCTCCTTTTCAAAATAACTTAGACTGCTTGCCTGGCATGCATAAAGCCCTGTGTTGGACACCCAGGCATTCACTGCATAAAACCAGGTGTGGTAATTGGAGCAATGGGGAGGGAGATGAGGGCAGAAGGATCATACGTTCAAGATTATCCTTCACTGCATAGTGAGTTTGAGACCAAACTCGAAATTCAAAATGCAAACAAACCACTTGAGTGTTTTATAAAATATAGAAGTATTAATGTAATGTTCTCTTTTAGCTTTGTGTGGCTCGACTATTGGACAGTAAAAATCCGTCCCTGGATACCATTAAGATGCAGGTCTACTTTGATATGAATTACACAAGTCGAGGTAACATACATACCTATTTTCATACATTTTAAAGGAGTTTTTAAAACATTGCATTTTAGATAAGAAGGGTTAATTTGGTTGACAATAGATTTAATTGTTTAAGAAATTAACTTATCAATCTCTTGATATTTTCCATCTTTTGTCTGTTAGGCAGCCTTCATTATTATTTATAAAATTCCCGAGACAATCAGTTTACACATGGAAAAAGTTTGTTTGGGCCCAGTTTTAGCAGTTTTAGTACGTGCTGTTGTAAATGCAGTTCTTAATTGGTTTAAATTTTAAAAACCTGGAGTCAGATATAGAAGAAAATACTGAGAGATCAGAGAGAAGGAGGAGCAAGGCACAGCCACCTTTACATCCTTAGTGTCTCAGTAGACACGAGAGCGAGTTCCTGTTTCTTCCTGCTTACATCCTCTCTCTGCTCAGCCATCTCCTTCCTGTCTGACTGTACACACCTCCAGCTATGGTTAGCTAATGGCAAGCTCCATTCTCTGACCTCAAACAGGCTTTATTTGTATAAGCGAGACATCACCACATACTGTGTTGGCCCTGTTGCTTTTGGGCCATGGAGGCACATCCTGGCAGAAACAGGAGTCTGAGATAAGTCACTTACCTCATGATTGGCATGCAAAAGAGAGGATGAGACGGGGGTCCCCAAAGGGCAAACCTTCAGTGACCCAGACACTTCCCACTGGATTCCTTCAAGGTCCCACGGTCTCCTAATAATGTAGACTAGATACCAACCCTTAAATGTATGACCTCTGAGAAATAGTTTACCATATTTAAAAATATAATAATGTTGGAAATCCAAATGAGAAAAATGTCAGTTTCCTTTATGAAAGCTAAAAGTCAGTTTAAAACTGTATGCTCATAAAGTTATGTTTCCAAGTTTATCATTTTTAACCTTTATGGCACTATATATAACAGAAACTAAACCATTGATGTTAGTTCTTAATTTTTAGATTTTCTTATTCTTGATTTATTATTTTATAATATTTAAATTAGGTAACCACTCCAAAGCAAAGTATATTGTGGGAAACTTAACTTCAGAACATATTTTATTATATTTACTGTTTATCTGATATTTATATTTAAGGTATATATCAAAAATATGTTGGGAATGGGGGACGAGAGAAAGGAAAAGAAACTATTTTTTATAATGCAATCATTAGCCATTTTGTGATTTAGTCTTTTTTTCTGTGCAGTAGGCATTCAAGTATGCTAATATATAAAATAATATCTCTTAAATTTTTGCTTAATAACAATGGAATTTCAAAGAAAAACATAACTGAAATTAGAAAAACTTAATTTTTGTTTTTTTAAGTTTGTAAAAGTTCTCAGTTGCTTTCGTGGTGAAATTGTAGAGATGAATGTTGCATTGTTGAATTGTGGTTGGCAGAGCTTACTAAGTTACACTAATTGTTACAGCAGTAAACATAGTCTCCAGCCACAGCATGACACAGGTAGAAAAAAGGATAAAATTCTTTATGCAGTTGCTGGCAAGTTTTGTTTGTTTGTTTGTTTTTGTCACCTTTATCATAATCAAGGGTCACTGGAGAGAGGGAGGGAACCTTAATTGATGAATTGAGGAAAATGACTGCACCATGTTGGCCTGTAGGCAAATATGGGTGTTTTCTTGATTAATGATGGATGTGGGAGCCTATTGTGGATAGTACCATGCCTGGACTGAACAAGCAGGCTGAGTGAACCCCTGGGAACAAGCCAGTAAGCAGCATTCCACTATGGCCTCTGCTTCAGCTCCTGCCTCCAGGTTCCTGCCCTGTCTTCCCTCAGTGATGGACTGTGATGTGGAAAGAATAAACCCTCTCCTCCCCAAGTTGCTTTTGGTCATGGTGTTTATAGAGAAATAGAGACCCTAAGACAGATTCCTCATGGAAGTCCTCACCCTCCCTGGGGAGAAAAAAGGGGATGAGATGGGGCTTGGGGAGAGGGCAGGGGAGGAGAGGATGGGGAGGGAACTGGAATTGATATGTAAGACAAGCTGTTTCAAGTTTAAATAAAAAACATTGTAATAAAAAAGAAACCCTGAAAAAAACTCCTGAGACAATGCAATATTGTCTACCTACATTTACATATTTGTGTGTTTACATGTATGTTTTGACAGAATACTCCATTGAAATTGCTGTAATAATGTTTCCTACTAGATTTCTGTATTGAGGATTCTTGTTGACCACTCTTGTTTTATCATTCCACCTTAAGAAGTCAGGGTTTAGGGATTTAGCTCAGTGGGGCCCAGTTCTTGCACTGAAGGTAGGGTGGCAGCCGCTTTTGTTCTCATAAAATTACCACACACTAACCAGTTTTCCCCTAGTCCTTATCTGAGGAGAATTCTAAGTACTGAAGATGTGAGATACTGTTATTTGCTAATTTTAGAGGACTTTCTTGAGGAACATCATCGGGTCTTGGAGTCCAGATTAAGTGCCGTTAGCAGAGAAATTACAGACAACAGAGCATGCACTAGAGAAGAACTGGAAAGTCTCTACAGAAAGATCGTCAGCTATGTGCTACTGCGGTCTGGGCTTGGGTCCCCCACGGACATCAAGATCGTCAGAGAAGCAACAGGTAAAACACAGGAACGATTTCCATTCTGTAAGTGAGCCCATATGCCTATTGTATTTATGTGCATCTGTGTTTGTGCCTTTGTGTTGGCAGGAGATGTGTGTGCCTGTATATGTGCAAGCCAGAGGTTGACACTATCTTCCTCCATGCTGTCCACTGTTACTAAGGCTGGGTCTCTCACTAAATCCAGTTCTGGCCAGTCTAGCTAGCCAGCTTGCTCAAGGCATCTCCAGGCTCCCCCTCTGTAATTCTGAGATTACAGGTTGGGCTGCCACACTGCCCATTATTGGCTTATAGGGGTTCTGGGGATACTAATTCTGATCATCACACACAATGGCAAAGATCCATCGAACCATTTCCTCAGTCCCTGCCATTGCATTTTTATAAAATATGTTAAAGATTGAAATTCTGTTTTATTTGTAAAAAAGTCAGCACCCACAAGAAGTTCAAACTTACCCAGGTTCCTACAAATATTTAAGAATATATGACTTGAGCGTAGAAGGGGACTGTAAGGAGAGAAGAAAAAATCAAAGGGGAGAGCAAGGGAGAGCACCGGGAGGACAAAATATTCCATGTTTTCTCTCTTACTTGGAATCTATGTATGCATGACATGAATTCAGAAAGGAAACTGTCTGAATAGTATTCTTTTTAGTTTTCCTAGTGGTGGTGCATACCCAGTGACCTATTCCACCAACTAGTGGAACGTTAGTAGCATTGTTAAGGGCACCTGGCACATGGGGTGATTGAGACAGCTGGATGAGAATGACCCATATGGGTGGAAGGCATCGAGTCTGTCATCTGATTAGGAACTTGAAAGGGGAAACCTTGTATTCTCAGGAAATGCTCATCTAGTTTATACTGTATAATGATGATGGAGCTAGGCCTAGTGAGCCTGCCTGTAATCCCCAGCACCTGAGAGATGGGACACAGGAGAATCGGGAGTTCAAAGCCAGCCAGGTACATAGGGCTCCTTCCCTCCACAAAAACAAGATATAATGCAGGACTAGGTAAGCTATCTAACTAAGCTATCCAACCTTCCAATTACATTTTTCCATTATTATTTTAAGTGTAGATTTTTCTACTTAGAGTCTTTTAATTAGAAAGATTGTTTTTTACCAGTTGATTAGTTAATAAGGACAGAGACATGAGACAGTAACATTGTTTTCAGTTGCCCGGCCCAGGTATTTGGTAACTTTTGCTATGCATTCCTTAACAGGTGTCATAAATTGTATAGGTAACACTAGAAAGGCACATCCCTTTACGTCTAAGTTCTGACACCATTGACCCAACTTGTGTGTTTCTCTGGATCTATTGCAGCTGCTCTGCAGAGTGTTTTTCCTCAGGCGGAGCTGGGGACATTTCTGACTCTTAGTAAAAAGGACAAAGAACGCCAGCTGAAGGAGCTCACCATGATTGTTACTGGAATTCGGTTATTTAACAGAGACTGTGGGAAAGGAGGAGAAGGCATTGACGATTGTAAGTGTGCATTTAGGCCAGTCCTGAGGGTTCTGTGTGTGTAAGGCTTAACCTCACAGTGGAGCAGATGACACACATCACACCACTGATAACTCAGGAGGCAGAGGCAGGCAGACCTTTGTGAGTTTGAGCCAGCCTGTTCTGTTTGTTACACAGAGAAACTTTGTCCCAAAAAGCCAAAAAAAAAAAAAAGGAAAAGAAAAAAAGCAGTCCTGTTCATTAGAAACAACCTCTCTCTTCATACTAGCTAGCAGCTCTTAACCTTCCAGAGGCAAAGCCTTGTTTTCTGTACCATGAAGCTAGAGTCTGAAATTGAATCAGTGACTGGAATGAGGGAGCAGCCCAGATGCCACCCTCTTAACTCAGTGGAGTGTGATGTTACTTTATGCCAACTACCTGGGAAAGAAAACTGGTGCTGGTGTAATTAATGGGATAAATAGACCAAAGAGGAGATATTTGAAGATCTGCAAATTCAGGAACAACTTCTATGGAGTTATAGACCTAAAGCTTTATTTTTATTTTTTGAGGCAGGGTTTCACTGTATAGCCCCGAATAGCCTGGAACTTGCTATGTAGAGCAGGCTTGCCTCTGGTTCAGAGAAATCACCTGCCTCAGCCTCCCAAGAGCTGGGACAGAAGATTTCCACCACCACATCCAGCCCCATAGTGCATCCTTTATTTGTAAGTTTGAAAATGCTTAGAAAATATCTAATAAAGGATCTAATGGTAGAAGTAATTTGTGAATTTTAGACATCTGCAGGCCCATTGATAAGGCATAAGCCAGCCAGCCACTCTGCCTGCCTTTCTATGTTTAAAGGGCTGGAAACCACTGAGTTGCACGCCCAACCCAGTGAGGATTTTGTTGTTGTTTATTTTTTATTTTAAGAGTTGTTATGAAAAGTCAAATTTCAGGGTTGGAGAGCTGGTTTAATGTTTACTCCTCTTTGCGAGGACTGGGGTTTGGTTCCCAGCACCCACATGGTGGCTCATAACCGCTCCCTGAACTAGACCTGTAACTCCATTCCCATGGGATCTGGAACCCACTCCTGGCCTCTATGGGCACTGCACATACATGCTGCACAGATACATGTAGACAAAATGCTCCTACACATTAAATAAGCATAAAATTACAAAACTCAATTTCCCACCAGAGAATGCCTTCCATTGCTAGGCTGCTTTGCTTATTTTCAGAGTCCAGGTGAGGTTCATACCTTCATTTTAAATTTGATTTTTCTGAAGGAGCGTTGCTAATATAGCACATGACACCACAATCTATCTACGTTTTCTGTATTTCAGTGAGAAAAGTGGATCTGATTGTACTTTTTCTTGCTATTCTGACACTGGTTTTGTTTTGACAGTTTCTTTTCTGTATGGGGTGGGACCGTGGAAAATATGCCTTATTATTATTAATAATCCAATAAGGAAAATCTGCCTCAATTTAATGTTTAAAATGCAATTACTTTCTGCTCTCGTTTTCCTTGATCCTCTTTCCACCTCTTCATGCCTGTACTCTCATCCCTGACAAACAGTGCCAGCCATTCTTCATGAAGCAATCCCAGCCACCACACAGCACATTGACTCCCAGCTCCAGATTGCCCAAGACCAGGCATTTCAATACACAGCCATCCTTGAGAAAGTGACAAAGAACCCACTCATGTCCAAGGAGCTTGAGCCGTATATGTTAAAGGAAGCGTTGTATAATATTCGGCAGTATGAGATCTTCCTCCAGACTGTTTTGGTGAGCTAATGCCACAAGGTCTGGCATTTTCTGTATAATGCAGTCTCTTGATAACCGGGTGACTCATGAAGGTGGTAACTTTAGGAACATTACTGTGGTGTGATTAGCGATTAAAACAGAAACAATAAAGCTAGGTTGACCTTAGTGGAATTGTATCGCAGAAGTTAGTTTATAGTTGTTGACTTTCTTTAGTACTTGGTAGTGTGATTAGTAACATGCTATAATTAAACAGTGATGTGTATATTTGCAACACTTAATTCAGAGCATCTGTTTTATACGTGGTTTGGCAGGGAGTGGCACTCACAATGTCATTGTCACTTGGCTGGGAGCAGGTAGGGCTCAACACATGGTCTGTATAGAAAAATTATGAAATATTAACACAGATCATGTTGTCCTCCACAGTCAGATATAATCACTTGTGCTCAAGAAGTGGAAATGATGATAAAACAATTAGCAGCTCAGCTGGAACAATTGAAAATGACAGTGAAATCCAAGACAGCTGTCCCCACATCACAAGTCTTTGTAAGTATCCATCACCCTCCTGGGCCTTGTGTGTGTGTGTGTGTGAGAGAGAGAGAGAGAGAGAGAGAGAGAGAGAGAGAGAGAGAGAGAGAGAGAGAGAGAGAGAGAGGGAGAGGGAGAGGGAGAGGGAGAGGGAGGAGAGGGAGAGGGAGAGGGAGAGAGAGAGAGAGAGAGAGAGAGAGAGAGAGAGAGAGAGAGAGAGAGAGAGAGAGAGAGAGAGAGAGAGAGAGGCTCTCAGTATGTAGCCATAACTGACTTGGAACTTGCTATGTAGACCTGGTTGGCCCCAAAATCACAGATATCCCCCTAATGTCCCCCTACCTCTGTCCTTGGGTGCTGGGATTGCACCACCACACTCAGGAACTTTGACTATTTGAAATGTATTTTTGTCTTATTTATTATTATGGCAAAGGGGCATGCCACACTCCACATGTGGAGGTCAGAGAACACATTAAGATTTGGTTCTCTTCTTTCTTAGTGGGATCCTGGGACCGAACTTGGTTTGTCAGGCTTGTGAGTGCTTTTTTACCCATGGAGCCATCTCGCTAGACAACTTTCCCCCCTGTGATCAAACCCAGTGGTGTATAAATTAGGCAAGTGCTCTACTGCTGAGCTAATTCCCTAGGCTAGAGGGTTTGTTTGTTTGTTTGGTTTGGTGTTCTGTGTCAGCACCTCACTATTTGGCTCAATGGACACCCTAAGTTGTCCTCTACTGTGGAGCCCCTATGCCCACACCCTGTGTGTTGGGATGCAGGCATGTGGCCCCCATGGCTGTGTCATTTCTTCATGCTGAACATCCTTTTGAGTCCAATAAGTAATCAGTTTGGAATCTCTTCTACTTGTATTCCTTTAGAATAATATCATATACTGTGTAACAATTTTATACAAGTTGGCCCTGTTATTCATGATTATGTCTTAGTAATAGCATGCTTCTTGCTTGATGAGGACAGTTACTACTGAAGGAAGTGAGAATCTCTAGTAGTCATGACTATAGCATCTATGGCAACAAAAGCAACCCACTCTAATGTTGAAAATGTGTTTATAGAGCTGAGAAGGTAGCTCAGTTGGTAAAAGGCTTGCCACACAACCACACAAGCACCTGAGTTCAGTTACCCAGTACCTAAGGAAAAAAAAAAAACAGGTGTGGTGCTGGGTTGAAAAAGCCAGAAGGATTTCTGGCCAATCAGTGAGAGATGCTAACTTAAGAAATAGGGCAAAGAGAGACTGAGGAAGTTACCCAACACCAACCTCTGCGAGGGAGAGAGGGAGGGAGGGAGGGAGGGAGGGAGGGAGGGAGGGAGGGAGGGAGGGAGGGAGGGAGGGAGGGAGGGAATGTGTTCATTAGAAGTCTGTCAGAAATTGTGCCTGGCACAGAGGTGGATAGCTGAAGTCTTAGCTGAGAGGAAGGCAACCTCTTGATTTACCAGGCATCGGCTTTCTGAACAACAATGCTACTTTATAGAAAAACATTGCAACCTGATCAGAATGAGGAAACTGTAACATGCACATGCATTTCACATGGCTATAGACATTTGGAACTGGTAACTTACTGCAGTCACTCTCAACATCAGTTTTAAAAACAAACTTATCTGAGGCCTGGTTGATTTTGTTTGTTCTGTAAGTCATTAATCTCTATTGTGAGTAAATACTGTATTTTAGTGACCAAAGCTTTAGCTTGCAGCTGTCTCAGTGTGACTAAGATACACATGTGTGTTTTTCTACATCTTCTGATTCATGACTGGGCCAGAGAAATCAGCTATAACTTAGTTTGTAAACCAAAATTTTCAAGTATATTTTCCTCCTTGGCCTTTCAATGTTAAGAGTTACTATTCCTTAGGAGAGCAAATACTTTAGGTTACTTTCTGAGTAAATAACTTTATAACAGCTATGCCAAATGAAAACCTTTGAAAGAAAACTTAAGTTTCCCTCCGCCTGACTCAGGAGTCTACTCTAGTTTATAAATACTTTGACTTTAACAGAATGAGTTTCTTTACCACTCATATTTATTTTTAACAATACAAGGATGACTGTCACTCAGTTCTGTTTTTGGTGTTTCTTTCTCTTTTAGCCTATATTTATTGCACTGGCAAGTCTGTGGATGAGTTTTCAGGATGAGACAGTGCTGATTAGTGTCCTCAGTAATTTGACCACTAACCTGGAGCTCTTCCTGGGCACTCATGAGCTTCTCTTTCCTGAGAAAGTGATCCAAGGTCTTCTTGATGGTGTCATTGTGAAAACTGACATGTTTAGAATCAAAGAGCACATGGGTAATGCACGCTAACCGTTGTTTTCTCCTCCTTAAAGTTACCTTTAGCTTAAAGTCATTGTTTTTGTCTTAACATCTTTATTCTATAGATTTCTGATAAACACTAAACATCTTAATTATGAAAGACTGGTAGTCATTATAGAGAATACAGAAAAAGAACAGACATGGTAACACATTTAGGTTTTAGCATGTAGGTGGTAGAGGCAGGAGGATCAGGAGTTCAAGGCCAGCCTAAGCTACACAAAAATTCAAGGACACACTGGCTATAGGAGACCCTGTCTCAAAAAAATGTGAAAAAATATAGAAACTAAATATTTTACTGTCCAGAAATTAATTCTTATTGTAGTTCTTCATGTCTTGGCTTTGTTTGTTTGTGCATTTATATTTCAGTAGTACTGGTTTTATAATTGATGTACTGAGAAAAATTCTTGCTATATTTGTTGTAGATAAAGCTGCATTTTAGAGAATGTTATTTGATACATATCTTAGTATCAAGTTGAGATTTATGAGCCAATTCATTTTATCATTATAAAATTAATTGAGCTAACTTAAGACCCTTTAAAGGATATATTTAAGGGCTGGAGAGGTGGCTCAGCGATTAAGAGCACTGACTGCTCTTCCAGAGGTCCTGAGTTCAATTCCTAGCAACCACATGGTGGCTCACAATCATCTATAGCAGGATCTAATGCCCTCTTCTGACATGAAGATGTACATGCAGGTAGAACACTCATATGTAAAATAAATATATATATATATATTTTAAAAAGATGTATTTATTCTTATAGAAAGGTTGACATTATTAATGAACTTTAATCAACTTTTTGCCTTTTCTGTCTTAGTTAAAAATAACCTAAAATTCATGAGAAATATAAAAGTAGAGTTTAGAACTTAATACTCAACCTTTTTTCAGAAAAATGAAATGATTCACTAATTTCTTTTTAAGACTCTATTTTGGTAAAAATAGAAAATAAGAATACAGCAGTGACTGTTTCTTGAATTATTCTAGTATATAAGAACTGAAAGCTGAATAGATACACTAAAATCCTGTCAATACAAGTTTTTATTACTTATGTGACTTCATTACAACAGCATGTCTAAGCAGATATGAAATGAAATTGAAAAATTGAAATAAGTTCAATTGTGGGCGTTCAGCTAAGCTGCAACTTCTCAGATTTAGAGATGTCATTTCCTACCAGAGTCGGAAATGACATCTTCATTAGAGTATTTGACCAGGTTATTCCTCAGTGAACTGAGAGAGCCAATATTCTGAAAGAATTTAACTTATACGTGCTTATCATTCCTAAAGATCTTGGGCATATCAGGATAAACCATTTATTTTCTCCAAGTTAGGCTTTACTTTTAGTTGTAGATACAAGGTCAACACAAACAGGATGTTGGCTGTGTGTCTCTAGAATCAGATATATTAGAAATATTGAAATCGTTTTTCATGAATATATCACTTGTATCTATTTATGTTAGTGGTCAATGTAAGCAAAGCAACTGGTATTAGGAACTCTCTTTAAAGGTCAAAAGAACAGACATTCAGAGATTAAGAGCACTAGCTGCTCTTGCAGAGGACTCAAGTAACGACCTGCATCTGTTTCACCAGGGGACTCCAGCACCTTCTGGCTCTGGAGCACCAGGCATGCATGTGGTGTCCATGCATACATATGTAGGCACTCACATATAAATGCACCATAAAAATAACTAAGAAAAAATGTCTAAGGAACAAAAATTGTATACCCTTTAATCAAAGTCAAACTAGTAAAAGATGTCTTCTACAGTTTTGGGACACAGTCTAGTCATGTAAATACTGTATTCAAAGTGTTGTCATCTATTGTTGTATCAAGACATGTGACTCTTGAATGAAGACGATCCTCTTGGTCACATAAGTCTTTCTGCTCATCTCCTTGGATGATGTAATGTGTGGCAGAGGGAAACATTGCATATCCTGACAGAAGAGCTTTGGTTTGCTTTCCTGCAGCTGCAAAGCAGGTTTTTTTGAAAGGTTTCTTGGTGTTGCTCATTCTGGAGCAGAGTTCTATTCCACATTTGCTCTAGCAAGTTACTGACTCAGACTTGGACAGTCACTGAGACATTCACAGTTCTTTACGTGAATACCACCCCAATAAGTCTGATCACAGGGAATTTTATCAGTCAGAAAAAGTACAGATGATTAAAAAGTTAATGTTTAGAATGACTCCTGATTTATTTAGGAAGTTGCATCTTCTCAAGGGTTGAAAACCTTTCCTGTTTTCTTCCATTTTAGAAGAAAGAGTACATTTGCCAGATTTCAGAAAAGTAGAATGGCTTTTCCCAGAAACAACAGCAAATTTTGATAAGCTGTTAATTCAGTACCGTGGGTTTTGCGGCTACACATTTGCTGCAACAGATGGTCTTCTTCTCCCAGGTATGTTGTTGGAGATAACAATCTGCCTTTATGATGTCCGTTCCATACTGACTGCTTATTGTACCGACTCTGTTGTCCCATCTGAACTTGATGGGTTCAGATGGTGAACCAGGAAGGGGATGCAGAGATGGCCAGACAGGGTCCTCACCTAAGGTGCTTACAGTATAACCTGGTAGGTTCAACAAGAGCTTGTAAGGAGTAAGTGGTGGGAGGTAACAGTTTGATTGTCTCTAATCTAAAATGCTTCAGGCCAAAGGGAATTCTAAGTATAGATTTGGGAGAATGAGATGTATTAAAAGATGGGTTTAAACACAAGCCCAGTCATGTCTCATCGACATTTTATGCAAAGAGCACTAAAAGAGTACACTATTTTTAGTGCACCTGTATTTTTACTGTGACTTATCACATGACTTTCCTGCTTGTGACATCATGAAGGAATTCAAATTGTTTCTGATTTTGGAGCATTTCATGTCTCATATAAGGAAATTCAGTCAGTATTATGTAATATGGGCTCTGTAGTGCCCTGAATGGGGATGACTCAGTTTAGAAACATGGTTTAGCAGTGCTAAAAATAGTGCAGTGGTGGTGCACACCTTTAATCCCAGCACTTGGGAGGCAGAGGCAGGAGGATCTCTGAGTTTGAGACCATCCTGGTCTACAAGAGCTAGTTCCAGGACAGGCTCCAAAGCTGCACAGAGAAACACAGTCTTTAAAAACCAAAAACATTTTTTTAAAAAGTTAACTGAAAAAGACACACTTGTTTAACTAGTGTGTCCACTTAAAATACTCTTGGTCACTTTGCAGCCATACGTCAATTACCATAGGTTAAGATTTCTCTGTTAGAGTCTTCTCTCTGTGTTAGTTTTCTATGTTTTACAGTTGGGTATTGCAGGCTGTCACAGAATTGCTGGAATTCTGTGCTTGCCTGGTAGGGAGAACAAAGTAGCTTATTCTTTGTTGTTATGAGGAACAAACACACTAGAAACATGGCAGTGAGGTAGTGACATAATCTGCCTGCTGTGTTAGTAATAAAGAGGCATGGGAATGTAGAGGACGGTCAGGCCGTTTCTGAGTTCTCCTCGAATAAACCAGTGCTAGTCCTTTTGCCTCTGCCTACTGTGTTATTTCTACTTATTGCATCTTTGCCTAGATATGAGCAACTTTTTACTCAGAGGGATTTTGTAGAATGTCTCCAACTGTTGAGAATTTAGACTACGTGGCTTACACCTGAAGTGACACTGGCTTACCATACTGTCACATTTGTCCTTTCCAGATGACTTCATGTCTACCAGAAGTGTTTTTCTGGATTACTCTACCCCAACTCATGCTCTATTCTTTCATTTTACTAAGCTTTCCCTAGTCATCAATTTTTATTAAAATACCATTCCCATACATCTTTGTTTTATTATGCATTTAATTTTCTTGCTTTCCTTATTTTTCAGTTAGTTATTTGCGTAACACTGGACCCTTTTAATATGTTTGTGATATGTTCAGAGTAGGTATTTGTTTTTCTATTCTATTCCTTTATACCAAGAATAGGGTCAACAACTATTTATTGGAAAAATAAATAAGACAGTATTACTATTTTCTATATAACTTTCACAAGACATTTGGGAAGTTAATAACCCATAGTCTTTTTATAGTTGAAAATATCCAAATCTGCACTGAGGAAAAGATGCCATACTTTTGTAGTTCTAACAGTTATTTTGAAAACAGTACATTAAGGCTGTGGACATAGCTTAGTGGGTGAGAAGCACTGGGGGCTGTGGATGTGGCTAGTGTGTAAGCTGAGCAACGACGAAGGACCTACTTCAAACACCTAGAACCCACATTAAAAAGCTACATTTGACTGTACACAGTCCTATAACCTCAGCACAGGGCCAGCCAGGGCATAGAAACAGGAGGGCAGCTGGGGCTTGTAGGCTGTCAGCCTAACTCCAAATTTAGTGAGAGAACTTGCCTCAAAGGAATAAGGTGGAGAATGATAGAGAAGGGTACCAGATGTTCACCTCTACCTCTTCCTCCTCCTCTTCTTTGGAGACAGGATCTCTATTCAGTTCTGGCTGGCCTGGAACTCACTTTGTAGACCAGGGTGGCCTCAAACTCACAGAGATCTTCCTGCCTTGCCTACTAAGTGCTAGCCCTGTGCACATCTTCATATACATATGCACACATACCACACACACTCTCATGTATACACACACCACTCCTTTAGTGTGGAAGGCCAACAAAGTAACAATCCATTTGAGGCAAGGAGGAAATCCAGTTCATCACAACTCAATGGCCAGTTTTGGTTCAAACTTTTAGTTTATTTAAGACATATTTAAGTAAAGTACATTTTGGAAAAAAAGTTTTCTGGTGACAGTACCAGCAAATTATCACCAGTAAATCTTAAGCTGTGACTGCATCAAAACTAGTTTGTAGCGGGTGTTGGTGAGCCTGCCTTTAGTCCCAGCACTAGGGAGGCAGAGGCAAGCAGATTTCTAGAGTGTGAGGCAAGCCTGATCTACAGAGTGAGTTCCAGGATAGGCCCCAAAGCAATACACAGAAACTCTGTCTTAAAAAACAAACAAGCAAGCAAAACTTGTTTGCAAAGTACTTGTGATCTCTTTTTCCCATAAAGATAGGTTCTATTGACTGCGGAACAATGCTGGGGATAAGGGTCTAGAGAGGAAGAGTTTGAGATAAACATACCAGTCTGGGGATTCTCATATGGCTAGGCCCTACAGATGGCACAGATCACCAGGCTACTAACTGTATCCACCCCCAGCCTTCTGGGAGGAAACAGGTATACATGTCCTCTGTTGAAGGACAAACAAAAGACTTTCTGTTTGACATTCCTGGTCTCCCTAATGTATGTCTAAAAACACAGAGACCTTGAGCCTTCTACACTTTAGTAAATGATTAATTTAAGTAGGTTTGTAAACTTTGCCAAATAGACTAAATGGTTTTCGTAAGATGTTTTTACACATATTTTGTCTGTATAGGAGGATTTTTACATAAAACTCAGTTTTTAAAGATTTTGTTTGTATTTTTATTTACATATATATGTATTTTTCCATGTGTGTGAATGCAGCATGTGTGTGGGTACCCTTGGAGGTCAAAAGAGGATCTGGAGTTACAGGTTTTATGAGTTATCTGACAGGACGCTGAGAACCAAATTCAGGTCATTTGGAAAAGAAACACATACTTTTAACTACTAAGCCATCCCTCCACCCCAACTTGTTTAATTGTTTTAAAAATTATGTGTGTATGTGTATGTCTATGTAGGTGTATACACATGTGAGTGCAGGAGCCTGTGGAGGCCAGAAAAAGGCACGGAATCCCCGAGAACTGGAGTTACAGGCAGTTATGAGCCTCTAGATAAAGGTGCTGGGAACTGAGTTTGGATTCTACGCAAAAGCCCTATTTAATTTTTACTGCTATGCCATCTATATTTTAAACTTAAAAGTATGTAATTTAGTATGTATTTCATATGTTTATCATTTAATAACATTTTAGAAAAACAAAAATAGAAGTAATATATTAAAATGGAGTTGTGGGATGGACACGTAGCTCAGTAGTAGAGTGGTGATTAGCACGTGAAAGGCTCTGGGTGGATTGCCCACACCACCAACAAAACAAAAACGAAACCACAGCATCGTTGGTCCTATGGCTTATCAAAAAACAGTCACTTGTTTGATGCCTGATTAAATTATTGTTCTTAATTTTCATAGGAAATCCAACTATCGGAATTTTGAAATATAAAGAAAAATATTACACTTTCAATACCAGAGATGCTGCATATTCATTCGCAGAAAATCCTGAACATTATATTAACTTGATTAAAGAAAAAGCCAAAAAGAATGCAGAACTAATTCAGCTACTAGAACTTCATCAACAATTTGAAACTCTCATACCATATTCTCAGGTAAAAGTGGTGAACGGTTGCAGTTACCTGGGTTTGTAATTTCTGACCCAATTAAAGTGGTGTCTCGGTATTGGTTATTGTGTATTTCTTCTGACAGGGAAGTTCAGCATCCTTTTGTTTGTTTTGTGGCTCTTTGGGGAGGTGGGGATACCCATGTGTGTGCAGCATCTTTTTGTTTGTTTTGTGAATCTTTGGAGGGTACAGATACCCACATGTGTGCCGCATCTTTTTGTTTGTTTTGTGGATCTTTGGGGAGTGCGGATACCCACATGTGTGCAGCGTGTACATGCACATAGAAGGATAGCAGGTTTTCCTCTCACACTTGACCTTGCTTTTGACACAGTAGCTCTTTGAATCATTTGCTAGTCTGTGCTTCTAACAACACGAAGGGTCGTGTCATGAATGGACATGCCTAGCTTTTATGTAGGTTCTGGGAATTTGAATGCAGGTCTTCTCACTTTTCCCATAGATACCACCTAAGGGTGTAAGAGTGAGACCATTTTCTCTGCCAATTGAAAAATTAAAAGGTAGGATAAAAGTGTTACCAGCAGAGCCATCATGTGATGCCCAAGAAATCAACGTTCCCTTGTAGGGATTTTGATCTCTTCAATAGAAGAATTAAAGCTGTTTGTGGTGGCACACATCTTTAATCTTGGCACTCACAAGGCAGAATCAGGCAGACCTTCATGAGTTTGAAATCAACTTGATCTGTGTTACCACAATCAGGTTTTCCCGGTAGCCTGGTCCCACAGCCGTGCCAGCTCCAAATAACACACAGAGACACTGTATTAGATATAAAGTTGTTGGCCTGTTATTAGCATTTCTTATTGGCTAGCTCTGTCTTAAATATTAACCCATTTCTATCAATCTAAGTATTTCCATGTGGTCTTGGCTTACCAGAGAGAGGATTGGGGACCTCTGTTTTCTTGGTCCTACATGTTGAATCTCCCTCCTACCTCTCCCTGAAACCTTCTTGTCTCCTAGTCCCGCCTATCTTGCTTTCCTATTGGCCAACAGGACAAACTAATAAGAGAAACATATTTACAGAATGACAAAACAGTTATCAAATAAGAACCACAGTTAACAATATTTAATCCATTAACATTTAGCAAGATTTAAAGAAAATATTCTACCATGTATCCTATCTTTGTGAGTCTAAAGTCCTATATGTAACTTATCTTTAATCCTAACTAAGGAAAACTATAACCATACCTAAGGAAAACTATAGCCATACTCTGTCCTCAACTCCTTCAAAGACCACAGAAGGATATATTCTAGAAATGACAGAGACAACTCACTGCCTGGTCAGTCACCCGAAGTTCTTCTGTAATGTTCCATCTTTAGCCTATATGCAATAATGTGTCTGGCAGACTCCTCAGCAAAGCAGGAAACATTAAATTGTCCACCTGTATTGGCAGTTTGTCAGCCACTTTTCTCTGTGCCTGTAGGCTGTCTGGCAGATTCGTTCATGAAACAGGAACCCTGTAGCAATGTCTATCTTGTGTGTCTTGCATGTCCAGTTTATACAGCATAAATTAAACAGTCCAGACAAGAGCAGTATCTTGTCCAAATATCTAGTCTTGCCGTATTGGGAGTAAACTCCATAACGAGTTTCTTCGATGTCCGTCTTCTTTTCTGATGCAGGTGGTGTTGCCAGGAGCAGTTGTGCCTCATTGTCAAGAAAAACCCTAAACCATTTTAAATGCCATATTCTGTAGGTCTTTGAAAGGTTTGAAGAATGCCTATTCATCTCAAATACATCTCAGTATATCTAGAAATCCTAACTAATATAACTATAAGTTTTGACTATTATAGGTAACTATCTAAAATCTGTACTACATTTTTAAATGAGCTATATAAACACAACACCTAAACAAGAGGAGAAATATACATATCACAAATTGACCTTAAATTTGTATCAACAAATGAAAATCCATTCCAAAAGAAAGTATACATTTCTATACCATAATCCCCTTTTTACCTTTAAAAAAGATTGGTTGTAGTCATTAACCATTTATAACCAACCCCATATAAATGAAAACAATCATTTATAGACAGTATTTGGGAATTTGGGTGTCGTTCTTTCCAAATTGCTTCCTTCTGGTAGGGGGCACTGTATTGGGGATCCTAAGAAGATGCAGAAATTGTGGCTGTAGTGGTCTGCAAGGCTGCCTTGTCCCAGATGTTTTGAATATTGGATCATCTGGGACACTGCTTCAGGGGGTCTTGCTTGATCAAACCATGTTAGTCTGGAAGGAATCCACAGCTTTTTATTTTCTGTGGAAACAAAAATAGAAATTCTTTTTCCCAGTAACCTGTCCTTGAACTTAAATTTTGAAGTCAAAGCATTTTAAAAATATATAAATTGGAATAATCTAGCAGCATTTCTTTTAAGAGTTGTTGCTATTTCCTTAGCAGTCAAACTATACAAAGACAACACAATACTATACAGTATCCAGACTCTTTTTGTGCTTTTCATCTTTCCGTGGCATTTTTATTACTGTATTTTTTTATTTCTGTTTTTTATTTGTTGAGACAGGGTTTTTCTGTGTAAATTTTGTCCATTCTGGAATTAACTCTGTATACCAGGTTCGCTTTGAAATCACAGAGATCTGTTTGCCTCTGCCTCCTGAGTGCTGGAATTAAAGGTGTGTGCCATCATATCCAGCTACTCTCTCCAGCTGCTCATACACTCCATTGAATTGTTAGTTGCACTTCTTAAAAGCCATGCGTTTTTTTGCTGCTTATGATGAGACAGGAAACCTCCCTTAAAGGAGCTGCGCAAGTCTCTGTCACTAGCAAAACAGAGCAAAACCGAGAAAAATGATGTTACTAAGAAGCCTATTGAGTTCTAAGTTAGTCAGTCTATGTAGTATGACCCCACCTTAAACAAATTATATATGTATTTTTGTATGTATGTATGTATGTACGTATACACACACACACACACACACACACACACACACACACACAGGTTAAGATCCACTGGCTGCTCGATTTGGTTCTCAGAACCCATATGATAGTTCAAAACCATCCAGAACTTTAGTTCCGGGGGACCCGGAACCTTTTCTAGCTTCTGCAGACACCAGGTATACATGCATACATACATGCAGGTGAAACAAATAAATAAAAATCTTTGGACTGGTGAGATGGCTTCGTAGGTAAAGGTGTCTGCCATCAAGCATGACAACCAGAGTTCAATCTTTGGGACTCACATACAGGAAAAAGAGAACTGACTCTTGCAAGTTGTCCTCAGACCTCTACATGTGCACCATGGAATTTACATATGTGCACACACACACAATGCAGAATCGTATACATTTTTAAAAGGAAAAGTCAAATGGAAACTGAAGGGCAACTTATTTGCGCTTAAAAGGAAAATAAATCAGGGCTGGCAAGCTGTAAACCTCACAGTTACCTAATGTAATAAAGAAGATAGGTGAGGAAGTCATCCTTGTATCCGATACCGCTACACTGTATCCCATTCCTCTACACTGTATCCCATACCCCTATACTGTATGTATCCCATACCCCCATACCTGTACCTGTACACTGTATCCCATACCCTTACTCTGTATCCCATATTGCTACATTATATCCCATACCCCTACAAGACTGTGCTAGGTTTGCCACTCTTGCTTAAGTCTTCTTCAACTCAGGCCTTTCAGATGCAAAGTGGGCTTTTATTATTGCACGGGGACATCTAAGACCCCGTGCATTCTGAGTCATGGATTTTTCTCCTCTTTTGTATTAAATGTCAGGTATCTTCTATCACCTGTAGTGCACCTCATACGTTCTGTCCATTTTTTCCCATGAGTTCCTAGCATTTTGAGCCCAGGACGGTCATCTTAACACATATGTAACTGAGCCAGCAGCCCATCTTATCCTTCTTTTCCTTACTTGACCTACCAAGAGGCTAACGTGGAGGGTGGCATCCACATGTTACTGTCCCACTGTAAATCCTCCCTTACGTTGGCAATTCTTTCCAACTAGACAGCTCAGCTTTGATTGCAAATCTTACTTAATCCACACATAAAAAAGGCCATGTAATGCCTGCCACAGCCTGTTTATGATCCCATCCCATACACAGTACTTTTGGTGATTGCAATATATTAGTTTTCTAGTCCTCCAGTTATTTTAGGTGTTTCTTCGTACTGGCATCAAGGAAGCAGGCTGATCCATACCATGCAGAGAAAGATGGCTACCTCAGAATCCTCCCTGAGGATTCTTTACTCTGAGATAGCTCAGCTTTGGTTGCAGACTATTATCTGTTGGAGAGAGCATGTAATTGCCACTCCAGCAAGGACACACACTATCTCATAGCATTTGGGGAAACTGTAGTCATAGGATTGTCTCTGGATTTCCTCCCTCAAAAGGATTGGCCTCAATTGCATATCTCATCATCTGTCACAAGGACCATGCTACAACTCCTTCCCAACTCACTTTCACTTGAGTCAGTCTGTATTCAGGCATTGATTGTGTTGTGTGACTTTTCTTAGGAAGATGCGTACAAATGTCTGTTAGGATAAAGAACAGATTAAATAAATGATTCCATCCATTTCTATCACTATCTTGAACCAGTGCATTTGTTGGGGTTACCTACAAAGATCATGAGTGACTGAAAAAGTAGTTGCATTGCTGAAAAGCCTATTTCTGCATGGATGATGACTGAGGAAAGCTGTGTGCTTGGAGCTTAGGCTCACTGGATAGTTCCCTCCATGCCAGCCAAAATAACAACAACAACAACAACAACAACAAAACATTTCTGCATGAGTGATGATCCAGGACAATTTCATACCCAGAACTTAGACACTGGACAGCCTCCTCTCCCTAGCAATTATTTACTGCTTTTATCTTATCTGGGGAGTGGTTCTGTAAATCTTCTAACTTTATGGGCTTCCCAAGCTGTGATGGCTGTTTTTGATTGTCAACTTGACTATATCTGGAATGAATTACAATCCAGAAATGGAGGGAGCACTTGTGATCTGGATCTTGAGGCAGGAAGACAACATACCTTCCATCCAGATCTTGAGGCTGGAAGGCACACCTTTAATCTGGGCCACATCTGATTGAAGTCTATATAAGGACAATGGAAGAAGGAAGGACATGTTTGTTCTTTGTCTGCTGGCCCTTGCCTTGTCAACACATCCATTCCTTCACTGGCATTGGAGGCTACTTCGGAATCCCAGCATATACTGAAGTCCAGCTGAGACACCCAGCCTTGTGGGACTGAGCAACTACTAGAATCTTGGACTTCCCATTCATAGCTTGCCATTGTTGGACTGCAGACTGTAAGTCATTCCAATAAATTCCCATATATGTGGAGGTATATAGATAGATGATAGTTAGATAAATAGATAGGTAGGTAGGTAGATAGACAGACAGATAGATAGATTAAAAAGTGAGTCTGTAAATTCCATATCTCTAGACAACTCTGACTAATATACAAGTCTTGTAAGTTTCATAAGAGTTTCTCTCAAGGGGAAATGTCTCACTTTGGAGGAAATAGCTACACAATATCAGCAAACAAGTTTTTTTCTAGAAGTTTTGTTCCTCAGTTGGTTGAATCCATAGGTATAAAGTCTACAGAGAATACAAAATCTGCCTTTATTTTTCAAATGTCTCTATGTAAGATTCTTAATTTGTCAAGTCCTCCAAAATTCTTTCTTGTTTTTAAATTGGAATTGCATGAACCCAAAGACACATTTTGGGGGAATTTATTTATTGTATTAAATATTTTTCCTGTAGTTATTTTGTTAATTATTCCTTCCTCAAACTTTTGTGATTTTTAGAGGTATTTTATTCTTCCCTATGAAACTATAGTAGAGATAAGTTCTCAAGCAGATAGTCCTAAATAGACTTTTAAAAACTATCAGTTCTCTTCAGCTAGAAAAAAAGGCCCAAAAGAAAAAAGTTATACAAATAGAAATATATCTTGCTCATTGTTAATAAAAACCTCAATAATGGCATCAAAAGGACTTTAAAATAAAAAAATTCACACATTGAAATTAACCATTTAAAGTAATTTCAATAACTAACTTTTTAGGATTTTAAAAAAATGGTGTGTGTGTCTGCAGTTCCAGTCCCAGAGGACCAGATGCCCTGTTCTGTCTCCATAGGCACTTCACACATACAACATACATTCACACCAACAGACTTAAAAACAATACTCCTGAAAATGAAATAATGATTTTTTTTAAAATGCCATGAAGTGAAGTCACACCATACAACAGGACTCACATAGGAGGGTTTATTGGAAGAGGAGAGAGAAGAGGCAGATACCAGTCCCTGGGGACAGGAGTGGGAAGAGAAAGAGTGAGACAGAGAAGGGCGGAGGGAGAGGAATGAGAAAGATAGGAGGTGGGCAGGGCCCTTTAAAAAGGGAACACAGTGAATGAGCACAGGTGGTTCTCTTAGTGGCTGCAGCTGTCAGAACACCAAGGGCAGACCAGTACAGATGCCTAAATACTAACACCCATGACTATTACACAAGTGAAACAAAAATTTAAATAATATATATTTTATCTAGAACCTATTTGGAATGAAAGCACTATGAAAATATCAAAATGTACATTACATTTTATAGCTCAATGAAACCTTTATCTTATTCAATGGATTCAGTTTATATAAACAAAGAGTATTTTAAGGAAGACACAGCTGTATTTTGTTTTATGGGGTTCAGTGTATCCAAGTGTATCAGTTACTTTTCTGTTACCACCCCAAAACCCATAATAAAAAGCATCTTTAAAAGAGAACTAATTTGGCTTCCACTTCCAGGGGCTCAGAGTCTGGCCAGGCACAGTGGCAAGAGGTAGGAGCAAGACTCTAGCTGGTGGCTTTCTGTTTACACACAAGAAGCAGAGAACACGTGCTGAACCTGTGCTGGTGCAATAAACTCCCGTAGTCCGCCCCTGATAATGCACTTCTCCCAACAAGGCAGTACCTCACAGAGGTTCCACAACCCAGCTGGAGAGATGGCACAGAGGTTAAGAGTACAGACTGCTCTTCCAGAGGTCCTGAGTTCAATTCCCAGCAACTGTATGGTGCCTCACAATAATCTATAATGAGATCTGGTGCCCTCTTCAAGCCTGTGTATACATAATATATATATATATATATATATATAACATATATATATATAAAACAAAACAACACACCAGTGGGGGCCTAGTGTTCAAATATATGAGCCTCTGGGAGATATTTCTAAGTTGGTAAGGCATTGTTTAATATATCACCCAAATGTACTTACAAATCCCTACATGTGCATTTTAACAGCGCATGCCAGAAACAAAAAAGAAATGAATGAAAAAATAAAATAATTGAAGTGACCACAGTTTGTTACATACCTTTTTGGATATAATACATGAAAACATTATCTAGACACATATAACAATACATGAAATCTAGGTGTACCTAGTATAAAAGGCAGAAAGTTGTAAGAGAGCTATAGCAGCATTGAAGATCAAAAAGTAAAGCAGACTTAAAGCTTGTTAAATAGAATAACGAAATGTGTCTTTGCTGATGAAAAAGTCTTTTTTGCTAGTAACAGTGGTGCACACCTTTAGCCCTAGCACTTGGGAGGCAAAGGCAGGTAGATCTCTGCAATTTTGAGGTCAGTCTGGTCTATAAACAAATAATAAAGAAGAAAGAAAACATCTCCTTTTTATTTATTTATTTATTTATTTATTTGTTTGTTTGTTTGTTTGTTTATTTATTTATTTACAAAAACAGGGTTTCATTATGCAAACCAGGATGGCCACAAATTGAAAGAGATCTACCTGTCTCTGCCTACTGAATGCTGGTATTAAAGAGATGCACTACCATGTCCAGCCATGGAAATTGTCTTTTTACATGTTATTATAGCTCTAAGCTTTTACTTCTTTAATTTATAGTGAGGGTAAATTATGTATCTAATGCTTGATTGTGTACTAAAAGAAAAAGAAAGGGAAGAATTGCAGTTTCTTGTGTCAGGTGTCATCTAATTCAATCTGGAATTTAGTTCCCACCTAGATCTGGCAGTGCTGGCCAGTTTCTTACCTTGGATTAGGCATGCCTGTCACATCAGCCCCTAACCCAGACTTTGCCATTGTGTATATGCAAATAGCTGTTTTCCCCTCTAGGTTTTCTGGAGACCCATGGATCAGAAATGCTTCTGTCTAGTATAGAGTTCAAAGATAGTGATATACAACAGCTGTTTTTTTTTTCTAATTTCATAAAGTGAAGAATTAATGGAGTTTAACTTTATTATGACCTTTTGCATGAGTCAGCCCCTCCCTCCGAATATCTCAGAGGGTGGAAGGTGGCCAAGCTCCTGTGGCTAAGCTGTTATGTTTACAAAAGGAAAGCAGAGAAGTGCAGGCATGTGTAAGACTTCAGCTTAAAACAAATTATAGAAACAGTTACCCTTCATGCGTGGCTTGGGATCCAGAATGCCCTGCTTTGGATAAGTAGTTTCATCCTTGTGATTTGGGGGTACTCTCTTGGAGCCAACAGAATGGCTTAGAACATGTGGGATATCAGCCCCTTTATAATGATGCCTCCCTCAAGAAAAGCTGTGTCCTGTTTGATAGGCTAGTCTAGAGAAATGATCAAACACCAGGTCTCTGGCCATAAGAACAAAAACAAAAGGACCCAAGGTAACACACAAGCTGTGTTAGCATTGTACATAGCCAAGTGGCAGATGGGAGGGCAATGGTTAACAGTGTTTCATGACGGGTTCTGGGTGTGTTAGAGGTGTCTACTTGTACATCCCAACAACTTTACCTCATTAACTATCACAAGGATGTTAGTTCACATATAGACAAGGGCAATAAATGGTTGTTAAGAGGGCTAAAGATGGCCCAAGATAATTTGGCTCTGAACTAGTAATATTACAAATTCTCCAGAGCCTTTTAAGTGCTGCTCAGTTAATCAGAAAGGAACATGTATTCACACACAGTAATACTCAGCTCAGTTTTCACAATTCAGGATCCCTTTCATAGGGAATGGTGCCACCCAAAGTGGAGGGGTCTTTCTGATTCAATTAACCTGGTCAAGATAATCGTACTGACCAACCTGATCTAGAAAAGTCTTCATCAAGACTGCCTTCCAGTTCTAAGTTCACAATTTAAAAAACCACCACAATTATCTGTTTATATTCTCTTTCTCATTTTCTTTTTTTAATTTGTTTTTCTTATTTTACATATTGATCCCAGTTACCCCTCCCTCCCTCTCTTCCACCCTCCCATGTTCCCTGACCACCCTCCCATCCCATTCCCTCCCAGGTAGGGTGATGCCTTCCAGGAAGGGTCATCAAAATCTGTCAGATCATTTGGAGTAGGGACTAGGCCCTCCCTCCTGCCTCTAGATTAAGGGAGTATCCCTCCATGGGGAATGTGCTCCCAAAGTCCTTTTGTGCACCAGGGATACATCCTGGTTCCACTGTCAGAGGTCCCTTAGACTGCCCAGGCCTTCTAACTGAGACCCATGTTCATGGGGTCTGAGTTGGTCCAATGCTGGATTCCCAGTTTCTTTATTTTTCTTAATCAACTCTATTTCTGTTCCTTCCTCTGTAAAAGACTAGGGTCAAGGAGACCATGGATACCACCGAAATGAATAACAGCAAAGGACACAGCTAATTTGGGAAGCAGAGTGCAGAGTTTTTAATCTTTAGCCATATCATATTGTTTCAGCTTTGCAAAGTACATAGTGTTCGAGATACCAATCTACTAATGCCTTTTATTCCACTGGACAAAGAGCAGCTGTTCATATGTTGCTAATTGGACCTTTTCCCAGAAGATCAATGTGAAGAATATGACATGTGGTCAAGGAAATAACCTGTTAGAATGTGAAGACAGTATTCTACCCAAACTCTGCAAACATCATCTTGTTTGTAAAGGAGTCTGGCAAGTGCATTGTCCTGGGGGTAATGTCAGCTCAGCAAATTTCCTTCACTTAATTTTAAAATTAAGAACTAATAAAAGGTCCCAGCTTTTTTAGTGGAGGCAAAAATGGACTGGAAACAAAGAAAACAAAGGCCACTTTAATAGAGCAGGTGCTGTCATATTATGGGCCATGTTGGGTGTGTCTCTATTTACCTTATACTTCTTGCTACATTGACAAGCAGTCTTGGTGTAGTACTGAATAGAAGTCTTTAAAGTAGGAGCCATTGTCTTCCTGGAGTACTTTTCCATGTCATAATATGGTTTGTTATAGAATATTCACCCCCATGGATCTCATCAGGTTAAAAGTCCCTGTTACATCTTTTTCTGAGATGATATAAAATTGCTTTTACATTTGTTAAGAGACAATTCAGCTTTTACTCCATAATCTGCCCATATCTAAATTACTATGTTAATTTACTTTTAAGATTAAACAACTTTACCCAAGACTGAGCTAACTTTGCCCAGTTTTATTACATTTAATATATATTTCTATGACTGCTTTAAAATTAAGATGTTTTTCAGGTACAGTATTCTAGTTATTTTTAGCAGATTAAAGAGTTTTATTTTGTAGGAATTTATTTGAATTATTCTCATTAAGGTTTCATACGTCTTCCATAACTGGCTTAATCTCTACATGATCTCGCCACCATGTCCAGCCTTTTCTGTTGTCCTTTGTGTCTGTCTGTATTGTTTTGTGACAGCGTTTCAAGTAGTTCCTGCTTCTTGGAACCCACAGTCCTCTTGCCTGCCCATCCATTATGCTGCATTCTAATTCCACATGTTACTTACTTTAGCCTTTCTCTCTCTATTTTGATTCATATTGCCAGCCCTGTCTTATTTTATTATACTTATTTATTTTTACTCCCATTAGACTGTTTCCTCAGTTTTTCCTTGGAGAACTGTCAGTAGTCCTGTTAAGCAGTTGCTCCCATTTCCCTTCTCATGCTACACCCTTACCACTTCCCCTCATGTACTCCCTATGTTTTGTCATACTTGTTTTCTGGCTCTCTTCGGTAACAGTGTCTCTTGTCAATTTTTGTGCATTAGGAATGTATTGACTGCACTGATTCAGTTATAGACTACATGCTTTCAAACACAGACATTCTCCTCACAATTCTAAATGTTTTCTAATTTCCTGTAGCATCTGTATTTAGCTCAAAGTTGTTAACTTGCTCATGTAGGACAGTTTTCATTTTTAATTCCAATTTATTATTGGTATCTATTTTTTTTTTTAACCAGAGCTTTCATGGGACATTTTAAAAGGTACTTTTCTTTCTTAGAAACATGTATGAGTCTTTTCAGATTAAAACAGAACAAAACAAAACAAAACTGTGTAAGGTGCTAGAGACAGAGCTCAGCAGTTAAGAGCACTGACCACTTGCTCTTTCAGAGGCCATTGTTTCTCAGCACCTGTACCTGGCACCTCAGTATGGCATGTAGTTCAAGTTTCAAGCGCTCCAACATCCTCTTCTGGCTTCCTCGGGCTCTGTGCTCATGCAATGCTTAATGAGATGCGTTTTACACACACACACTCACACACACACACACACACACACACACACTAAAAATATTAAAAAATCTTTTTAAAAGGGTGTAAATATATATTTATGTGCATACATAATTTATAATGTACCTATATATATTTAATTTTGGAGTTATGAGAATTATCATTAAAAGTCTTAAAGCTATTTGTGGCCCTACTGATATGTTCTCTTGAAGTTAACATCAATTTGTTTTCTCAAGTCAATGGATATCAAAATTTCGAGTTATAGATTCCCTGGGTTTCAATTCTATTTTATGACTATTATAAAGATTGTTATCTTAAGCTTAACACATGCAATTTTGTGCTCGATGAAATATACAAAATTTTAATTTAGAAAATATGGCAGGAAGCAATCATTCAAAAACTTGAGAGGAAACGTTTAATAAATATTTTCTTATAAATTAGAAAAATGATCATTCACCATTTGACTCTGATTTTGTTTTGTTTTGTTTTAAATCTTGGCCTGGTGTTCAAGATATACACAGTCATTTTTGTTGTTGTTTGTTTTATCCTTTTACTGCTAATTCCCAGCCATGACTTCTCAATGTCAGAAAACAATGAGTTAATGTCCTGGTTCCAGACTTGTTCTACCTGCCCAGATCATCTTCTGTTAGAGATAACTTTTTAAGTGGGTAAGATCATGATTCTCATGCATCTATAAAAATGAGTACATGTTAAAGAGTATGATCAATTCATCACTCAGTGAAGGAACTGTGTATTTACCAGGTTCAAAAGAACATCCTAAGCTTAGAGTGATGGTACACTCCCAGAATCCGGGAACTCAGCAGGCCAAAGCTGGAAGACTGCAGGTCTGAAGCCATCCTGGGATATAGGGGTGTGACCTTGTATGTACCTAAAATATTTAAATAAATGTACAAATAAAGACAAATGTATTTGTTTTCCCACAGAGGGAAAGAACAGATAGACTTTACATGTGTATAGACAAAAACTATTTGTTCTTACTCTGTTAATTGCAGCTCAGAGATATAAGATGGCTAAAGACAGCAAAAGGTTAGACTTACATAATCAGAGAGGTGTAGCCTCTGGAGACAATGCATAGATTTTTATTGAAACATAACCTTTCTCTGTGCACCTGGGTTTGTTTTATTTTTTTTCCTTTATGTTTATTTAATCCACAGCTGTTCTTCAGTGACCTTCAGTTACCTGAAATGGGATTTCTCCCTCTGTCTTCCCTACTATTTTACTTAATTACCACTTATCTCTATTGTACAATAGTGTTAATTATCTTTTCATTGTGTGTTTCCCCACAGCATAAGAAATCTTAATCTGTACTGATCATCTTAGATTTGGGAAGTTACTGTCTTTTCCCTCCTCTTTATTATGACTTTAATTCCCTTTCAACTATCTCTAACAACACCAAACACAGCATAATCAATTGTTCTTTAGCCTGTAATCTCTAATGCTTACTACTGGGTGTCCTTGGGGGAAAAAACAGATTAAAAACAAAAAACTTTGGGTGATCTGTTATAGATGCATAGTTCAAGTTCAAAACACATCCTGAGGAAAGTTTAAATAGATGGGATTTATATCTAATATTTAATTACAGCTTATAATTTCTATTTCCACTTGCACTACCAATTTTGAAGAGCAGGAAAAGACATTTGAATATTTGGTAATCATCGATGTTTTTCAAACATATTTCCAAAATACTCTCCCACATTAAGTTCACAAAGTCATGAATAATGACAGACTATGCAGGAACACAACTGCATTTGGCTTGCTGATTACAGGCTTTTCTTTGCTGGTGTTTACAAGTATATTCCATGTTCCAAAAATATTTTGCTAGTCTTTCAGCAGTTTTAGCTAAATGTTTTCAGTTATCTATACATAATGTTTACTTTTTATAAGTACTAATTACAAACTTCCATTTTCTTAGATGAGAGATGTTGACAAGCATTATATAAAACCAATTACGAAATGTGAAAACAGCACACAGACAGATACACACATATTGCCACCAACTACTGTGAGATCATATGAATGGAATGAATGGGAATTAAGAAGAAAAGCCATAAGACTGGTTTGTAACAGTATTTTCTAAATTGTTCAAAGGTGGGGAATTTTGGTGGTGTTACCCATACAGTTGATAAGTTAAATGGTTTATATAAATGTTATAAGTCATTCACAGTTCTTTGATAACATGAAAGTAATTAGCATGGTATATAACTTGCTGACTTCGTATACTGTAAGGTTGTCTTCTAATTTTAAACTTGTATAGAAATAAGAAAGCATCGCTGGGTAGTCATGGCACACACCTTTAGTCCCAGCACTCAGGAGGAAGAGGCAGGCAGATATATGTGAGTTCGAGTCCAGCCTGGTCTACAGAGTGAGTTCCAGGATAGTCAAAGCCACACAGAGAAACACGGTCTTGAACCTCCCATACATACATAAGTATGTATGTATGAACCCACTCTCTAGTAATACCAGCCAGTTACTAAACAATGATGGTTACTCTTCCTAGTTTGAAAACCATTTTTCTGGCCTGGGGAAATGGCTAAGTGGTTAAGAGCACTTGCTATTCTTTCAGAGGACCTAGGTTCATTTCCAGGCAACTACTTGGGCAGCTCAGATTACCAGCTCCAGGAGATCTGACACTCAGTTCTGGACTTTGCAAACCCTCAAACACATGTACACAGATGCATACACATAAATAAAACAAAATACATTTTAAATATAAAAGAGTACCTTTTCTCCAGCTCTGGTGGTACACGCATGCTCTTCCAGCTACCTGGAAGTCTGAGACCTGCCTAAGTTAAAGGGTGAGTTCATGGGTAGCCTGAAGAACTTAGCAAGAACCTGTGTCAAAGTGTGTGTGTGTGTGTGTGTGTGAGTGTGAGTGTGTGTGTGTGTGTGCGCGCACACACGCGCATTGTATATTAAAGGCTGCATGCATAGCTTAGTGGTAGAGCACTTGCCTAGCAGCCCCAAGTTAAACCACTCTACCAGAAAACAAAGCTAAACAACACCAGCAACAGAACACCCTATTCCTTCCACTTTATTTTAACCCTTTATGTGAAATCATAGATACTGTAGCACCCCTGTACCCTTTAGATAGGTTTGTTCTATGTAGCCCAGGCTGGCCTGGAATTCAACATGCTCCTGCCTTAACCTCAGCCTCCTGAGTGTTGGGATTACAGTTCTGTTCCCTGTGCCTTCCCCAAATTCTGTTAGACAATGTGTTTTTTCACAGTGATCTTCTGGGTCACTTTAATCATAACAGGTGCCAATCCTTAAAGCATGTCTTCCAAGCTCTCATCCATGTTCTACTCAGTAGAATCCCCCACTTGACTCTTTTAAAAATAGTATCTTATCATCTGAGACAACAGGTGTTTAATGTATTATTACCATTTACTATGCCATGGGCCTTTGCTGACTAAAAGGTAGGGGGACAAGTAAATTCCCTAGTTACTTTTCTCATAGCAATCACAGAATACCCAACAGAAACAGAGGAGGGATGATTTATAGCATATATGCAATAAAATCATTTATGCCTGTAGCCACCATTCCACTGAAATCTTGTGTGAAGTACACAAAGATTACTCAGTAAGAATAGAAAGCTTGGATGATAATCTTAAAATGCAGGCAAGGAGAGCTGTGGAGATGGCTGCCCAATAGGGGAAGATGTTTGTTACACAAGCCTAAAGATCTGAGATTGGGTGCCCCAAACCTACATAAGCACACAGAAACAGTTGCAACCCCAGTGTGCCTACTTGAAATGGGAGATGGGGCCATGAAACTTACCAGCAACAGCTGCGACTCAGAGGGGGGAAATACATTTAGAATTTATTGAGAATTTGAAGGGTGTGTTGAGGCAGATCTTTTAATGCCCAAAGTGGGTTGAACAGAAAGAAGGTGAGGATTTTTTTAGAAAAACACCAGCATTGGTGGGACAGAATGGAGAAAGATTTTAAGGCAAAGGATACAATGAATCTTAGGGCCTTGCTGTGCATTGGTGCTTACTGCTGACAAGTTAATGCATCTTTCAGAATGTCTTGGAATGGACAATGTAAGAACTTGCTTGACCTGGGATGGGGTACAAGCCAGTGTTGGAGCATTTGCCTAGCATGGGGGAAGCCAACACAAAAATACTTGCTTATGTAATAAGTCTCTTGGAATAGTAAAATTATGCTACCAAAAATAATGAAAAGATAAAGGCTTATTAATGTAGACCATATGCTGGGCCTTTGCAGGGTCCAAACTCTGAAATAATTAGGTCTGTTCTCCTTTACTCATATGCTCTAGTACCCACTGATGTTTTTTCTTACCATTTTCCAAAATCTTATTAGTTCTTACCTCTCCTGATTCTTTGTGGGGCCCAGGATCAAATCAGGACTTCCATGTGCTATCCAACCCAGTGCCCACTGAGTCATACCTTCCATCCTTATCCTCCATGGTTACTAACCTGTGTAATCTGTTTAAATTCATGTTCACTAGTTATCCATAAAGAGTGTAAGCAAAATAAAATTGTGTAATCTGAAAATGGACTTTTACATTAACAGCATAGGGTGAAGCTCATTTTAAATATTCACTATAAATCTTAAGTTTTTCATTCATAAGTCAAAACAAGTATGATTTAAAACTGTCAAAGTTCTATGGACCTTAAAGTTTAATATTAAGGCAATCATAAGGTCATTTAGAGTCATATCTGAAATCATTACAACTCAATATTGTGTACTTTTCTTTAAGCTCATTTTCAGCATTTAATGTTTTCCCACTTCATAAAGAATTCCAGATTTCTTATTCTATTCTTAATTTTTTTAGTATTCCAGTGTTTTATAGAAAAAAATGAGATATTTGATCCATCAGGGTAATTCAGAGAATTGCCATGCAAACTGATAAGTTCAGTCTCCAGAACCTACCACAGGAGGAGAGAGTTAACACTAGGAGCATCCTCTGACTCCACATGCTCACCATGGCATGCACGCGCCTGCAATCATATCATACACATCCTCATGCTCACCATACTCACCATCATCGCCACCACCACCATCATAACCACCACCACCATAGGAAGTGCAATGTTTATTTGTAAAATGGAAAAATAAGAGGCAAATATTAACTAAATGACTGTTAATTTTTTACGTTATTTTTTAGAGAAATATTAATCCTGATTTTCTCTTTCTATATAGGCTAATTTACGCCAGAAAATTACTCACTCTGTACAAACTGATCTTAGTCACATGAGAAGAGATAACTCCACACAGGTGTACCCTTTGAAAAATGTTAGCACCCAATCCATGAGGGAAGGCAACACTCGGGTGCCCAGGCCCCAGATTTTCATATCTGGTCTTCGTGGGGGACAAAGCAAAACAACCTATGGGGTAAAGGTAAACTTGACCAGAGCAGTGGATGAAACCTAGAGATGGAATTTTAAAGGAAGCTGCTCCTGAATAGGAAGTATGGAAAAGAGTTGAAAGTACTATGCATGTACATAGTTAATTTTGTGGAGGTGACACAGGCATTGATTATTTGAATATGTATTAGAGCCCCATATCTTCCCTGAATGCTAGAAAGACCTAAAAGCAATTTCTGTAGCACATTTCTTATTCTATTAAAAATGACAAATTAAACTTTGTTCATTTATTTGTTTTATCTTTTAGAAAAAGTTTAGCAGCATTTAGATTGAAATTGTAATGCCAGTTAGATTAACAGTATGAGATGATTATCACTGGAATAGAGGCTATTTTTAAAATCCAACAAAATATTAAACATTAACACTTATTTTAAAACACAGTACTTTCTGCTCATTAACTACTCAATGTTGATACATATTTCAATATAATGGGGTTTACTATCTGAAACAATTAAAGCCAGCATTCACATTATGCCTTCTAAAACTGGGAGATTTGATATTTATACCTGGATTTCAGGTTCCTTGAGGAAATAAAATCAAAATACTTGGTAACACTGGCTGGCATTCCAACTTAATCTAACCCAAAGTCTGCGGCATAAAGGCCTCCTCAGTCCCCAACATTGCATGAACTGTGCATGTTGGTACACAGATGTAATCTTAGCATTTGGACAGTGGAGGCAGAAAGATCACAAATCCAAGGTTGTCATTGGACATATAGTAACATGTGGCCAACATAGACTATGAGACCTTGTCTCAGAGGGAAAAAAAAAAAAAAAAAAAAAAAGCCTTGCTCTTTGTTGGCCTCTCTGACTTGTGTTTCCAGTTGTGCTCCTAGCTAGGGGGCAGTAGGTGACTGTCAACAATCATGCCACTTGGGCTTGACTGAGCCCATCTCACTGCTCCTTGAACCAGGTTTCCTGTATGGCCCACAGAGGCGATATTCCTGCCATGTTGCCTCTGAATGTCAAAAGCCAACACTTCTGTTTTATTTTGTACAAAGCTAGATACTTCCCCAACACCCAGTTCTTTGACAATACTGTAGCTCTCTACTGGAGCTTGAGAAAAGATGACCTGAGTCACTCACTCATCTCAGGTAAGGATGAGAACCCTAGGGATGAGATGATAACCAAGGCAATGATGGAGCCCTCGAGACAGTCTTCCAGAGGAGAAACAGCAACAGAAATGTGTTGATGTAATTTGTTTTCTGCTTAGGTTAAATATTATTCACAACACGAATATAACTTGAAATCTATTTTCCACAGGTACTATAATAAAAGTGAACTTCAAACATACCTTGTCATGATTTTTATATACACCGTAAGTTTAAAAATTATATTAATGAGAGGCTACACTGAAAAGTGTAAGAATAACCATGTTTGCATATCTTCTAGTTTACTGAAAAGGTCTTTTGTACAGTTGCTCACTGTTAGAGATTTTGATGATAAGTTATGTTAGCAAGCATGGATACTCTATTCTGTAAATGGAAGTTCTAAGTCACTTTGGTACAGAGGAACAGCATCAATGTCCAACAGAAGCATAAAGGCTTCAGTGAAGGAGCCCCTAAGTACAACATCCCATCTCTTCGGTAACTAGATAGGACTGGTTGTGTGACAGATTTTTCCTGGAGACATACATAGCATGTATGTCTACTAACCCCACCAAGAGAATCCATAGCAGACTAGAGTAACAATTGCAGCAGTATCCTATTTGATGAACGTATGAATACTTAAGGGTTGCTAGCAAGAATACGAGTAAGAGGCTACTCAGAAGGAAGAGGGCCAACTCAAAAATAAGTGCACCTCATCAATGAAAAGACCACCTCAGCATGACTCATGAAAATTGCAACCCTGGAGATCTTTGCCTAGCTTGCAGGCAGCTCAACTATCTGAACATTTCTTCCCCCTGCCATCAGGCTGGTCAGAGTCTCCCACCCAAGTCTGTTGTTTGCTCCTTTTTGTACAGCTAGGGAGTGATCCTGGAGAATATTTCCCTTTTCTGTGCTCTCAGATATGTGACCTTTTGTTTACCTCCCAAGTCTCATGAAAGCAAGCTCCCCTAACCCCAATATTTCAATTCAAAGGAAACTGCTCTTCAACAACATTTTTACCCACAATACTGCTCTCAGTCTACTAAAAATATCATGAATGTCACACAAGCTTATCCTTCCTTAAAATTCTGTAAATATGCATTTTATTTGTTTCTAAAGGTATTTAATGATTCCTGCTATGATCATATTTTCTCATTAGCATGGGCCAATAAACCATTATTGTGTAGTGAGTCTTTTTCTGTCCCACCAGCCAGCTCCAAAATAGACACAGAGACTTATTATTATTATGAAAGCTTGCCCTTTAGCTTAGGATTGTTCTTAACTAGCTCTTATAACTTAAATTAACTCATTTTTATTAATCTATATTTTACCACATGGCTTTTACTTCTGTCATATTTCATGTATCCCACTTGTTTCTTCCCATCCCCCTTTTGGATTTTAAGACAGGGTTTTTCTATGTAGCTTTGGAGCCTATCCTGGAACTAGCTCTTGTATATCAGGCTGGTCTCGAACTCACAGAGATTTGCCTGCCTCTGCATCCCGAGCCAGTGATCAAAGGCATATGCAACCCCAACCCAGCTTCATGCATCTCTTTGTGCTTCCCCTTTCTTTTCCTTCCCAGATTCCACTCTGTCACTGAAAGTCCCATCTATACCTCTTGTCTAAATATTGGCCATTTAGCTCTTTATTAAACCAATCAGAAGGTGCCTTGGCAGAGACACATCTTCACAGTGTACAGAAAAATTATTTTTCAACAATACTGTGGTTTTACAGGCTTTCTCCTAAGGGTCTTAGGCTAATTGAGTTGGAGCAGGGTTATTAAATTCATACAAATGGAATAGAATGTCTTTTGGGCAATGAATAAGATAGAATTTGGGTTGGACAGTAGTGGCACATGCCTTTAATTATAGTACTCAGGAGGCAGAGGCAGGTGGATCTCTAGGTTTGAGGTCAGCCTGCTCTACAGAGTGAGTTCCGGCACAGTATGTGATATACAGAGAAACCCTGTCTTGAAAAACAAAAATAAACAAACAACAAAACAAAAAAGATAGGATTCAGTAGTATGATTTGTGAACCAAAATACAACAAAAATGTTTCATCCAATAGTATTGTGAATGTATGTGTGTGTGTGTGTACACATACATAATATTATTCACCATGAGTCATGGTTCCTTTAATGCTGGTTAGGACAGAAAACAAAAACAAACACATGCTCAAGATTTGTTTGGAACTTTTGTTGTCAGAAATATAAATAAAAGCTGTGGAGAACCCCAGAGCAAAGTTAGCATCTTAACAGCCATCTTTCCTACTACTCTCTTAGATACTAACATACTGGTAATTTTCCATTCCCCTATGACTGTTTTCTGTTAAGCATATGACATAGCCTGACCCTGAAAGAGTCTCAGCTGCAGGCTTATCGTATAGCAACTTATCTTATAGCAGAACACCTGCATTCTGCTTGGAAGGACGTTCTGCCTCCCTCACATCCTCCCTTTGGCCCATTCCCTCATTTGTCCACTACTTAAACCCTGTTGTTATATTCAATAAATGAGACTTAATCAGAATATTGTCTTGTCTCCATCTTTCAAGTCTCTTATCTCCTCATTCTCACTCCTTCCCTCAGGGTCCCTGTCAACTGACCCCCCCGGGCCAGAGAAAAGGCGATATAGATTTATAAAAGGACTGTAATTGGATGATCTGAATATCATCAACAGAATAGCTAGCTAAAAAACATTATTTTCTGCCCTATCTGCATTTCTTGGTCTGGGGAGATGCTAGAGGACATAGGCTGGGGAAGGTTAAAATGTATTAATGCTTAGTATGTGGACATGGTGATATCATCATCTGTGCTGGGTGGAGACTACAGTGCTGCTGCTTTGGGGGTTGTCCATACTCTGGTCAGCAAATCCTCATTTCAGTTCTGATTTGAAGGAATCCATGGCCCAGGACTGTTCTTGCCCTGCAAGCTCCACCTCCACTGGCATCTCTACTTGAGACTTGAATCTCTATCCCCTCAGCCCACAGAGTTGTCAGGCTTAAATTGGGCTGGCTCCTGTGATACAGCCTAGAAGCATCTCCAGGGGATGAGTGGCCTGACTTATTTATTCCAGCACCATTGTTACTTATTGTCTAATGTCCAGTCATTGTAGAATAGAGTATTTATTTAATCATGTAAAGATATGTTGCATTTATGGTGCAGAATAATTGTTTAACTATGTAAAGATGTGTTGCTTTTGTTTATGCTTCATTTGTTTAACTATGTCTTGCTGTTTTACCTTGCCTGCCTAAGGCACCTGATTGGTTTAATAAAAAGCTGAATGGACAATAACTAGGCCAAGGAGGGATAGGCAGGGCTGGCAGGTTGAGAGAAAATGGAAAGTACACAGATGAGATAAACAAGCCTTGGGGCAGCACATAGATGAATAGAAATGGGGTAGTTGGAGTAATTTAAGTTAAAAAAAAAAAAAAAAAACTAGAAAACAAGCCTAAGCTAAAGTTGGGTGTTCATAATTAAGTACCTATGTCATGATTTGGGGGCTGGCAGTCTAAGAAAGACTGCTATATCCAATGCCTTGAAGATCATCGTCATGGATGCTTCTGTTTGAATAGTTGCCTCTGGTTTGCTTTTCCTTCTTCTTACACCTTTCTGGCCATAAATAGATTTTACCTAAGATTTCAATAGAAATAAGAATCTAAATTATAGCTTTGAAATCAGCAAATCTGTTATAGTTTTTCAGACAATTGAGAATGTGCAGAAAACACTGGAAATAGGACTGTGAAGCTAAGTAGAGAACACAGTCCACCATTGGGCTTCTTAAACAGATTTTTAAAGGAATGGTAGTATTTAGTGAGGTTATACCAAAAGTTTGTGCTAAACCAAAGAGTAAGAAACTGAATACTTTCATCAGTATGAACTATACCAATCACAGGGAAAGGTGATTAGCATGAGTGAGCACACATACAGCCAAGTAAAGACTTAATACTATTCCAGAAACGAGATAATGAAATGTCAAACTCTACAGTCAATACTAGGACTGTGAATGTAGCTAGTTCTAGTTTGTTTGCCTAGCACGTATGAGACTTGACTCCTTTTTTTAGATAATGTGTGTCTGGAGGCATTTACATCATATTAATATATGATAAGTTTTCCAGTCATGTTAAGAAGATACATATGTGTGTGTTGAGTGTGTACATAGCTATAGAATGGCTTATAACATGTACCTCACAACTCTGCAAAGAGGATTTTCGTGAAAAATTGTGCTTTTCACTTTTTACTCTACAGGCTTTTGGGGGGCCTGCCACTCAGCTCCCAAATAAATCACATAGAGGCTTATCATTACTTACAAATCTCCAGCCTTAGCTTGTTTCTTGCCAGCTTTACTTAAATTATCCCTGACTACCTTTTACTTCAGGGATTTTTCCTTTTCTTCCTTCTTATGTCTTACTTTCACTCTTACTCTGTGTCTGACTAGGTATCTATCCCCTGATGTCTTCCTTTCCGTTCTATCTCCCCCTCTCTTCCTTGTTTCTCTTTCTATTTAGTCTCTCTGCCTGCTAGCCCAGCCTATCCTTTCTCCTACCTCACTATTGCCCACGCTGGTCTTTATTAGAACCATCAGGTGTTTTAGACAGGCAAAGAATCACAGCTTCACAGAGTTAAACAAATGCAGCATAAACAGAAGTCACACACCTTAAAATAACTTTCCCCGGCAACTAAAGGTGGAAGCTATTGGGCATCTAAGAATCCCATACCCCTGTTACTGTAAGGGTTGATATACTTATCTTTTTCTTTGTGCTTGGTACAGCATCTTCTGACGTGGCCCAGACAGAACCTGGAACGCAGATTTCTCCTGCCTAGACCCCTCAAATCCTGGAATTACGTGCATGTGCCTCCAACCCCACATCAATACACATATATTTCACCACGAGATTATTTTCTAATAACATCGTCTAATCACAATAACCATTATAGTGTTTGAAGTGCCTATTAATACATCTTTTTGCTGTCCTTTTGTTGTCCGAAGATCATGTAGTTACCATATCAGGCTAGACGGTGACAGTGAATATTGAAGATGTAGACACAAAACTTCGGAGCAGTATGAAACGTATACTCAATTTATCCAAGAGGTAACAAATGAGAGGCTGATGGGGGTGGAAGTCACAGAAGTGCGAGTTCTCAGAGCTCTCCAAACGGTCTGCACACAAACGTGCAACCAAGAGCATTTCGAAATCTTTTTAAGGCCTAATTCTCTTTGGACTGCCCGAAATCCTCAGCCGGAAACGCTCCGCCACTTTGACTCCGCCTCCTCAGCGGCCCGGAAGCTGTGGTTTCCAGACGCCCCCTCCTGGAGGACCGAGCTTCGCCGACTTGTCACTGCACGTTCGGCCGCTTCCGCTGCAGGCAGCGCTCTCCTCCTAGCGCGGCTGGGCGGCGGGCTCTCTAGGCCGGCGCGTCTCTATGGCTGCAGGGGCGGTAGTTCTGCAGGCTGTCTGTGCACCATGGCTCAGGCGAGAGGTGAGGCCGGGGGGCTGGGACCGGGGGAGGGCACCGCGGCCGGGGCGGTGCGGGATGCACGGGCTATGGGGGCCAAGCCCTCGCTCGGGGCTGCGCCGGCACCAGGCGGGGTGAGCGGCCCCGGGCGCCGGCCAGGCCCGGTGGGTCCTGCTGCCAGGCTGTGGTTCCCGGGCACTGGGTCTAAGGGGGCGCGCTCTGTGCAGTTGTCAATGGCCGGCTCGCCAGTGCTTTGGTGACTGCCTTTCCAAGTTTTAGGTAAGCTGGACCCAAGGCTGAGTTTTTGTTCTGTAGCACTGTGGAGAGGTCAAGAGGCGGTGGGTTTTTTTGTTTTTGTTTTGCTAGTACGGGATCAGCGCTACAGGGTCTCATTCTGTAGCACAGGTTGGTTTCAAACTCGGGGAAATCTTCCTGCCTCAGTTTCCCAGTTGTTGGGATTAAAAGTCTGAACCACCATACCTGGCATATCGCTTGGCTTTAAGACTAAATAAATGTTGGACAAGTATTTAAAGAATATCCGTTGTGTGGACGTGGAATTATTTATCTTAGAATTGACATTTAATATCAGACACCAGATACATTCGTTTTCTGTGGTTTTTGCTTCTCTTGTGCATTATCCCTCGTTTCCTGTGGTTTTTGCTTCTCTTGTGTATTATCCCATTTCAGGTAAGTCCTGTAGCAACCCAAGAAGGGAGTATGGGAAAAAGCTGTTCTGATTGTATGTAGAAGGGCGAATGACAAGTGAGCACTTAAACATTACAAAAGGCAAATCAATACCTAAAGGGTTGTTAACAGTTCACAGATTTAGACTGTCAGTACATACTTTGCTACTTTTGGTTGTGTTGCACGTTTTATCCTAATGAAATACAGTTTCTATGCCTCCCTAGAGTCGTCTCAAAGATTATTTACCAGATACTTATTGAAATATCCAAGCTTTCAGGTATGACAAATAATAGTCCCCATAAAATGTAACTGGAAAACAAAACTCTAACTCCAGACTGACTGTTTTTTGGGGATATTTCCCACCCAGAAACAAGTGCTGTGGAAGCTAATGGGTTTTTGGCAAGAGGGGACTGCTAGGTGAGTTGTGGCCCAGGTTTCTAGTTAATGGCTTATCATGATTTGAATTCTTAGGAAAGTTTAAGTTACTTACATAAGCCATGGATTTTTATATTACCACGAAAAAGTTGAAATTCCTAATAAATGAAATTTTCATACTGGAAAATTGGGAATGAAGAAATGTTTTGATCTAATGGAACTGAAATGTCAGTGAAAACTGTGGTTAAAAAGCATTGGTTTTAAAAATTGAAATATGCTTCGAATGTGGTATTATATGCCAAAGTCCTGTATGTTTTATAGTATCTAAATCTACACTTTTCTACTTTGACTAGTAATTATTTTCAAAAATTGCATTGGCAAATTTTTGCATCATATTGGTGATTTTAATAACCTATAATGGCTCGTGGATATTAATACTAGCACTTAGGAGGCAAAGGCATGCAGAGCTCCATGAATTCAAGGCCAGCCTGCTCTACATAGTGAGTTCCAATCCAGCCTGGAATACATAGAGAGCAAGAAGAAAAACAGATGTAATAGTATGTTTTCTGGAGTAAATGCTATGTTTAGTATTTAAAGATTCACTGTCTTGTTTTATGGAGCCAGGAACCTATATCATACTTCTATGTGAGTTTGCACTCCTCAGTTATGAGAGAATATTGATTGATAATTCAGGACACACACAGATGGACAATCTTTCTATAGAGAGCTGGTAGTCTGCCATAGCTGCTGAACCCAACCATTTTAGCACAAATGTAGCCAGAATAATTCAGGCAAATGAACATAGCTATCTTCTAATAATACTTTATTGAAATCTGAATTTATAATTTCCATGTGTCTTCAGATGGGACTTAAAATTTTTCTATTCAGTTGAAATCATAAAGCTACTGTGGTCATAAAAATATGGGATGATGTAGTTTGCTTTCTCTTGCACTGACCTATGAAATGTTATTGCTGCATATTTTTAAGAGTCATAAACTTTCATAAGAAAGTTTTAGAACAATGAAAGTATTATAGTGGCTTCCTTCACTTATTGCTTATCTGGCTTGTTGAACCTTTTAGAAAGGAAATACAAATAGTTAAAAGAGGTATTTCTTTTCATATTACTTTGGTATAATTTTAAGAATTTGTCTACAATTTACAAATTATTCTTTAAATCACTAAAGAGAAAATATTTTTCTGAAGACACTTTCCTTAAGTTTTAATAATCATATTTTAAAGTAACTGTTTGAAACATCTATTTCATTTACCTATGATTAGGTATAATTACCTGTGGTTATGATTCCAAAGGCGGGAACAAAAGCATATTTAACACATAAGGCAGTTAAAAAATAGCATCCTTATGTCCACCCAATATCCTTCCTTATGATTCTTAAACTGGGATTGGCAAAGTAGGGCCCAACTTAATAAGGCTCCTTATTTATGTATGACTCATGAGCTAAGAACAGTGTTCCCAGGTGGACACTTGCAATTGATTTGGTGACAAAACACTAACTTTGAATACCAAGTAAATGAAATGTTACCTCCAAATAATTCTATTCTCATGAGTATATCTCAATTACAAGAATCAGATTCATTTATAAATAATAAAAATCAATTGTGAGAATTGGTTTTCTCATGTAAATCTTACATGATACCCTAAGTTTTGTCATGAAAAGAAAACAAATAATTTGAGCTCTGATGGCAGTATCAGAGCAGGAAGCACGGGGGTGAGGGGTGAGGGTGGATTTCCCCAGTGACTGTAAATTTACCAAAGGTGTTGGACTATCTTTGGCACCTGAGTGATGGCTGCTGTATCCTGCATTTCAAGTTGTTTAAAGGTTTTTCTAAGTACTTTTTGTATTAACCAATTACTTTCAGGTAATGGAGTGAAACTGAGAGGTTAGATACAGTTTGTTTTTGATTTTGAGTTAGTTCTATATAAATCTCTCTCTCTCTGTGGTGTATGTGTGTGTGTTTGCGAAAGGATCTTTAGGATATAGTGCAGGCTGTTTATAAAGCCACATCTTTATGTATTAGATTGTTCTACAGCAGTACTTTTCTGCTAGGAACATTTTTTTTTTTTTTTTGATTTTTTTTGCCCCAGGAGGTACATGAGCATGATCTTGGTGCCTCAACCTCTTGAGGTGCTGGGTTTGCACACATATGTCATTGCAGTGACCTTAAACTGCACTTTAGTTCCTCAGCTAATCCTTTTGTTTTCTTTCTGCTGTCTTCAAGAGCACCTTTAGAGGTTCTAGCAGGGGAGCTCAGCCATGCTTTATACCCATGATGAGGAGTGCTCTTCCACCTGGAAAGTTTTTCCTTTTTGACTGAAGGTAGAGTAGGAGTGTTACATGGAATGCCCTTGAGGTGAGGAAGGAAGGCAAGACTGCTGGTCTGGCCACACAGCCATTATCAATCCTTGTTAGTGGAATGACAAATGTAGCCAGAGAGGCCTAGAGTCTGTTTTCTACTGTCTTGAGATTTAGAATGTATTGTAATTGCTTTGATGCTTTGTTTTCACAGGCTTGTAGTCATAAAGATAATTACATATTTTATAACACACTTAAACTAAGGTTAATATGTCACATAACTGTACAGTTGGGGGCACTAAACAATATCTGTGCCTTATTTGTATGGAGTTTTAAAGTCAGCAGTATTTGGTTTTGGTAATTGGAAAGTTTATTTGGAAACTGAATTTTAGATGTCAGTGTTCAACAATATTGGAAAGCATTATGAACTAACTAGTTTATTAGCATTATATATATATGTATACACATACACATACAATAATATTTTTATTGCACATATTTTCCAGAAAATGTCAGTTTATTCTTCAAGCTATACTGCTTGGCAGTGATGACTCTGGTGGCTGCAGCTTATACCGTAGCTTTAAGATACACAAGGACAACAGCTAAAGAACTCTACTTTTCAACCACAGCCGTGTGTGTCACAGAAGTTATAAAGTTACTGATAAGTGTTGGACTTTTAGCTAAGTAAGTAAAAATACTTCTAGTGTATTGCATTATTTTTTCTCCCAATTAAGGTATTGAAAATTCAAGTCACATCATCATGTATTAGATTGTTCTAAAGCAGTACTTTTCTACTAGGGACAGTTTTTACCACCTCCCTCCCCCCCCCAGGAGGTACAGTTTTGGGTGTATATCATAATAGGTATGTACTGGTGGACAGGGGACAGGAATTCTTCTACATATTTATCATGCAGTGCCTACAGCAGCCCTTGAAAACAAAGGCCTGTCCAGTCCCCAATATTGGTAATGTTGAAACTGAATAAAGCAGGGATTGGCAAATTGTGATTTATGGCCCAAAGACTGTTGCAGGGTTTTTTTGTTTTGTTTGTTTTTCTGTAGCAGAAACTGTATTGCTTATCAAACCTAAAATATATGCTGTTTGACATTTATTGAAAAAAGTTTTGATCTGTTTTATAGGAGTAAAGGGATAATCATAAATATTTTATGGGTGTTTTCTGTGTGTTAAATGCCAGGCACTGTGCTAGGTGCTTTTCAGTAATTTTATTTAATTTTTAAACTCTGGACATATTGATGTGTTTTATCAATATAACATATGAAGTGCATCAAGATTTTGCTGCTGACATGTGACAACACTGTGCTTTGAATCCCATAGAAGAGTCATTTTAGCTGAAGTTTCAGTAAAAGGGAGACTAGCAATAGGATTCCAACTAAGATAGACAGTTTTATTCCCAGATTTATGTGGCTATGGCTTCTTAGAAGTTTTATTATTTTTTTGTTCATCTCTTCACCGGAGAAGATAAAATGCTGATTCTAAATGACTTGGGGACTTGTGAGGTGAGGATCTGCCTATTTAAATCAACAGGGCAGGTGAGAATTCATGTATGTTGGTGAGAGTGGGAAGCAGTAATAGCATGTGTAGGCTTTTAGGAAGAAACAGGCAAATTAGATCTAAATATTTCTTGATGGGAGATGTCCTTCTGTATATGTTTCTCCTATTGGTTAATGAGTAAAACCCTGTTTGGTGAATAGAGGCAGGAAGATAAACAGGGCAAGGAGAGGAGGAGAATTCTGGGAAAGGTAGGCAGAGGGAGCCCACCAAGAACAATTGCCATGTAGTCAGCAAAGGAGCTGCAGGTCCGGGCATTCTCCAGTAAGCCAAGACCACGTGGAAATACATAGATTAGTAGAAATGGGTTAATAATTAAGACAGAACTAGCCAATAAGAAGCCCTAGCCATCAGCTAACAGTTTTATAATTTATATAGTGTCTCTTTGTGTTTATTTGGGATTGAAGTGGCGGTAGGACTTGGAGGGACAAGAAAAGCTCCAGCAACAAAATAGCTAGCTCAGTCAGTAAAGCATGGGACTCCTCATCTCAGGGTCGTGGGTTTGTGCTCCATGTTGGGTGCTAATATGTAAATGAATTCTTAATTGGTCGAGATAATAAAGGGCTGGAGTCAAATATAGAGGGAAATGCTGAGAGATCAGAGAGAAGGAGCAAGCCATCCCCACAACTTACCTCCTTAGCATCTCAGCAGAGAAGAGAATGATTTTCTGTTTCTCCCTGCTTATATCCTGTTTCTACCCAGCTACATCACTTCCTGTGTGTCTGTACAGACCTCCAGACTTCTATGGTTAGCTAATGGCAAGCTCCATTCTCTGACCTCCAAACAGGCTTCATTTGTGCAAACAAGATATCACCACAATTTCTAAACTCATTTCACAAATCTATTTAGCAGTTTCCAGGTACTGGATTTACAGGGATGAAATAAATGTGGTCATTGCCTTCTTGACACACAGTTTTAGTAGGAGAGACAGAAAAGCAAAGCAAAACAAAACAGTAGCAAACAGTTTCAAATAATCATATGAAGAAGGGTACTCTAGCAGTGGTTTTGGGAGGGAGAAAAGAACAGAAAAAAGTAACTTGAGGTAGATGGTAAAGGCTTTTAAATTGAATTTAAAATTTGTCTTATAAGTAGAGGCACTGATGTACAAGTGTAGTGAAATCCTAAGCCTTCTGTGGAATGTTTTTTTTTTTTTTTTTTTTTTTGAAATTTATCTTTTATTATGTTATTCTTCATCTGGATGGTATCAGCTGGGAATTCTCAGTGTACCTTTAAAAGGCAGTATTTCAATGATAAAAGTCAATGTTTAAAAATCCAGAACAATCTTCATAGAACAGCCAGTCTTACAACTGATCTTCTTTTTGAGTTTACCAACTTAAAGGGATAGAAAACAACTATAACTCAGGACTTCCAATAGAAGGAACACACCATAGACAGTTGTATATTTCTTACCATTTTTGTCTTTGCTGTAGAATCTTATGAGGTAACCAAGCCTGGCTTTGAGCTTTCTATAGCTCATAGTCCTTTTGCCTCAGCCTTCCGAGTGCTGAAATAACAGGCATATGCTATCATGTCTCATAACTTAAATTTTAGTTATTTGTTTTGTAAGTGTTACAAATTTTAGAAACCAATATGTAAAGATTACACATGGTGATACATTCTATCCCCAGCACTTGGGAGACAGAAGCAGGTGGGTTTCTGTGGTGTACAGGATAGCTTGGTCTACATCTAGAATTCCCAGGCTAGCTAGGGCTACATAATGAGACTCTGCCTTAACAAATAAACAAGAACAAAAATATAAAACCAAACCATGGGTTGTGGGGGAATGGGGCTGGAGAGATGTCTCAGTGATCAGTTGCACTTGCTGCTTTTCCTGTGGACCCAAGTTCAGTTCCCAGCACCTATGTTGGGCTGCTTACAATCTCCTGTAAATCCATCTGATCTGTGTTTGATGCCCTCTTCTGGTATCTGTGGCCAGACACACACACACACAGGTGGCATTCACACACATACATGTATGCAAACATAAGGAAAAATAAGCTTAGTGGCTGGAGAGATGGCTGATCTTGCAGAGGACCATGACTGAATTCTTAGCACCTACGTGGCAACTTGACTGTCAATACAACTCTAGTTTATGGTCTCTGTGGCACCAGGCACACACATGACACACAGACAGCATACAAGCAAAACACTGACACACATCAAAAAGAATCTTAAACAGAAATTTCTTAAACACAAAGATACCAAAGCTGAGTTACATTTTGAATTTATATTTGTTTGAAAATTGCCATAATGTTAAAATAATTGTCAGATGTAAAAATGAAATTATTTTTGTTGATGTTCAAAGTAGAAAGCATATTTTATCAGAGAAAGACTTTTCAGGATAATTATGGAAATATGTGGAAGGATTCCATGAAAAAGACAAAGGTTTGCACCTATTATTTAGAATGTGGAAGTAATGAAGGAAAAAGCTTACTCTTTATCTGCTCTTTATGACAAAGTACTGTAGAGTGGATCTGTACATAACTTTATTTTATGTGTGTTTCAGTTTAAAAACACTTCTTTCATGCTATAGTTGAGGTAATAAATGTTCACTAAAGGCCTATTATTTGGCCCATTAAAGGCCTTATCCCCAGCTTTGTTATAGTGCAGTGGCTTGTAGCAGGCTTTTAGTATATTGGGGTGTGCCCTCAAAGGTAACTGCAGGACCCTGGGCTCCTTCTCTCTTTCACTTCTTGGCCACAAGGTGAACTCAGTACTTTGTAATGAGCTGTCTAGCCCAGAGCAATGGGGCCAACTGAAAGCTCCAAAGCTTTGATCCAAAATAAAACCTCACTTTTAACAGGTGATTCTGTTTTATTTAAAATGGGAGTTATCACATTTAATATATGTTACTGATTAACTGGCATTGGACTCAGGGTTAACTATGACTCGTGTGAACGAAGCGTATTTACTACATGTATTTTTTTCATATTGCATTATAGCCATCAGACACTTATAACAGTAGGTTCTTTTTACTTTAGCGTACCACATTTGGGGGCTGTTTTGAACAATAGCATCACCAACAATCAGCATTAAGATGTGACAAATGTAGCACTAAACAGATTATAGTCTGCAAGTGGCTTACTTTGTACTTTTCTTGTCCTGACCCTGAATTTACAAGTTTTTTTTTTTTTTTTTTTTTTTTTTTTAAGAAATATCCCTTCTTCCTTTGTAACCGCCCCCCCCAATGGTATTTAGACACCAGAATGGAGGTATTAGTTACACATGTTGCTGTTGCACTAGCCTTTCTTCTAGGTTAGTGGTTCTCAACCTGTGAGTTGTGACCCCTTTGGGTGTTGACTGACCCTTTCACAGCAGTCACCTAAGAACATTGGAAAACCCAGATATTTACATTGTGGTTCATAAGCAATGAAAATAATTTTATGGTTGGGATCACCACAACATGAGGAACTGTATTAAAGGGGTGTAGCATGAAAAGGTTGAGAACCGCCCCGTAGGGTCTTTGAGCAGACAAAGGTGGGAAGTATGTGCCGGTGCAGACATACTTGTGCAAGTCCATCTCTCGGCAGCATACCTACAGTTCTGTCCAGCACCACCAGGTGTTCCATCTTCCCATCACTCATGTTTCCTTCTTCAGGGTTGACGGCCTTAGTGCCTGTTAGCCTCACATATTTACTAATTTGCTCAATCCTGGAAGATGTAATAGATTTAAGAATTTCTGAGCTAAAAAAAAAAAGAAGAATTTCGGGGCTTTAAGAATTTCTGGGCTAGAAGAATTTCTGGGCTGTACAAATGTCTCAGCAAATGGTAAAGGTGCTTGCTGCCAAGTCTGATCCTTGGGCCACATGATGGAAGGATGAACTGACTACATGAACACTTATGGCATGGAAAAATACGAATATGTACACACAAATAAATAAATGTGATAAAAAATTACAAGGATTTTTCTTTTTTGAGACAGGGTTTCTCTGTGTAACCATCCTGGCTGTCCTGGAACTTGCTCTGTAGACCAGGCTGGCCTTGAACTCATGGAGATCCACCTGCCTCTGCCTCCCAAGTGCTGGGATTAAAGGTATGCACCACCACCACCCATCTTTAAAATAGATTTTCTAATACCAAAGTTACTGATGTTCAGTAATCTGGATGCAGTTCTTTTTGCTTTAAGTGTTAGATCCTGTAATAAATAACATGTGTTAAGGTGGTTGGATTTTCTTTTCCTCTGAAATAGAGTTTTCTTAGGCATTTGAAGTAATGGTTTTTGTTTTTACTTAGTGTAGGATTCCTCTGTTCTTACTGATTTTACTCATAGTTTTTCAGAGTCTTTGGGATATGAAAGTATACCTACTTTAACCTGAAATTAGAACTTCAAGAAGAAAAAGAGGGGTATGTGGAAGAATATATGTATTCAACACAATTTATGTTGTCTAATTAGTGAATTTTACTTAAATGCAAGAAAGGGCTGGGCACTGAGTGTGTTGTACACTAACTGTTGTGCTCCACTTTACTCAAGTTTATGTACTTAAGTGTTTTATTGTCACTTATATATAGAAATCTCTTCCCAAAGTGCATCGTACTCCACTCTATGGATGTATGGTATATGCCAGTCATCATTCATAGATATTTGGTTGGTTTCCAGTTTTATTTTACTACACAACTAAAGACACAGTGATTTTCTTTGAAGATGACTTTTGTACACCTGTGTGATTATATCAAATCACCTTTTTTGTTTCTGTTGTTGTTCTTTGAGGTGCTGGGATTGAACCCAGAGTTTTACCTGTGCTAGGCAGCTACTTTACTACTGAAGTCACTTTACTTCAGATCACTTTAAAATAAAAAATAAACCAGTAAATTGTGTTTTGAGGGAAAAGGGATGGATTAGTAGTGATAGTACAAAGGCTCTCTATATAGATAAGTTGATTTGTTTTGATAATTGAAGTTCCCAGTGTTTAACTATAATGTAAAATATAAAGCACATCTTTTAAAGATATTTTTGTTTGCTCATGAAACTGATTTAGTAGTTCCATAGGAAAATCACTTATTAGCTATATGCTCTACTAATCCCTCCGAAACCCACTAACACTGATGGTGCCATTCAAATCTGCCATTGGTAGAGTAAAAGAAAGGAAGTGAAGACATTTCCGTACTGCCTTAGAAGAGAATTGGTGTAGACTGAAGTTTCTGTTCTGCCCAGTCCTGCAGCCCTTTAGTCCCAAATACACACAGAAGCTTATCTTAATTATAAAGTGTTGGCCTATTGCTCAGGCTTCTTTTTTAAGAAACTCCTACAACTTAAATTAACCCACAATTCTTTCTTATCTATGTTTAGCCACGTAGCTTGGTACCTTTTCTCAGTAAGCATTCTCATCTTGCTTCTTCTGTGTCTGGTTGGTGACTCACTCTCTGCCTTCCTCTTCCCAGAATTCTCCTAGTCTGGTAGCCCCACTATACTTCTGCCTGACTACTAGCCAATTAGTGTTTTATTAAACCAATACAAGTGACAAATCTTTACAGTGTACAAAAGCATTATCCCAAATCAAATTGGCTTTTTGTTTGCTTTTCCCCACAGTCCACAGATGGCATGGCTCTAGCAGGATGTGTAAATGTTAATACTTAGACTTTGGATGTTTTCCATACACCTTTACATATGTCTTCCATACATCTTTAAGCTATTTATCTATATAAGATCACAGAGGAGTTTTTACTGTTCTATAGTGCCATAAAATCTGGCAAATAAGTTAGAGATTTTCTAGCCTTTATTCTTCCTGTTGGGTGGACATTTTCTCCACCTTTTAGTTCCCATGCTGTAATGTGTTCAGAGACTTAGGAAGGAAATATAAATCATCTACCTCACATAATGGGTATTTCCTCATGTAATATGCCTTAATTTTCAATATACCAAACTTTGCAGATAAGAAATTTGTACACAAAGCTGAAATCTCTTAAGATCGCAAGTAACTTCTGTGTTCCAGAACTTTGTAACTTAGTCAAGCATTTTACCCTTTCAGGTTGTTCTTGTTAGATGGGGCCTACTTTGGATCAGAAAGAAAGAATTGGTTTCATTATGAATTTTCTTAGTTTTTTTTTTAGGGGGGTGCGTTGAGGCAAGTTTTCACTCTGTAGTCAAGAATGTCTTAGAAGTAGTTTAGGCTGGCCAGTTCTGTTCTGTGGATATCTGAAAAAGTGTCACTGATAGCACCGAATCAGCTTCTTATCTCTAAGAGTTGATGGAAAATAGGGATTAGAAAAGTATTATAGCAATTATGCTGTAGCCTCTGATGGATCAGCATGAACCCTTCTATTGGAGCAGGACAGATACAGCGGAAAGTAGGAGGCTGCTGGTGGTGTACACACAATATTGGTCAGGGAGCCACTCTGAAGATGTAGTGTGCAAGTCAGTATTTTACAAGAACACTAAATAGTTTATACATGTAAGAATTATATCTGTGCTGTTTGTCATATGATGCTGATTACTGGCAACTATGAAAAACTATTAAACTATTATGTTTTCTAATATACCATCTTTTAAGAGGGTTCCTTAGTGTCTCAGTCTCTTTTCCAGTTGCTGTGACAAAATACCCTAATAAATACAAGAGACAAAGGGTTTATTAAGTTCACAACTACAGATTGTAACCCGTGGCAGGGAAGACACAGTAACAGTAACTAGAGGCAGCTGATCATATTGTGTCTACACCCAGAAGAGTGCCTACACTAAGAAGAGAACAGGAATACAGGCATGCTAGTGCTCAGCTCATTTTCTTTACTCTTAACACTGATGAGAATTGCCTTCTGAGGGAGTGGTGATACCTACAGTAGATAGGCCTTCCCAGCTTAACAAACACAATCGACGGTTCTCCACACACAAGCCCACAGGTCAACTTAATCCAGAAAATCTCTCATTAAGACCCTTCCTAGGTGATTCTAGATTATGTCAAATTGACAATTAAAGTTAACCATCATACTTGAATGTGACCTCTTGGTAGTTATTTTAATTTTATAATGGAGGAGAAAATATTCTGGTTAAGATGTTAGTCAAGTATACAGTACATCTTACACATGTATGAGGAAGCAACTAAGGACTTGGATGTAGATTAGTGGTGGAGCACTTGTGTAGAATGTGCAAAGAATGCCTCAGTTACCCCACTCAGTTACCACCAAAGAAATTTGTTAGGATGTGTATACTTTGGTTACTTTTTCCCACTTAGTGTTTGTAGCCTCCGACCCAGACTGTGCACAGAACTTTTCAGCATATGAATGTAACATTGTAGTGTGGAGAGTGCTGAACTCTATAACTGAGAAAAAAAGTTTTGTGTTTCTATGGTGTAGACAAAATTTCCTGTCTTAAATAGCACATTTTCTTGAGGGGTAGTATGTTCTACAGTGAATACATAGGAATAATCAATTTGATACAATGAGCCAAAATTTTGTCGCCTGCCCCAGAACTTATGTAATTGTTCTTGCAACATTTAAATATGAAAATATTTGCAAGTGATGATTAAATGCTAATAAAAAACACAGGCTTGTGATTATCATAAATGAGTATGGTTCTTTATGGGTGGCCTCAATTATATTTAAGACCATTTTGATAAAGCATGCTTTTAGTGATATTGATCTTTATTATAAAATATTGTTTTGTTTTTATATTTAGAAGCAAATGAGGTTATTTTCTGTAGGGGAAGCATAAGCCAGTCTTGAGGTGAGGTGGAGTGGGGTGTGGGGGGTAGGGGTGGGGAGTGTTAAGACCATATATAACCAACAGGCTTTTTTTGAACATTACAGATATAGTTTGCTTTTATTGAGGTTAATCAGGTTTTCAGATTTCCTATAGAGTTATGTAGATTTGACATATTTTGAGAGTATGTTTATATGTAGATTTATTACCTATTTATTTATTTATTTAATCAGCACCGAATACATTCATAAATAATAAGAATCACTTGTTTCCAAATCCAAGTTATATAACCACTATAGCCTACTCTTATTTGCATTTAAATGTATAATTTGAAAAATACTTTAAAGACATGGCTATACAGCCTGATCAGTTACAAAGATACTGAGGTGGTATACTTGTTACAATAGAGTTAAAGTGGCTGAGAATTTATTCTGTCTTCTGGTGTCTTTGGAGCTTTGATCAGATGATTTTGTTGATTTTTTTTTCTAAGTAGAAATTTAAGTTTTTAAATATGGGAATAAATTATAGGTCTATTTTATTAATAAATCTAAAATTAGTGACAGTTCAGTGGCTTGGTCAGTTTATGGGGCCACTGGCAGTGCATGAACTGGCTTTTGGACCCCATTCCCTATGGAGATATATACCTTACTCAGCTTAGATACAGGGGAAGGGCCTTGGTTCTGCTTCAAAGTGATGTGACAAGACTTGGTTGACTCCCCATGGGATGCTTCACCCTCTCAAAAGAGTGGATAGGGGGTGTAGTGGAGGAAAGGAGAGGGAGGGGGAACTGGGATTGGTATGTAAAACAAAAAAGGTATATAAAAAAAGAGTATACTCTAAATTACATCAGAAGCATACTGTGTGTGCAATCTCATTAAAAGAATGCTATGGACATGGTGGTATATGCCTGAAATCCCAGCATTTGGGAGGTGAAAACAGCCATAGAATAACATCTGTCTCAAAAACAAAAGGTTAGGATGCAGCTCAATGATGGATCACTTGCTTAGCATGCACAGGCTTCAGTGCCCAGCACTGGCTGGGGAAAGGGTTTTTAATTTCTGCCTCACCACTCTTTCATCTCCCCTTTTGTTTTCAAAGAGAAACTGGAAGTTTGGGTAGATTTAAGGCATCTTTAAGTGAAAATGTCTTGGGGAGCCCCAAGGAACTGATGAAGTTAAGTGTGCCATCACTGGTGTATGCTGTGCAGAATAACATGGCTTTCCTAGCTCTTAGTAATCTGGATGCAGCAGTATACCAGGTAAGTGGAGTTAATGATATAAAAAAGCTCTGAACTGAAAAAAAAAAAAAAATGTTCTGTGGGACATGGTGGTGCATACCTTTAATCCTAGCACTCGAGATCTCTGTGAGTTCCAGGCTAGCCATGGCTATATATTGAAACTTTGTCTTAAGAAAAGACAACTGAGATTTGAGGGCTTTTTTTTTTTTTTTTTTTTTTTAATGGAGATTTTCTTATTAACTCTTTACTACATTCATGAGTATTTTCTTAATTCTGATGATGATAATATATTTCTGTAAAAGACTAACATGAGATGAATTTATTATTTGCTTCTAGGTGACCTATCAACTGAAGATTCCCTGTACTGCTTTATGTACTGTTTTAATGTTAAATCGAACACTCAGCAAATTACAATGGGTTTCAGTTTTTATGCTGTGTGGTGGGGTCATACTAGTACAATGGAAACCAGCACAAGCTACAAAAGTCATGGTAAGTAACAAAATCACATGCCATGGGTAAAAAGAAAACCCTTCTCTTAACTTCATAGTGAATGTTTTGAATGTTGGTAATATCACATCCTTACTCCTCAGGTGTCCTCTCTTCCCAATTGAAACTTATTCCTGTGGTCTTGTTTCTAGAGACCTTCCTGAACCCCAGCTCAACACTGCCCAGTATTTTACTTCCAGATGTTATGCCCTAAAACTTGATTCTATTTCCAGAGCAGACATAGCTTGATATTACTCCTTTGTTTTTAATAGAGATCTGCTAAGTCAGCATATGATCAATTTGAGGGGAGCTTGTCTGTTTTTAATTGGCTACATACAATTGATGTTACATAAGTACAACTTGTTTTGAATTTCTAGCGTAGCTATTTTATACTAAATCAGCATTTGCACTTAAACTCATCCTGTCAAATAAGAAAGTTGTCTTTTGTGGAATATCTACTGTGTGGGCAAGAGTTATATTCATTCCTTACCACCTTGTATCAATGAATTACTTTTTTGGGTAAGAATTAGATTAAGAGTATTCCCAGATCTTAAACATGTTTGGAACTGGGACTCTTAGGCCTGGCTTTCCAAATTTCAGTTTCTTTTGCATTTTGTTGTTATACTGGTATATACCAGATTCCTGTTTACAGAATACTGAGATTAAAGATTGTAACTTGAGCAATAGTTAGCAATCACAGAGGGTCATTAAAACCTTTAAGTGTCCAGGAATGAAATGATCTCAGTTTTTAACGATGAACAGACATTTTAGGCTATGCTTTATGTCTTAGTCTCAGGCACTCCTGACATTAGGCTTTCTGCTTTTGAACAAGGTGTCACATCTTTATTATAGGACTCCTCTAATTCCAGTGATAGTACTGAGGTAGTATTCATTTCTCAGAATGACAGATGACGCTGGAACAGTAGGTTCAGGAACCATATACATACATCTATTGGCATTTGTCTCTGTTTTGCTGTTATATATACCTGACAATCTCCTCTGTGCATGAAGCTGCTTAAGGATCTTTCCAAGGTGTGTATCATCACTTTCTTATCTGCTCAGTATATAGTAGTGAATCTGGTGCATAGAACTGTGTAAGTATTTGACAAAAATTCAGTAAAGTATTTTCTCAAAAGTGCGTACTTTATCTAAAACATGGTAAGGGAGGAAATTGAACTGTACCATTTTTAGGACTGATAATTTGGTTTAGTGTAGAAGCAGAAATTAAAATTAATAAGCAGGTTAATGGGCTTGAGAGATGGCTCAGTGGTTAAGGGTACTGACTGCTCTTCTAGAGGTCCTGAGTTCAGTTCCTAGCAACCACACGTTGACTCACAACCATCTGTAATGAGATCTGGTGCCCTCTTCTGGCCTGCAGGCATACATGCAGACAGACCACTGTATACATAATAATAATATTAAAAAAAAATTAATCAGGTTAACTATATAAAACTATGTTCAAGAACTCAGAAATTGATGTATACATGTTACATTGTATATATCCTGTGTGTGTGTGTGTGATTTGAAAGAAATGCTTTCAACTTAAATGCTTTGGTTAATTTGAATTTTTCTCATTTTGTTTGTTCCTTTATTGTTCTTATTTACTTTGTTATCAAATGTACTTTTAGTAGAAGCATAATGTAGGCCGCCCCTCACACCCCCCCACACACCCTTTTATTTTTTAAAGACAAGATGGTATTAGAGATCCCTGTATGTCATGGAACTCCTAGAGATCCACCTGTCTTTGCCTCCTGTGTGCTGGGATTAAAGGCGTGTATCATTAGGTTTGGTAACATGTTTATTTGTAGCCATGTGTTTGAACTGTTCAGTAATAGCTATTAAGAGTAACTTTTAAAACCTTACAATTGCAGGTAGAGCAGAATCCATTATTAGGCTTTGGTGCAATAGCTATTGCTGTATTGTGCTCTGGATTTGCAGGTAGGTTGTGAAAGCACTGCATTATCATCTCTCTCTCTCTCTCTCTCTCTCTCTCCCTCTCTCCCTCCCTCCCTACTAAAATCACTGAACTATAAAAACTGGATCTCCTTCCCATGGTTTATCCTGACAATCTTATTTCCATTCAGGCTTTTAAGACCTTTCTTACTTTGTGTCCACTATCCCTGTACCAGTAGATGTGTGACTTCATTTAACTCACTCCAGACTTGAGAATTGTTGTTATTTAAGAAAATACTTCTGTCATTCTTGACCATCTTAGTGTAGCCAAGGACTAAAAGTTAATGGAAAGGCCTCTGACATGAAGGAAATTAACCCTCAGCAAAGTCACAAGTACTTCCCATTTCCCCAAAGTATCATTATTTTCAAGCTTGTCTCTGCTGCCGTAGGTCACCAGTATAGCAGCCTCGAGTGTCTTGTACCTGTAATCTCAAGTTCTTCCTTTGCTTCAACAGACTAGGAGCTATGGAATAGAAAGAGGAGGTGGGTGAAGTGTACCTTAGCAAACATAATATCAAAGAAGAACAACCAGAAACATCAAGAAAACAGGAAAGTATGGAGTCATATAGGGACAGTCATTCCTCTAATGATTTAAGTAAGAAAAGATAAGAAATACATGAATCTTAATGTAAGAAATGAAATGTGTTATAGAAATAGCTCTAACAGGTATGAGACTCAAGAGTGTTTTAGTAAAGAATATATTTAGTGATATTTGTATATCTCTTCATTTCTACCTATTTCAAGAGTGACTTTTTTTTTGACTAGGAAAACAAGGACATAGAAATAAAATATTGCTTATAAACAAGATATTTTATAAGAGAAAAGGCTAAATTTAAGAACATACTTAATTAACCATAATATATGGCAAACTTTTACTCTTAAAAATCAACAAACTAGGAACAAAATTTGTATCAACAAAAAAATATTCTTTTGATTTTCAGTAATTGAACAGTCAAATGCTTAATCAAATAGCCTATTTATTCAGCCTCTCAGCTTATACTTTAGGAAACAGAAGGTGGTTAGTAGTTCTCCTGTTTTAAGTAAGATCACCGAGTAGCTAAATGCTTTCTCCAGACATAAAGTCTAAGTTGGAAATTATAACAATTATTTTTGGAGGTTTGTTGCCATAATCTTGCTCTTTCCAACATAGTCTCATCAAAATCATTTGTGTTTTTGCCAGGTATTGTGGCAGGATCTGATTCAAGGTCAGACAGATTCAGGGTCAGCTTGATCTACATATTGAGTTCCAGGCTAGCTAGGGCCACATAGTGAGATCCAGTCTCAAAGATAAAAATTAATATAAAAATCTTACTTTTAATTACACCCTTTAGTTGGTAAAAGTTCCCAAGCCTCTAGCTGGTAAAATAGCTTTAAATACAATCTCCAATGTTCCTGTTCAACATGAATTCATTTAACTTTCAGGGAAATAGTGGTATTTGACTTTTTAGGGACAAAAGAGTTTTTTACTCCTTTTTATCTGGGGGGGGGTAGTGTGTGAGTGTGTGTGTGTGTGTGTGTGTGTGTGTGTGTGTGTCCGTCCGTGTGTGTGTCCCCACCTCAGGAAAAAAATACATGTACACACAAATTTAATACCTAATTAGCAGTTCACAGGGCATGTGATGCTGTCTAGACCTGCTTCAAAGAACAGCTTTACTTCTCAAGTGGTATTTAATGTTATTTTGGTTATAGCATTGAGAAGACATCAACTGGATGATTATATAGTTACTTTGCACAATAAGGCACATTTATTCCTACATATATTAATGAGGTATTATGAATAGGATAATTCACTTTAGTGGTGTAGTTTTACAGATGGTCACAGCCAGCCTTTGATTAGCATTAAGGAGTTGAATTTTGGTGATCTAAAAGGAAAACTGTTTTTGATAGTTTAACACCTTTTGTCAAATGTAGCTTATGAATTTTCCTCTTATTAATCTATGTTTTGAAAAAGCAATTTGATGTTTAACATTTCATGTCATAAACTACATAATAAACATGTATTTAACTAATATTAAGAATATTTGTTCCCCAAATTATGCACTTGGTGTTTTCTAAATGGAATATTATTAGTTAATTCATAATATCTTTAATATTTCCATTCCCTTTTTTTCCTAGGAGTTTATTTTGAAAAAGTTTTAAAGAGTTCAGATACTTCCCTCTGGGTGAGAAACATTCAAATGTATCTGTCAGGGATCGTGGTGACGTTAGTTGGTACCTACTTGTCAGACGGAGCTGAAATTAAAGAAAAAGGATTTTTCTATGGTTACACGTATTATGTCTGGTTTGTCATCTGTAAGTATCCAGTAATAAAATGTCTGAGTACATTCTATTTGCTTTTTATTTTAATTCTTAAGTTAGATGTCTGTCCTAGGTACTTACAGCATTTTTGAACTATCTTTCTGATACGGTGATGAATACCAGTTCAGACTATGTAATGTTGTTCTTGTTGACTTGCTCTCCCAGAGAAAATTTACTCTCACAATTAAAATAATATAGAGTTAGTAGTAACTGTGTCTGACGTAGTAGTGGAGTAGTCTTTTATGCACCTGAGAAAGGGCTGTGCAGAAACTACTGCTCAGCTTTAGTGCAGCCTCTCACATGACTGCTCTCCTTGTCCTAGGTAAATGAGTGTGTCATCTCTGAGAATGAAGATTATCTCGGCATTCTCAGCATCAGGGAGTGCTTTAATTACTCAGTATTAAGGCTTTATATTTTTTATTTATTATTTATTTTTCTGTATCCCAAGTCCTGGCAAGCGTTGGAGGCCTGTACACGTCTGTTGTGGTCAAGTACACGGACAACATCATGAAAGGCTTCTCTGCAGCAGCAGCCATTGTCCTTTCTACTATTGCTTCTGTGATGCTGTTCGGATTGCAGATAAGTATGCCATAGTTTTATATGAAGTTGTTAACATGGAAGAGCCTATCTCTTCATGATCGGCTTTTAATGAGAATTACTTTCAATTCTCATTAAAAGTAATCCTGCTTCTGTTAATTTATTCTGTGGTTTGCAGCTGTGTGACAGTGATCACGCAGCACTTCAGTGTCCTGGAGCTCAAGAGTGCTGTCTCTAGGTAATGCTGAGAGGGCCACTCTGTTACTAAAAAAAGCTATTCAGCACTCAAGACTTTGTTTCCTTAAGTATTAGAGACAGGATGTTTTGGGTGAGTCAGGTTATACATTTGGTCCTCTATAACTGTGGAGTCATCCTGTTAGAAAATACTAGGGAGAAAACTATTTCTCTGAATATGTCATAGTTCCCTAAAAATACAAATAATTGCTGAGCATGGTGGCATACACCTTTAATCCCAGCACTTAGGCAGAGGCAAGCAGATCTCCTAGTCTACAAAGTGAGTTCCAGGTGTCACACAAAGAAACCCCGTTTCACAAAACCAAAAAAAAAAAAAAAAAAAAAGGAATATAAGTAATTATATACTATCATATATAGTATTTATATTGTAGTAGATTATTTTAAGTGCCCTATGAATGACTTGTAGGAGGTATGCATAGGTTATATGTAACTGCTGTGCTGTTTTTATATATGGGACATGAACATTTAGTATCTGAGGGAAATGCTAGAACCAATTCCCATTGATTCTCAAGAACCACTGTGGTATGGTGGTATGATTGATTCTCAGGGAAATAGAAACACACACTTGAGGAAATGATCCTTTTCAGTAGTGGAGTTAACATATGTAGACCTATTGTGAAGCCTCCTTTCATTTCTTTTTTTAGGTTTTTTCAATAGTTTTTCAAGACAGTTTCTCTGCGAAACATTTCTGGCTGTCCTGGAACTAACTGTGTAGACCAGGCTGGCCTTGAACTCACAGAGATCCACCTGCCTCTGCCTCCTGAGTGCTGGGATAAAGGTGTGTGCCACCACTGCCCAGCTCCTTTTTATCTTAGTCTTTCTGTTCTGGGATTAGGTGTGCACTAGTTTACAGAGATATTGTGGCACCTTTCCTATGCTAATCCCTCTAGTGTTATATTTTCCCTAGCGGTCATATCCAGCTTTTGAATTACTTAAGCAGAAATAATGTAATGTTTGGGATTTCTTTTAAGCTATGTAGTAATTATTTTCTTTATTGACCAATTATTATACCATCAACCACTAAGGAAAATTTGTTGAATGTTTACATTAGTAAAAGAGGGAAAACTGTCCTGTTTTACATTTAATTTTATAATTAACTCTTCTTACAAATACAAACAAAAGCACCATTAGTGTTTCAGAAAATGATTTTGTGGCTCAAATCTTGCCTATTCTGATTATTGGCAGCAGCCTTGGGGAAATTGTATAACTGTCTCACACTTCCTTTGTCAAGTGTAAATGACATCATTGGTCTCCTGGGCTTGTCAGGTGATTTGCTCAGAACAGTCTCTAGCAAGTAACAAGGAAGTTGTACAAGTTCTACCACAGCACTTGATGTTCTTGTCACCTGATCTGGGTAAACTGTTAATTGGAGTTCTAGTCCATCCTTATATTTAACATAATCCTGTGTCTTTGCTTCTGAGAAAAACTTGGTAACAATATAAAATATGTCTCTTAGGTATCTTTCAGCTATTGAGATATTTAGATATAAACTGTCTTGCTGCTCAAATTCAAAGCTGGTCTTTTACTGGAAGTGAATCTTGGTGCTATTTTTTACATTTCCCTTAGGGGGTGGGGACTACCTCATAGCTCAGACTGGCCTTAGACTCACTACAAAGCCAGTAACGTTGAACTCCTGAACCTCCTGTCCTGGGATTATAGGCATACCACCATGCCTGGCTGCCTACATGCCAATTTTTAAAGCTATTAATACTGAGCCATCATGTCATACAGTTAATATATATAGATTATGGTTCAGTTTTAAGTCAAATATACAGTTTTGACATTAGCATTTATTTATAAAATGCCTACATGTGAAATTTATGGAAGGGTTTTATTATTATATGTATTTTTTGTTTTTAATTTTTCACTTTGGTGTGTGGGTCCATGTGAGTCAATGCTGGATGTCTTGGTCAGTCGCTCTCCTTATTTTGGAGACAGGTCCACTCACTGATTTGGCTAGACTAGCTGAGCAGAATTCCCAGGAACAGTCTGTCTCTGCTCCCACAGCACAGATGCTGCAAGTGTGCCAGTGTTTGTGTGAGTGCTGGAGATTCAGGTTCTCAGGCTTGTGCACCAGGCACTCTAGTCGTCAGACAAGTTTTGTATATCCTAATTTTCAGGAGTAACTTGAAAAAGAGGCAAGTGGAACAGGAAACGATGTAATAATCACCTTGTCACCAGTGATTTTCAGTGGTTTGAATCACTGGTTTTTGAAAGCTGAATTTTGTGTAACTGTCTTTTACACTGGGCTTTCTGGGATCACAAGTAAGCTATATCACACCACATTTTCAATTAATGCATTTATTTTTGTTACATTTACTTCATTATGTGTCTTATAGGAAAGCTAATATGTTCCTTTGTTGGAGCAGTCTAAGACAGGCTTACTTAGTTTTTGGAAAGTGTTATTACTCCTTTGATATTTATCCATTTCCCCGTTTCTTTTTTGCTTAGAATAGACAACCTCTCATAAAACAACATGACCTGGTAGTGCAACCTACAGTTAAAATGATTTTAGGACTGGGACACGCCTTACTGATAAAGTGCTTGCAGTTCTCACTAGCACTAGGGAGGCAGAGATGGGAATCCCTGGGGTTTGTTAGCAATCTGGTCTAACCTAATTGGTGGGCTCCAAGGAAATGAGAGACCCTGCCTAAAAATAGATGGATGCATTCCTAATGTTGATGCCCAGGGTTGTCCTTTGGCTCCTATATGTATACATGAACTCTACACACATGAACACATACATAAAAATGCTTTCTAAAATTCATCATTTTTTTATAGTTTATAGTTTAAACAAAAGAAATGCTTAATTTTTTCTCTCTCTCTTTTTTCAGCACTTTTCTTTACAATGGGAGCTCTTCTTGTATGTGTTTCCATATATCTCTATGGGTTACCCAGGCAAGACACTACATCCATTCAACAAGAAGCAACTTCAAAAGAAAGAATCATTGGTGTGTGATTTGAATCTTACGATAATCCTCTAATGACTAAACTGTCGATAATAAATTAGAGCCTTAAGTCAACCCCAGATGGTAGCTTAAACAATATCAACAAATTTACTGTTACGGCATAAGAATCAAGAAGAAAACTACGAGTGAAGCACTTAAACAGATTTTGAGAGTGTTTGGTGTCAAGCTGTATTATTTCAGAATGAAGGATTTTACTACAGCGAGAGTATGTGCGTGTGTGTATGTATACTGTTTACACAGAGCATGGAGTTGACATGGTATCAGGACATGTGTGTGCATGTCTCTTGTACACAGAGCACGGAGGTGACAACACAGGGTCAGAACATCAGGTGAAACGACAGTATTCAATCAACAAGGTTTAAGTCGGTGTTTGAAGGTTAAAGTGCCAAAGCCATTTCTGTACACACTGTTCTCATTCAGGTATTGGGAGGGGAAGGCGAGCCTTCCTAGTTGTCCAGTTCACAGATAGTACTTTGTCTCTGTAGTAGTCAAAAATCTACCTGCTTTTATCAAAGTCAAGAATGAATAAGATAAGACAGTTCAGAACAAAACCCACGAGTGTGTAACTTCTGAAACAGAACCTATCTCATGGCTCAGACACGGACTTCTGTCTGGGTAATGACTGAGAACTTCAGTGCTGTGCTTGTGACATTTACTGTCTGGTTCATATTTCTTTGCTATTAGCTGATATACTTTCCAGAAAACTTTCTAAGTCGCTTTTATACTTTCTTTTTTATAAAGTATGGTTACTTGTTGGGCTCTCAATTTGTGAACTTTCAGTGATTGAAAAGTATTTCTATAATGTTAATGGGAAAATCCAGCAATAAATTTATTTATATCACCTGTGTAGTCACTTTGTTTTATGGATATGGTCACTATGATAATATAAAAACATTAACATGACTTTTTTCTATGTATGAAATTTTAACAAACAAGGGTTTTGTTATAATCCAATTCTTAACAAGCCTTGTGCAAAAGAAAAGAAAAAAAAAAAAGAATTTCTGGAAAGGACACAGCTTAATTAAGTCTTTTCAAAGAACTGTATTTTCGAAGGCTTAGTCCCTGTATAATTTTACTCAAGACTGAAATATAGTGGTCTGAGGAGAAAGTCTCTCCAAAGAAGTGGAGAGGAAGAGTAGATAAGTAAAACATGTCTCAAGTACATGTACATGTTCATCCCATAGTTGGTTTGCTATAGGAAGTTCAATGCTACTGTAAGAAGAAAATTAGCAAATCATTTAGAATTGTGACTATATAATTGTATTTAGATTAAATACAGCAGGACAAATAGAAGTGCTGGCAGATGATGGAGATGGTTATCAAATGCAACACATCATACTTCTGTTACCTAAATTAAACTCATTATTGAATCAAATCAGACAAACTACCTTGTCTATATACAGATACATGAAAGCCAAAACTCCATCTCAAATTATGCTGTAATACTGGCCCACAAAAAATCTGAAGTTTTGCTATTTAGATGGATATGTTCCCGACTTCACAGTTTGTTACTAGTACATTTCAGCTGAAGGTAAACCCAGATAAGTTATCACTGGGAGAGGTGCCTACTCTGCCAAAGAAATGCTGACTTTACATATTTCAGGAACTAGCTACAATTAAAATAAAACTGGGGCCACCCTTCATCAGTTATTTGGTGAAAACAGGAGGTCATCTCAGTTATAAGAATAATTTTGGGCTGGAGAGATGGTTAAGAGCTCTGGCTGCTCTTTCAGAGTTACTGAGTTCAATTCCCCAGCAACCATATGATGGCTCACAACCATCTGTAATGAGATCTGGTGCCCTCTTCTGGCCTGCAGGCAGACATACTGGCATAATACCATAAAGTAAATAAATAAAATCTTTAAAAAAAAAAAAAAAAAAGACTAATTCTAAAGCCCCCATGTCCCAGTCTGAGGGCCATGTTGGAACCTGTAGGAGTCTGACCTAGGTCCTCTGCTCATATGTTATGGCTTTGGTGTTCTTGTAGGATTCCTCACAGTGGGAGTGGGGGGCCGTGGTTTGCCTGCTTGTGGAACCCTTTTCCTCCTACTGGGTTACCTCATCCAACCTTAATGTGATGGTATGTGCCCAGCCTTATTATAACTTGTTATGTTGTGTTTGGTTGATATCCCTGGGAGGCCTGCTGTTTTCTGAGGAGAGGTGGAGGGGTGTGGATTTAGGGAAGAGGGAAGGTGGAGGGCAGAGAATGGAGGGAGTGGGGGTGAGGGAGGGGAAACTGCACTTTTGATGTATATATGAGAAGAATTAAAAAAAAAATTTTCTGTTAATCTCAGCATTCACAATGCATATCTCAGAGTTCAAGTCAGCCTGGTCTACACAGTGAGTTCTAGGCCAGTTGGGGCTACACAGACCTTGTCTCAAATTAAAAAAAAAAAAAAAAAAAAAAAAAAAGATTTCTGCAGCCAGCAAATGGCTCTGGGAGTGCTTATGTGTATAAATAAACCTGAGCCTGATACCACACATTTGAGATCTGGAACCCACGATGTAAGGAAAGAATGTCCAAAAGTTGTCCTCTGCCTTTGAAATGAACCCCCCAACCCCAAACAACAACAAGAAGTTGAAAAAAAGTTTTTGTTGAGGCCTAAATGTGCAGGTTTCTAACCCTAGCTGAGCAAAACCAAATTCAAGACCTGGCTATGTTAAGAGTTCATAGTCAACCTGGGCAATTTACATGAGATTCTACTTCAATATAAAAAGTAAAAAGAAAGATAGGGACATAGATTAGTGGTAGAACCCTTGTCTAGTGTGCACAAGATTCCAGGCTCAGTTTCTAGTGACATACACACAACTGTATCACAAGATTTGAAATTTAAAAAAAGACCCAACTTAGTCTCTTACATGTTTGAATATCTACTGACCATGACTGAATACACAATTTTTTTTTAAGAGTAAAGGTTAAATACATTAATGTAACTGTATAAAAATATATGTTCTGGTCAGGTGGTGGTGGTGAATGCTTTTAATCCCAGCACTCAGGAGGCAGAGGCAGGTGGATCTCTGAGTTTGAGGCCAGCCTGGTTTACAGAGTGAGTTCCAGGACAGCCACTATAGTTACTCAGGGAAACCCTGTCTGGAAAACAACCCTCCCCCTAAAACACACACACACACACACACACACACACACACACACACACACACACACACACACACACACACACACACATTCTGGAACAGAATACTTTAAATTCTATTCTGAACAGCAAGCCATCTGATAACAACTAGAACTTGTTTGGCATTTAAAAACCCATACTTTAATTAGAAATTACATATTACATTCTACATACAGGTGTAATTCCAAGAAGCTTCATTCCATTGGCTAGGACAGAACGGACAGCTCTGAAAAGATGAAGTCTGGCCTACAAAATAATGATTAAATGTTCAATAATACATTAGCAAGAAGCAAAAAAGAAAAGAAAAAAAAAAGAATTTTAGAAGTAATTCTAATTTAAAGCAGGAATTCCCATTGAAAGTCCTTTGCATACTCTAGGTAAGGAGAAATGTATCCTAGTATCCCTTACAAAAAGAACAATATAGAAAGGGTATGCAGTGGCAGTGGCAGAATTTGTCACTTGGGACACTTGATGGAGGAACATACATCTGATAGTCTACTATTTAAACATTGTTACAGCTCATTTTGATTTATTAAGTCACAGAGTATACTGGTGTAGTTAAGCTACAGAAGATATTTCAGAAAAGTTCCTAAGACTAACATTTTATAATATTAATTTCAGCTGCCAAGGAGTTATATAGAGGACATTCAGTGTAACATACCCCAGCCACATCAGCAGGACTGTCTTTTACTTGGAGTGTTTTATGTGCCATAGCTGCAAGGTGACTGGAAAAAAGAGAAATCACTATAAAGACCAATAATAATTTCCTGTCCCACAAGTCTGACACCTAAACCAACACTTAACTTTAAGGAAAAGTCTATAATCAATCACTAAAGAGGATATCTGAAGTTATGAAAGTTGAAATAAATGTATTTGCTTGTCTGTAATAAAGTAAAACACTAATCTCAAGCTTTAGTTTTTGAGATTTTTGATTTCACCATTTTATAGGAGTAGGGCATGCCTTCTAACAAGAAGTATTTCCTTATGTAGACAACTTAAAAGGATAACATGGTGCCCCCTTCTCTCTCTCTCTCTCTCTCTCTCTCTCTCTCTCTCTCTCTCTCTCTCTCTCTCACCACAACACACACACACACACACACACACACACACACACACACACACACACACACACACACACACACACACACAGAGCCAGATAGGGCTGCAGTACTTACAGAACAGAAGCAGGAAGATTAAGAGTCCCAGGTTAGCCCGGGCTACACTGTGAGACCCTTTCTTACACAAGAAAAAGTAATATTCCTCTCATTTCAGGAAATAGTGAGTAAAAGCATTTAAATTACTGTACATTTCAACCACTATCATTGATTTGCTTCCTAATTCATTTGTTTCCTTCGCTACAACTGATGTGTGTGTGTGTGTGTGTGTGTGTCACATCTGCTATTTTCAAATACACACACATTGTGTATTTGATATGACAAAAGCTGCCTTCTAAAATAAATATCCACCATGAAAGCTGAAACAGCATATGGATATGGATATGTGCTGTTTGCTTCTCTGAGTGTTTCTGGGTCAGCTCAAGTCAATAGTTTCCTCCTGTGTAAAACTCTGACAAAGGTTTCTTAGTGTCCCTTACTCTTTCCCCATGTGACGCTCTCTCTCCTGTTCAATAAACAGCAAAGCCCTTTGTTGGGGCAGCCTCAGGCATGCAGAGGGGCAGTCTCACACAACAGGTACATTTACAGAAGCCAGTGACTCAAAAGCTCCAGACAGACAGCAAGGGATGAAAAGCTCTGCCTCCCTATTGGTTGAAGTACTCCAAGGGGAAGTGCTTTGATTGCTTTCTTCAATGTAGCATCTACCATATTGAGACTCTGGGTTCATCATTACTTTAAATTAGCATGCATGCCTGTGAGTGCACATACACACATAACACTTGAATAAAAATAAACCGTAAGAAGATTTTGAAAAGAAAAATTTTTAAAAAATTACCTTAGAGTTAAAAGATAACTAACGATATGTTTGGGTTGCAGGTCCTGAGAGGATTTGTAGAGTACCTCGTCAAACCTAAAAGATGACAGGAACAGGCTGATCACTGGTTATCTAAAGCTGACAGGTTAAGATGTTAAATACCTTGGGTGTTAAGAAAGCATCCGAAGCTGGGCAGTGGTGGCACACGTCTTTAATCCCAGCACTAAGGTGGCAGAGGCAGGTGAATCTCTGAGTTCAAGGCCAGCCTGTTCTACAGAGTAGTTCCAAGGACAGCCAAGGCTACACTGAAAAACCCTATCACAGGGATGGGGAGGGTGGGTTATGAAAAAAGACCTGGGAACATTTGATCACTAATTTTTTTTTTCACATAAATTTCTTGATAGCAGACACATTCTAAATCATCTTATATCTCTTAGATCTAATCCTGAGCAAAAACAGACAAAGAAAAAAACCTTGCCTATTAAGGCAGTGAGCTCTGATCTCAAGGCTAAGGGAATCAGGAGAGCTTGTTTTTTTTTTTTTACGTATTAGTCTTCTTAGCTGAAGAAAACTGCCTTCTTAGACATATACCTACTTCTGTGTTCTCTGATCTCTTAGAGACCAAGTGTGGTCTGCCAGTGTGGTGGTATTAGGCAGACAAATGCATAGGAGATTGAGAACGGAAGCCACAAGGCAAATTGGAGGATTCACAGTCTGAAAAGCTGCTCAGAGGTTAGGGCTTTCCTCATCCAGTCATACCACAGCCTCAGAGGATGCTCTTATTTGGAGACCATGCACTTACTAGGCTTCACCTTTGTAGACCTTGGGCTTAGACCATACACTACTCCTTCATGGCAGTGTATTTTGTGATAATATTTTTAAGGCTAGGATTAACCTTGAACACTGCCTTAATCTCTGATCCCAGTCTGTGCTCAAAAGGCAGGTTCCTTTTGGGTCTAACTATGCCAGTCTAGAGAGAGGAAGCAGCCTCTGAATAAATAACCCTAGGAGTCAGCAAATGACACTCTCAATTTAGTTACGAGTATAGACTTGGTAATAACAGAAAAACCTCATACCTGAGAAGATGCTGGAGAATTGAAACTGACTGTGGCTCTTGTAAACAAGCAACATTGATGTCATTGAGGTAACCACATCCAAAAGTCTCTTCCAAACTGTCACCAAAAGTTTAAACAAACATGAAGGGATCAGTTTTTTTGAGGGTCCATATCTACATGTGATGAATATTAGCTTTGGGTATACATTCTTGATCTTCTTAATATAGCCCTGGACTTTGATACTAACATTGATATAAACTCATTTTCCCCAAATTATTTTCAGTTTCTCTTAAAATGTGACAGGATATTCTCTGGCAGAATTATTCTGAGGATGAAATAAGGCAATATAAAAAAAAGTGTTTCTTAAAACAGATGATTGATACGTGCTAGTGGTCTGCTGTACTTTACCCATTTTTGAATGAGAAGTTTTGGAAAAGTCCAGAAAACAGGGCCAGCCAGCCACTGGTCTTAAAACCACACCAGGCAGGTTCCAGCCTAGGAAAGGGCAGCCAAGCTTCCCTGAAGCCTCTTCTCACCTATAGAGGCGGGCATGGGTATACTGTAGGAAGACTCCAGTGTCCCCACGACTCTGCAGAACACGGTCCCAACTGAACTGATAGTCAGATAAGAGCAAACCTCTGAAGTCCTGAAATGAGAGTACACCATTAACCCTGGGTTTTGTTACACACCAGACAAAAAGATCTCAGAGGAAGGAGTCGTAACACACCTGGATGATGAGAGCTGCGAGCCCCACCCTCTCTGCAGTCTCCTGTGGGTTCTCCAGATGTTTTGTTGCTGAAACAGATAAAGGCAGCTACTTTCAACAGCATGTGAAAAATAATCTGAAACATGCAATCAAAAAATAAGATGATAATGGGTACTTGGGTACTCCACCTTCCTATAATAGTCATTTCTGCCCATATCAAAGTGAAGAAACATGAACGTCATATATATATTTCTATTCCTTGTAAGATATAGATTAAAGCCCATCCTTATGTTCCTAAGGGTGAAGAATAGTTATATGAACTTTGATTACTTGAATCCAATTTACAATGCAAGGACTTGGGCTGGAAGGTAGCTTAGTTGGTAAAGTGCTTGCCTAATGTGGTGTTTTGAATGAGAACCCCATAGACTCATATTTGAATGTTTGGCCCCCAGTTGGTGGAAGTACTTGGAAAGGGTTAGGTGTGGCCTTGTTGGAGGAGGTATGTCACTGAGGGGTTGGCTTGGGAGTCACTCTCAGTTATTTATCTCTGTCTCTTGCTTGTGGATCAAGATGTAAGCGCTCAGTTACTACTCCAGTGTCTGTCTGTCTGCCTGCTGCCACATTCCGCACCATGATGGTCCTGGACTCTAACCCTCTGGATCCATCGGCCCCACATTAAATGCTTTATGTGTTGCTTTGGTTACAGTGTCTCATCACAGCAACAGAAAAACATGACACCTTGAAAGCCCAAAGATCTGAGTCTGAAAACCAGAACTTGTTAAAAAAGAAAGAAAGGAAGGAAGGAAGAAAGAAAGAAAGGAAAAAAACCTGAGAGTAGTGGTTTGTTCATGTAATCTCAGTGTTAGGGAGGCTCAATGATGAGCCAGCCTAGCTAGTAACAGATTCTATATGTTTGTTTTTTATAAAAAGTGGGCTATGTCTGAGAACTCCTCTTGCTTCAACATGAATGTATGCATATGTGCATTTGTACATACACAGACATATATAAAAATGCAAGCACTTCACAGAGGTCTGACAACATTCATGATGTTATATTAATGGACAACTGAACTACATGTCAAATTAATGAAAGCTACTTTTGATCAGATTCAGTGGAAGTCCCAAGAAAGCATAAAAGTAGTAAAGAGGGTTTACTCTTGACGGACGCCATGTTCTGCAGCATCCGTGATTGAACCTCATTTAAGACATCTTCCAGAAAAGTGACATCCCCTCTTCGAGTCTTCATTCCCTTTACTATCCCAAAAGCTACATGCTGGCACCTGAAATGGATAGGCATTTATTAACCAAAAGCTAAAAAGGTGCTAATGATGTGAGTATATCTTAGCACCCATTCAGAAAGCAAACTTTTAACCTCATGGTAGAATTGTTAAAAATTACTAAAGAAATAGGATGTAGCCAGGAATGGCATACATGGTAGCAATTCAAGCCTTGGAAAATGGAAGCAGAAAGATTAGGAGTTCAAGGTCATTCTCAGTTACATACACAGTTCAAGGCCAGCTTCTGCAAGGAACCCCATTTCAAACAAAAATTCTCATTTCTATATAGTTGAAAAATTCTATTGTGCACAGGTACATTTTCATTATTTGGTGGACAACCAGACTGATTTCATTTCCTTGTATTGTGAAAGAACATCAATGGACATGGAAATGTAGGTTTCTATAGTAAGATATGGAGCCCTTCGGGTAAATGCCCAGAAATGGTTTAGCTGAGTAGGTTGAGCTCCATACTGATTTCCACAGTGGCTGTACCAGTTTATACTTCCACCAATACAGTAGTAGACACTGTCCCTTTCCCCACACCCTTATAAGGATTTGTGGTCATTTGTTTTCTTGATAAAAGCACTCTGACTGCAGTGAGATGGAATCTAAAGTAGTTTTCATTTCCATTTCCCTGGTGGCTTATACTATTGCATACTTAAAAAAATATTTACGGACATACACACACTTTTTTGTTTTTTATTTATTATTATTATTATTAGGTGTTTTTTGTTTTGTTTTTTTGAGACAGAGTTTTTCTGTGAAATAGTCCTGGCTGTAGACCAGGTTGGCCTTGAACTCAGAGATCCTCCTGTCTCTGCCTCCTGACTACTATGACATCATTTATAATCTTTTAAGAGACCTCTTTGTTCAGTTTCATTGTTAAATTTTTTTGATTTGGCTATTTGTTTTCTTAATTAGTTTTCTTTAAAGTTTTATGCATTATATATATTAATCCTATATCATGTATAGTGTACACTTTGTTTACTTGGCTGTTTCCTTTCTTTTTTACATGCTTAACTTTACAAGGTTGATCTGTTATATGTTTGCCTTATTTTCTGAGTGACTGAAGTGCTATTACAAAGTCCCTGTATTTGCCTATAATTATTTCCCCTACTTTTTCTTCTAGCAGTTTTAGATCTTATGTAAAGGTCTATGATCCCATTTGGAGTTCATTTTTGTGCAACATGTGAGAGCCAACTATCTCCTTTCATTATTCTACATGCATATATCCAGTATATTATATTAAGTGAAGTAACCCAGGCTCAGAAAAACAAATACTGCTATGTTCTGTCCTAACGTCTGATTTTTACATGTGGGCATTTATGTACAAATCAGTTGTGTGGAGAGGCCAGGAAAGTAGAAAGGCACTCAGGAGAGGCCTGGGAAGGGCTGAGGCAGTGATAGCAAGACACATCTGATTTCCACACCTAATAGCAGGGGTGGAAAAATTTAAGGAGGGATGGAGATCAAAGAAGTGGGGGAGAGCATAGGGGAGAGGGTCAACCAAAACCAAGAATGTATGAGGACATTCTATAAGTGAACCAGTTACTTTGTAAGATAATTAAAAAACAAAAAATAACTTTTAAGTTTGAATGGTAATACTTTGTGTAGAAGAATAAACTGCTTCCAGAAGCCATAAGTTAAAAACAACAACAAACTCATTGCCAGGGTAGATAGCACTTATGACTTGTTATTAAGGAAAGCTCCTCGAGCCCCTAAAGCAATGCAAGCTATCCGGTTGTCCACCAATAGTATAAGACATAAGATGCTTCAGTTACAGGACACTGAGAAATCAAGCTGGGACTGGGCTGCAAGTGTCCTCCCTGCTGGTTAGCTTTCACAGTGCCAGAAGATGCTATAGGCTGGGAGAAGATGTACAATCAATAATCTTACTCAGCTTTGGACCTTGCATGCTGTATTCTTGGCCTGCCAGAGAAGATGTGCCCATCGATGTAACACTGGCAAGACTGTTACGGGGTAACTAACTGCTTTCTGATTGCATTTGAGTCCCACTTCGCAGAAGGGAATTCATACTTGGTAATGTATATATAGCTAAGGCTCACAGCTTGAATGCTGTTAAGCCTTAATGAAGGAGGCACTAGTGTTGTTCTGATAAATGGACACATTAAACTCATGAAAGTACTTTCTAAATGTCAGCTTTGGTCAGAGAAACTTCTTTATCCAGTGGGCAATAGTTATTGCAAAGTCTAACTACAGAGTCAGTTGAATGCTGAGCCCTAAATGTGACACCTAAATCACCCCACCCACTCCAAGGTTTGGGGAACACAGTGGAGGGGTTTGGAAAGAATATAGGAGTCGGGGGAAGAAGGAGAGTGTTGTGGAATGATGTCTTCTACATATGGCAGGGACAATACATTAATGAACTGTGAACCTGCCCAAGATTGGCACCACAGAACATTCTCTCACAGGGTCGGTTGGGACTCATGAAGTTCTACCGCTCCCTGAGGACATATAGGCAGTTAATAGTTGCTAGTGAAGGAAGACATTTTTGTCTGTACTGTTGCCCCAAGAAAGTTGTCCCTGCTTCTATCAATAACATTTTACCCATATTCTTTAAGCAACCCTAATAAATCACTGGCCCATAAGAAAATCAATCAATAGAAAGGGGAACTCATTAGAAAGGGGATCAATGGAAGTGGAAGAAGAGGAGAACAGTGTGAATATGATAATGCAACATATACATGTATTAAGATATCATGTATAACTAAAATATGGTAAATAAAAGAACAAAAAATAAGATGTGCTTTTTGCAGTACACTGAAGTTTTACTTTACTGAGATAACCATTAGTTGTGATGAAATTACTAGTTGTCTTTATGAGGAATAAGAAATGAATATTATTAATTGAAAACCAAAACACTGATAGTAGACATCTAATAAGTACATTTATCAGGACATACATTAATACAAAATCAATCTGTCCTTTCATATTAATATCCTGAAAAGAGAATTGAACATAAGTTAATGTACTTATGTTCTGAGGCTTAGACTTATCAGAACTTATAAGAAAACAAAGGACAACATGAATCCCACCTTTCTGCCCATTCATATCCCATGATCTTCAGTATTTGGAACACTTGCTGAAAATGCCGCTTTTGCCCTTTGTCTGCCTTGGGGGAAATTTTTGGAATTTAAATAAAACAAAACAAAGATAAGTTAATAAATAAAATTTCACATTAGAGTTTTGTTGGACTGAAGTCGTTGTCAGTGTTTTAAATAAACATACTAGGGGCTGGAGAATGCCTCAGTGATTAAGGGTATTTACGAGCTGCTCTACCAGAGGACCCAAGTTTGGTTCCCAGCATTCACATTTGGCTGTTTACAACCCCAGCTCCAGGGGATCTGATGCCCTCTTCTGGTTTCTGGGTACCTGCACACACATGCACCATACATACACACATTCATTCATTTCTCTCTCTCACACACATATAATAAAAATTAAAATAAATCTTAAACACAGGAGACTGGAATACCAGTCAGCAATAAAAGGATCAAACTAGTGACACCACAATGGCTGGGACGGATCTTAAGGGCAATCAATAAACTGGGAGAAAAAAAAAAACTCAGAAAGTTACATAGGATGCCATTTACACACCACTCTAAAGTGACAGCATCTGTAATGAAGATCGAGGCTGGGGCTGGAGGGAACTGTGATTAAGTGGTGGATCATCAGGAGGAATCTGCTCTGAATGTGGTGGTGGTTACACAGACCTCTACATGGGATACAGTTCCACAAAACCATCCTATACCGGATGCATACACAAGCTGATGAGATTAGAATGTGCCTACAAATACCAATCTAATTTTGACAAAGTTCCTCATGTGTCTGTAGAAGTGAGTGGGTGATGGGTACTCAGAACCATTGCTAGTCTGAAACTGCTTGTCTTACGGTATTAAAAGATTTTAAATGTTTTCTCACTTTCTTTCTTTTTTTTTTTTTTTGAGACAGGGTTTCTCTGTGTATCCCTGGCTGTCTTGGAACTCGCTCTATAGACCAGGCTGGACTCAAACTCACAGAGATCCACCTGCCTCTGCCTCAGAGCGCTGGGTTAAAGGCATGTGCCACTACTGCCCAAAAGGTCTTTTAAAAACAATTCTGACATTTTATTTTTTATACAAATAAAGCCTACACAATAACACTATAATAGAATGAGCTGATAGTTTTTAAATTTTATTTAAACATGCAAAAAAACTTATTTATTGTATGTATATTGAGTTTTGTGCATGTATGTATGTTTGTGTGTCTCATGTGAGTGCCTGCTGGATTTCTATTTCATTGATGCAATTTTAAACAAAAGGGAAACATTCCAGGTTATAAACTCCTAATTTAAAAAATATTTGTTTTGGAATTCATCACTAGGACAGATGCAACTGCCATACAGTAACTTGTACGTAGTAATTTCATATAACCACTCTCTTGAGCTTGATAAACTTTTTCACTATGAAGCAATGTAAACTTTTGATTTTTGAGATATTTTTTTAAAATAAATTTAAAAGAAGTCACTATCTTAGTCAACATAGTATCTAATTATTTTCCATAGTTGCGAAATTGTTTTTGCCATGTCTTCACTGTGGTTTCCCTTTTCTGTTTGCTGATGTGTGTGGGCATGTGCTTGCACAGGCATTCATGCCATGATTGACATGTCGAGGTCATAGGACAATTATGTAAAGTTGATTCTCTCCTTCCATCATTACCTGAGTCTTAGGAATCAAACTGACATCATCACTCTTACAAGGAAGCACCTTACGCACTGAGCCATCTTCCTGGCCCTAGTTTCCTATTTCTGTCTCTTTCCAGTTTCCATGAGGTAGGGTTCATAACCTTTTTTTTTAAATTGTGATTACTTACCACATAAATCATTGTATCAAAATTGTATTTGTCCATACGATCTACAGCAGCTGCAAGATCCCTAAAAAAATTAAAAAAAAAAAAAAGGGGGGGGGTATAATTACTTTTACTTACTTGGTAATAGGGAGATAATTCTATTTAAAAACTGTATTATTCTAAAGCCTGGAGTATATGAATCATCCTTATTAGAGTCCCAATACACTTTGATAAGAAGTAATAACAAAACTAGATTTGGGAAAAAACAAAACAAAACAACAATGCCCTGGAAAGTGTAATTAAAAACAACTAAAAATAAATAAAAGCTGTAGAGCAAATAATCATTAAAAAGTATTTTACAGTGTTCTACAATTAACTAACCCTTTAATGGAAAAAACCATCTAGTTGTTACTTTTCTATGATATATTTTCTCAAAGAACACAATTATAATATAGATGACAAAAAAAAAGCCTAAGAAGTACTTCCTGCTGCCCTAGTATGTATTAGCAAAAACTTCCAAAATCTTGGATCACTAAAATACATTAATTTCTACTGCATTTAAAAATGCTCTGAAGTCCTTGGATCACTCAGTGGTTAGAAGCACACATACTATTCTAGAGGATCCAGTGCAGTTCCCAACACATGAAAGTAGATGACAACTTCCTGTAACTACAGCTCCAGAGAAGCCACAAACTCATCTAGACCCCAGGGCACCTGGACTCACATGTTCACATTCCCACAAGCAGATACACACATTAAAAAGTAGCATCAAAGGTTATTAAAATATTGAAGTTGAAAATACTGAGAAAACTTAAAAACTTTTTTTAAACATCCTTTGAAGTGTTATAAATGATCAAAATATCATTTGTGTCCATCTTATGATCTAGGCACTGCATGGAATACGTATTCACACTTGAGTAAAAATTATACTTATTCATTCATTTACTTATTTACTTTTAAGCCAGGACATCATTAAGTAGCACTGGCTGAACTGTAACTCTCTGTGTCGGTCAGGCAGCTCTTGAACTCAGGGGAACTTCCTGCCTCTGCCTCCAGAGTGCTGAAATTAAAGGCGCTTACCACCACACCTTCCTGACAAGGGGCTTATGTTCTAATTGGAAAAATCTGCACACTGGTGCAGGGCTTGATTTCTTTAATTTGCTTAGCAATAATTAGTTGCTGCAATGAAATTTTCTAATATATACGTACACACATACATACCTCTCTTAAAACATTTTTTTTTCCTCATTACCCCAACTGCAAGAAATTGATGAAGAAAAATACTAAAATAGAAAGAGATGCGTATTCTAAGCGACTTTAAGAAAATTAATTGGTCGTCTCAAGTTATATAATGATAGTATTCAATAGCAAAAATACCATTATGTAAAAAAAAATACCATTATGTTATAACTTACTTTATGTAAATTATGTAAAGCTGTTGGCATAGCTCAGTGAGTAGAACAGAGCTTGTCTAACATATGAATACTCTTGAATTTAATTCCTAGTGCCACAATGGCAACAAACCAATGTATACACTGGTTTATAACCTACTTAAAACTCAGGGCTGGGGACACTGGGACCTTCTGCCTGAAGTGTTTGGTTATGGCTGTTTCATTGTTCTGCCTTCTCTTCCCATTGGCTTTATTCTACAAATCATGTGTGCTTAGTAAGTGAAACTCTCATATATGTACAATGAGTGCTCATTTCCACAGGGTGAGGCATGGAGAAGCCCATTTCCTAGTTTCTCACAATATAAAGAAGTTTGGCATTTACATGTATGTAAAATGATCTTTAATGTATAAGGGCACCATTAAACCTTAACTTGGTCATTTTTTTAGAGTGTATTTCCTGACAATATGTACTTATAAAAAAACTTAATATATGATTATGAAGGCTCATGGACAGAATGATATGTTCTGTTGTGAACAGCTTATGGTAGTCAATACATTTTAATATAGAGTCCCACTATTCTGATATTAAATCTTTCTGGAAATTGCAACCAATCAAAAGAAACCCAGCAAATAGTCTTAAAATATGCAAGTCAATTTATAGTTTGCAACTAGGATTTTTAAAAAATGGTTTGGAGGATAAGATGACTATCCTGAATTAATCTTGGGACAAAGAGTATGAAGTCTCACACTGCAAAGTTCACCTTCACAGACACTACAAACCTGGTTGCATAGAGAGAAGTGCCATCACTTCGCTTCACAGTGCAGAGAGAAGAGAGGTCACCAGTCTCAGAGAGGTCTACAACAACATTGCCTGTTCTAGAACATGCAAAAGAGAAACCCAAAATCAATGTAATGATTCTACTTTGAAGGTAGAATTATCTGTAGCATTCTTGGCAAACCAGAAGCTATTTTTATTGCTCACAGAACAGTAACGAGGACCAGTTCAAACTATGCATAAATGACAATTGTCAAAACCAATAAATTAACTGATGTGGTGAAAACTAAAACTACAATAATAGCTTCTCATTTGAGTTAGAATGCCTTTTATTTAAAAAAACAAACAAACAAACAACCCAAAACAAAAAGGAATGGCAAGTATTGACAAGAATGTGGAGAAATGGGATCCTTATGTATCACTGGTAGGAATGTAAGTTAGTATAGCCATTATAGAGAGTACTAAAGAGGCCCTTGAAAAAACATTAAAGAATCACTCTTTAACACAGCAATTCTATTTCTGTGTATGTATCCAAACGAATTAAAATTATTGTGTTGAAAAGATATCACACTGCCTTGTCTGTTGTAGCATTATCTATAATAGTCAAGACATGAAATCAACCTCAGTGCCCATCTGCTTGTAGATTATATACACATAAAGTAAAATACTACTCCTCAGGCCTTAAAAATGAAATGGCATTTATGACAACACAAATGAACCGGAAGGATATTTTGCTCAGAGAAATAAATAAGGCACAAAAGAAAACAAAAATTTCATGACATCACAAATGGGATTCAGAAGAATAGTTAAGGTACCAGAGGTAGAAAGGAAAGATGCTAGCTAAAGGTACAAAGTTGCAGTTGGAAAGAAAGAGTATGTTCTAGAAATCAACCATACCAGGTAGCAACAATTAATTACAATTTAATGTTCATATCATAGCTGGCTATATGAGGAGATATGCATATAGTTCATTCTCACCATAGCAAAGTATACTAATGTGCTTGATTTGGACATTCCACAATGAGCATATGCATCAAAACATCAAGATACAGTAACACGAAAATGCAAAATTTGCTTTGTCAAGTTTCTCAAAATGGAAAGAATTCTCAAGGCAACAATGTCAATAGGGATGTATTACCATCATCTCTGACTTTACACCTATTTTCATATGCTGACTTAAATATTTTTGAAACTGGCAGCTGTTCCCCTGCAAAGTCAAGGTTAAGCTACAAAAGTATGTTATATTTCCTTTTTTCAAATTATTAATTTATGTAACTGGAGGCACGTCACATTGTTTTTATACTTCAGTTCCCTCCTATGAACAGGTGCCAACCTTTCTCCTATAAACATAAGACTTTGGCTATAATAATGATATATAACATCTCATTACTTGATGTATAGTTCAGACCAGTCTTGAACTCAAGCATCTCCTGCCTCAGCCTACTGCATGCAGCAATTACAGGTAAGTTTTCCCACACAGTTTGGGAAAGTACTTTTTTTGGATACATGGTCTCACTATGTGGCCCTCACTATCATGGAATTCACAGCGAACCTCGCTCTGACCTCTGCTTCCCAAGTGCTGAGATTAAAGGTTTGTCCTACTATCTGGCAAGAGAAAGTACAAATGGCAAAAAGATTATAGACCTTATCCTAGTCTTCACACAGGGACTGTATTAATGCCAGTGTCAAAGAATACACTTAACAACCTGGGGCTGGGTGTGATGTTGAATGCCTTTAATCTTTAATCCCAGCACTTGAGAGGAAGAGGCTCTGTGCATTTCAGGCCAGTTTTGGCTAGCCACGACTACACAGTGAGTCACAATCTTCAAAAAAAAAAAAAAAAAAAAAAAAAAACCAACAACAACAACAACAAAACAAAACCATAGAATAGTAACTCAATCATACACTGTTTTCTGTAGAAGTCCTTTGCTGTCCAGCAACTTTAAGATATCTCGAGATTTTTCACGGTAAAATGATTCTCCTGAATATTCATCAAAGTGTATCCCAAGGCGCTAAAAGGATTCATAAATATGGGGGAAATGTTAGTTAATTTTTTATACAAAGACAAAACTAAAGATGTCTTACCACCCACCACAAGATGGGAAAATAAAGTTTCCACTTCCTAATGATGCACAGCACCACTGGCCACGTTCTCAGAATGTACCAGCAGTTTGCCATGCACTACAGGTATCCATGGCTTCAGAGTCTAGAGGGCACTGGATGTTTACTGTGACAGTTCTTCATCACATTCCAGGTATTCATGCAGCAGAGGGCAACTGCGGGTGCTTATCAGACCAGAAGTCTGCACTACCCTTTTACAGCCCTGGAAAAAGGCACCAATCAAGCTCCAATCTAGCCCTCTTAGCTCTCTTTTCATATGCTCTTCACCTTGCTCACTTCCTCCCACAGAACCTTCTTTACCACCATCTAGAACTAGCTCACAGATCATGTTTCTTGAGAGAATAAGGTCTGGCTTAGTGTTACCCTGGCAATGCTTTGAGTTATTTTGTATTTTAGGTCTTTCCCCCAAGAACACCATTTGATGGAATTTTCAACTAAACTAATGGTCTACTCTTAAATAAGAGCTTAAGCAGCAGGCTTGGTAAGCAGCAGTCCCAGCAAAGAGGAACAGTACAGGGAACACAGAGCTTCTGGGATACCTTGTAAATCTGAGTGTACTCTTCAATGCTCAAGTCCCGAAATCTTTGCCACAGTGAAAGTGCCTGCATGTCGCCCACTTCTAGTCGATGGAAGAATTCGTGTGCCAATTTTGCTATATTCTTATCATCTGTAGCTTCTTTATTGACTTGTACATAAACCTAAAAGTACATTAAACACATCATTATAGACTGTTCCTCCACACACAATCCTGAGGGTCCCCATGGAAAGTTAACTACATAGCAAAGCATATAGCAAAGCCACTTCCTTTTCTCCTTTCACTAAGGTGATTGTTTGGCGGCTTTGTTTAAATGGCAATTTAACTTCTTGAAACTTCATTGAGAAAGACCAATCAAAGTAATCCAGCAAATAAAAGACAAACAGAAGATTTAACAGATATTTAAAAAGTATGTTTTACTGCTTTTTCTTTGACAGTTTCACATGTCATAATACATTCCAATTATGCTTTCCCTCCTCTCTCTCTCATCCCTCACCCACTGTTATCAACCGCCAATCCTAATTATCTGTCCCTTCACCAGATTCATGACTTCTGGTTTGGTTTAAACAGGGCCATCTGTGTGGCCACTGGACTGGAATTCTCAAACTCTGGTGGTCAACAGCAGGCACACATCAGAGGGTAATGACTCCCCGATCCCTGAATCTATCAGTAGCAAATAGCTGAGCAAGGAGGGGTGGGGACATCTGAGCCTTTCTTTCATCTACAACTAACTATCCCCCAGCCCATCCTTTTCAGATGTAGGTCAGGAACTATTTTTAATGAAAAAATGTAAAGCAATTCTCTTAATCTATGAAAGACTAGCAATGAAAGTGATGACTGCAAACAGAGTAAGTCTAGAAAGCTATCACACCTTGTCACTTAAGTTCTGCATTAAACTGGAAAGATATAGATAGGGTTAGTGGTTTACTAAGGGCTCACTTCTAATGCAGATGAGTTGAGGGGCTAGGGAGACACACAGCCATGTGTGTCTTAGTTCCTTTTCCTGTTGCTGTGACAGAATACCCAGACAGAGCAGCCTCAGGAAGAAAGTGCTTATCTTGGTTCAAGGTTCATGGCAGCAGTCAATGAAACACAGCCTTGGAGCAGAGAGATAACTGCTTGTACTTAGCAAGCTCTCTCCTTTTTCTGCCATCTAGAACCCAATCCTAGGGAAGAGTGCCACAGACTTAGAGGGTAGGCACTCCACATCAAGACCACCTCTCACAGTTGTGGTCAGAGGCTAACCGAACATGGCTACTCCCTCACAGGTGTGCCAGGTGGGTCCTCTCCTAGATGATTTCAGACCCTATCCAGCTGACAACAAACACCAATCATTACAACATGTATTCAGAGGATCCCCTTATGGGGGAAAACACCCAACAAAACAGGTACCATATGAGTATAATCCCAGTGCTGGGGTGTGGGAGTCAGACAGATCTCTGGGGCTTGCTGGTTAGCCATCCTAACTTAACAGGTGAGTTCCAGGATAGTGAGGGACCTTGTCTCAAAAACAAACAAACAAACAATGGTAGAGCAACTGAGGAGGAAAGACACCTGAAGTTCACCTCTGACCTCTACACACATGTAGTAATATATGCACACAGACACAATTAAAACATACAAACAAAAATGAGCTCGAAAAAAAGCTACCAAGGTGACCATGGCTTACTGATGTGAAAATCTGCACTTCTCATTTGTAAAATACCAACATTAGCCATTTGAAAATGTAAGGATTAATAATATCAATTAATGTTAACTTTTGGCACAATAGTACTCATGATTTTCATTATTAATTAGCAAACTGGAAAGTTGAAAAACAAAACTCCAAACCTCTCTCAGAATTTTAGTATATGTATTTTAAAGTTTCTATTGTTATTAATGTCTAGCTTTATTTCATTGTGGTCTGATAAGAAAAAATTATCTTAATTTTTGTAATTATTAAAGTCTTGCTTTATGTTGCTAACTATGACTTATTTTTAAGAAAGCTCTAAGGCCTTCTGAAAGGATGTATTCTGAAACAAACAGTGAGCAAACGCTGAGAAGACCCTACTCCACACCATCTACCTCACTGTAAGAGCAATGAAACCCTATGTGTTTGCATGTGTGAAACACGTGACCTATCCCTAAGTCGCACACATCCCAGTCCTCAGTCTCAATGTAAAAAAATTACAGGAATTAAAAAAGTCTTTGCACAGGGCAGTTGTAGTGCATGCTTTTAATCCCAGCACTTGGGAGGCAAAGGCAGGTGGATCTCTGTGAGTCTGAGGCCAATCTGGTCTACAGAGCAAGTTCCAGGACAGGCTCCAAAGCTACAGAGAAACCCTGTCTCAACATGCAGCCTACCCCCCCCCCCACCAAAGAAAGAAAGAAAGAAAGAAAGAAAGAAAGAAAGAAAGAAAGAAGGAAGGAAGGAAGGAAGGAAGGAAGGAAGGAATCTCTGTATTTAATTCCCAGCACTGGGGGATGGGAAGAGGGAAAAGTGAAGGAGAGATAGAGGGCAGGAAAAAAAAGGGAGATATTTTATGAATGAATTTTAACATATCAGTACTTCAAATTTTCTGGCTAAAAAAAAAAGTTCATCTTCCAAATTCGTCATCAAGTTTCTTCTCAATTTCTTCAGTGCGTATGAAAAATATTTGAACCTTAATATTTTCTTCATAGGTGGTTTCTCTTATTTTTATTTGCTATGTAATACAGTAAAGACATCTTCTCTTTCTGTTCTGTTTCTTTGGAATTGGAGAATACATCCTTCTACATCCTTCTGTCTTTACTTCCCAAGTTCTGGAATTATAGGCACGTGCCACTGTGCCTGTAAAAGGCCTTTTCTCCAAGAACCGGGACTTGAACTAGTCTTGTGAGTGATTTGCCCCACCTCTGAATCTCACTCAAGGATGATACTAACTTTTGCAGAAGAGTTTGCACTAGCTCATGTTGAAAACAGCATGGTTTGCACCATTCAGTGAGGTGAGATACAACATACTACAGTAATACATCAGAAAGCTGTGGGTGGGTCAAAAGGCATGCATTTTCTGAGGAAGGCCTGGGTAGAGGGAAGGAGAATTGCCTAGACTGAAGAGAGGACTGCCATGAATAGCAGCAGCTGAGGAGCCCACGGGGTGATGGTAAGCCTCAGAGGGCAACACTCCCGGTGAACCTACACACAGGATGCTGGTGTTCCTCTAGTTCTAGGCCTGGAGGACTAGGTGAGAGCACCCAGCTGAAGGCTACAACATGAAAAGAGCTGCATGTGTCCCAGGGTTGGCGGGTTACTGTGTATATCAGAGACCAGTGTGGACTGAAGACAATAGGCCTGGGTCTGGGGACAATTGGCTAAAATTGTGGTAAAAATGCCATTTTTCTAAGTATAAAAACATAATACAGAAAATAATTATAGATTTTATTTATTGATAATGATAAAGTGGACTTAATTGTTAAGCTCTCTTCTATCAATTATACTCTTAAGTGGAAAAGATAGGCCAAGTTTTTAATGTAAATCAAGATGTAAATCTTGAATATATGGTACAGACCTGGAGGGACAGTTCATCAGTTCAAAGCTCGCTGCCCCACCAGAGGCCATGTTCAGTTCCAAGCACCCACATGAGTTGGCTCAAACTCACTGTCACTCTAGCTTATAAGGAATCCAATGCATCTGAGGGAACCTGCACTCATGTGAACATACCCGCATACATATACAGAGAACTAAAAATGATGAAAAAGCAGAAGGAGGAGGAGGATGAAGAGGAGGAGGAGGAGGAGAAGAAAGAAAGACAGAAAGAAAGAAAGTGAAGAAAGAAAGTGTGGTATAGGCATAAACTCTATGAAGAAATAGAGAATACAAATGCCCTCTCTGACTTCTTTGGCTAGGGATGTAGAACATTATTTTGGTGAGTATTCTTCCTTACAGAGACAAACCATTTGTAGTCTGGCCCCCTGTATATCACTATCATGTCTGACAGAGAAAACAAATGAGACAATGAAAATGAAATTGAACTCTGGGCACTACATGGGGAGGAAAAGAAACCTGGGAGATAGAGAATAAACTACCCAAAGGGCCAAATGAAGAAAACAGGGCGTTCACATTGGGCAAACCTCAGGAAGAAGAAATGAATGACTTACTGAAAAAATTAAAAATTCAGAGTAAAATTTACAGTTTTCTTGTATAACAAGAAAATAAAAGAGCAAAAATAGTATGCTGTAAAAATTGACAAGTCTTAGTAAATTATAATGTCAGGAAGTAAGATGAAATATATAAACTGACAGAATATAGAGAAAGTTCTGTGTCTTTCTTAGCCATTAGCCTGTGTGACACTATGTAGCACAGGATGGCTCCCTGAAGACTAGGACTAGCAATGTGTGCTGCCTGACCAGATCCTATGTGCTGCTTCTAAGATGATTCTATACTTTTGGGGAAATGCTGCCTAAAATCAAACAAAACACTTGGACTTGGAACTGAAATCAATCAGGTCTTTGACCCTTGTTCATTCAAAGGATATCCTTTAAACACCTTTTTAAATGTTAAACTCATTTTCTAATATCTTACCAGCTTACCTCAAAGAGATGCTGTAAAGGATTGGACTGGAGTTTTTCTTCATAGCCAAAAAGCTGGAAACCAGTTCCCAGCAGACCTGTCAAGATAATGAGTAAATAAAAAAATTACACAATAAAATAACAGAAGAGTCATGGTGAGAAACAGGTATAATTCTATAGAAAGATGAATTCTCAATCGCAAATCCTGAGAACTACTGCTATATGTAAGGCATATCTTATAAAATGACACATTTAAAAAAACACACTGAATCACATATTCCAAACTGTAATGGAGTTTAAGAGACTGTGAGTTCATCCAACAAAAAGGTCTAGGACCACTTAACTTTGCACCCAGAAACTCCTTAGCAGACAATAAAAAAACAAACATTTATTGAACAGCTACTTTGTGAAGCACTAGACATTCAAAATTATACTGATATACTCAAAAAAAAAAAAAAACACTGAAGAGAAGTGACTTTAAACTTTGTTTTTGAATGTGTAAGTATTGGTAAGAATGACATCATGTTATACTTGTTTTAAAATGACTGAAAAATGACAAACAAAAAGATAAAATCTGAAACATCTACAGTCACTTCCCCATTTGAGGTTTCAGTGTGGTATGGAATGCTTCCTATAAACTCCTTTAGTGTGTAGTCCCAAGCTGGAGGAATCTTCCTCCTGTACTCTGCTTCCTGATTGCACAAACAACATGACCAGCTATTTCATGTTCCTGATGCCACATCTTCCCTAGCAAGAGAGTATGCAATGTTCTAGGATAACAGAGAGCACTAAGAAAGATGATTAAAGTTCTGTTTATTTTAAAAGAAAAAGAAATGTAATTGTGATTCAGGGAATTGGGAGCAGAATGTGGAGAGACATATTCTAAAAAAGAAGATGGGAAAAGTAAAAACTATTTAACATTTAGTCTGATGCATACTGAAAAACTAATTGTATGCACAGAAGCCATGTGCCAACTTTCAAAAGGGATAGCTGAAAGAAAATTTAATTCTTCTGCAATGATGGTTATAATGGAATGTTCACAGATTATTAATTACAATATTCCTATGTTGTGGAATATTAGCTTAAGATGTATTACATTGATAGGCATTGGTGGCTCACGCCTTAACTCCCAGTACTTGGGAGGCAGAGGCAGATGGATCTCTATGAGTTCGAGACCAGCCTGGTCTACAGAGCAAGTTCCAGGACAGCTAGGGCTAGGGCTGTTACACAGATAAACTCTGTTTTGAAAAACTAAAAAAAAAAAAAAAAAAAAAGATGTGTTACATTCATTTATGCTATAGAATATTTGTTTAATGATGCAAAGATGCATTGCATTCTTTTATGTTGCACTTGTTTAACTCTGTAGAACTGTGTTACTTTGCCTGCCTCAAACATCTGATTGGTTTAATAAAGAGCCAAACAGCCAATAGCTAGGCAGGCAAAAGAACAGGTGGGGCTGGGGGCGGGGCAGAGAGAATAAATAGGAGAAGAAAAATAGGGAAAAAAAGAGACTGAGGAGCAAGGAGAAGAGAAGAACATAAGGGCCCAGACACCCAGCCAGCCACGGAGTTAGAAGGAAAGAAAGTTATATAGAATAAAGAAAGGTAAAAAGCCTAGAAGCAAAACATAGAGAAAATGGAATAATTTAAGTTAGAAAAGCTGGCTAGAAACAAGCCAAGCTAAAGTTGGGTATTATTCATAAGTAAGAATAAGTCTCCATGTATTTATTTTGGAGCTGGGTGGAAAGTCCCCAAAAAGTAAAACAAAAACAAACTATATTTTTTATATAGAAAAATACTATCATAAAATCCTTCAGCCAAATTTTGATGACTACTTAAATCAATTGCTTGCTGAGGCCTGTGAAATGTCTAAAGCAGTCAAAGGAATAAAAAGTAGATGCTATCTATGATGTCTTGATTGTTTACCCAGAGCTTAAACTTTGACTACCAGCTGCTGTGAACTGAACAGACCATTAAGGTTTAAGCTCTATTTCTAAGTTCTGAAAACATTTTTGGTAACTGAAGTAATACTACTCATAGAGAAGGGCATAATGAATCTCTTATGAAAAAGTTTCTTTACATGAAGTGGCTTTTCTTTTGGGAACTATGATTTCATGGTACTGACTGTGGAATATAAATGTGTTAGTGACTTTCACAACTGGTGATGTCTGCCATATGTTTTTAGTCGAGTCTTAACGGCACTGCCCAGCTTTGCTATTAGTACTGTAAGCAGCCGTTCATCACCTAGTGCCTCTTATATGCCACACATTGTGGATACAAAAATAATTAAGGCATAGTCTATACCTTCAAGGAATTAGCATCTTGTGGGAGAAAGAACACACACACACACACACACACACACACACACATACACACACGATACAACAAAAATCTTAGTGAGAGCTGCCTTCTAAGAATTTGCTGATATGCAAAGCCATATCTTCCTGTCAGAGAATGTAGCAATATTCAATGTACAACCAATCCCTCGCAGTCATAACTACTCACCTGGCTTGCCTTCGTTATACCTAGGTTACCGGGTTATATGAACCACAATGTTTCTAAATGATCTTAGACAAGATTTACAGCTTTGTTTTACCTCTGAACTACTTGGTCATATAATAACAGCTCCATTTCTTATAGGATGGGTGGGGGGTGGGGATGTTGGACCTTACCAGATTTAAAAATGGCAGGCTTTGGCTGAGATGGGAATACATTGCTAGACTTATTTCTCTGTGTATGCATGTCTACATTTAACCAATAAAGGTAAACCACTCTTCCTGTGTGTGTTAAGTGTACTAATTTAGTAGGTATTGCTCTGAATATGTCAATTTAATTATATAGTGAGAATTATATAAAATATGTATCTTTATAGGCAGATACAGCTTAGTTGTAGTTCACATTGTTACAGGTACACGGGAAACCCCAGGTTCATATCCTAGCACCACAGATACATAACACTATTTTATCTGACATGGATCTTGTCTGATTCCATACAGATGATCAAATGATATAGTACTTAAAACAATTGAGCCATATAATAAAATGAAAGGCATGTCAAACATACTTACCAAACTGCATGCCCCAATCTCCAATGTAATTTATTCTTGTTACTTGATGTCCTAAAGCTTCTTTTAGGTTTGCTATAAAATTTCCTAGTTGTAAATAAATGATATTATTTTTTAAATCCATTTTGGCTTTAAAACTTGGCACTTCTCTATTATCACGTTATAACATAGAAAACCCTTTTTAACAAAACATAGTGACTCAATCTTTTCTGCTAGAGCATTCATGATGTGTTTGCTTGTGTGAGGGTATGATGTAAGGGATTACTCAGTGAGTCATTGTTTCAAGTGCTCCCATAACTCTCATGAAAAGAGAACTTCCATCAGCGTCATTACCGGCAGTTAGAAACACATGTTCAAATAATCACTATTCTTAGCTAATTCCAAGGAAGATAAGTTCGGGGGTAGAGAAATGGCCCAGTGCTTAAGATCACTTGCTGCTTTCCAGAGAACCTAAGTTTGGGTCCAAGCACCTATATCAGGCAGCTCACAACTACCTGTAACTCCAGCTCACATTGTCCTCCACAGGCACCTGCGCTCATACACATGTGCACACACACACACCTGGGCCAATATAGGTATGTGCACTCATATGTGTATACTCCACCCTAAAGAAAATATATAATTTCATATATAAAAAAATACACAACTTGTATGTGTCTTAATACATTGTTCTATTTTTCTAAGTAGCTCACATAATCTCCTTTCCAGCACTAAAGTGCCCATAGGGGGTTGCAGAAGACATGACATGAATAGTGGCAGTCTGTAGACTACAGCAGTGGAACTAGAGCGTGGAAGCAACAGTGGAAGAGGCAGACCCTCCCTTGGATCTGAGAGTCCCAAACGCTGTGGGAATCTTTTGGGAATTGTTCACGCCAGCTAAATGAAAAACATCTTTAGTTTTCCCAGTAACTCTGCAAACCATTCTATATTCTATACTATCATTTCCTGATTTAAATATAGTGGCTTGCTGGCAAACAGTTGTAATCCTTGCACTTGGGAGTGTGAAGCTTAGTCTGGGCTATATAGTACTTCTAGATCAACTATGGCCTCAAATAAGACCCTGTAACAAATCAACAAGATTTTTAAAAAGCCTAACTTGAATTATAGCATCTTCCTTCTTTGCAAGTGTTTCTATTTCTACACCTTCTAAGTCTATATAGTCCTAGCAGGAACAGTTACCTTCTTCAACTGCTACTAATATTGTCTATGTATTTTTCTTGGTATGCTGTCAGCTCACAAATACACCTGAATATATGTATATGGCTCAGAATTAGACTATTTCAGATCCCAGCCACAAATACTTTATCCATGTGATCTTGGGAAAGTTACTTCTTATGTCTGAATTTCTTCCTTGTAAATCTTAGTTAATAGAAGGGCTGTTGTGACACTGAATGGAAAGATATACACTATATTGGTAAACTGTCCCAAGCTGTTCAAACTCACTGAGAAGCTGTCTCTACCCCTCAACCCCCAATTCAGACCCAGGCATGTTGGGCCCTTTCATTGAGAATGGGCTGGTTCCCCTAACTGTAACATGGACGGAAAAATAGCAAAACAGCCCATGATATATATAAACACTGTGTCCTTGCAAAGAATAAAATCATTTCCACCAGAGTTTTATCTTGTGACATAAAAGCACTTATAGTAGGAAGGAGAAGCTGGAGGTTCCGCTTCAGGAAACTCAGCTGAGTGCTTGAATATTCCACATTGGTTCAGCTGAAGTCTGAGTGTCTGCTCTGATATTACCTCTGGCTGTTGCTGATTGTTGTTATGCTTAGAAGTCTCACTGAGGAGAGAGACTCTCTCAGTTGAGAACTCTACTAGCTGACTGTCTTAAAAGGATTTCCTGGTTGGTTTCTGCTGAATGTTTTGAGCACCTGACTTGACCATATTTTTTGTTTGTTTGTTTGTTTTTCGAGACAGGGTTTCTCTGTGTACCTTTGTAGATCAGGCTGGCCTCAAATTCACAGAGACCCACCTGCCTGACTCCTGATTGCTAAGATTAAAGGCGTGTGCCACCAATGGCTGAGGACTTGACCATATTTTGATTTTATGATTTTTCTCTCCATCTCTGCACCCTCGTTGTCTCTTCCTTTCTTTGCTTTACTGTTTATTCTTTTACTTGCTATACACGTAATAGCTATTGAATATTTTCTGGACTCTGGACTGCATAGACCAATGAGGTAGTACATATAAACACTCAGTTCACTAAATTTTAATAAATACTCTCTTCCTGATCAAAATCACTTTCTGGATAAAGTGATTACTTTATCATGTTCTACTTATCCATTTCTTATTTCCTTTTTCTTTCTCTCTCTCTCTCTCTCTCTCTCTCTCTCTCTCTCTCTCTCTCTCTCTTTTTTTTTTTTTGATTTTTCGAGACAGGGTTTCTCTGTGTAGCTTCTCTGTAGACTAGGCTGGCCTCAAACTCACAGAGATCCACCCACCTAGGCCTCCCGAGTGCTGGGATTAAAGGCAAGCACCACCAACACTTGACTACTACTTATCCATTTCTCTTATGTTTTTGACTCAACTCAATGTAGACTAGGTTATATGATGTATTTATTTCTTACACTTTTGGTTAAGTCCTGTCATTTTTTTTCCCTATGAAATACTGCTCAAGGACTTTATAACAATCAAAGCTTTCTTTCTTATTTCAACAATAATCTGCCACTCATACTAACTTGTCCAATTTTAAATATATCAAAGTAGCATTACAGATTTCTAAATTGGAATAGACTCTAATTCTAATACTGCACAATTCTAAGTTGAGTTTTGAATTGCAGTACTGCAAAATATTTTAAATAAATGGAGGGCAGAACTTGAGATGGCTCAGAATATTTGCTATGCTGACTGCTCTTGAGAGGATCTCCAGGGGATCTGACACCCACATCTGGAATCAGTAGGCAGTTCCTACACCGACACCCACATATACAATTCAAAAAAAAGCATATTATACACTAATGCTTTACAACTATGAAATGGTTTTAGTATTCCTAAGGCAACTAATTCCTATTATAAATTTTAGTTTCTAGGTTTGAAAATTACAGTTAAGTACTGGGAGCAAATTTATTTAAAACAAGGAAATATAGGAACAAAAGTATCTGAAAGATTTCTGCCAACCCCACCAAAATAATTTCTGATTACTTTTTATTTTTGCCTCTCTTAGTTTTCTGTATGCATAACAACTAAAATCATAACATACATACTAATGAAAGCCAATTTCAGAGTCTTTACCTTTTGAAACAAATTTTGGCTTTTAATCTGTAAACCAATTGTTCTGTTCAGTGCAACATTTACTTAGCACTATGCTCATGTGAATTTACAACTTAGGGAGCTTTTTTTTTCCTTTTCATTTAAACTCTGAACTATGATACTGCATTTTCATATACATGCCCTTAGATATATTTAATACTCTGTTAAAGGGGACACTTACCTATGATGGTAGAGCGCAAATGTCCAACATGAAATTTTTTTGCAACATTAGGTGAACTGCAAAAAGTGCAAAAATATCTTCTTATTCTAATAACAAAACTTTTGAACATGGGCTAGATAATGTCTCTTGAGGTTGACATAATTAGGGAGCAGGGCTTTTGACAATTCAGGAGAAATGTAAGTTTGACATCAAATTAACAGTAAGGATAAGTTAGAATTTGGAATCACCCATCATTGGCCAATAATGATTAATCCTGTGATCCATAAACTAGTGAGATACTCAGAAATGGCACACTCATGAAATAAATTATTTTAAAAGCAGGAAGATAAAGGTGCTGGGGAGATGGCCCAATAGGAGCAGTGTTTACTGATACGATTGACAATCTGACAAAATGTTCCTTGAAATCATTAATCTGACATTTTCTAGAACCATGTTCTAGAAAGGGAATCCAATGAAACAGAAAAGACAAACTCAGTTACTTTGGACACCAAAGTAGCAATAACAAGATTACAATTGGATACCTTATTTCTGTAAACTATTTAATGTAATTGCCTAAATCTTATGAGAAGGGACACATGACTTAGTAATTTACTTTTTAAAAAGAGTGTTGTGATTTGAATGAGAAATGTCCTCCATAGGCTCAAAATGCTGACTCCTTGGTCATCACTGGCTACCTATCCAGTTCAAGGCCAATGTGGAGATGCTGCCTAAAACAAGGAAAGCAAAACCACACCAGAGATGTAAAATACCTATTTTTGTCCTTTTTATTCCTGGTTTAATGGCTGACTCACTGTGACCCTAACAAAATAACAGAATATCACTGATTTTCAACTTTCCATGTGTAATGTGATGAAAACCCAATCACCGAGGTGTGATCCTCTATGCCCTGTCACGGGGATTAATCATCACATGAGAGGAATGGTCACTTACCTGAATTCTACCACAATCCTCTTCTGAGGAAGACCAGAGAATAGTTCACTGTTTAACCCATATTTTGAGCCGTCTTCAGCTACTTGCTGAAGCACTGCCTGAAAACAGAAGGGGGTGGGGGGAACTTAGTGATACCAGAAAGGAAAAAAAAAAAAAAAAAAAATCAATGTTCTTACCTACTTCGTTATTGGAAATTAAATGTCACTAACTTATCCACTCTAATTACGGAGCCTAGCATTTTACAGCATTGTCAGAAGTATCATCTCTAGAATCAACATCACTAGTTGCCAGTTCCTCTGAGAGCACTTAAAATGTGAGATAATAATGAATAATGTAATAATATTCAATATTACAGTAACCATTGATGATGCTTAGAGGTCAGCATATATTAACTGCCAAAACTTCCATGGAAACAGTAATACCAGAGCTAGAGCAATATCTGATCAGTTAAAACAGCAGACCATGTTACAAAGCCTGGGATGAGGATTTTACATGTATTAACTCAGTTCATCTTCACAACAGCTTCAGAGATGAGTACTAAGCTCACAAACAAGGAAGGAAAAGCATGGAGGTTAATTTTCCTAAGGTCAAAATAACTCAGTAAATTATAGCGCTTTCTTTGCCTGGACAAATCTTTATGTTCCAACCCTAGCATGGTGCATGCCTGTAAACTAGGCACCCAGGAGGTGGAAGCTAGAGCAGAAGTTCAACTTCATCACTGGCTAGTTCTCCAATTCAAGTCCAGCCTGGGACACAGGAGATATAAAGTCAAATAGCAGAAATCCTCTCTGTCAAGTGAATGTGTTAGTGCTTCTGTACTAACTGAAGACCCCAAGTAGAACTAGTGAACAAAAAACATGTAATTAATTGCCTGTTGGCTATACAGGTAGAAGATAAAAACTGACAGAAACTTCTATAATGTACTCTAGGTTAATTTTTACTTAGTAACACAGAACTACAGTGTAGCTCACAAAATTCATAAGTTATTTTTGTGCAGGTTACAATGCACTCACTTTGTTTTTAAAAGATTCTCTTTTATGTGTATTTTTAATTTTTTTATTTGTATGAGTGTTTGCATGCACATACAAAGACCACATGGAACCTGGTGCCTGCAGAGCCTAGAAGAGGAGGGAGGATCCCTGGGCACCATCACCACAGATGGCTGTGAGTCACAATGTGAGTGCTGGGAACTGAGCCTGGGTTCTTTGCAAGAACAACAGGTACTCTTAACTTCTGTGACATCTCTCCAATCCCCTAATTTTTAAATTTGAAACTACCAGTATAAAATATTGTTTTCTGCTCTAGAGTTGGATTTGCATTGCCAACTTCATCTAGGGCTTTAAAAATGCAGTGTATGGTTAGAATTTTATTATCAAGAATTAGTTAATATAGTCAAAAAATGAGCTAAGGCAGACGGGGCATGATTGTAGCCCCAGAAATTCAGAGGGAAGAATTCAATTCAGAAAAGGAAGGAAGATGCTAGGTTACTGGCCAGCCTAGGCTACACAGTGAGACCCTGACTCACTGTTTTGTTTCTTTAACTGCTGAGTCTCATTAATGCTGCCTGTATACTCACTCTGTGGTGTGTGTCCATCCAGTGAAACATGTTCAACCTACCAGGTCACATCTTTAAAGAACACTAACTTTCCCTTTGCTAGCAGCTGTCAATTGCAAATGTAGTTTTTATTCTATCATATTCTAATAGTTAAAATAATAAAATCTAATATATTTAACCAATGTGCATGTTTAAGTGTAAGTTAAACTCATGTAAATACTGGTGTGTACAGGGTTTTAATCAGAAATGAAGTCTTTTTTGTTCTCAGTTTTGGAGGTTTGGCAATCAACAGATCCTCCGATTGGGTGGTACTTTTCTGTGGATGACTGAGTCCTTTTTTTCTAGCTTTACTGGGTGACTGTTTCCTTACTGTCAGCAGAGTCATAAGGAATTTACTACTTGCCTTGCCAACCCTTTGGTATCATTCATTATGAGCCGGGCATTGGTGGCACATGTCATTAATCCCAGCATTGGGAGGCAGAAGTAGACACATCTCTGTGAATTCGAGGCCAGCCTGGTCTACAGAGCTAGTTCCAGGACAGGATCCAAAGCTACAGAGAAACCTGGTCTCAACCCCCCCATATCATCCATTATTTCTATGATTTCCTAAAAACTAAACATGGCTTGAAAGTATTCACCTACCTACAGGCAAAACTTATTTAGTGAAGTCACAAAAACAGGTACTCCTCCTCTTGGGAAAGTATGCAAAGTTGGATTTGCAAACAGAACAAGTGATTTTATTCACCATGGATTTTCAGGTATACCGAAGAAAATAAAGTTTTTGTATTTTTAGAAAATGCAAATAGAACTTGATTTAAACCATCTTTTCTCCCATTTAAGTGAATTAAGTATCACAAAGGGTTACAAAAGATATCAAGCTTCTGACAAGTGTAAGTATGGTAGGGAAGTAAGAGTTCTTCATGCCATTATGGACAGTCCACTTCACCAAGCCATGGAAATACTTGTAGTAACTAATCCAACTGGACATCTCTAAGCTAGGTAAAATTATACAATTTCTTAATTGAAATAAAGTATACAATTCATGGCCACTGAAAATTTAAGTTATTATATAAACATACATTTTCCCTGGATGTGTAAACACTATCTTTCAGCTGAAGTAGCTTTAAAGGTAAAATTCTACTTCTTTCCCCGTTATAAGAAAAAAAACAAAAGGAGGGAAATACTGCGATTGAGGGTTTAAAGTATGGAAATTTGGCAAGATTCATTTCTACTTCCAAATAACTGGGAAAAGTAACTAAAAAGCATCACTTAAAAAGGGTCAGTAAGTGACTTAGTGGCTTCTAAATCGCCACAGACTGATATTGAGAGAACTGTGAGCCTAAGGCTGACCTTGGCTCTGTACTGAGAGGGAAGGGGATGGGGTCTGGGAGATGAGGGCATCAACAGGTTGAAGGCACTGTTTTAACAAGCTCAGAATAAATGTCCGTGTGTGCTGGTGGATTCTGGTTAGCTGCTTTACTACAGAATGAAAGACAGCTGAAGAAAATAAAATCCCCATGAGCTTAAAAAAAAAAAAAGCACTAACCATTGAGAAGACTGGTGAGGAAACACCTGAGCCTAAACAATCCACAGGCAGACCTATATCCAGAGAACTTCTGACCTTGTAATTACTTTCAGTTCAAGACTGCTATATTTACCAAGCCTCAACACCTCAACAGTAGGCTATATTTCTTTTTAAAAGCTAGGCAAAAGCACGCATTATAAATGAAAAGTTTGATCAAGATGAGTTTAACTTAGGGGTTTCAGGTATTCACTTATGCAGGGTCCCTATTCTCCAATGTGGTAGCTCGAGGAGAGTCAATTCCTTTGCAAGGCTTCTCCAATACCGCCAGCCCATCCTGAGTTCAGCATCTGAATGTTTTTATTCTTACTGTATTAACAGCCTTCTTACTTTACCATTCACTGTATTATTAAAAGAAAAAGCTTTCCCACGGTTTCTCCAGCTAAAGCCTAAGGGTTGAAACAGATACCAGAGAGTAGCAACCAACATACTTTTATTAATTCAACAGTTATCAATCTAGAATCTATGATGCACTTGGCATTATGCCAAAACGTGGAACTAGAGCAGTGGGAAAGACAGATGCTACAAACCCCACAGTGAGTTAGAGTTTAAATCACAAGTGGCATCAGTCAAATAAATGGACTGTGCTGGGCAGTGGTGATGTAAGCCTTGAATCCCAACCTTCAGGAGGCAGAGGCAGGTGGATCTCTGTGAGTTCGAGGCCAGCCTGGTCTGCAGAGTGAGTTCCAGGATGGCTGGGGCTACATGGTGAAACACTGTCATGAAAAAAAAAAAAAAAAAAAACAAAAAAGGGAAAAAAGAAAGGAAGGAAGGGAGGGAGGGAGGGGAGGAGGAAGGAAGGGAGGGAGAAAGGGAGGGAATGTAAAACAGCAAGGTAATTTCTGCAAGGAAGAGATTAGCAGTTCTGTGACAGCCTGTAGTGAAAAGATCAGTAAGCGACTGTCAAGGGCTAGGCAGTAACTCAGTGGTAGAGTGCTCGCTTAAGCACAAGAAAGGCCCCAGATCTGAACACTGAAAGTGCCAAAATAAGAAAGTAAGAAAGATTAATTAGTACTGCACTCCAGACTAAGGAACCAATCCTGGGCACAAGTTTGGAGGCAGCATATCAAGTTCGAGAGCTGGGAGATCAGTGTGACTAAACCAGCGTGAAAGCACAACCCATTCTTACCTTTGTTAATAATTCTCTGTTTATTTTGAAGTTCAGAGTCCTTGGGCCAGCACTGATGGCAGTCACCACTGTATCACATTTAAGCTAAAAATAAACAAATAAACAAACAAACAAACAAATAAATAACAAATCACGTAAAGCAGGCTATATTATAGAATAGACCTAATGGGATAGATAGTTCTGACATCATGAAACTGGCTTACAAGACAGCAGGCAAGTCAGTTCTCAGGCATTTTAGCTGGACCAGGGTCTTAGCCAATGTCTTCTGTTATAAACCCTAGCTACACAAACACATTTTCTTTCCTTTTTTCCTCACTAGAAAGCTATTCAGTCTCTCCTTTCCCATTTCTCTTTTCTTTACTTCAAATTTCCCCATCTATCATACAGTGAACACTTTATCTTATTCATATTTTACGATAGCTACAAACAGGACACAAAGTTGGGACCTACTGCTAAAGCCCTTGCACAAACACACAGATTGGCCTCTTAAAGTCTCTATTTTATTGCATGTGTCCATTCAAGCCCTCTGATAGACTTATGAAACTAAAGTGCCTGCTGTCACTGGGTGATGGTGGTGCACACCTTTGATCCTAGCACTCAGGAGGCAGAGGCAGGCAGATCTCAATGAGTTTGAGGCTAGCCTGATCTACTGAGTGAGTTCCAGAACAGGCTCCAAAGTTACAGAGCCACCCTGTCTGCTGCAGTCACTGCAGAGCAACCAATCTTTATTTCTGAGAAATCAAAAGACAGGGAGAGGTTAAATATTTCAATTAAGTTAATTCTAATCAGAATTTTTTATCAGGTATGTTTTTATTAATAAAATAATTAGACATATCTTGCTATCAAATAACTATTACTGTTACCAAAGCTCCTTTAGCAGTTAGTTCTTAGTTACACATTTTTTTTCAGTAATGATTTTCACTATTTCATTTTTTTCAGAGTTCCTAGAGATCATCTTTGAGCAACATATAACCCTATTAATAAAAATTTTTAAAACAAATAAACAAAATCTTTCCCAACATGCTTTGTGTGAGGTTCTGAAGCTAACAATTTTGATTTGGTTATCCACTACAATCTTTCCAATTTCTCTGTTTTACTAGGCCCATGAGAAAGAGCTTAGAAATACAGAGAGCTTATTAAATCATCTAACTATGACTTCTCTGTAATGATTCCATATACATTATTTCTCCTCATGTTTTTAATGCTCTTCTCAGAAGTTCATTTCAAAATATTGCAACCTGCTGCTCTAATATACCTGTCTGTTGCCTGGATTCAAGTGTTTATCAAGGGGCCTGGGGAGACATCAGATGCTAAGAGCACTCACTGGCAGCTCTTCCAGAGGACCTGGGCTCTATTCCACTCCTAGTGTTCATCTGTAATGCCAGTTGCAGGGGAATAAATAAATCTGTCTTTAAAAGGTTATACAGTTTCTGCTTTTTTTTTCCTCTGAGAAGGTAGCGCTCTCTCTCTCTCTCTCTCTCTCTCTCTCTCTCTCTCTCTCTCTCTCTCTCTCTCTCTCTCTCTCTCTCTCTCTGTCTGTCTGTCTGTGCCTATCTCTTTCTCTGACTCCCCTTCTCCTGTGCCTTTACCTTACCCCCAAAACCTTCCACATTAAAAAATGTTTATACAGTTTCAACCTATAACTTAATACTTTAGTCCTGTGGTTAATAAAAAAAAACAAAAGGCCAATTAAACAAGTTAGCTCAGGATGTGTACAAAGCAGTTTTCATTGTCAGCCTGACAGAACCCAGTCACCTGGGAGAAAGGAACCTTACTGGATTGCTTCCTCAATCAGATTGTCCTGATTGTCCCATGGATTGATGACTGCTGTGGTAGGTGGTGCCATTGCTGGATAAATGGGCCTGAGTTGTATAAACAGGCAAGCTAAGCAAGAGCCAGAGGGAAAAACAGCAAGCAGCATTCATTCGCCTATGTGCATCAGTTCTTACTTAAGGTCCTTGACTACCTCAGTGACTGACTGTTGCCTAGGCAAACAAACCCTTCCTTCTCCAAGTCACTTGTGGTCATGTTTGCCACAGCAACAGAAAGTTAAGTACAACAAAAGGAATACTTCACAGCCAATTTGAAGAATCAGGGAAACCTCATAGCGCATAGCAAAAATGAACTGAAATGTTTTCTACGATCACTATTAATTCATATAGCTGAGCTCTGCCCTCCTTTAATGCTAAGTTTCCTGTAAGGCTGCGATAAAATACCTTCTCTGCCAGTCTCCTGGCTTGATCTTGAGTATCTAGCTGTGAATTGTGATTGCTGTCTTCTAGCAAGGAATCCACAGAAAGCTGGAAATCTGCCACTTCTCTAAAGATAAACATTCAGAAAGGAAAGTTGTTAGAAAAACATTACTTGTCTAACAAAGGCTAATCATCGTGGATTATGAGCACCTTCAAAATTAAAAGCCAAGAAATACAAAACTTCGTATTTACCTATAACTTCTAAAATGTTGGTTATTTATAAAATTCTTGCATCTTACCTAAATTAGTCCTACTCTGTCTGTCTCTGTCAAGTTAAATAAATGTAACTAGTAAAGCAGCTTCAGAAGAGGCCACTTACCATGAAGCTGTTTCTCCTACTCTCTAAGTACTTGTTTATAACTGGCCAAATAACACGAACAAGAACATTTTAAATTATTCTAATTTAAGTTTCAACATGACAAAAACGTATGCGTTTTATAATACTCAGTTGTTCATGAGAGACACAGACACAGCTATTTGTATTTTACTAAACCATGGGTAAACTATTAAAAAACTTCAGTATAACCAGCTAAAGGAATAATCATTTACAAATGATTTGCAAATAAGAAGGAGGTTAATAGAATCAAAGAAATATATCCAGTCACTACAACAGTGTTTTCAGTCTCATTGAGAAAAGCAAAACAAGACTAAATCAAACTACCTCTACCTTACAAGTTTAAAGAAAAAAACAACAAAACAAAAAACTTGAATTTGGAAAAACGGCTTGACAATTTAGAATTGAGAGTGGTTCATCATATTGTTTCTACATAGTTTTCTGTAAATGTGATAATTCAAGATACACATTACTTTTAATTAATATACAAATAACCATACAGTTACATATACTGACATCTTCTGATGCTCAACAGAAAACCGGGAAAGAGTTGTAAGTGCTTTATGTCACTGTTTGTCTAGCCATGTGTCATTCACTTAAAGAATATGCACTGGAAAGGCACAAGTAACTTCTTCTTTCAAATCACTCATCACATTCAGAGACATGCCTAAACATTCCTTTACAGCTTCTGTTTAACATCACATTACTAAACTTAAACTCTAATGACCATTAAGATTTTTTTGGGGGGGGGTGGGCACAAAATAACTAACCCTATCGAAGGAGTTATGTGCAACTGATGCCTTCTGGGAAAGGAAATACAGCTTTCACCAATGGAGTGTCCCTGGATACATAAACCACACTACAGAGTAGCCCCCATGCCCAGGAGTAGTTGACCAACACAAAACGAACTCTACAATTTTTTTTTTTTGGGTGGGTTTTCAATTTCCTTTTGGTACTTTTAATCTTATTGGGATTTTGTTTGTCTTGATTTTTGTTTCACTTTGTCTTTCTTTCTTTCTTTCTTTCTTTCTTTCTTTCTTTCTTTCTTTCTTTCTTTCCTCCCTTTCTTTCCTTTTTTTAAGAGAGATGGGGAAACAACAAGAAGTTGGGCTAGCAGGGAAATGGGAAGGATCTGGGGGTAGTTGGGTAGGAGAAAGAATATGATTAAAATATATGCAGTTTACCGGAGATCCGCTTTGGCAGAGGTACAGGTCCAAAGAAACGTGTGGAATGGGGGGGGGGGAGGGGTCTGGGCATGATGACACAGGATGGACAGGATGGGGACAGAACATACAAAATCTGAGGGTGAATCAGGATGGCTGACAGTGTGTTTACTGAAAAAAAACAAAAAACTATACTTATTATGCTCTACAGTTGCACATAATATTAAATGGGAGAAAAGGAGCAGGTGAGGTGGGGTGTGGTCTGAGATCAGGGGTTGAGAAATCTAGCACTGGCCTTGGCAATAGGCACCAGTCATATGCTAATGAAAGGGCCACAAGTCCCTCTAGCCAGAGATAAGGAGAATAACTGCCTCAGCAAGCAGGAACTTCCCTCAAACCCCATTCCTACCGCCCAGGGGAATGTAGGTCCTTATCTAAATGTCTGACCTTAGAAAAAGGACATCTTCTGGGGACAAGACATTATACTACAATTTAAGAGCAATTTTCATTCCTTAAGGGGACAAGCACTGAGCTGTTCCCTAAATATGTCCCTTTGTGTCTTAGTCTTACTCTACGGGCATGTTCCCTTTGTACACTCCCCAAAGGGAGCCACACCATTCTCATTTCTCAGTATTTATTAACTGAACTCTTGCCCTGAACAGCCTTGGGCTCTGGATCTGAATTGCAGGCATTTTATCTTTGGGATCAGGTGTGGCTAGTAAATCTCTAACATTCCTGTTCTTGGTGTAAATAGGAGGGCACATTGAGATTGCTGGTTCTGTAGCAGCGGGGATATTTTTCCAAAAAATTATTTTGTTTAGTGAGGCTACCATTGTGCTCATTTTCACCCTTTACCAGAGCCTGCCCAAAATTTTCCAAAGGGAAAGGCATGAATAGAATCAGTAAAAATGACAGTGAAAAGGTACTGGAGAATGAAATGCTGGAACTTTGTCAAGCAGCAATGGTCACCATGTAGTGAGTCCATACCAGCAGTCCCAATGTCTAAAACATTCCTGAACCTAAGGGTCAGGAACACTGCAGAAGATGGGGCAAAAAGACTGTAAGAGCCAGAGGGTCAGGGAAAGAAACCCTGTGCTGTGAGACTGTGTCTCTTAGTAATGTCAGAAGCTACACCCATAAGGTGTCACTAACCTGACTATCTAAACAAAAGCTGAATAAGGAGGACACCAATGGACATGACAAACTGAACAGAGAAAGCCCAAGAGGCCTCAACCCAATAAAAAGAACTGTAGGCAACTAAGGAAAGCTGGGAGCAGGAAATGTGGCCTTCCCTAGGGAAGAGAGCAACAATTGCTTGTCCAGTGCAAAACAATCAGCCCCCAAACATACATACAGGTAGCACCTGACAGGTTATAATTCAAAATATTTATGTATACACATATACTTATTAGCACTATGCACACTGAACAGGTAGTATTTAGGAATAAATGTGTATATACCTATACTGATTTGCATGCAATAAAAATAAAAGGGGAGATATGAAATTGAAGAATAGTACAGAGGGAAATATGGGAAGATTTGGAAGGAGAAAAGGGAAAGGAGAAATACTGTAACAAATTATAATCTAAAAAAAAAAGAAGTAAAAAATATTTGAAAAAGAATTTTAAAAAGGGGGAAAAAAATCCAAGGAAATTTCCTGTTATGTTGTATGTTTGTTTTGTTTTTCAAGACAGGGTTTCTCTACATAGCCCTGGCTATCCTGGAACTAACTCCGTAGAAAAAGACAAGGCCAGCCATAAACTAGTACACTACCACTGTCTGGCAATTTCCTGAGCCTCAACTTGCCAATCCAAATTGATAGCTGAGCTATATCCATAAATTCAAGTTCACCTATCAATTAATGTCTGTGTAATCCTGCACACATTGCTCAATCTCTTGGTACCTCAGTAAAATGATGATAACAAGGGTATCTACTTTATAGGGTCATTGAGAAACGATATCTTAGTTATAAATTATGTTAGTCACAGGTCTGATGCTAAACAGCGTATCAAATACTATCAACACTAACATCTTGGGGAAGCTTTTTCTTTGTTCTTTATATTCCAAAATGGCTGGCAAATTATGTTCTTGTTTCTTTTTTAAGATTACTCTTGCTACTATGTATTTTTTTTTTTAAAGATTTATTTGTATATACAGTGTTCTGTCTGCATGTATGCCTGCAAACCAGAAGAGGGTGCCAGATCTCATTACACATGTTTGTGAGCCACTATGTGGTTGCTGGAAATTGACCTCAGGATCTCTGGAAGAACAGCTAGTGCTCTTAATCCTCTAAGATTATTCTTTACAAGGTACATGATGACTCCACTTTCTGAAAATGAAATTTAATTTTAGAAATTTATTTAAGGTTTTGAATGTATTTATTGTATTCTTTCTTACCAAATACTTTAGTCAAGTATTTGAACCAATCTATGGGCAACTAAAGAAATGATTTTAGCAAAATAGGAATAAAACACAAAGAAGGACAGAAACAACAGATTTTTAAAAGTCAAAGAAAATAAAGAAAAGCTAGAATATGAACACTAATATTATTGTGATGATAGGGATTTGAATATATCAAAGGCCAAATTACACTTTCTTGATATAGAGCTTGGATTCTTTATTAAAAGATTTAACATGACCAAAGTCTTTTTCTTAAATAACTTATTTATTCTCATTTGATGTATATTAATGTTTTATCTGCATGTATGTCTGTGTGAGGGTGTCAGATCTTGTAGTTACAGACAGTTGTTAGTGATGGACCAAAAATTAAAATTAATAAAAGTTTAAAAACTTGGGCCCTAGATCTATACGAGGAAAGGGAACGCCTAATGTTTAAGGAAAATTTAACTCCTTAAATCAGGAGTGCCATGGCTGGCGCCTGAGCCCCCTCTCAGAGAAGGGGAGGTGACTGACCACCACTTGTGTCAACATTCCTATGTCTGCTAATTGCTGGTCATAAAGGTCCCCTAATGGTTGTAAAGATCCCTCAGCCCAGGGGATAAGTGACAGACCCTGTAACTCTGCATCCCCATGCCCTGTCTTTTCTTTCTCAAATGTATCTTGCTTAAAATATATAGTTACTGCTTTACTCTGTACTTTGTATGACCTTAAGTAACCATGGAAACTCTGGGATTTGTGGCCTTCAACCTTATGGTCTTCCCCTTTAAAAGCTTCCCTTTATGGCTGGCTGGTTGGCATCTCATCCCCCGCGCCCCCCCGCCATGGAGTGAGATCCAAGCTGACCAGCTTGAACAACAAAGAGAAACTTTTGCATTTGCATTTGCATCGGAATTGTCTGGCTCCTTGGGTTGGTCTGGGACTCTATGAACCTGGCACAACAGTTAGCTGCCATGTGGGTGCTAGAATTGAACTCAGGTCCTCTGGAAGAACAGTCAGTACTCTTAACCACAGAGCTGTCTTTCCTGTCCTATGACCAGTGTCTTGCATAGCTCTCAAACATCCAGGAAGATTCAAAGAAACAATCATAAGTTGCTAAAGACAGTTTTTAAATTTTTATGGATAGTAATAGACACTTGCAGTTTTATTTTTAACATGGTAACATATTATTCTAATGGAATCACAAATATTTCCATTAATTCAGTGGCAGAGGGCAAAAAGCAAAAGCACCCTTGTAGGCTATTCACACTATTTCAACTTAACTTGCTGGCAAGAACACTGGAAACATAAACTCTGAAATTATGTCCGGGTTGATCCAGTAAAAAGTAGAGAAGGAAGTGCTTTAGGAAAGTGAGGGAGATCAACAGCCTCATCTATTTCTCCTTTTTGGGAACTTTTAATCATACAAGCACAAGGAACTTTTATTGTCTATTAAGAGAAGATTCTTCCGTATGAACTATAAAAATATGAAATGGAAAATAGTCAAATGTCCATCTATAGTAGGACATTATAAGTTAAAATATAGATACAAACAATGAAATTGAAATGACTAAGGTAACTAACAGCGTCCCATACCAATGTTATCTTGTGCCTTTCAGGTCACTTCTCAGCCTTCCACCCACACAGTTACATTGATCTTGGCACCACTTCTGGACCTTGGCCATGGTCCAGACATACTATATAGTGTCTAGATGTCACTACTGGGTGTTTCGAGGAAAGCAGATGTTACTAGGCCACTTTAAACCCTTGCTAATGCCTCTCTCTCTCTTACAAACACATTCCTAGAGTACTGATGTAATTATGGCTTTGTTTTTGTTTTTTTTTTTTTAATGCTGCCTTGACTTTGGGCACCAAGAGACTTTCTAGAATCATGAGCAGCTCTTGGTCTAGCCATCAATAAAAAGGACTTAAAACTTTTCCAGCTCATGCCTTTAATCCCAGCACTCTACAGATAAAGTTCCAAAGCAGGCCCCAAAGCAATACAGAGAAACCCTGTATCGAAAAACAAAACAAATAAACAAAGGCCTTAAAACTCTTAATGGGTTTAATCAGGGAGGTTGTCAATAACAACCTTGTGTGGATAATTTCAATGTCAAAAGGAACTGGCCTGAACTTTCTAACGATTACCTGCTAGAAACAGTAAGGAGAGGGGACAGCATTTAAAAGATGTAATTGCAATGCTTTGAAAACCAGTAGCTATCAACATTTCTCCAGTGCAGGAGAAAACTACAGACCACACAATGTTGGTCCTGTGCCAAAAATGATGATGGTAGATGATTAGGAAACAGGTTTCTTTAAAGTCCCTCCTCGACTTTCTTTCTTTTTTATTTCTTTCTTCCTTCCTTTCTTTTCTTTTCTTTTTCTTTCTTTCTTTCTTTTTTTTTGTTTGTTTTGTTTTGTTTTGAGATAAGGTCTCTCTCTACATACCTCTGGCTCTCATGGAATTCCTTATTAGGATAGTCATCCTAATTGTCAACTTAACATTTTGCTAAAAAAAAAAAAAACTTCAGTGCTTGGATAAAATGTAGTCTACCCATGAATGTATAGCCTTGGGCTGCAAGAACATAAATGTTCAAAGGAAAGAAATTACATCTACATTAAACATGAACAATTTTTTCATATTATCTCAAACAATACACTAATAACAACTACTTATATAGCATTTGCCTTATAACAGGAATTACAGGCATATAAAGATGATTTGCAGTATATGGAGGATGCATGGAAACAGCACACTACTGTTTGCAGCTTCTGAAGATTGTGGATCTCTAAGATAGTCTGCTGTCAATCACCAAAGGATGGCTGTACTCTAACAGTTAGTTAATAAGAAGCTTGCCACATAGTAGACTCTTAGCTCTGAGGTTTTTAAAGGTGAAATATAAAACTCTCAGTACCGGTATATCCTTTGTCCCCTTAATTTTATTAGAACTTTCAGGTGAGAGGGGTGAATATCCCCTCTTTTCATGATAAGGAAAGGAAGTAAATAGAAAAAGAAGGCAAAGACTAGAGAGCACCTATAAACTTACTATTTGTAGCTTTGAAAAAAAAATGCAAGTAGGGCTGGGTGTGGTGGCACACACACACCTTTTATCCCAGCACACAGAAGTCAGAAGCAGGCAGATCTCTGTGAGTTCAAGGCCTGGCCTTCCTAGAGAATTCCAGGGCAGCCAGAGCTATGTAGGGAGAGACATTTACCTTTCCTTGCACCCAAGAAAACAACATAGATTTTTGTTTGTTCTTTATTTTTTTTTTTTGGTGTTTCAAGACAGAGTTTCTCTGTGGCTTTGGAGACTGTCCTGGAACTAGCTCTTGTAGACCAAGCTGGTCTAGAACTCACAGAGATCCATCTCACCTGCGTCTGTCTCCTGAGTGCTGGAATTAAAGGCATGTGCCACCTCCACCTGGCTGAAAACAATATAGATTTTATATAGCCTTAAACGACAGTTTTCTATCACTTGGGAATCTTCAAATAAAAACTCAAACAAAACAACACAATCAAAAATGGCAGGTAAGTATGGTATAACAGTATTCAAGCATCAGATGATTATATAGTCTTCAATAATCCTTCAAAAGCTCTGAGATTATAAGCACATTGTATTCTTTTATTGTTAAACAATTAAATTAGAATCTGCTTCCTAAAGACTTACATTATTGCTAGCAAAAACAAACATGAAAATAATTAACAAAGGAATATTACAGTCCTCCACAGAACACCTAAACAGAATTGTAATTTTATGATACCAATTGTAGTAAGTTGAATATAATGAAGCATAACTTTAAGGACTATTCTATAAACTGAAGAATTAAGTAAAATTGAATCGCCAACAAATTCACCAATTTCAGATCATTGCGGTATACTTAACTGTTTCTTTGAAACTGGAACTGCAGATATTGACTTGATCAAGCTTTCTGGTGGAAGAGCCAATATTCTGGAGAGCTAAAAGTAAAAAAAAAGAACAGGTCAAAATTGTTGCTGTATCTATTCCAGAGTAAATGGAATGTTACAAGCACTTAGCATAAATGAATCTCAAAGACACAATACTAAATAAAACCCATATTAAAGAAGTTATATAAACTATCAGACTGAGGTAAAGAGTTGTAGGTGTCAGGGGTTGAGTATAACATAATGGTTTGACTATAGAGTAGCAAGCAGGACTACTTGTCTTTCAATGGATTTCATGTTTGTCAATTTAAAAGAAAAATTTAAAGAAATATCCGCAAAAAGGTATGAATCACTGAGAATCCAAAATTATTTTTCATTTAAAAAATTAAGAGTAACTAATGTGTACCATGCAGTATTTTAGATATTGTTGCTATAACAATGAACAAAACAGAAAAAAATTATAGAACTTAATAGTAACAAGTAAATATTAGGGGAAAAAATCTGATCCCCATGTCCAAACCCTATTAAAGGTTTACTCATCAGAATAGCAGGAGTTAATAAAAGAAAAATTAAACAAAAACCAAAGCCATGGGCTAACTTATTGGTTAAGCACAGGCCACTTGCCCTGGGTTTGGAATGTGAGGCCCCAGGATTGCTCTTTAGCACACAGATAATAAGTGAGTGGAAACTGGTGCATCTGTATTTGTGAGAAACTTCTTTCATTATTATGTTAAGGTTGGTGGTAGAGGCATTTCCATTGGCAGAGTAACCCTGTGACAGGCACATAGTTATTCCTTGAACATGTGGCAAACAAGAGACCACTACAGAAAAACCACAACCAAGCAAAATTCAGTTGTGGAGCCAAGCCTCATAACTTCGGTGCAAACAATGTATTTGAGAGATGACTCATGGGAACTGGGTGTAGGACTGGAGAAGAGTGAGAAGGAAGGAGAAAAGTTTACAGAAGATTTTACCAACAAGGCTTCGACAAGGCTCAGTTGGTAAAATGTTTGTCATGAATGCATGAGGACCTGGGTTTGAAATCCCAGTGCTCCTGTAAGGGCTGAGCAAGGTGACATATCTATAACTTCCACATCTGGTGCTGTAGAGAGATGGGGTACTAGGGATGAAGAAGAAAAGGACACAATGCTGGGTATGAAATAACCAAGTAGTTCAGATAAAGAGGTGGGAGGGGGAAGGAAAGAATATGATAAAAATACATTGCATGAATTATTTTACATAAAAAAGAGGATAGGACTGTGAGTCAGTGTCATCAAACCAGTCAGCTTCCTTAAACATATGCAAGACATTGTTGCCCATTCATAGGTACTAAATTGTAAGTAAGGATTGTAGCTATTTTAGGAAGGAGACAACTCTGGACTGCACCACAGACATGGAGTTCTGGCACAGGTAGCCAAGAAAAACTGCAGTTAACACCTTGGTAATGTCAATGAGAATTCCTGAAAGGAAGCCATGCCGTCTGCAGTGGCAAAGGAGACTTTGGAATGTTAGATCCAGAACCTAATTACAATTCACCTCAGGACCTCCCACTGTTGAACCTAATATCTTGCTTCTACTAGCTAGCCCTAACATCCTGACAAACTTTCTAGGATGTATTAACGTAACAAAACCTTAGCTTCCCCACCCAGCAAAAGGCTGAGTGCTGTCAGATAGCATCCAAAGGCTATAGCGGAGTTAACTCCATCTTGTAACCTACCTGATCAATGATTCTGCCAATATGTTTTTTAAAATGCCTTGTCTTTGTTCTGCTACTGCAGAACACCCATGGAATTGCTTCCATATTGCCACTGTGGAACCTGGGATACCATAAATCCATGTTCCTAGGCCATGGTCACTCAAATTTGGCTCCAGAATAAACTCTTACCCTCATTGAGAGCTAAGAACAAAGAAAGCAGAGCTAATTCATTGTTGACAGATCCTGCCCAGGGCAGGACCTACAAGGTGCACCGACTAGCAATGCCTTCCTGGGATAAAGGTTAGCAGAGACATAGTTAACAGCTAGAAAGGCAAGTCAAAGGTAGAGAAAAGGGCTTCAAAGGATGACCACTTCCCTAACTGAGCACATAGTACATACATAACAGCCAGGACCACCTCCCTGGTGGGCCAGAGGGACATGCACAACCACTAGAGAAGCCTTGAAACACCTACCCCACCCACCACCACTCCACCCAAATAGCCACAGACTCCCCAGCTCCATTCAGAAGGCAGAACCCTGCGTCAATAAAAACAAAACAAAGCACTCTTTCATTCTCTCTGTCTGTCTCTCAGTTTTCTGTGGGTTTTGTATTTTGGTCTGTTGTCTTTCACAGACAGTCAAATTCTCTGACTGTCCTATGCAGTGAATTCAGCTAACACTAAAATCATCACTGCACCTTGGGCTCCCTGGCTAGCCAGGCTGAATGTTTGGTCAACTGTAAGGACAGTAAGAAACTATGTCTCAGAAAACGCGATGGACAGTGACTAAGAGAAACATACCCAACCTCTGGCCTCTCCATATGAAGGAACACACAAACAGACACAGACCTTACATTAAAGTCACCAATATAAACGAGTTTAATTATCAAAGTGCTGCTTAAGAAGCACATGCATCATCTTCCAGAATGGTCTAAAACAACTCAGCCACAACGGGCCTAAGTCTGTGCTAGCACTAGCAAAACCCAGGCAGCTGGATCCATCTGTTTTTGTTTTTCTTTTCTTTTTGTTTGTTTTTCCATCTCCCAGAACTGTAGTTTCAGACTTCCTTAGCCACACAGGTTTTTTTTTACATAGGCTCTGGAAATTCGAACTCAATGGCACTTTTACCCAAGGAACCATCTCCACGGCCCTCAGCATGATTTTTTGTTTATTTTTCGAGACAGGGTTTCTCTGAGTAACAGCCCTAGCTGTCATGGAACTCACTCTGTAGACCAGGCTGGTCTCAAACTCAGGGATACACCTCCCTCTGACTCCCAAGTGCTAGGATTAAAAGTGTGCACCACCACGGGCCAGTCCTTAGCATGATCCACACTCATCAACTTTAATCAACGCTCCAAAATATTTTATTTAGAAAGGTTCCTGGATGAAAGCAAATAATGACTACAAACATCAATTTCCACAGGGTCCTCCCAGGTAAAAGCATGACAAACGGGAATGCCAAGACAGGGAAGCACGCGATGCTTTCGCAGCGCGGGGAGAAGGCAGAGCCGGCCGCAGGGTACTCCCGCGGGCTCGCCACTCGCGACAATACCTGACAGGCGATCGACCTACGAAAGCCGCACGCCATGCCGACCGGACGCCGCCTCCGCACGCCCCGCCTCCGCGCCGGAAGTCGCCTCTGCTTCCGCAGGGGCGCGCGGAAGTGTTCAGTGCGCAGGCACAGGGAGCCGTGGATTATGGCCACTTCCTCGGTGTCCAAGGTACGTGGGGGTGGTGCTTGTCCGTGCTCCGCGCGGTGTCTCTTTGGCAAGCACGGCGAAGCGGAGGTTTCATGGGCATTGGCTGTGGCTCCGGGAAGAGCAGAACTCGAGCGGCTTTGTCCAGGTCCGGATTCGAGGCCACCTTTGCTTTGGCAAAGTAGGCCGTGGCACCTAGACAAACCGGCCGGCTGCCCCAAGAGTATGCCGTGACCCCCTCCGCTCCCCGCTTCCACCCCCTCTCCCCCGCAGAAGTTCTTACTGTGCATTTAATTACCGAAGTACAAACGTAAACAAAGTATCTTTCTGCACTCAGAAATATGAATAAGCAGCTGATCCTGAATTGCCGAATTAGTTTGGGGAAAAGTTCTAAGAGAAGAGGGACAAGAGCGCTAGGAGACCAGCGAAGCTTTTGGAGAAACTTGACAGTTTGGCCAAGACCAGAAAACTTAAGAATCATGGAGAGCATTTAAAGCAGGAGGGTGGGAGAGCAGAATGACATGTTCTTTGCCTTACAATGTAGAAACAGAGGAGCATATTAAGTAGAAAAATCAGGATAACCCGAAAGTGGAGAAAGGAGCATTAGAAAAAAAAAAAAAGAGAGAACAAAAGTGTAATTCAGATGAATGTTTATGTTGGGCATCATGGACTGCCTAGATAGCAAAGGAGTGCAAATCAGAATGTAGTTTATAAGAGAAAGTCTAGGATTGTATGGCCCCCTAACAGCCTGTGGCTATTTACGTTTGAATTAAGGTAAATTAAGTTTACCGTTAGCACCTGCTATATTTCAATAGCACAAGAAACAGAGCAGCTGTTTGACATGAAAGTTAAAAGTTTTACTGGACTGTGCTGCCATGCCATGTAAACAAAGACTTCAGTTTTAAGTGAAGCTGTCAGAGAGAACTGAAGAAAATAAAAAGTTCTGAAACGTTTTGTGTTTGAAGTTCAACCTGGACAGGGAGATGGATTGTCCTTTTTTTTTTTTTTTTTTTTTTTTTTAATAAGAGTTTTATTACAAGTGGTATTAACACCACAGACAGCACAGCAGAAGTTGTGAGGATTCTGGCCCACATGGTGGAGGGAGTCCCCTCACAGTTCACAGGATGAGGGCTTCTGGGGGAGACTGGAATATTGCCTGTTTTGATCAGCATTTCCTGGTGGCTTGAGATAGCCAGTGAGTGCTCAGTTCATGAAAAACACCTTTCCTGTTGGGCATTTCTGAGGGTGTGGAGCAGGGAAGACAAGAATATAGAAACAAGTTACTGTAGTTCAAGAAACCAAGTTACAGTTAGAGAAATTGTCACTGTTCACCCAAAATAGAGACACTTACAAATGCCCCCTCCCCAAAGGTGCAAGTCCCTTCTCTAAGATCTTCTGAAGGACTGACTGGCTGATGGTAGAAAAAAAAGACTTAACTGCACTAGTACTTTTATTAGGGTTATTCCCTTTCTTGTTTGTCCATGACTACAAAGTTTCAGATGTTTTAGGTGCCCTACCTTCTAATCCTGTTTGCATAAAACTTCCTTTTCTTTCCTACTTCTGGGTACAACTCTGTAGTTTGTGCATACTGAGCAAGTGCTCTACCACTGAGCTGCATCCCCAGCTCTAGACCTCTTATTTTTGTAAAACTTTAGAAAATGAGAATTTTTTTCAGAGAAGCCTTTTTTTTTTTTTTTTGCCTTGTAACAGAAATAGCTATGTTGACAAATGATTATGAAGTAGACCTTAAATAAATAAGAATCTTTAAAGACCTTTTAAGCAACTCATTGAACTGCCAATGTTTTTAATTTATTTTTCTTCACCTTAAACCCATCAGGTATTGTTATTTTTCTTTTCATTCAAATACATATATATATATATGCATATATATATATATATATATATATATATATATATATATGTGTGTGTGTGTGTATATATTGCTTTGCTGCTTTTTTGAGACAGGGTTTCACTATGTAACAGCTCTGCCTGTCCTGGAACTTGCTTTGTAGACCAGGATGGCATAGAAGGCACAGACATCCACCTGCCTCTGGCCCCTGAGTACTGGGTTTAAAGGCATTTGCCATCACCACCTGGCTACTCTTCATATTTTTGGCTGTTGGCCTTCTAGTCTAACATGGTTAACCATATTACTGTTCATATGTTTCTGGTAGTATTCATTGATTGTATTCATAGCCTGCTCATCTTTATTAATATCCCATTTAGAACTCTTTATGTTTTGTTGCATCAGTGCTATCTTTAACTGATTTGCAGGTCCATATGGAAAGGGTGCAGTAATTAGCTTGTCGTAGTACAAGGTACTTCTTAAAAGTAGGTACAAGTAATTCACATAGCTTTACTAGTTGCAAATATAAGACTACAAGGTACAACTTAATTTGGAACACGCAATTCACATAGCCATTTTATATTTTACACAGCTGTCTAACACTATTCCTGAGGTGCCTTTTTTTTTTTCTTTTGGTCATACTTTGCTTCTTTTATTCTTTCATTTTTTTATATAAACAGAAATCTTAGGAGACTGTGCATGGAATGTAACTTTCATTTTGGTAGAATACAGCACAACTAGAAACTTAGGAGCCAAGTAATGTAATAATAGGAAACTTAATGTGACTGCAAAATTACTAGGAAAATTACTTAGCAAGTATGTATTTATTTTGTATACTGTAGTTGTTAGTACTCATAAACATTGAGGAGATTATTATAAATAACATCTCTGCTGTAAATGTACTTCAAATTTATCAGGGAGACAAAGCAAAAATGTGTGAATCCTGAGATCTCAGGAGAAACATTTCTCTTGAGAGAATCCAGGAGGGTCCCCTGCAAAAGATGCCAGTTTGATTTTTTTTTTGAAAGATGGCTTATTGCATAGCCCAGAGGCCTGGAGTTCACTGTATAAACCAGGCTAGCCTCAATCACAACAGTTCTCTTACCTCAGTTTTATAAGGATTATAGAGATGAACTATGAGTTTTGAGAGAAACTGTAATGGATAAATGGAAAGGAGTTTATTAATTGAATAGGAGATGTTGGGTGAAACAAGAGCCATAATTACCTACTTATATCCTAGTTGTAGATACGTTGAGTTAATTAAAGAAGTAATCATTTTGGAGTGGGAGAATATCAGTGTTTTTAACTTAATCTATATTTGTTTATTTATTTGAGGCAGGGTTTCTCTGTGTAGCCCTGGTAGTCCTGAAACTCACTCTGTAGACAAGGCAGACCTTGAATTTAGAGCTCTGCCTGCCTCTGCTTTGCAAATGCTGGGGTTAAATGTGTGTGCCACCACTGCCCGGTACTTTATTTTAATGTATAATATTACTGTTATTTCCCTTCTAAACTTTATGAAACTTGAACTAAAAAAGTTTGCCTAGCTCTTAGAGCTGGTCCTAAAGAGTGTGAGAACAACCGAGGAGCTGAGGAAAAAGAAAGGGATAATTGTTGAAGATTTTCTCCCCTTTTGTATTTCAAAGAGAAGTCTTGTGACTTCTTAGAAACTGAAAGAACTATATTCTACCCCAACTTCCCTTTTAAAGAATTTGTTTATTGACAAATTTTGTTATTTAGGTGATTAGATTTGTCTGCTTTGCTTAATTTGACTTTGTGCTTTATTCCTTCCTTCTTTTTTCTTTCTTAAATAGGGCTGTTTTGTGTTTAAACCAGACATCAAGAAAAGAAAGATCTCTGTGCCAGTAGGTAAAGTATCTTAGCATTCAATTTGTTAATATTTGTTCCCCTAGATCTTCTTAAATTTTAAGTGTGATTACGAACAAAACTTCTTAATGTTGGAGGTGATTCAACTTACCAGAAATAATTTAAAGAAAATTAAGTATTTATTCTTTTGTTGTATATGTGAGTCACATACCATACAGTAACATCTGAAACTACCAACAATGTAATTATAACACATTCGGTAATATTTTAAAACATTTATTATGTGCTGGACTGTTGTGTTCCTTTAATCCCCTCAGCAAACTTTGGGGAATGTAGTATTATTTCCATTGCCATATATAAGAATACATAGAAAATAGACGTCATAGACCTAAGATTTGAACCCATCCTCTGGTGTTAGACCCTGTGGTCTAACCATCACTTTATGATTCCATGATACCATTTCATAATATGAAGCAAGTGTTTGCATAGAATTTTTTAGATTTATTTACAGTTTGTAATATCAACGTTTTATGTGTACAGCAGTATAATTTGAGCTTTGTTTTAGAGTTTTTAAATTTTTTGTTTCATTGTATTGACTTAAGACTAATAGGTATTGTTCTGGTTTAAATTGTGTAAGGAATTGACTTTGATTATAAGAGAAATGAGACGAAGAAAATCATTCCCACTTTTTAGTGGTTACCTTCATTGGCTTCAGTAGTTGAAATGATTGGAGGGGGGGAATGTATTTTTCCCACCATCTGTTCCTTGACTTGAAGGCAGTTAGGTGCATCCCTAAACAAAAACTGGTAAATTCTCCCACTTAATAGTGTTTTGTGGAATACTGCACATCTACCAAAACAGTTGGTAAAACTGGGAAAAGAGCTTGAGAGAGAGACTGGCAGCCCCAGTCGAGGCACTCACTGAGGACAAGCAGAGGTGAGGGGTGAGTGGATAGCTTCCATTTGCAGTCTCCCCACTCCCCAGCTCACTGGATGACCATGAGAGAAATGACACTTATACATTTATAGGCTGGTGCCTCTGTTACTCTGTCCCAGTTTCCAAGATTGTTTTCACTGTGTGCTTTGATAGTTACCCAGCATATAAATTCCTGCCTTAGTTTGCTATGTAGCATTTTATCACCACCCTCCGAATCAAAATAAAATGACTATTTTTGCCTGTTTAAGGCTACCTTATTAGCCTGTTTTATCTTTTAATAGATTGTTACACATTCTCTTTTTTTGCATCTTAATACCATAACTTTGCCATCTTGGCATTATAATGACTTTATTGTGTTGTAAAATGTTTGACAAAAATAAGATACTTGTGGAAACTAAGTCAACTATTATGAGTAGCATTCCTTCATAGAAAAGAAAATGTATTCCATATTACCATGTAAAGATACAGCATTACTTACGGATGCTAGAGTGAAAGCTCTAAACTAAGGAATATAAATATTTGATTGAAGGAAGTACAAATGTGAAAAAAAAGTAGGGAATTGTCAGGAACATAAATATTTCAGTAAAGGAATGAGCCAGTAATTTTTTCAAGTATGATTTCAAATTAAATATATCTAGTTATTTAGGGCCTAAATTTTCTTCAGGCTTGGAATGCTTTTGCTGAGCACTGGGATTACATTTATCTTTTGGTTCGATATGAATTTTTGTAGTCATCTAAGAATTTTTGTTTATTTTCCAGCTTGATCTATAAGTTTGTCTTTACCCAGCTAGTATACCCGTGCTAATTATTTTTGAGAAGTGCCAAGATCACTATTGATTTCATAACATAACTTTTTTTTTTCTTCAGGATTTCTTTTTTTCTCTGTAACTTTGGAGCCTGTCCTGGAACTCACTCTGTAGACCAGGCTGGCCTCGAATCTTTAGGATTTTTTATCTTTATGTATTTTTGCCTATGTGTATGTACATCTATTATGTACATGTCCAGTGCCTGCTGCAGAGACCGTAAGAGTGTGTTGGATACTCTGGAAGTGTTGCTGCTGATGGTTGAGCCACTGTGTGGGTGCTGGAAGTCAAACCCATATTCTCTGCAAGAGCTGCAAGTGTTTTCATTGCTGTGCCACCTCTATATCCCCATTGTTTCCTTTTAATTAATAAAATTGGCTGTGGAGAGACATTGGTATGGAAATAGAATTGAACAAACTGTGAAAGTTCAAAAACAGTTCAAAGTATATGTTAATGTTAGATTAAAAGAACATCAGACCAATGAGAGGAAGGGCAGAGTAGTCAAAATAAGTGAGTTTCTGCCATTTCCAAATTGGAGGTCACAACCCATTGCAAGTTATGAAATCACTGTAGTACAGTGTGGAATAGAGCACATTTGCTACTCTAGGATAAGATAAAAGTTGTTTTATGGCACTACTGGGTATATATTTGTTAGATTTTCAAAATAATATATTCCTTGATACACATGGTTTCAAAGCGATTACAATAAAAATATATTGTTAAATGACTTTTTGGAGGAAACATTTTAAAAAGAATATAAAGTAACACTCTCTAGGGCAGAGAGGTGGCTCCACTGCTAGAAGCACTGACTGCTATTGAAGAGGAACCAGTGTTGATTCCCAGCACCCACATGGCAGCTCACAACCATCTGTTGTTGGTTCAGTCGAGGGGATTCAACACCCTCTTCTGTCTTTCTTGGCAATGCACATACCTTTCACCAAAAGAGAAGAGAAAAGGATACAAATTAAATCAAAGACTGGACTAACCTACGTCATTGGAGCAAAAACAGTATGAAAACTTGTTGAATAAGGAAGAGTTGAATGATTCATATAAGGTAAAAGATGAAGATGCGGATGAAGACATTAATATTGTCTGTGTATACCTGGAACTGAAAAATCATTAAGTAGAGGCTTAGAGAGTCACTAGTAAGGACTAGAACTTTAAAGTTTTAAATGTCCTTTTTAACATGATAAAAATGAGACATAAAATTAAATACAAAAGGTAAAGTACACTATTTTTTCCAATGTATAGAGAAAGATGTCTACATAGATACATGATTTTTTTGGATGTGTAGAAATTGTTTTGACACCTCTCTACCATGCTGTATGTCTTTGCACACATCTTAATTTTGTTGTGTTTTAAAAAAAAAAACTGACTGACTTTCTGGTTTTTGTAGAGGATTATTTTAATAATGAGAATCTTGAGTCTGAGGACAGTAAACTTCGATTTGAAACGTATCGTTTGCTATGGCAACGGATGAAATCTGAAACAGAGGTGAATAATTTCCTTTTTACATTTCTGTAGGAAAATACTGTAAATCTTGTATGTTACTTCCCATATTTCTAATGATTTATACGACTATTCATAACAAATGAGAAATAAGAATCAAATGCAAGTGTTGTACCTCAAAGAAAATAATGTGTCATGTTGTAAATATTAAGCATAACCTCAGTTACTGGGACATAGTATTTGCTAAGATAAAGAACTTTACTATGGTGAAGTTACTCTTAAATGCAGTTAAGAAGTTACACAAGTCTGAAAGGAAGTGATTTCTAAATTTGTTCTAACATCCAGTTTTCACTGTGTTTTGCTTGTTTTGGTTTCCTTTTGAGACATAGTGTTAATATTAGCTCAGGCTGGCCTAGAACTTACTACTTGCTCTGGCTGTGAGTGTCTCTGGTACAGCAAATAAGTAGCTCCAGTGCCAACAGCTTCTTTTGCTTAACCAATACATTGCTGTTGTGTTTTTGTTTTGAATGGGAGGTACACACAGTTTTAAGTGGTTATTGGGACTTCTAACTAAAGACCTCATGCTTACAGAGCATGCACTCTTACCATCTGAGCTATCTTTTTAACCCTCCTACTTTCTAGTCTCGTACTGTTTCCCATTTATCGCTATTACTTTACACTTCACTTTGCTCATTGATGTAGCATGAATAATAAAAACCCAGAGATAGATATTGGGCTTCAACCTGAAGTGCTCATGCTACCAGAGAGCTCTTAACCTCTACCAGGGCTGGGGTGATCCTGACTTCAACATGACTGGAGACTAAATTGCCTAAGACTGAATACTGAATGCCCTGCTCCTATCTTACATATCCTCTCTAGTGCTGGGATTGAAGCCATGAACTCCGTTTCTCTTTTAGAGTTATTCGCTCTCATGTAGCCCTGGGTGGCCTTTAACTCACAGAGATCCATCGGCCTCTGTCTCCTGAGTCCTAGGATTAAAGGTGTGTGCCACCACTGCCCACCTTCTGTGGCTAGCTTTGCATTCTGATTTATTAGATCATAAACAACATATCACCACACATTGATGTTTTCCATGTAGTCCTTGAAGATACTCCAGTTTACTGTCTCTAATTTAGGCCATCTCCCTCCCTCTCTTCCTCCCTCTCTCTTTCTTCCTCCTCCCTCCCTCCTTCCCTCCCTCCCTAAGATTTAGTTATTGTGCATATGTGGGGGTGGGTGCACATGAGTGCAGGTGCCTTCAGAAGAAGGACACTGGATTCACTGGAGTTAAGAGTTAACAGGTAATTTGTAAGCCTTCCATTGGGAACTGAGCTGTATGACTGCTGAAATTACAAGCTCCTGTCTGTCTTCTTTCTTTTTTCTTTTTTTCGGTTTTTCAAAACAGAATCTCTCTGTGGCTTTGGAAGCTGTCCTGGAACTAGCTCTTGTAGACCAGGCTGGTTTCGAACTCACAGAGATCCACCTGCCTCTGCCTCCCAAGTGCTGGCATTAAAGGTGTGCGCAACCACCGCCTGACTGTCTTCATTTCTTAACTTAGATTATTGTAATGTTCCTGATATCACACCCTTCTAATCCACTACTAGCTTTTTGATGTTATATTAGGAACTTTCCCCCATTTCAGGCAAATGCAGCTCTATCCCAGACTTTGGGATGGGTTTGTATAGCCTTTTTCTGGTGCCACCTACTTTATCCTCTGACCTTATAGCTCTTTGGGTGCCTCTTACAGTATAAAGTCCAAATCCTTTAAAATCATGGTGTTAGTTTCATGATCTAGACCTTTGCCTGTTGGTGCACCCTCTTTTCCTCTCACATTGGTTTCTTTCATACTTAGCTGTATCAGTGGTTATCAAATGTTCTGTGCCTTCTTCTTTCTTTGATTCTACAACATGTCCTTCCAATATAGCTTTGCCTCCCGTCATTCTCTGTATCACCAGATAGTGCTTTGGTTCAAAGGAATTACCTCCTCAGCTTAAAATAGATGTCTCCAGTTTTGCCTATTTATCTTTTTAGGGAAAAGACTGTCTTATACACAAAATGATTAGTGAATAGTTAATGGAGTAAGCAAATGAGAGAGATTTTTAAATGGAATAATCCAAAACCCTAATCTCCAGAAATTAAGGAAACCCTTTTGCCTTACCTCACAAACTTCCTCCTGTCCCTCTCAACCCTAAGAGCCCCACTGATATATATATATATGTATCAGAATGCAGTGGGTAATGGTGGTTCACACTTGTAATTCCAGCACTTGGGAGGCAGAGACAGGTTGATCTCTGTGACTGGATACCAGCCTGGTTTACAAAGGAGTTCCAGGACAGCTAGAGCTGTTACACAGAGAAACCCTGTTTCAAAAAAAAACAAAAAAAAAAAAAAACAGAAAACACACAGAATGCAGTTTAAGCTTCAGCCATCTTTAGTTCTATTCTTCCCTCTTGATACATTGTGTGCTGTTCATTGTTTGTTAATATACGTGTATATTTTTCCCTCTTTTCACTCAAAATACATTGTGTCTGCATATATTTGGGTGGGGTTTCTTCCCCTTCTATTTTCTTTCAGTATATTGTGTGTTGACACATTTGTGGGGTTCTTTTACCCTGTTAATCTCAACTAAAATTACTGAACATTCAAAGGGAAGAGACATTGAAATTTCACTACACCAGAAGTGGTGGTTTGAAAGAAAATGGTCCCCAAAAGGAGTGGCACAATTGGGAGGTGTGGCTTTGTTGAAGTAGGTATGGCCTTGGAGGAAATGTGTCACAATGGAAGCAGTCTTTGAGGTCTTATGTATATGTTCAAGCCATGCCCAGTATCTCAAACCACTTCCTGTTGCTTCCAAGTAAAGATGTAGGACTCTCAGCTACTTCTCCAGCACCATATCTGCCTGCACACCACAAGTCTCACCATGGTGATTATGAACTAAACCTCTAAAAGTATAAACCAGCCCCAGTTAATTAAATGTTTTTCTTTATAAGAGTTGCCATGGTCATGGTGTCTCTTCACAGCATATTAATAATTCATGAAATTTGTTTTCATTGCAGCAATTACAGGAAGAATTAAATAAAAATCTATTTGATAACCTAGTTGACTTTCTACACAAGTCCCATTCTGATTTCCAGAAAAATTCAAGAAATTGGGGCTGTCAAATGAAACTCAGAGAAATTCCAACTGCTGCTCTTATTCTTGGTATGTATGTATTTGTTTATTCATGCTTACCTGTACATATTTTTAATATGGTTTTTTAAATTGGTTTTGTTATGGGAATAGTGGAAAATATTTTGTTCCCATGAAACTTACAAATTAAAACAACTATGATTTGACTTCATCCATCCCCTCTGGCTCTTAAAATCTTTATGCCTCCTCTTCTGTGTAGTTCCCTGAGCCCTGTGTGATATTTTGAAGACAATTTTAAAATCTCTCATTTTGGACACATTGTCCAGTTGTGGGTCTCGGTGTATAATAGTTCCCATCTGCTGCCAGAGGAAGCTTCTCTGATGATGAATGAGCAAGGCACTGATCCATGGGTACAACAAAATCTCATTAGGAGACATTTTATTGCTGTGTTTCCATAGCAGAGCAATAATAATTTGTTTTCCCTAGGCCTGTGGCCTATCTCTTTTCAGGTTCTCTGCCACTTAAGCAATGTCAGGCACAGGCTCCATCTCATAAAGTGAGCCTTGAATCCAATCAGGTAGTGGCTGGTTACTCTTGCATTTGTGCTCCTCTTGCAGTAGCACATCGTGTAGGTGGGTGCTCATTGTGAGACTGCAGGCTTTGTAGCTTGCCCTTCTCCTCTGCAAGCATGCAGAGTGCCTTCCAGGACCATGAGCACTAGTCAGGATGGGTAAAGCGTCTAGTCTGGCCTCAGTTTGACTTCTCCGCGTTCATTGAGAACATGTAGTGTGTAAGTGTATTCAGCAATAGGGCCTTACTGTCAGTTTGTGCTTCAGCTGTATTGTCTTTCTCAGTGCCTACTATAATAGAGGTTTACTGGGTTCTCTTGCCTGCTAATGCTGGTGGGTAGGCATCTGGAGTTAGGATGATTGAAGTGATTCTAGGTGTTGATACCTGATCTTTCTGTTCCTTGATTTCTCTTGCCCTCTCTGGATCTTAGTGTGTGGTGTCTGTGGGTTGCTTGGTAGACAGTGCTTCTTAAGGTCTGTGAGAGGAATAGAGATAGACTAGGAGAAAAGGCTGAGAGGAAAGAGCTATAAGGGGCCTCTGCATGAATGTGGCAGGAATAATCTGGAAAGATAGGGCTAGAGTGACCCTGGGTCTGTACAAAGAGTTGGAGTCTTCAACAAATGGATTTGAAGTAAGTGGGAGGGCATTTACAAGCAGGTGGTAACAGGACTGAAGGTCAGAATAGAGAGATTGTCATGGAAGACAAGGAAGAGAGTGTGAATATCTACCTGAGTCCCTTCCAGGTGTGGCCACTGGGGGTCCCAGTCCTAGGTATCAGAGGAATAGGGATCAGCTAAAAGGGAGGACTGAACGGTCCACAGGAAGGAAAAAAGCTAAGTCTGAACTAAAGAGTCCACATAGTTCTCAGGGAATGGAAGTAGGGTAGGATTAAGGGTACTTGCAGGCATGCAGCTACAGGGCTGGAAGTGAGACCAGAGAGAGCTTAATATAGGGCCTGATGGACAGTGAAAATCACCTATCTGAGTCCAGGTCTAGCATGACCCCTAGGAGCCCCAGAATTTCTTTCTAGATATTGGTGGCTGACTCAGAATAAGGAGGATGAGCAAGAAGAATGAGCGAAGAGGGTCCATGTGGGGAGTAAACTGATTTGCACCAAGGTTGGCTGAGTCCCTAGGGAATGGAGTATGTGAGGAGAGGCAGCTGCAAGTCGGCTGCTGCAGGTCTGGGGTTGGTGACACTGGAAAGGTTATAATGGAGGTCAGGAAGGAGAGTCTTTTTCAGTTTGTGTTAATTATGAAAGCTCTGCCTATAGCTTAGGCTAGTTTCTAGCTAGCTTCTATAACTTAAATTAGTTCATTTCTATTCATCTATGTGTTGCCACAAAGCTCATGGATTTTACTTCTCTTCCTGCATGTTTTGCATCCTCTCTTATCCCACCTTTTTTCCAGTGTTCTCTCTGCCCTGAAAATTCTGCCTAGCCATTGGCCATTCAGCTTTTTATGAAACCAATCCTAGTTACACATATTCACAGTGTACAAAGGATTCTACAACCTTTCCCCCTTTTTATCTAAAGAAAAAGGAAAGGTTTTAACTAGCATAGTGAAACTGTATACAATAAGAACAAATATCAAGTATTGTCAAAATAGAAAAGGTATTAACTTTAACAAATGAAACTATACAATACAAACAATTATCAAGTAAGAATTACATTTACAGTGTCCAGTCAGTTTGTATTTGGAGAATTTAGAGAAAATACTCCATTATCTATCCTTTCTTGATGAGGCCAAAGTTTTAAACCTAGTTTATCTTCTATAACAAAGGAAAACTGTAACTGTCCAGTTTTCAATTCCATACAAGACCCAAAGGATATATTAGCTGAGTAAACAGGAAGTACAGTGCAAGTCCCTTCCAAAATTAAGACATGACAGAGACATCTGGCTGCCTGAACAGTCACCCTAAGGTTCCTCTACAACATTGGGGCATCTGTCTTTGGCTTGCAGGTCTAGATAATCTGTCAGACGTTTTTTTGTTTTTTCTTTCTTTCTTGTTTTTTTTAAATTAATGATATAATTAAAAAATTTAGACGTTTCTGTGAAGCAGGAATTTCGATGGTCTGTCATGCCTTGTTTTGGCACTGTTCAGCAGTCACTTTTCAGTGTGTCCTGCAGAGAATGTCTGGCAGACTTTTTTATGAAGCAGCAATTCTGAAGGACTGCCATGCCTTATCTTGGCAAACTTCCAGCCTTTTTCCTTTGTGTCCTTCTTGTTCAGTTTGTATAGCATACTGTCAGCACTCAAGACGAGCATTTTCTTTGCTCAAATGGCTATTTTTGTCACATTGAAGCAAGCTCCATATGGAGTTTCTTCAATGCCCATCATCTTCTCTAAAGTAAATTAGTGCAGCCATGAGCAGATGTATCTCATTGTCATGAAAGCTGTATGTTAACAAAACATTTTAAATGCCATATTCCATAGATCTTTGAAGTGTTTGAAGACATCTACCTAAAATATATCTCTGGTTGACCTTGAAAACATACTTAGCATGACTACAAGTTTCTTTGTTGTAGGTGGCTAACTACTAACCCAAATTTCCTTTTTTATTTGAAAAAAAATTATCTTTCATTTTACATACCAACCCCTCTTCATTTCTTTATTATACTAAATAGTTTGTTATAATAACTTTCAAGGACTAGAAATTTACATTACACTGTTAAATGAGCTGCATGAGTACAATACTTTAAACAAAAGTAGAAACATTTTATTTTATACTATATTCCCCCCTTTATCTCTTCAGAAAGAAATCTCTGAATCTAATATTCTTTGTTTAGTTTTTTTTTCTAACCATGACTAATATTTTTAACCATAATCCTAAATAGTGACCAACATCCATAGCCTACTAAATGACCAAAACCATCTACTCCATCTCTTGAGAATGTGGGTGTTGTATTCTCTAGACTGCTTTCTGATATCTGGGGATGCTGGCATCTTTAATGGACCCCAAGAAAATTAGGATAATGGCCAAGTCATTTGTCTAGCCTCAAACAAACAAACAAGCAAACAAAAAGGAGCCTGCAATCTTACTGTTCTATTGTGATGAATATAAACCATGACCAAGGCAACTTGTAAAAGAAAGCATTTAATGGAGCATGTGTCCATGACGATTGTAGGGGGGGGGCATAGCAGCAGGCAGGCAGGCAGGCAGGCAGGCAGGCAGGCAGGCAGGCAGGCATGCATGGTACAGGAACAGTAGCTGAGAGCTTATAAGTTGTAGAAGGAGAAAGAGACTGGGCCTGACATGGGCCTTTAAACCTCAAAGCCCAACCCCCTTGACACATCTTCCAACAAGGCCATACCTCCTAATCCTGAAAACAGTTTTACCAACTGGAACTAAACTTTTAAATCTGTGAGCCCATTCTCATTCTCATTCAGACCACAGCACCTGCTAAAAGTAGACAGGTGAAAGAAAGAGAAAAAAACAAAGAAACGGGGCATATTGCTGGCATGAGTGTTTCTGATTTTTTTTTCCTAAATCTTATGACATATATGACAAGTCTAAAGCTAAAATACCAAAGAGTTTTTTTGCCTGTGGTTCTTGAGATGGGTCCCTCTGTCTCCTACACTATCCTAGAACTCAATATGTAGACCAGGCTGTGCTGGAACTCACAGAGATGCACCTCTGCCTTCTGTAATTTCAAATTACAGATTGTTAAATTAGGGAAATTATCAGTTAACAGACTGAATCCAGAGTTGTGGAGAAATTTCCAACCAATTCTGATGTGCCATATAGAGAACACCAAAAACGTAATTTTCAAAATGAAAAGGTTAAATACCAAAGTACCAAAGTTTTAATTTTATTTCAGTTCTCTCAGAAATTACACTTTTTAATTAAATACTATGATTTAAACAATAGTGTCATATTTTTATCATTTTTTAAGTAAGGTCACAAGGGACTTAGATTCCTTAGTCCCTTGTACTTAAATCTAATGATTCCTGTCTGAATTTGATAAAGTAATGAAATTGCTCCTAAGCTATTTTCCAAGGTCAATTATATATGCTTAGTAACCTTTTCAAAGGAAGACTTGAACTACAGGCCTTTCTGAACAAAGTAGTTGTGTTAGCCTTTTGATACTGACTAAATAATCTAGATAATCAACTAAAGGAAAGAAAATATTTGATTCATGGTTTCAAAGGGTGTGGTGTATACACTGAGTTGGCTCCTGGCTTTGGGGCATGTTCCGAGATAGTATATTGTGGAGTAACAAAGTGCTTATCTCTGGGTAGGCAGGGGTAGATAGGAACCAAACTAATTCCAGTAGTTCTTACCATCTCTCCCAGTAAGAGTCTAGGTTGAGAATCATGACTTCACCACCTGGGCCTTGGACTTTTCAGGACTAAACGGTACCACATTTCCTTTGGATCATGTTCTGGGAGGAGAGTCAGTTTTGTTGCAATTTTCTGGATTTCTATTGCAAATAGTGTTTATAAATTGTTTTTATTTAGTGCTTTACTTGATCTTAAAAATATCCTTTAATAAATTAATAAAGATGAAGACATTGATGTTGTTTATTTTCTCATAGGTGTGAATGTTACAGATCATGATTTAATATTCAAAAGTCTAACAGAGATCCTTCAGAATAATGTCACACCATATGTAGTCTCATTGCAGGCTAAGGATTGTCCAGGTAAAGTATAAATGGCATGATGTCTTGGTGGGATATTACAAAATTGTGCTCACCACTACTCTGCCTGGCACCTACTCTGTGCATGTCTCTCTCAATTTAGTCACTGTCATAAACCACTTTACTTTCCCACTTGAAAAGGCCATCAATGGTTAAAAAAAATAGTCTGTATGCAGAACTAGACTTGAGTATGTAAAGCCTTTAAATCAAGAAGGGTACACACTGTCATAATCATATTTGTTTGCCTGTGAAGCCATCAAATTATAGGGTGTGCAGACTGTCATACTCATTTATGTTTGCATCTGGACTGATAGCAGATTTAATGTACTACTTTTGTTGTGATAAATTAGAATTACAGTCTTGGATGTTTTTTAAGTGAGTGTAAAGGAAGATTTATAATCAATAAAATAATTCTTGTAATGCTTGATTTTAAGGACTAACATTCTTTTGTTGTTAAGAAAGTAAATTAATGATATTTGAAAAATAATTTATAATTTCCTGCTTTCACATTTGCTTAGATAACACTTGTAGATAATATATCTAAATTTTGATCTGATCATAGTCTGAATTAATGAAATATATTTATTTATTTGATCTTATTTAGAAAGGGTTTCATGTAACCCAGGCTGTCATGTTTACTATGTAGCAGAAGATAACCTTGAACTTCTGGCCCTCCCACCTTTCCCAAGTCCAGGGATTTCATTCATGCTTGACCACATGCATTTTTATTTAGGATTGGTAGGCAGCTCCAGAATTTTGTGCATGCTAGACAAGTATAGCACCAACTGAATGTGTCCAGTCCCTAATGAAATTTTAAATATTAAGAGAAGGTTACTAATGAGTTATAATATATTTAGCATATTTTAACTATATTGATGAAATATAGAAAAAGTATACTTCTCAAATTATGCACTGTGCTTATCAAAGGGTTCAGGGGATAAGTTTTCTTGCTTTTTATATTCTGCAGATGTGAAACATTTTTTACAAAAGCTGACCTCACAGTTGATGGACTGTTGTGTGGATGGAAAATCCAAAGAGGTGAAAAGTGTTAAGACCCCCAAAAAGACAAATTATTCCATGGACTCACTTTCCAGTTGGTACATGACTGTCACACAGGTAAAAGGAAACTGAAATATTCAGAAGGTTGGCTCGGATATTTTAGTTATATGTCACTCTTCTAATTAACAAGTTTGTAAAGCAGTAATAGGAATTTTATGGTAGCTGTTTTTTCTGAAGCTACTAGAATTTGAAAGTATTCTTCAACTATAGAGATTAATTATTAGTACATACTTAGATTCTTGGAGGATATTGTATTTGTGGAAGAAGTCCATGAAATGACAGAAAAAACATCATGACTTGGTTCTGTTATACATTTTATTTCTTTAATAATGGCTGTATCATCCTTATATTACCTCCTAAGTTCTTTGTACTTGCTTTTGTTTAATAGACACATATCACCTGTCCTGCTGTCAGTTTAGTCCTTGATAAGTAATTCTGTAACTTTTAAATTTTAGTTTGTTCCATGCTCAAAATTCTTGGGAAACATTACTATATAAATAACATATATTGAACAGAACAATACGGTAGATAAAGTACATTTAACAAAATATAAATTTCATTCTACCATGAGCATCTTTATTGGAACAATTCTTGGGTTCCTGCAGTTCAGTAGCCCCAGTTTATAGTGCTGTGTTACCAGACAATTTCAGTAAAAGTACTGTGGTGATATTTTCTAATGTGTTTTGCTGAATTCGTACATGAAGTTTCATTGTGTTTTATATAAGGATGCTTATGACAATACCATTCTTAGATATTTTTAGAAATCAAAGTCATAGCAATTTAAGTCCAGTATCGTTTAAGTTTGGTTTGGCCATATATTTAGTGTCCATTTCAGGGTTGAAAGTTTGTAATACTGCATCTACTGTGTGATAATAAAACTCATGTTAGAGCATATTCATGTATCAACTGAAAAAAATCAGTTATATAGAAAGTTTCTTTTTCCTATGTTTTTCAGCAGAAAATTTATTTCATATGCGTTATGGTTCTTACTTTTCTTACTGTTCCCATTTCTATAGAAACAGACTTTACTAGTAACTGTTAGAATGAAATACTGTTTATTATTTTGGGGAAATAAAAAGTCATTCTGAAGTATAAAAAGAAATACATTAGCAAGCAGCAGTATGGTATTGTTTGTCTGAGAAAGCTTACTTTTAACATCTCTATTACACAATGGTGTAGGTGACAGGCCCAAAAATGACAATCAAAAAGAGGACTACTTCTAGCCAATGGCAGTCTCCGCCTGTTGTGCTTATCTTAAAGAATATGGAGAGCTTCAGCACAAAAGTACTGCAAGACTTCATAATTATCAGCAGGTAGATGATGTGTATTTTCATTTATTATTACAATGCCTATATGTGGAGGTTTGATGACAACTGTGAATGTGTTCTCCTATGATCAAACTGACGTCACCAGGTATGCCTTTACCCACTAATCCATCTCGCTGGCCTGTTTTATTTTTCCAGTGTATGCAAAGTAGCAGATTTCCATAAGGCATTTCATATATTTGATTTGGTTTTGCTTGCCTTTACCTTCCTGTCCCCATCCTTGTTTAAACTCTTCACCTCCAGTTACTTGGCTTTTGTTTAAAATTTTCTTTTTGTTAAGAGAATATTACTTCTAATTTTTAAGACATAGTATTCATTTTTAGACCAACTTAATGAAATTTAAAACTATCTTAGATTATTTTTCTCTAAACTGAATGTTCAAAGACCTCTTATGAATTATTTTCTTGGTTTTTAGCATAAGGTTGAAAACCCAGACAGATTTAGTATGTTTTTAGTTAACATGGTAAATATATATAAAATGTCATTTATCTTTCAAAGATTAACTCTTTAAATGTTTTCAATATGATAGTATCTTATTTTTATATATTTCCAGTGAGATTTTTTTTTTAAGGTTGTGAGTTTTTTAAGGCAATCTAATGAGACTTAAAATTGAAGTAACTAACCCTATTTTAAATTCTCCTGACATTCATTTCCATTATATATTTGATAGGGTATTATTAACTTTTCTTGCCTAATCTGTGTATCAGCTAACATACTAAAAATTCTTATTTTGAGTGTGGTTTGTTAGTATTTTTGCCCCATTGAACAGTGAATTGTAGATATATTAATGTATCTCCCCAACACCTCACCCTGTGCTGTGGAAAAAAGCTATGCCTGAACAAATTCTCTACCATTGAAGTGAATTCTCAAACTAATGTCCTATGAGTTTTAAAACTTGTTACCATTATGTGCAGTGTGATATAAAACAGTGTTATTTAACTTGGATTTCTTAGTCCTGTGAACCTCAAAAGTAAAGAGCTTAGAATAGCCACAAGAGAGTACAGTGCTTTATTCCTGTGAATATAGAAAGAACTTCATACAGCCAATATTGGAAAGCAGTAGGAAATGGGGGAGAACAAAGTACAGAGAAAGTGTGACTTGCCGAATTCCTTATGAATAATGCCATTCCACTCCATAGGTGCTATTTGTTTCTGTCTTAGTTGTGCTGATATGAAATCATGTTTAGTGTGTCTAGGATAAAAATACTAGGAACGGATATGACTCTCTTGAATAATGTCCATTAAAAAGATGACTTACATGTGTGTAAAGATATGTATGTGTGAAAAGGGAAGTAGAGACTGTTGGAAGACTAGGTAAGGGTATATTAAATAATAGTTGACTCATTGTTACTATGCCTTTGGTAGTCTAATCTTACGGACTTCTGTATTCTTATTTATAAAAGAGAAGGATTCATAAAGAATTGATTTCAGAGTTAGAATCTGGGAGATGGCTATTTTATTATTACTATTTTTACTTTAAAAAGAAAATGAATGGCCTAGAAACAGTGTCTTAAAATATCATTTTGAAGTTTGATATATTGAATTACATTTGCTGAAGAAACTTTTGTATCTTTCTTTTAAAACTAGTCAGCATCTGCATGAATTTCCACTGATCCTCATTTTTGGAATTGCCACATCTCCTGTTATTATCCACCGACTGCTCCCTCATGCAGTGTCGTCTCTTCTGTGTATAGAACTCTTCCAGTCTTTGTCTTGCAAGGAGCACCTGACTGTAATTCTTGATAAGGTAAGAAGAAAAAGTGTTTACCAGTGCCATAGGATGGAAACAAAAGCTACCAGACATACATTATATATAAGAAATGATACCAGTAAATCCCTGTCTCTCAGACTTTGTTCAACTTATTTGCACATGTTAATGCTTCTATTAAATTATGTTTATAATTGTATAGTTTCTTCACATAAAATTTCTTTTTCAAAAGTAAGCTTTATGAAAATAATAATTTCTATATTGATTCTTGTCTTAATTATTTAGTTGGAAAAGTTAGGCTTCTAAAATTAATTTAGAGGTCTAGAGATGCAGTTCACTATAGAACATTTGTCTGGCAATGTGGAAGGCAAGCCCTGGATTTGAGTTATCTTAGTACTAAAAGTAATAAGTAAAATTTTACAAAATGTATAGACTTCAGTCCATTACCAGTATATTTTGACCTTGTATTTTATAACAACTAGTTTAAAGTTTGTTTTTTGTTTGTTTGCTTGTGTGTGTGTGTGTGTGTGTGTGTGTGTGTGTGTGTGTGTGTTTCTTTTTTGTATGAGTTTTGTACACATAGATGTAAGTGTACCGCACACATGCAGTGCCTTTTGAGGTTAGAAGAGTGTTAGATCCCTAGACCTGGAGTTACAAATGATTGTGAGCCACTGTGTGCTCACATCTCTCCAGCTCTGAAGTTGTTTTGTGGACTTGGACAACTGTCATGTTACTCTTAACAATGGCTGCTAAACATAGACTTTAACTGTGATGTTTCTGTGTAAATAGCAATACAGTTCTTGATTATTGACTGCCCCAGATTCATTGTAGATTCCAGTAAGATGTGTTTCATGATGGCTGTATAGGTTAATGATGACAACCTGTGTGGTCATCTACTAACCACTTCTACACATCTGTCTACAGCAGATAGCATCAGTATCATTCTTTTTGAAATGTGTGTGTTTGTGTGTATGAGTGCTCTGTCTGCATACATGCCAGAGAGAGTGTCAGACCCCACTATAGATGGTTTTGAGCCACCACATGGTTGCTGGGAACAGAACTCAGGACCTTTGGAAGAGCAGCCAGTGCTCTTAACCACTGAGCCATCTCTCCAGCTCCTCACAGCATCATTCTTTGTCAAGTTGTTTATACTTCATGTTTATGGTAAGTAAAGGCTAAAGAGTATGTCTTCCACCCCTCTGTCTCTTTCAGCTGCTTCTTACAGCTCAGTTTCCTTTTAAAATGAGTAAGAAGGCGTTACAGGTTCTAACCAACATCTTCTTATACCATGATTTCTCAATTCAAAACTTCATCAAAGGACTTAAGGTAAGAAAATACTGATGATTTTAAAAGTTCACCGTCTGATTTTACATAGTTTATGTTATTTCAGATTGACTAGTATGATGATTAAAGCATTTTAATAGTGAGATCTAGAAAAAATAAATTCTAGTTACTTTCTTCCTAGGGTCTCTCTTTCCTTTTTTCCCTTAGAGCCACCTGTAGAAATAAAATTAGGCTATCAGTAATGGAAAAGATCTGTTTCCAGTAAAGAGTCTTAATCTTAACCATTGAGGGTTGGGCTAGAGGTAAAGGACTTGATAAAATCTTACGGGCTTCTTACCTAAAGAATGCCATTTACCAGAGATCGCCAAAGAAAGAATGTTTTCAGCTGTGTTCTCTGTGTGTTTCCTACTGACCTTGTCCACAGAATTGTAGCCTTGAAAATATTAAAGGTCTATAAGTTCTGTTGGAATGTTATTGATATAATGTGTAAAAAATATTTATTTCATTTTTGTGTATGGATATTTTTCCCACAAGTATGTTTGTGCCCCACATGGGCAGTGTCCTGAAGGCCAGAAGAGAGTTTTGAGGTTCTCTGGAACTGAAATTACAAATGGTCACTGCCTTCTGATTGCTGAGAACCCAATCTCAGTTATCTTCAAGAACAGCAAGGGTTCTACTTACTGAACCATCTCTCCAGCCCCAACCATAAACACTTTTGGAGTTAAAATTAGCAGATAAAGGGCAAAATGTTTACTACCAAACTATAAAATAAATCTTCATATTTCTTTTAGCTTTCTCTACTAGAACATTTTTATTTGCAACCCCTAAGTGTTCTGTGCTGTGATCTCCCAGAAGCCAAGGAAAAAATAAAATTTTTCTCAGTTAATCAGTGTGAAAACATCCGGCGCCTTCCATCATTTAGGAGGTAAAAAGATGAATATGTGTTCAATATATTTTATAATAGAGACTAGAGTGAAATGAAGCTTCAGTTGCTTTTGGAATGATAATGTATTTTGCAGTGTAGAACCATTCTGCTTTTAAAGAGAGAATTCTTTGTTGGATTTAAAATCTTAACATAAAAATATTCTTACTAATATTTTACATAATTTGTAAGTTCTCCAGAGTATCTTTTAAAAGCAACATTTTCTGTTTCTGGGATATATGGCCTTTATGACTTCACTAATTATCATTAAAGTCTTAATTACTGTTGCTTTGAATTTATTTTTGAAAAGAAATGAAAAAAATATGGAAACCAATCTAGGTGGTTATTTTTCCTAATATGCTATTCAAATATGTAAATTGCTTAATATTCCCTTTTTCTATATGGGATGATAAAAATTTTAGGTACGTGGAAAACCAAGCTTCAAGAAAGCAAGTTGCACTGTTGACCAATGAGACAGTTTTAAAGGTAGGAATGTGTGTCATACTGCCATGTTCTTTATACAAAACAATATGCATTCAAATATTGATTTACTTTATAAAATAGACCTGTATGTTTTAATATTTGGAGAATGAGGTACTGAGTCTTGACAGCTAGGTGTGAATTCTACACATAACAAAATTAAGTTTTAAAAATATGAAGAATTTTTCTCTGATGTTCTATTTTGGAAGCACATTTATCTCAGTAGATATTTGTTGTATTGATTTTTGTTTGTTTGCTTGTGTTTATTTTTGTAAATAAAAACATATAGAAGCCAGGCAGCTTAACTATCTACTGCTAAGTGGTAGGGATTGATTTCATTTTTTTCATATAGTGATAATATAATACCAGGAAAGAAATAACGTTCTTACAAATTTGTTAGTTGTGAAACAATAAATAATACAAGTTTTCCCTCATATGTGGAATCTAGACTAAAAACAAACAAACAAAAAAACATGCACATAGTAGAAAAAGATGCACTTGGAGAGGAAGGGACCAGTAGGTAGATGAATATGAATATTACAACAAATATTAAAATGACATTCTAAAGCAAATAATTTTATAAGTTAATGTATACTAGTACTATAGTTTGGTTTCCTATTGCTTTGATGAGACACCATTACTAAAAACAACTTGGGAAGGGAAGGGCTTAATTTGCTTATGCACCCAATCACAGTTCGTAATGGGAAAAAAGCAGGCAGAAATCTGGAGGCAGTAGCTGATGCAGAGGTCATGGAGGAGTACTGCTTATTGGCTTGCTCTGCCTGCCTTTTTATAGAACCCAGAACTACCTACTCAGGTGTGGTACCACCCACAGTGAGCTGTGCCCTCCCACGTCAGTGACTAGTTAAGAAAATGCACTGTAGGTTTTCCCACTGGTCAGTGTGATGGGTCATTCTCTCAGTTGTGGTTCCCTCTTTCAAAATGATTCTACCTGTGTCAAGTTTGACCTAAAAATCAGCCAGAATAACTAATAAAGATAAAAATTTTGAAGTAGCTATATAATACAGAATTTGTCAAAGGAATTTTTTTTTTTAAGTTTTAAGACCTTATATAATTTAGAAGGCAGCTGTAATTTCAGGAAAGGCTAGCCTTGTACTTTTAGTCTGCAAACTACTCTTTTTCTCTCCTCTGGATACAGCTACTATTACCAGTTTCTTATTTGTCATTCTAGAATTAGAATTAGAGTCCACATATAACAGCAGTTATATATATAGAGAACTCTTTTTTCTTGAAGATAAAATGACATTAATTTTATAAATCATTCTATGTTGGTACTAAAGAGTGCCATAGTATTCTATTGAAAAAATGGCCCTCTGTTTTACTTAGTAAGTTGCTTGCTGATAAGTGTTTAGAAACCTATAATGTCTCACTTATTTTCACATTATTATTGTTTGTCTAGGAAAAAAACTATTAGAAAATTGACAGTAAACTGGAAATGAGCTTAAAGAAGCCCTTCTCCTGAGTTTTACTGATTATATATAGTTTTTTCAATTTGAACAAAATATGTTAGATCCTATAGGGCATATGTTCTGTGGAATCATTAATACTAATTTGTATTAAAAATCTTCTTTGGACTTTGGGTCTGTTTAATTTCCCTTCATGGTGCTTTTTTATCTATAAATTAAGGGTTGTTGGTTTTGTTGTTGTTGTTGTTCTTTTAAGGTCATACATACACACACACACACACACACACACACACACACACACACACACACACACACAAATGTTCTATCTGCATGTGCACCTGCACACCAGAAGAGGGCATCAGATCTCATTATAGATGACTACGAGTCATCATGGGGTGCTGGGAATTGAAGTCATCAGGACCTCTGGAAGAGCAGCTGGTGCTTTTCACTGCTGAGCCATTTCTCCAGCCCTATGAAGTTTTAACCTAAAAGAAAATTCTCCAAAATATGTTGAGGATGACTTCTATTAAATATTATTTCTCTGTCTTTAAATACTTTTTGTTTGTTTTTGTTTTTGAGATAGGCTGACCTCAAATTATATGTGTAATCAAGTAATCTCTAATACTTTTAGTACAGTATTGGAAATTCTTGAAGCCCATGCAAGTGATTTCACTAGAAGAAGAAATATCAGAACAAGTGAGACTAAGTGTTGTTAACATTAGGATCAACTCTCTGCTGAGTCAACTCTTGCTAAGTACATTTCTTGCTGAAATTTTCACAGTGTATCAAAGTCAGGAACACTTGTTACTGTGCTCTTTGTCACTGACTGACTGACAGCAGAAGAGCCTGTCTAATCTAGTTCAGAAATAGCATGGTACTTATCTGAGTCACTTACCTGTGTCTAGAGCTCTTTGCATATTTCCTAGGCATTTATGTTGGTTTTAGTTTTCTTTCACTGCCTTCTGTTTGTTGTTTGTTTTCTTTGCTGTGTTCATTTTAGCAACACATGTTTTGTCTTTTAAGGACTTATTTTCTCAAGACTTCATACACTTAGAAATATGAAGAAGTACATAGACTAGTTATAGGCTTCTTACTAAAGAAGAAGTTAGAGGCTACTTATTAAAGTCATATAAAATATGTCTATACAATAATTTTTAATTTAGAGTAAAAATGTCTGTGAATATTTTAATCTTTTTCTAAATACAGTTGTTCAGCATTCCATGACAGTAGGCAAAATTCTACTGTTGTAATCTTGCATTCCATCTTGAATTCCAGCTACTCATTAACTGAACTTAAGAAAATGACTTGCTGATTTAAGCTTCAATTTCTTTATCTACAAAATGGAATAATGATTCAAGGCCATCCTTGGCCACATAGGGAATTTAATACCAGCCTGGGTTACATGAGGCCCCGTCTCAAAAATAATCACTCAGTCAGTAGTCACAATTAGTAAATAATGGATCTGCCGATAAAAATGGAATGGTGCTCTCAATGTCCCAGTCAAGCAACAAAAGCTAGATAAAGGCATTATCTGGGCCAGTGAGGTGACTCATTGGTAAAAGGCACATGGAACATAGATTGACAACTTAGATTCAATGATGGAATCCCCATGTTCAAAAGAAGAATTGACTGCTATTATTGTTCTCTGGCCTCCACCCACATGCACATACACACATATCATAAATACACAAATCTAACTTTTAAAACTCTTTCATGACAGGATCCAACACTTAGTTCTCTACATGAAATCTACTTCTTTGAAAAAAATATTCTAAACAAATGCAAACTAAGAAATAAGCTTGATTTGTTATTCTAATATCTAACAATATAAACTAAACCAAAACTTGTCAGAATAGATAAAGAAGGTCACTTCATTGGGGACTGAAGAGATAGCTTAGTTGTTAAGAGCCCTGTCTATTCTTCTAGAGTACCTGTTTGATTTCCAGCACTCACATGACAACCAACAACCATTTATAATTCCAGATCCATGGAATCTAATACCCTCTTCTGGCTTCTGGCTTCTGTACACATGTACACAGATATACATGTAGGCAAAACACCCTTATCGTAAAAATTAAATTAAGTATTTTTCAAAAGAAGGTCATTTCCTATTAAGGGAACAATCCTTCAAGAGAGCATTATAATTCTAAACATACATGTACCAAGCTTGGGAACACCTAATTTCATAAAACAAATACCACTCAAGGTAAAATAGTAGATTAACTCCAAGAAAATAATAATGCATGACTTCAGTACCCTAATTTAGCCAATGGATAGGTCATCAGGGTAATCAAAGAAATATTTGAATTAAATGATAATATAATTAATATTCCATCCAGAGGCTCCCAAATACAAATTCTCCTTTGTGCCATGGAATATTCTAAAATAGATCATAGTGTGTGTGTGTGTGTGTGTGTGTGTGTGTGTGTGTGTGTGTGTGTGTGTGTTGTGTGAGTGAGAGAGAGAGAGAGAGAGAGAGAGAGAGAATGAGAGAGAGAAAGAGAAAGAGAATGAGAGAGAGGGAGAATGAGAGAGATAAAGAGAGAGAGAGAGAGAGAGAGAGAGAGAGAGAGAGAGAGAGAGAGAGAGAGAGAAGATTGAGAGATAGAAGATTGAGAGATTGGGTTTCAGGCATTTTCTTAATTAGTGATTGGTAGGGGAGAACCCAGCCCATTGGGGATGTTCCATTCCTAGACTGGTGGTCCTGGATTCTATAAGAAAACAGGCCGGACAATCCATGTCGAGCAAGCCAGTAAGCAGTGTCCCTACATGGCCTCTGCTTTAGCTTACCACCTCCAGGTTCTTGTCCTGTTTGAATTCCTGTCTTCCTTCTGTGATAGACTGTGATGTGGAAATGTAAGCCAAATTGGGGTGGCTTGCTTATAGTTTGCAAGTTTGTTCCATTATCATCATGCTGGGACATGGCAGCGTGCAGACAGACATGGTGCTGGAGAACTAGCTGAGAGTCCTACATCTAGAGGCAACAGGAAATGGTCTAAGACACTGGGTGGTATCTTAAGCATATATGAGACTTCAAAGCCCACCTCCACAGTAACATACTTCCTCTAGTAAGACCACACCTACTCTCAAGGCCACGCCTCTTAAAAGTGCCATTCCCTTTGGGAGCCATTTCCTTTCAGACCACCATATTCCTGGCCCTATGAGACTTACAGCCATATCACAAAGAAAAATGTATTCAGCCCATCTTTAAAAGTCTCCATATTTTATAACAGTCTTAAGCTTATTTAAAAGTCTAAAGTCCAAAGTCTCTTCTGTGATTTATGCAAACTCTTCATGGTAATCACCTATAAAATAAAAATCAAGAAGCAGATTACATACTTCCAACATAAAATGACATGGGACATACATTGCCATTCCAGAATGTAGGGAAGGGAGCATAGTGAGGAAGGAAATACTGGACCAAAGCAAGACCAAAAACCAGCTTGGCAAACTCCAAACTCTGCGGCTCTGTGTCTGATGTCAAAATGTCCTTTGGATCTCCAATTCATTTTGGCTTGGTTGACTGCAACACACTTCCTCCTCTTGGGCTGGCTCCAGTTCGTTAGCAGCTCTCCTCAGGAGCTATCCCAAGGCTCTGACATCTCCAACATCTTGAGGCCTCCAACACAATCCAGGCTTCAGCTTCACAGCTTGCACAGTGGCCTCTCTAGGCCTAGCATGCCTGGCCTCAGAGGCTTTCATGAGTCTCAGAGAAAATTCCATAGTCCCTTCTATCCTTAAATCCAGAACCATGTGACTAAAGCTGCCAAATTCTGCCGCTTGCTGGGGCCAGAACATAGATAGCCCCCTGTCCGATGACATCTTCCCCAGCTTTCCTTCTTACTGTCTTTGCTTGGCTGTTCTGGAATTTGCTCTATACCAGGCTGGCCTCAAACTCAGAGATCCACCAGCTTCTGCTTCTGGAGTGCTGTGATTAAAGGCTTTCACCCCCCCACACCAGGCTCTAAGCTTTTCTTTAATTCCTTTTCATAAGTTAGCTAGGTGGGATCTTGCCCTGGGGTAACTACTTCTTTTATTCCACTTCTTTTTCTGGTTATCTCCTTGAACACAGGACTTGGTTCCATTTCACTTTTTGGTATTTATTCCTTAAATTTTACATCTTGTAATTCAACCTGCTCCGCTTATTCCTTTTCATTATGAGTCTTGATTGGAGTTACCATTAATAACCACACGACAGAGTCAATACTAAGCTGTTTTGCGATTTCCTCTGCCAGTGAAATTAATCCAAAACTCCTCACTTTAGCCTTAGGCAGACTCTTTGGACAAAGGCAAAACTCAGCCACTTCCTTCACCAAAATTTCACAAGCGAATTTCACAGTTTTCCTCTGGAACATCTAGATTATCACAGATCACATCATTCTCAGCACCATTGTCTTCCATATGCCTATAAGGATGGCCCATTAAGCAGTGCTTGAAATATTCCACTGCTTTCCTAACCCAAATTACCAAGTTTAAATTCTTCCAAACGAAAACATGGTTTGGCTTGTCACAGCAATACACCCAGTCCCTGGTACTAATTACTGTCTTAGGGTTTCCATTGCAGTGAAAAGATGCCATGACCATGGCAATTCTTATAAAAGAAATCATTTAACTGGGGTGGCTCTCTTACATCATGTCTGGACATGGCGGCATGCAGGCAGACATGTTACTGGAGAAGTAGCTGAGAATCCTATATCTTGCAAGCAACAGGAAGTGGTCTAAGACATTGGACATTATCTTGAGCATATATGCAACCTCAAATCCCACTTCCATCGTGAAATACTTCCTCTAACAAGACCACAGCTACTCTACAAGGTCACACCTTCTAATAATGCCACTCCTTTTGATGGCCATTTTCTTTCAAGCCACCACAGCTTTGTTAAACATAGTTACATTCTGTTAAACAGTATGAGTGTATTTCTTACACATTGTTATGTTGAAATAAAGTACTAGAAAGAAAAAAAGAAAATTGAAGTGTCTTATTATTGTGACTAATTAGTATGACTAATTAGTATTTCCCATATATGCATGTATTTACAGCGGGGCACTTGTTGGGGCCATGAGCCTGATTCTCAGCAGCCCTTGAACTGTACGCCTTGTATACTTTTCCCATCCGTTTTGTCATATTGACTTGTATGGCCTCAGACACATCATGTGCGGACAATCATATTTTTGCAAGTTCATGCATGCAACCTCATCTATGGTGATTTAATGGCTGTGTTATAGATGATGTGTTTGAAGATGGTCCATCTATGATCTGTATTTCAATCTGGTAGATCTCTATAGTATCTCCACCTATGCTAGAAAGAAACTTTGATGAGGGCTAAGAGCTGAACTTATATATAAATATATGGATTGGTTTTGAAGGAATTGAAAACTATAAATGGAAGTGGTAGGTTCTCTTCTAGGGTCTACAATCCAATTGCACCACTCTACTTATACCAGAGCTATGATCTCTGCAGCCACAGATCCTTGGCTAGGTTAACATACCAGGCATGAGTTCCCTTCTATTGAGTGGGTTAAGTCCAAGTAATTTGTTACCCACAAGATATAAGTTCCAATATTGCAGCATTGGGGATATCTCTCTGGGCCAATGGTTTGCAGGCTCTCCAGCTAGATAGAACTTTAGTAACTTTTCTCCCTTGGCAGCTTCAAACACTGTAAGAGCTAAACCTCAGGGAGATAGGTTGCAGACTGATTTCTGCTAATCCTGTGATTGAATTATATGTTGTCTTCAGTAATTGTCTTCACTTAGACGGTTTTTTTTTTCCCCTCCAAGATAGGGTTTGTCTGTGTAACATCCCTAGCTGTGCTTGATCTAGCTCTGCAGACCAGGCTAGCCTTGAACTCACAGAGATCCTCCTGCCTTTGCCTCCCAAGTGCTAAGATCAAAGGTGTGCGCCACCACCACTTAACCTATTTCAACTTCTTAATCTGGTGTCACCTGAAGAAGCAGACATCCTACAGCTCAGAGGATTGTGGGAGTTGTTGAATGAGTATGCCTGGGTGTACAACTGTATACTTGACCTTTTTTTTCTTCTGGACCTTTCCTTTGGCCTTGATACAAGATTTTAAAGAAGCAGGCTTGATTATTACACTTATCTTTCACTTACTCTTCTAGAATAAGGCCCTATTAAGGTTAGATGATAAGCAGTGAATGGTCTGTACCATGTTTTCTTAATGGAGAATGTTACTGATGAAAATCACAAAGGAGACCCTCAATTGAATTGATGGCCAGAACTACAACTGTTTGCTGTTTCAGTGAAGCTGAGGAAAATTATGTCACTCCCTTGTGGTATACACTAGTTGATTAATAGTGGCAGACAGGATAAAAATTCTTCATTACAAGTGTGTAATTGGTGGGGAAGATGACAGGATAGATACTAAATTACAGTGTCAGTTCTGATGTGTGTAAAATAAAGCCAGATTTGATGCTAAAAAATTGCCTGGACTGTGTCCTGAATTTGATGTATGTGTCAAGTTTTCATGATTTAAGAAAAGTAATTTGTAGTTCTAAATAGTCATCTGTTTTCTAGAAAGTATATAGTTATAAATTGATGTTTAAGTTTTATTTTGCTGCCCTTGCATATTATTAATGTACCCTGTGATTTTTTTTTTTAGGAGGAAACTCAGTTATTACTGGAAAACTTGCATGTTTACCATATGAATTACTTCCTTGTTTTGAGATGTCTTCATAATTTTACCTCTTGTCTTCCTAAGTACCCCCTGGGTCGACAGGTACTTAAGATTTCCACATTTGGAATCAACAATGTAGGAAAAATAGTACTTTCTTGTTTTGATTTCTCTATCACTCAGGCATCAGAATGTGAAATGGAGCCAGTTCTTATAATAAGAACACAGTTATTCTAGCTGGTCACATTATTAATAATAGAAATTGTTTAATTGTTTGTTTGTTTGTTTTTAAATCGTAGCTAGAAACAGCCATGTGCATCCTAGTAGATTGTTTCCTCTGTATTTGTGCTATAGCATATAACCTTGCTAATTTAGCACACAGTTTGTTTTGTGCACAGGGAAAATTAGTTTGAGAGCTAGCATCTGTTTGAAAGTATTTAGTGGTTAACCTTGTATTGTACCAAGAATTAAAACACAGTACTTCTGCTTTTTGTGAAATTATGCTCAACTGATTTTGTATTGTACCTCAAACCTATGAGCCATGTGTACAATGCATTAAATAGGATACTTAATTTTCAGATCTTTAACTCAGAGTTTTAGAGATCAAATTGAGGAATGACCTGTGTGAGGTTCTGCTAACTTAGCTGTTAAACCTTTAATCAGTCATTTATTCCATCTTTCATGATATGTAAAGTGACTTGTGTCAATCACTCCCAATACAATTTCACTTGACTCTTATATTTTTGTTGTGTCTGATCCACGTAATATATGCCAAGAAGTCTCTTGCATTTTAGTGAATTTTTTTATTAATAACATCAATTACTTTGTATGCTATGTATATTTTGCCTAACTAATAGGCTGCAAACTTAGTGGGTGACTTTTATTTCTCATAAGTCATATCTCATTTATAGATCAGGGAGCTGTATTGCACATGTTTAGAAAAGAATATATGGGATTCCGAGGAATATGCATCAGCCCTGCAGCTGCTGAGGTACGTTTTTTGGTTTGTTCCTTTTTTGTCTGCTTTAAGCCTGCCAGTAAGTAACACCTTCCTCCAGAATTCTGTCTACCCAAAAGTTTTCTACATGGTCTGTTGTATCTAAGTATACTTGAATATCTTTTGAATTTACATGTGTGATTCCTGGTGGTAATAATGTAATTAGTGTAGCAACCTTCCATTTCTTTCTTACTTTCTTGTATGTGTGATTGAAAGTCTATGCTTTCAGAGCAGCTTCTGAGCCCAAACAGCATTTAACACTTTACCAGCATCATATGCCTTACATATGATCTCATTATACAATGTTTAAGTCTATTGGTTTGGACCCAAATGCAACCAAAATTAGTTAATGGTAAAGATGTCATTATTTTAGAACCTGCTTTTTTTTTTTCTTTTTTTTTTTTGTGATATAGGGTAACAATTGATCTTAGGTGCTTAGGAACCAAATAGAGACAATGAATGGACTTTAGGGTTCACACTAAGTTTGTAAAGTGGGGAGGAATAGCATTCATTACTTTAGATAAATCAACTGTCCCTGGTAGAAGGAGACCTTGGTGATCATGGGGTCAAGGGTTGGCATCATTTAGTTAGCAATATGAAGTTTTAGGGATTGGGATCTGGAAGACAACAATTATAAATGAACAAGGACAAAAGACATGAACAGTCACATCAGTGTAGGGTATGATGTCTCAGGAAGAATTTTGAAAGAGGCACTTCTGAATAGCCATTTAAGGAGATTGGGGGAGTGTTCACAAAAGGCTTTGCTTGGTTTGCATAGGTACCTATCTGAAGTTAACCTATGGGACTTCCTTTGAAGTGAAAGTGTAAGTACTCGGTTTACTCCTTCAGTAGGTCTCTCTCTTGGTTCTCATTTTTGAGTATTTCCTGGAAAACAGGGTACAATTTTGGACAGGTGAAGTCAGTAACATTCTTGAATTTGACATACTTGACAAAGCTGAATTTTTAATATTTGTGGCTATACTTTCCTGTTGTATTTTAAGACCATATAAGTATCCACATATGCATCATTTATTTATTAGTTTTTCAAGACAGGGCTTTTCTGTATAGCTTTGGAGCCTGTCCTGGAACTCAACTCACTCTGTAGATGAGGCTGGCATCAAACTCACAGAGATCCTCCAACCTCTGCTTCCTGAGTGCTGGGACTAAATAAAAGCGTGTGCCACCACTGCCCAGATATTCTTTTTTATTTTTAAAGTCAGCAGTGTCCTTTAGTTTTCCCTGTAGGAATGGATCATGGTCATGTAGCACCATGCTGACCATGTAGCTCCCTCTGGAACCATGTGGGAGGGACATGTCTGCTTGCCCTGACTGTCCTCCTATGTGATGATGTACACCGGCAGATATTTGGAGATTTCATGCCTCTGGTCTAGATGACAGATGACTTACCAAAGGAGTCTCATTATCCGTTAGGTGCTGGCTAACTTTTAAGAACAAGGACCAACCACAATGTTGGCTGTTCTTTTTGACTCTCTTAGCCTTGTTGGTGTAGGCCTCCAAGGTTTGGGTGTGAACTGAGAAGGAAGGTCTTTCCAGTCTTGTAATTTTCACTTTCCAAACAGTTTTAAGGGGACACCTGATGTCATCCTGCATGTACACATATGGGTATAGATACCCATACACTCAATGTTCACTATCTTAATCACTGTTCTGTTGCTCTGAAGAGACACCATGACCATAGCAACTCTTATGAAAGAAATTAATTGGGGGCATTATCATCATGGCAGAGAGCATAGCAGCACGCAGACAGGTGCTCCAGCAATAGCTGAGAGTGACATCCTGATCCCTAGACAGAGAGAGAACCTGGGCCTGGTAAGGTGTTTTGAAACTTCAGAACCCATCCCCAGTGACACACTTTCTCCAACAAGGCCACACCTCCTAATTGTTACAATCCTTTCAAAGAGTTCCATTCCTGGTGATAAACTACTCAAATACATGAGCCTGTGGAAGCCATGGTCATTCAGGCCACTACATGCATGCACCACACATTACATTATATACATACAAATAATGACCATTTGAATTATGAGAAAGGGAACTAAAATGTGGGGTGGATTTCCATACAAAGCCTAAAATATCCTCAGTAGGTACAAGTGCTTATTTTGAGACAATGACTCAACTGTGGCTCAAGTCAGCCTTGAACTTAAAATACTCATGCCTCTGTGAGTGTACATACCACACCAAGTAAGATGAACATATTATAAAGAAGTCTTAGATTTATTTTTAGTCCTCATTCCCTCCAGGCCCAGAAGAACAGATGGGCACAGTAGGAAGTTAATAACTTTTTTGTTTCTGTGGTAAAACACCATGACCAAGGCAGCTTATAGAGGAGAGTTGATTTGGGCTTATGGTTCCAGAGGTTTAGTTTGTGGTGGTAGCAGGGCAGCATGGCAGCAGGTAGCAGGCTTCTTGAATCACAATACAGAGAGAGCACTCAGAATGGCAGTAGGCTTTGAAACCTCCATCAGCTTCCAGTGCTGCATTTTCTCCAACAAGGCTGAACCTCCCAGCCATCCTCAAAGAGCACCACCAAGTATTAAATAAAGGAACTTAGGGGGGTAGTCTCAATCAAACCCATAAAGTCCAGGGACAGTAATAAGATTATTAGTGATACATGGGTACCTTGTAACTATGAAACCATTAAATAGCCAGCTGATTTCCTCTACCATCTTATGTGCATATGTGTGTTCACATGTGAAAGTTGATAGATGTATGGATTTAGTTCTGGCTTTTACATGGAGTCCAGGGATGGCACTGAGGTAAGCTTGCATTGTCAGGTGGCAAGTACCCGCTTCCTAGCCATCTCTCCAGCACCCTGGCTAATTGGTTCTTTGTGTTATAATTTTATGACTAGTATTTGTCTTCCTTCTCTTGTTAGATATTCCCAAATTCATAAGTTCATTTATCTGGGAGGAACTTACTCACTTGGAATCCAGTCAGGGATCATAAATGTCAGTCTAGTAGCATATAATATCTAGATTACAAAAGTAATGGTGACAATAGTAACCACCATTAATTGAAGGCTCGCTGTGTGGCAGATACTGCCTTAGGCACCTTTAGTACACTTTACAGTCTAGTACAATATACCTTTTTAGTATGTCAGTTAGCCATGCTTTCCCCAAGGAATCTGAAGCAGAGCTCAGGATTACATGACATGTGTGAGGTCACTTTACTGTTAATAGGACCATAATTCAGACATATTTAAGAGCTGTCAGTGCTTTGAGCTTTTATTTGCCAGGATCTAAAGTGCAAGTTTAGGGCTATAAAAAAACAAAATCCATAAATACCAAGTATAGTTTCTATCCTCTTATTAAATTGAGGTCAAAGCACCAAGGATCAGATACAGTAGTTATAGCAAAGACAGGACTGCCATATAGGGAAAGTGATGTAGTGGAGTAAATATTTTCCTCCTATTGCTACATTAGGTATGTACACTATTGAGTTTACTATTTTGTTTTTTGTTGTTTGAGGAAAGTCTGAAAAACATTTTTTTCCTAGTTTACAGAACAAGCTCTTAGATGTAAATCTTCAAATCTAGCACATTCTTTTTCTTTGCATTCCAGACAGAATACAGTAAAAAGAATTGTATCATGTTTAGGTGTGTCTTCTATGTTCAGATTTTATAAACAGTTTCAAAGGGAGGCAGGAGTAAGAGCTTCTGTGAACTCTACCACCTCATCCCGACTAACCATCTCAGCACAGGGCAGATACAGAAGAATGGAAGACAATGCTCAGTCTGCTTGTCCCAAGTGCATCCGGATGAGCTTACTGTAGAAACAGACTTACACCCTGACACTGCTTGAGAGTTCATAGATTGTAATCTGGGTGAAATTCTGGTGTCTGAATTGGGTGCTTTTTTTGTTTGCATTTACTTATTCAGAGAGTGAACACCTCTTTGGTAGTTGGGGGCATACATGTATAAGTCAGAGTACAACTTTGGGGATTATGTTTTCTCCTTCCACTTGGGTGCATTTCAGAAATCAAACTCAGGTCATAACCTGGGCAGCAAGTACCTTAACTGCTAATTTCAATGGCTGTGATTAAGGATTTTTATTTAAATAGTATCTTTTAGATAAAGTTACTATTGCTGGGATGAAACATCATTACCAAAAGTAACTTGTAAAGGAAGAGCTTGGTTTACATATTCTAAGTCACAGCCCACTGAGGGAAAACCAGGCAAGAACCGGGAGCGGGAGGCAGAAGCTGATGTAGTGGACAAAAAAAGAGTGTTGCTTCCTGGCTTGCTCCTCATGACTTGTTCAACTTACTTTCTTGTAGAATTAATCACTGATTAAGAATGTGCCCTACAGGCTTGCCAGATCTTAATGTGCATTTTCTTAATTGAGATTTCTTCATCTCAGATAGCTTGTTCAGGTTGACACAAAAACTAGCCAGTACAAATAACAACATGTGAGCACATACACTCAGCTTTTATTGAATTAAAAAAAAAACCTGATTATATTTTTAATTACCTCAGCTTAGTTCCTAGAGACTAGAAATCTGACATGTAAACATAGTTTAACTCTGCATTTCCACTTTAGATGTTATATTTCTCAACAAAGGAGCTGCCTGAAACAGTAAGCACTGAAATGTCATTCCTTTCTTTTTTTTTTTTTTAGTATAGAGATTGCTGGTCCTAAATTTCTCTACAAATATTTATAGACTTAACATGGAACCAGACAAAAGGTTGTATTTAAAGGTTTTGAGAGTCACTACTTCTGTAGTGGTTCCAAGCTTTATTGTGCATAAGAATCAATCATCTGCAGTATTAACATAGATTTCTGTCATCTGCATAACACTTTTGAGCACATAAATGCTCCAAAACTTTGTCTTAGATTTAGTGCAGCCTTCCAAGATTCTTATGTTGGAAGCTTGGTCTTCACTGTGGGATTATTAAGCTATTATCAAACTGTTAAAATATAAATTCATTAAAATGTGCCAGATAATTAAATTGGTAGGGTTCTGTCCTCAGGATTACTGTTGATCTCATTGGGTAAGTTGGTTGTGAAAATGAGTTGTTACACCCAATTCAACTGGCCCCTCCCCATTCTCTTGCTTCCAGTCTTGGTCATGTGACCTCTCCCTTCCAGTGTGCTCTGATGCCGCATCCAAGGATGCCTTCATCAGATACCTAACCAGTGGTACTATCTATCCTATTTTGAACTTTTATCCTCCAAGATTATGAGCTTAAAAACCTACTTTTCAAAAAAAAAAAAAGTACCTTGTTTTGGGTATTTTGTTTTAGTAATAGTAAAAGAATAGACCTAGTCACAATAGCATAATCAGATGACAAGGAGCCATATTAACTGTTCTAGAAAATAGAGGGAATAAAAGTTTCTTGGGGGGAGGGGAAGCAGTAAAGGAAGAATTATTTTTATTCATGGAGAAACTGAATGGCTTTAGACATTGATCTCAAATTAATTATTTCCAAAACTGGACTGAAATCCTCCATTTAACTAATGAGGAGCAATGGCTTTTATCACTAGAAATAGATAAAAAAAAAAAAAAAAAAAGGTGGGTTTGCATTTTAAGTTTATTTAAAATGTCTTTTTTGTTGTTGTTGAAATATATAAGAAAAGAATTCTCTCTTAAACTCATTTAAAATGAGACTTTTGTTTCTGATCACCTAAACTGGTTTTATCTAAGTTATCCATGACCTGCATGTTCCCTATATTCACTGTAATTCTGTCTTTATTTCTATGGTGCCAGCATTTCACATGGTTCATGATTGCTTGCGTGGCTTCTAAGACATCTGTGTTTTTCCCCTACCTTAGTTCATGCTCCTTCCAACATTCTCAGTCTTGTGGGAGATACAGAACATATCTCAAAGTTGACATAATATGAACCTGAAATCCTGGCCCAGCCCCCTAAAACCTACCATCTTTCTGTAGTTTCTGTATCTTTCTGATTGTCCAACCAAAAGAAACTTGGTTTTCCTGATTTCATACATGTTACTTTACAAAGCAGCAGCCATAATATCTTTTGTAAATATGACTAGCAATTTTTTATTTTGTTTCACCCAGACTAAAAGCCTTAGGTTGTATAGTAATCTGTTCTAGCTCTATGGCTTCTTTGTGGCTGCCATCTCCTATTGCCCATTGTCTCCATGCCAGTGATCATGGCCTTACCTTGGTCATACATCCGTATGTACCCACATTTGCAGTTCGGAGATGTATCTACCACAAAAGCCCCTTTTCTAAATATTCATATAGCTATTCCCCATCTTCCATTTTATATTTTATCACTTGCCATTGACACTTTAAAATTGAAAGCCACTTGTCTGCTATGCTTGTCCCTTTATTGTGCTTTTTCATTTTCTATAACAATTTTTTTGCATATAGTTCAGAGTGGGTGCATGTGTGTCCTGGCATGGACAGTTCTGAACAACAGTGTGTATGGTCAGCCAAAACATGCATGATGCTGGCCCTGGTGATGCAAACTTGAAATCTCAGCCTGAAACTGGTAAGGAGGAGACCTCGTCCATTCTGCCCCTCCTCTTCAAGAGAACATAGATGCCATGTCACACTAAGTTCAGCTTTGTCAATGACCAGTTTCAGGGCATTGAACAAGTTACTTAAATTCTCTGTGCCTCCATTTGCTCATCTCTGATATGGGCATAATAGTATCTCACAGAGTATTGTTTCATGATTATGGTGTATGTGTGTATGTGTGTATGTGTGTGTGTATATAAGTTGTCATTAGCTTCATTGTGTATCATCATTTCAAATATCCTGCATTTGGAAATATGTTTTATTTAATCAGACTCTTAATATATATTTAGGTTACTCCTAATTCTTTATTATTACAAACATTAATCACAAGCATGTGTGTTTATACATTTGTGTAATTATTTCCACAAAATGGATACATGAATGTAGACTTTCTGAGACTAAACTATAAAGTTGATTTTATCAGTGCATACTGGTGCTAACAGTGTATCTGCTTCTTCACAGATGTTATTATTAGGCTGTAGCATCTTTGCTTCTTCTGGGATGAGCTATTTCCTTCTTGATCCCAAACCATACATTTTTCATCTGCCAGAATAAATTTGTGTATATAATGTGAAGTAGTGCTCTAATCTTCTGAAATTAGCTTTCTGGCACCTAACGTATATTCCCCAGTGTTTGAAATGCCACCTCTAGTATATTCTTAACTTCCATATATACCTTGATCTTTTTTGAATGTTCTCCTTTTCTGTTGGCCTTTTGCTAAATCAGTGCTACCACCTGATTTTAGCCATTGTAATTAGATGTTTTGATATACTAATTGGTTTACTATATATATATTTCAAGTTCATAATACTGTTGTTTTGTAAGTTTCTGGTACCTGTGAGTTCTGTTTCCTGCTCAAGCACTGTAGGCTTCATTTACTTCCTGACTCAGTTCAGAAGCCTCCACCAAGAAGGGAATGTTTCAGTTTGGAGGTTGCCACCTAACACAATGAAGTGTTCCCATTTACAGATAAGGATACCAAGGACCAGAAATGAGTAATGAACTTGTCCTGTCTTACAGCATGAGAATCAGGTTATGAACACAACCCTTTGGATACTTCCTCAACTAAGAATATTGTTGATAACTCTATACTTCTAAATGTAGCATATGTTGAATAAAACCTTTAAGAAAGGAAAGTAGTCACTACCAATGAAGATTTTATTTCACCTTCTGAACAAACTATTTCATATGTAGAAAAAGTTTTGTGTTTGCTAATTTTATAGTTATATTAGACCTATCACTCTTTTCTAGAATGCTGGCAAAGGATGAACTGATGAGCATACTTGAGAAATGTTCTGAGGTTTTGCATTCCTCTACTGAAAAGCACCTTGAAAGCACAACCCAGAAAGTTAAGGATTTCCTGACCCAGTTTCAGAACCTTGATGGTAAGTAAGTATAAAATCCTGCCCAATCTTACTGATGTAAGCCTTTAACCAGAATGGCATCGAAACTCTTGAAGGTCAGTCAGTAGGCAAGGCTCAGAATGTCACATCTCAACAACTGCAAATAATGCAAAGTGTTGCTCTTCTAAATTTGTTTTAAACAATGCAGAGATCAAATGGAAGGACATTTTCATTCTCCAGATGAAATTGGGTGATATTAAATTCAGGGTGACATGCCTGTAGACAGTTTTTATTCTTCAGATAGATCATGTTGTACTCTATGGGATGAGACTGAGGAAAGGCTTGATTCATAAGCAATAGAACTAGACATGGTATCGCGAAATTACTTTGTTTGGAAATTGAATGCCTTTTGTATTTGATAGATGTTTATTTGTTTTTAAAATCCTTTAGTTCTAGTAAATTATTTTTTGTGGGAATCTTTCCTTGTATCTCTGTAACTTCTATGTAGGGCGGTCTCTGTTGATTGCTCAATTATAAAGATCAATGTGCTGTGGTATAAACAGGCAGGGTGAGAAATTCTACACAGGTGTTAAGAAGGCTTCCTTCCAAAGCATGTGGTGGTAACCTTTTAACACCACAATAATGACCTGAATCACTTACAGAAGTAAGAATGTTAAAGGGTTGGAACTTGAGATCATTTCAAATACAAGAAACTGAAATCTAGGAAGAAAAAGTAAGCTGTTTGATGTTTCATGGCTATCTAATATGCAGCTATACTATAAACCACCTCTCTTTGCCCCCAACTGAGTGTGTGTTGTCAGTTCTCAGTTGTAGTTTGCCAATGAGAAGCCACTCTTAACAGAAATATGGCCCAAAGTATAGAAGAATATAAAATAAATTGGACTTAGGAATTCTTTAAGAAACTGCTGAGAACCATAATAATTATAATTAGAATTTATAAGAGATGAGCTAGTGAACAAATTCTGTGTTACGCCAGCACTAAAGGATTGCAACTTCTCAAATGGAAGGTTGAAGGTTAAAATGAATGACAACAGTATAAAAAATAAAGTGCTTTATGAATTAAAGCAAAGCCACAATCCTGGTGATTTGTCTTTATTTCTCAATTTTATAGAGTCAATTTTTATTAAAACAAAATATACTTAATATTTCTCACAGGAAGAAATATTTGGTCTCTGTATGCTACTGGCATAGTATAATTTAGATTTAAATGGGGGGCATCAAATCAGGCTGGGTGTTGCAATTGATGTTAAGGTTATGCTACAAGTTAATGAAATGGGAAAAAAGAATTTAGCTACTAGATATCCTAACCTTAGGGTTTCTAAAATCAGGAATTATCTTTTGATTCTTTAAGAACAGTATGTATTTTTTAGCTAAATTCTTCTGCCATACTTGAACCAAACCATTGCCAAGTGTCAGGTTACCAAATCAGAGCATCATCCCTTCCAGAAGCATAGCTATATATTTTATCAGTTAGGATTTTTCTTCCTCAGATTAATTTTACAGCTTTTAAACATCATCTTTCTCATGAATGAATCAAGAACAGTAAACTGGAAGGTTGAGACTGGGTTCTTAGTGAGGTCAAAGGGACATAGTTTCAAGTTTGTATTTTTTTTTTTTAAGAAGATATTTATACAGGCTTTTGTTCTGTTGGTTCAAAACACTCAGAGTTCAGTATCTAGTTGTTGAAGACCTCACTACCACATAAACTATATACTATGTATTGTCTTTAGCTTTTGGAATAGGTATCATTTGTCTGTTGAAATCTCACTCCTGTTAAAGGAGCTCCTCTTTCCATTGGATTAGTGCAAGTATCTGTTCCCTCTATTGTATATTGGTTTTGTATTCTAAGCAGATAGCAAAGAGGAAGAGGATGCTTGTGGATCACAGTCAAAGGGGCTGCAGAAAACAGACCTGTATCATCTTCAGAAGGTCAGCTGTCTTTCTTTCCCTTCCAGCTGCATTAGGAGTGGTTCCCTTGTTGTAACTAGTCTAGACTAGCTCCGCCAGAATGAGTAACAATACAGACTTGGCAACTGATAAATGAGACATACTGATGCCATATGAAACTGCAAGAAGGGGTTGGTTTTCTGTGCCTCTTGAAGAATTAGAAGGCAGAAAAGAAGTGTTACAGGAAATCTTAGGGAACCCATCATATAATACCAGGGAAACTGATGTCCTGTTTTGGGGTCCTTAGTCTTAATGAAGAAAAAAATTTTAACCAGGTGCTCACACAAGCTTGAGAACAATATATTAGTACTTAAACAAAAAACAAACAGGGCAAGCAAGCTGTAATTCTTGCAGCTGCCTAGAGGATGAAAATAGGAAAAATAAGCAGTCACAGGGCAGGGAGGATGGCTTTAGAGACTATGGAATCCGAAAGTATTACTTAAAACTCATACTTAGCTTCTGGCCAGCATGCAAAAGAAAAAGGAATATTATGTCTGAGGCAGTACTCAGAAAGATGGGAGGCCCAGCCAAACTTCATGGAGGTTCTGTAGTAACTAGATGTTGGGATTGGGAATGCTGGAAAGGGAAACCACATTAAACAAACCAGCCTCACTAGGATTGCCACCCAGCCAGGACCTTGACCTGTGGGACTGAATTAATTTGAAAGGGAGAAGGCAGGCACATACCTCCCCCTAGAGGTAGATTCATTTCTGTATTATAATACTGTATAATACTATAATACTGTCATCCTAGATTGTACATGCACACCGTCTACAGTTTACTAGACAATACAGAAACCATTGCTGAAGCCTCAAGGAACTGTCTGTAAGGGAAAAATAGATTTATGGTTTACAAAAGGAATATGTTGGCATAATGTACTTCTCTTTTTGAAAGAGCCTAATGACAATTTTCTTGACACACACACACAACTGAGCCCAGTGTGCCCACTTTTCTCAGATAATATGATTTCAGCCCTTGTCAAAGACCTTTCTTTGTACCATACTACCAAGTTAAAAACGTAGCACAGAATTTCAATCCGGGTGAAACTCAACTCCGATTCTGTGTGTTGTTAGTGTGACCCAAAGCTGTGGTGGTAGTGGGTGCTGTTTTCTTCCTTGTTCTTCTAGTGCTCTCCCTCACGACCATAAATGAACTGATAGGCTCTAAATAGTGATCACTTTACATACCTGAGCAGTGCAGTAAATCCTCTCTCCTTCAGCAGTCACTTGGTAGACCTTTAAAGCAGAACATGTAGCGGGGCAGTCTTCCCAGATTCTTAACAGAAAATAAACCACAGTTTGAGCTGGTTCTTTGCACTCTGCATAAGGGCATCTTTACTTGAGTGACAGCTCATGCCTCTCTACATGTGATGGTGATCTCTGAAAGTTTTTCTGTCCTAAAGTCACTAAAAATGGTATGTTCTTTATCCCTACCCCCCATTTTGCCCTGTAGTCCTTACTAGAAATGAAGGAGTTAAGGAGAACAACTAAGAAACAAACCAAGTTTGAAATGCTCAGAGAAAATGTTGTGAACTTCTTGGACAACCTGGTGAGGTGAGTCTAAAGCTCTCAAGAGCTAACAGTAATCCTGTTTTTCAAAATGTCACTAGTAAACTAGCTGCCTATAGCCAATCCAGGATGTTTCTTCCATCTAACTAGAGCTAGCATTCTTATTGCTGAGTTGTCTAATCAGATGACTTGGTTAATTTTTTACTCTCAGTTCAGGAAGGCAGGGTTACATTTCATTTAACCCATTAGGATATATGGGAAGTTTCAAATATTTCTTCTGTTTTGCATTGTGTTTTATTTTTTATTTTTTTCCCCCTGTATATTTTCTCCTCCTGATAGATCTGGGTCAAGTCCAGAAATAGACATTATATACTAGCTGTGTTACTGTTTTGTTATCAGTATTTTTCTATTTTATTAGGATGACTAAATATCAGCACCAATATATATTGAAATATCTGTTCAGGAACTATCAAATTCTCCCATTCTAGTGTTTTATGGTTCTTTCTTGGAAAGATCATTTTGTTCATTTCCCAAAAGCCACTGTTGTGTATGTTAAATTAACCAAGTGACCTTTGGAAACTTGGACCACATTACAGATTTTAAAATGGGGCATGCACCAAAGAAAATGACTTCAGCAGTTAAAAGCCTAGCAGAATGTGGTGGCTCGTGCCTGTAACTCTAGCCTTTGAGAGGCTTGTCAACCACCCAGCCACTCTTCTGACCTGTTGCCTATTACAGCTGACTCTTCAGCTGCCAAAATAATTCTGAGAATGATTGAAATGTGTTGTGAAATCGCAGAGTTGGTACCAAGAATGTCCCTCCCAGGAGAAAGAGATTAAGATTGTCATTTGTTAAAGCTGAAAGGGAAAGGAGGAAAGGCAAGGAAACAGAAGGGAAAAAGGGAAGAGAGACAGGATACATGACACCCAAAGCTCAAGAAGAGGCTGTGACCCTGCCTGTGTCACTCAAGCCCTGCTCTGTCAGAAACCCTTTCCATATTTTCCACAAAGCCTAGAGTACAGATGTTTGGCAGAGCTTCGAGGTCTGGAGAAAGGACATCTAAAATTAAATATGCAGTACACCATTCAGACCGGTGCTGCTTTACAAGTACACTGTGAGGGCCAGCATCTGAGAGCAGAGTGAGGAGGGTCAGGAACTCAAGATGGAAGGAGCAGGTAGTGAGGATTGACGTGCATGGTCAGGGCTGTCTTTACCTCTGCTCTTCTGCAGTCACTGACAGCAGGACAGAATAAGTGTATGGGCTGTCTTAGGGAGTGGCCTTCTCTCTGTCAGGTGAAAGCTTAGGACACTGAGAGGAGGAAGAGTAGCAGTAATGTCTTTGGTGGCTGCTTTGCTCTGCCTGCCTTCAGTGATAGAAAGTGGAGCTGCACAGTCTGCCATGTGACTAATACATGGTAAGCATGGGACTCAACACTAAGAATCATAGGAGCTAACTATTTTAATCCAGGTTCTAACTGTTAGAACTAACTGTCTTTGCACTGTGTATGCCAAAGCCTCTGCCTTGCAGGCTTCACTGTAGGCCCTCTACAGACTGTCACAGGCATGGCACATGCCGACTCAGCATAGATTAAAAGTAAACATTTCATTAAAATTGGCTTGTCATCTAGCTCATAGGCAAAACAAAGTTTTAAGTTATGCTCAGTTTTATAGTAATTGGAATTTCATTAGTGAACAATTTGTAAAAACTTTTAAATTTAGCCTGTGGGTTTTATTTCCTTTTTGTGTGTGCATGTGTCTATGTAAGTGTGCATATGCACAGAGGCCAGAGGACATCGGGTGTCTTTTTTTGATGCTGTCCCTTATTCCTCTGAGACAGGATCTCCCACTGAATCTGAATTTTAGGTGTCACACAATCCTACTTGGGGTTACAGGTGCACACATTGCAATTCAGGGTCAGGTCCTCACATTTGTAATGTAAGTTGCTTTTATTCAATTAGCTCTTTCTTCAGCCCCATCTTAGTTTCTTTCTTACACACACACACACACACACACACACACACACACACACACACACACACACACACACCCTCTCCCTCCCTTTGGGGGAGGAGGTGAGAAGGTGCAGAGTGAACCAATAGAGACTCAGGTGAGGTAGCAACAGCTGGGTCCTTTATTGTGGAAATGGGGCTCCCAAGGTCCCATTGGCTCAGGCTGCCCTGTGTTTCCTTCCCTCATTGGCATCTCTGGTTAGGTATTGGGGTTCTCTAGAGGAACAGAACTGATAAAATGTATGTATATAACTGAATAAAGGGTATTTATTAGAGTGGCTTACAGGCTGTGGTCCAGCTAGTCCAGCAGTAGTTGTTTCCTGATGCAAAGTCCCAAGAATCCAGTCCAACAGTTATTTAGTCCACAAGGCTGGATGTCAGTATGCCAGAGACCTGACTATAATAACCTCTGAAGGAATGATTCAGCAAAAGGGTATATGAACTTGCCAGTGAGAATAAGGGCAAGTAGGCAAAAAGCCAAAGTTTTCCTTCATGCCCTTTGCATGGGCTGCTGCCTTAAGAAGGTGTGGCCCAGATTTAGGGTGGTTTTCCTACCTCAAATCATCTAAGAAAAATGCCTCCTGGGGGAGTGCACAACTGCTTGCATTTTAAGTTAATTCCAGATGTAGTCAAGTAGACACCAAGAATGGCCATCACACAAATACAGAGGCAGTTTTTAAAGTAGTATTGAGGTATAATTCTGGTCTTTGGATTGGTTGAGGATTGACAGAACTGTTAATTGAAAGTAATCCTGGACACATCTAAAAGCTGACACCGATTTCACTGTTTCAGAGTTTACCTTCTGCCTCCTGAGAGCCAGCCTTTGCATGAGGTAGTGTACTTCAGTGCTGCCCACACACTTCGGGAGCACTTAAATGCTGCTCCACGAGTCGCCCTCCACACGGCACTCAACAATCCTTATTATTATCTAAAGGTAAGAAGGAAACTGCTTCTTCCACAGTTGAGCTCAAGCCCTAGATGTCACAAAAATATTCTAAATTTACAGCTCTGTTTCAGTGAGCAGAAAGTTAGCAGCTCCGGGTGCTGCCACCCACATTTTTCTAAGGACTCAGTGATAGTATCAGTAATCAACTGAGGCTACATCCATTTGCCCACATGGATCTGCCTGTCTGTCAGGCAATTCAAAAAAGTGGCTCCAAGCCCGATGACCTGAGTTTGCTATAAGGAGAGAACTGACTCCCACAAAGTTGTCTTTGGACAATCCACATGTGCCACACAGGACTCCTTAAAAACATCCCATCCTGCTGCCTGCTTGTGGTAAAATGGCACGTGAATGTGTAGGAAGTTACATGTCAATGGTTTTCAATGATAGTAGTAATCAGAAGCTTGATAGTTTGTTTTTAAAGACTTGTTTTAATTATGGGTGTGGGTCATGAGCTCATGTGAGCCCAGAGCCCACAAGAGTCTCTGGAGCTGAAATTACAGGTAGGAGGCAGCAACCAAGCTGAGGTCCTCTGCTACAGCAGCAGATGCTCTTACCCCCTAAACCATCTTCATCCTTGATAATTTCGTGTTTAAATAATAGCAGTGGCTGGCTAAATGGCTCAGTTAGAAGCTAAAACCATTTGCCATTAAGCCTGATAAAACTCAGACAGTATCTCCACCCCCCCATATGCACCCTCCACCCACACACATAATAAATGGCTTAATTTTGTTTTAAATAACAAAATGGTTTTAATGTGAAAATTACAAATTAAAATGCTTAAGTGATGAGTTACAGAAACAAACTTGTGATTTTAGATGCATTTTGAGTATGAGATTTTTTTTCTTTATAAAAACATGGACTTCAAAATGACTCAGTGGTTGATTGCTTACAGCTCTTTTCTGGTGCCCCCTCCTGGTCTCTGCAGGTGGTTGTACTTAAAAGGCCTCCATTCACAGAGACATACACATAAGCAAAAGTAATCCTATACCTAGATTATGATGGCTAGCCTAGGCTGTATGGATACCATTTTTGTTGTTGTTTTGTGTGTGTGTGTGTGTGTGTGTGTTTTAAAGTACAGTACTGACAGCAAAGTCTTTCTTTGAGAGATAACTTTTACTCTCCCACTAATGAGATGTATTTACTAACGCCACATGGCAATTGCTAGAATTGAGTTTAACAAATGTTGGAAGAAGCATTTCATTGAGTAATCATTCCCTGAGAATTCTAAACTCATTGCAGCAAACTGAAATATATTATGGTAGTCTCAGCAAATAATAATGTATAATTAAGTTCTGGAAAAAAAAGACTAGTTGGGAGGAAGGCTTAGAGCTAGAAGGATAAAGCCAAGATTTAAACCCAAGTAAAAATATTATTGAAGTATGAAGGAAAGAAACTAAGAGATTCTACTTTCTGATTTGTTCAATTTAGGAGTATCTTAGTTTGCATATTCATTGATAAGAAGAGACACCTTGACCACAGCAACTCTTATAAGGAAAACATTTCATTGTGGTGGCTCACAGGGCAGAGGTTCAGTCCATTACCACCATTATGGGGAGCATGGAGGCATGCAGGCAGGCGTCTTTATATAAAGTCTTCATAGGCAAGCAACAGGAAGTAGAGTGACTCACACTGTGGGAAGCTTGAGCAAGAGGCCTCAAAGCCAGACCCACAGTGACACTTCCTTGGTCACACCTCCTTGCTATTCCCTTTGAAAGAATTCAAACCACCACAAAAAGTTCAGCAAAGATCTTTTTGCTTCTAATAATTTCTAAAAGGCTCACATTTAATCTGCTGTTTTTAGAATGAAGAATTGAAAAGTGAGGAAGGCTGCATTCCAAACATTGCTCCTGATATCTGTATAGCATATAAACTGCACCTGGAGTGTAGCCGGCTAATTAACCTCGTCGACTGGTCAGAGGTAGGTTAAAAGGAAAAGATCATTCTAGTTGTTTAGCCAATTGAGGCAAGTTTCTTGTAATTTTTATTCTTTTTATTTCAACTTTTAGATTTTAAATTTTGTTTGGGAAGCATAAATTATGTTACACTTCAAAAGTTCCTTAAGAAGCAGCATCTTAGCAGTCTGCACTCAAAAGCTTCTGTTCTGATATTGCATTCTTTAAAAGCAAAGGTCAAACAAAGACTCAGGTCAGGGTGTACTGAGTACCCCTCCTACAACAGGAGAAATTCCCAATTAGGAAGAACAAGATGCATGGCAAGGTAATGGACAAGTGCTGCTGTTCTGAGCGAGAGTATTACTGTCAAAAGCCTGTGCTGAATTAGCCTCTTCCAAGAACAGTATGCATTTTCCTAGAGTAAGAGATTGACAGTAGTGGAGACATGGCTTCTTTGGTTTTTCAATTTTTGACTAGCTTTGTATCTTTTTGGGGGTGGGTGGGAGTGCTGCTCTGCTTTAGTTATCTAAAACAAGCGTAATAAAGAGCCAGTGTTATTTTTAAAGAATAGCTGACAAAACTTATTATTGTGGTTTGGAGAATTTGAAGTCTGATATGAAAAAGATGTGCCATTTATTACAGCAGCAGTATTAAAGCCTGACTAGTTACAGAATCATCTCAACTGTACAAAAAAGATGCCTAGCAACAAAGTTTTCTTGTTTTGTGTACTCAAAAGGCTTTTGCAACAGTTGTGACAGCTGCTGAAAAAGTGGATGCAAATTCTACAAACTCAGAAGAAATGAATGAAATCATCCAGTATCCTTTTAAAACTGAGGCTACTATGCCTTAGTAACAGTAATTTAAGTTTCTTGTTTCTTGAGCTGGAGCTTCTAGGGTCAATGATACAGCATGTGCTTAATCACGGGGGCCTTGAATTCAAGCCCCATTAAAAAAGTAAATAAACAAAAATATTCACACTTAAAAATTTCAAAAAGATGTATTGCTTTTCAACCATACCATGCTACAACCACCTAAATTCTAAGTGTCCTGAAGTGTATCCCAGTTTTTATTATGAAGGAAATTGTCATTATTGAATTATCAAGGTTTTAAATATAGGCAATTCTTACATAATACTGGGATTACTATAGGTGTGTACCAGCACACATAACTCCATACAAACCTTATTGACAGTGTGTCCTAACTGCATTTAGTATTTTCCAATAGGGTTATTTATAATTTAGGAATACTTATTATTTCAACCATGCTTATTATTTCAACCACATATATTAATTTACCAGTTACTGTTTTAACTTGGAAACTTTAGCCTTTTTGTCAAAAAAAAAAAAAAAAAAAGAAGAAGAAGAAGAAACTAATTTTCCTTAGCTAGAGTCTTCAGTGCTCGATTTATTAGAGCTGTTTCTGAACTAGAGCTTTTAGGCTTTATAAAACCTACAAAACAGAAAACTGACCATGTAGCAAGGCTGACATGGGGAGGCTGCTGAAAAACAAGTGAAGACATAAGATGAAAAAGAAAACTAGCATATGCTACTAGAAGAGACTCCTGCTGAGTTGAGTTTATCCAAGAAGTGCACTGCTAACCTGAAATTAGTGTATCAAAAGATCTTTGGAGTACTTCAAGTCTGATCAACAAACGCATAAATGACCAACAGCTTTTACACGCAATGTAACTATTCTTTCTACAGTTATAACTAAACTCTAAACAAAGCATTGACCCATAGTGTTTGAATAATGTCATTTCTTATCCAGAGTTTTACTGGTGTTCTGCCAGCAGCACTCATCGCCCTCTCTGGATACTTGCACACCACATACTTGTGCATATTGTACAAAATGAGTGTCCTACAGGTGGTTTTAATGCTAGAAAGGTTTGAAGACCACTGTTGACCCCCCACCCCTTCTTTTGGTCTTGACAGTTTACTAGGCCTCAGGCTGTTCAGCAGTAAAATATTCACATACTACACCCAAGCTTACAAAAATTAAGAAATGTAAACACCTGAGTGAAATAATATGTAGAGCTCTTTCATGTTAAGAACTTAAATCAGACACCTAAAGCTTATTTAATGTTCAACCCCCAAAGGAATACCAAATGTTCATGTCCAGGGGTTGGGGGGGGAACTCTTTAAAAAGACTATTTTAAGAGCAATTTGCCACGTGTGTGTGTGTGTGTGTGTGTGTGTGTGTGTGTGTGTGTGCGTGTGCGTGTGTGTGTGGGCATAGGGGTAGGTATGTGTATGAGTGCAGTGTCTAAGGAGGCCAGGGATATTGATCACCTTAGAATTGGGGATATCAGTTAAGCCCCAAGATGTGGGTGCTGAGAACTGACATCAGGCCTGCTCTAAGAACAAAATTCATCTTGACCCCTGAACACAGATATCTGATGGAAGATAAAACTGAGAAACCTTTGTCTCCCCAGGTTGGCTTTGCACTGTTGGGTAATCCAGGCCTGCTTGTCTGCTCCCCCAACCCCTGCTGAGATTATAAAGTAAGGCATTTACCATTATGCCCGGGTCAGGGAATATTTCTTTAAACAATACAATATCTTATGTGTGTAAAATACAGAGGAACTGGCAGATTTTTGTCTCTTCTACCAAGGCACGTTTTTCTCTTCTAGGCATTTACCTACATGTGTACATGTATGTCATGTGTGCTGATTTTCTCTACCACTTAAGATTAGGAACAACACAACATAAACTGTTTTCATGGAATCAAAAAGACTTGTCATTAAACCATTAAAGTGACTTATAATAATTACTTGGTACCCTATAAAGTTTAGCCCTTAGTTGAGCACAACTGAAACCTCAACTAAAATGACTTAGAATTAGGATATTCTATTTTTTGTTTTGTTTTAATGAAATACTAACCTAAAATCTTTTAAGTTTGTTTAAAAGATATTAAGGGTGTACTGTGTACCTGCTACTCCTGATACTTAAGAAAACAGCTCCTGTCTTCCTGGTACTTTAGCATAGCAAAACATACTATTTGTGGTTTAAAAAACAAACAAAAATAACAGTGGGGTAAGAAGTGGGCTTTATTGTAAAGAGTGGTCAAAACAAAACTAGGGAGGGGGGAACCTACCCAGGAACATTGACAGGTGAACCCACTGGGCAAATAACAGCAATAGCAAATGTCCTAAGGTGGGAGTACCCCAGCCATATCAAAGGAGCAGACAGCTAAAGCAAATGAGTAAGATGGCTTGCAAGCAATAGGAATTGAATGAGAAGGGCAAGAGTGTAGGTAATAGCTCTACAAATCACTCTATGGACTGCTTGTTTTTTTAGGTAGAAGCAACCTAAACAACAAACATAAACCTTTAAATGATCAATGCCTGCTATGAGAATGAGTAAGAGGAATGATGAAGCAAAGCAGTAGCCTGTTAGTTAACCACTGAGATAATCTAGGCAAGGCAAAATTTTAGACTAGGGTTATAGTACAGACAGTGTAGAAGAACTACAATTAGATGCACATGAAGAGCCTCAGATCCTTTCTGCTTACAAACTAGAAGGCTTGCTCTCAGGGGGCTTGCTAAGGTTTGGTTAAGGTTATATATATATATATATATATATATATATATATATATATATATATATCATACACACACACATACATACATATATACATATATATATATATATATATATATATATATATATATATATATATATCCAGCAGACCATATGTGAGGCTTAGTACCATACTATTGCATGGCAGTACAATGTCTAGGAAGAAAGGCCTAACCAAACCTTCTCATGACTCCAAGGATCCATCAGTCCTCTTTACTGTTTCCTGGATCATGAACTAATAGTTGTTTCCTGGATCATGAACTAATAGTTTAGCTCTCCACTGCACTCTCAGCCACATGCTGCTGTGTCACTGTACACCAAAGCAACATGGACAGCTCATCACTGAAACCTTCAATGCTGAATTAACTTCCTGACTTCATAAACAAACCATCCTGAGGATTTTACTGCAGCTATGAAAGACTTACCTATTTGAAAGAAACATTAGCAGCAAAATCAAGTTTACCTCTGGATATTAAATTATGGGGTGTCCTGTTAAGACATTTAAGTGAAATGTCATACCATGAAGTTACAAATCTTATTAATAGACATCAGATCACCAAAATCAGTATTGAAGAGGGCAAGGAGGTCAAACTCCTAGTTTTGAGGTTTATGCTTATTCATAGTTGAAAATTCAGGAAAACCGTAAAAGTTAATAATGTAAGAGCAGTCAGTGAAGAAGTTAGGCAAGTATCTTAGAAGCTAAATAAATGAATTTCAAGCTCAAATGTGATTCATTGATTGGATGTATCAAGATAGAAATCTTAGATAACTTTGTTAGTAATGGATTATTAAGATAAACTTACCAGATGACTTAACCAGATATCCAAACTGAACTTAATAACATGGAAACCACAGAACCACCTTACATTCTTAAGCAAAAGGTTTACCCAAAACTCTCCAAGTTAAGAACACTTGCTGTTCCATATCAACCTGTTCAAAACTACCTGTAACTCCAGCTCCAAGAGATCCACCACCCTGTTTCTGGCTTCTATAACAAACACAAAGGAAACACATAAAACTTTGGACCTGCCTTCTAGTTTGTAACTTCAAAAGGATAGGTCATGTTAATGGATAGCACAAAGAACTGCTGAAAGTAACAGGCTTCATCTTCCCAAAAATGCAGAATCTTTAAATCACCCCCTCCCCGAGTGGGACAGGGTTTCTCTATTGCTTTGGAGCCAGTCCTGGAACTACCTCTGTAGACCAGGCTGGACTCGAACTCACAGAGATCTGCCTGCCTCTGCCTCCCGAGTGCTGGGATTAAAGGCATGAGCCACAAACAAATCTTTACTGAATAAATCCTGGGGTGGAGGGAGTAAGGGGTGGGCTTCAGATGGATTGCAGCACCAAGGTTAGAGAGAAACATACCCAATTTGGCATTAAAATACAACTTTTTGAAAACAATTTAGAGAAGTTTATACTTGAAGGTAAAATTCTAGTAGTTAATTACTATTCTTTCAACTTCTAGGAATATTTTCCTAGCAAGTTGTTGCATTGTGGGTAAAGTTACTAACACTTAATGAGGTAAACACTCTAGAATGCAAGTTTATCCCATCCAAGTGTTGAGACTCAAATTCTCCACTAGTGGGAGAGTTGTTCACTTTACAGCCAGCCACTGTGTTTTAGCTTGTGTTTCTCATATACTAATAGGTTTGTGAATTGCCTGTGATACTTGTGAAAGCTGTACAGCACTTTGCTTGCTTTTAAATGAGGTCATGGAATACAGGTATTAAGTTATTAAGACAAAATCCTGTTTTCTGTGAATGTATTACAAATGAGATAGTATGTTAAGACTAGTCTAATGACTGGAAGTGTGCTATTAAAATTCAGAAAGGGCCATATCAGTAATTCAGAAACACATCAGTAGTTAAGAATACTTGCTGCTCTTGTAGAGGGCTACAGGAGTTTGGTTTCCAGCCTCCACATGGGCAGTTCAACAATTGGCTGTCTTCTGGCCTCAAGCACCCACACTTACACATATATACAAATAAAATCTTTTTAAAAAATGAAATAGAATTTGCTAAGCAATATTTTTTATTTGGGGACGGGGGAAGAATTCATATCATATTGACCAGGCTGGCCTTGAACTCCTAGTCCTCTTGCCTATACCTCCACACCACTAAGATTACAAATATATGGCTAGCACTTTAAGCTTGTTCATTACTTTGTAAGAACACTGCATTTGGAAACCATTCATGGGAAAGTGTGTTACATTTATTCATTCATGTGGTGTTAGTGTTTTGAAAGTACTTAATGTTTTATGTATGTGTGTGCGCCTTGTGTATCCTGAGACTTTTGAGTTCCCAAGAGGCATCAGTTGGTGAGCTGCTGTGTGGGTGCTCCAAACCAACCTGGGTCCTATCCAAGAGCAACAAATACTCATAACTGCTGAGCCTCTCTTTAGCCCCTATCATACTGTGTCAATAAGGCTTGTCTAGATCTGTGGGGAGCTGAATTGTCTTAACTGACTAGGAAGAGCCATTGTGAAAGTGTGTGGCACCATCCCTTAAACTGTGGCAGAGAAAGCTAACCGAGCTAACCAAGCACTGTGCATTCATTACTCTGCTCTTAGCAGTGGATATATTTTCCTGTTGTTTGATGGACTGTAACTTGGAATGATGAGCTAAAATATACTTTCTCCCCTAAACTGCTTTTCGCTGGGGTATTTTATATCAACTAGAGTAACCACGCTTTCATGTATCACATAATTCAAAAACATTAAAACTGAAACCAAAGGTCAAAATTCTACAGTTGTTTGAATCTTGCTATGTGACATGCTGTCCTACAATTCTGAATCAGAACTTAAATCTAACTTTATTGAAAATACTTACGTTTAAAACACTACTTTATTCAAATACTACCCATGTGTACAATTTGAAAACAAGCAGAATAGAAGTAAATGTTTTATTTTTCCAACTAAACTCCAGTGCTACAAGGGCAGTAAAACAATGATACACTGGGGGAGGGGGAGTGGGTGCAGCAATAAACATTTGTTAAAAAGGCTGATAGAATAAATAAAACTACCAAAAAAATAATAATAAAGGAAATCATATAAACCCATTCTGAAACCCCAAGAAAAGTCCTGAAATACAGAAATGCCCTCCTCCTCCACTATTTCACAGAAGTACTGTAGACTAACTGCTTAATTGTCCTGGGATTACATTCTAAATTATTAATAACTGGTTACAGCTTTGTTGTAGTGCACAATTAAAATCACACTAACTTCATCTGACGTGTCATTCTACAGTTTTATTTACATAACCAGTGAAGGGCATGTTCTAGAATGCCAACTTTAATCCCTTTCAAACATTAATATAAAGAAGCCAAATTGTAATGATACAGCAAAACGAGGCCACTGGTATTAATACAAGTAGCAAAGGTCCACATCCAGGTGGTACTGACATCACGGAAATTTCCAAAAACCAATTGCTGCTGCCTATGAGTGGTTGCCACTGACGAAAGCTTGAAATAGCCTGTATTCACAGATGGGTACTGGCATTGCTGCTGTCATAGTTGGGACCTCCTGCAACAACTCAACAAGGAACAAGGCAGCCCACAAATGCAAAAAGGTGATTCATGAAACATCTGGAGGAGAAAAGGAATATTAGTGCAAAGAACGGGAGAAAATTAAAACATACAAGATAATGCATTCCTAACATCAACCCTAGATATTTAAGTAACCAAGGGTTACAGCATTTTTACTTCTGTTTTAAGCCTATCTTTTCTCTACATTTTTTTAAATCAACTCTTTAAATGTGAAAATATGGTCACTTCAGTTTATAGTTCAAAGGTCAAATACTTACAACTAGCAGGCTGTTCTCCATATCGCCGCATTATCTGATCATGGGTAAACTTCACAAATGCATCATATTGTTCTACAAATAAAGTTATGTGTCAATTATGACTTGCAAAATATCTTATATAATGTATCTGAAAACATAAAGCCACATGAAAGCACTCTTAACACCTTCATCCTTTCCATAACCTTGGTAGTAACTTTGTCAACAGCTCAAATGAGTTTCCCACAGAATATAACAAAAAACTGAACTCGCTAACACTCTAGCTGATCTACATGACTAGTTAGTTCTTCCTTCCCTGAGGCCAATAAAGTGAGTTTTGACTTAAGAAAATTGATTTCCTTCTTTACTGAAATGCTCTGGTTCATAGACAACACTGTATCAATATATAAATAAATAATCTCACCAGTGTAAACTAAGGTGGAAATAAATCACTTTTTACAATGGGTTTCTTGGTATGGCCATCTGAGTAAGAATGGACCCAATAAACTGGGTGTTGGAGGCACACGCCTTTAATCCCAGCACTCCAGGAGGCAGAGGCAGTCTATCTCTGTGTGTTTCAGGCCAGCCTGGTCTACACAGCAAGTTCTAGGACAGCCTTCAAAGCTACACAGAGAAACCCTGTCTCAAAACAAAAAGGATGGACCTGATAGGTTGATATATTTGAATGCTGAGTCACTAAGAAGTGGAACTCTGAAAGAATTAGGATTAGGAGTTATAGCCTTGTCAGAAGTACATCACTAGGGGTGGGCTTTTGTTTATCTAAGCAAAGGTGTGTTACATTTGTTTATTATGTAAAGATGTGTTGTTTTATCTTGCCTGCCCAAGGCACCTGATTGGTCTCATAAAAAGCTGAATGGCCAATAGCTAGGCAGTAGAGAGATGGGAGGGGCTGAAAGGCAAGAGAATAAGTAGGAGGAGGAATCTAGGCTCAGGAGGAGAGAGAAGAGAATAAAGGAGAACAGCCGCCTGTCAGTCATGGATGAGGACATACAGCATGAAAAGTGAAAAGCCCAAGACAAAAACATAGAGGAAGAGAAACAGGTTAATTTAAGTTATATGAATGAGCTAGTGGGACTACCATAGAGTAAGGCTAGCATTTGTAACTAATAAGTCTCTGTGTCATGATTTGGGAACTGATGGGAGATGTCCTTCTGTAAATATGTTTCTTGTATTGGTTAGTGAATAAAGCACTATTAGCCAATAGGAAAGCAAGATAGGCGGGACCTGGAGACTAGGAGAAAGAAAGAAGTTGGGAAGAGATTCAAGATATAGGACCAACAGGGTATAACTCCAGGCCCTCTCTCTGGTAAGATAAGACCACGTGGAAATACTTAGGTTAATAGAAATGGGTTAATATTTAAGACAGAGCCAGCCAATAATAAACACTAATAACAGGCCAACAGCTTTGTATCTAATACAGTGTCTCTGTGTGTGATTTGGTGCTGGTGCGGCTCTAGGACCAAGCCGGCAGGGAAAACCTGCTCATAACAGGGAGCTGATTGGTGACCCCAAAAGAAAGCCTGCTATGGGCTTTGAGGTTTCATAAGCCCAAGCCAGACCTGGGTCTTCTCTCTCTTCCGAGGAATCAGGATGTAGCTCTCAAGTTATTGCTCCAACACCTTCAACACCTCTGCATGCTACCATATGGACTATCTAAAACTAAGCAAGCCCCAATGAGATGCTTCTTTCTTAAGAGTTGACCTGGGCATTATGTCTCTTCCCAGCAATACATGACTAAAACACTGAGATATTCTAAAATAAATTCATTTACTACCTGCAAGTTTTGTGTTCAGTATTTCTTCATATTCTTCTCGAACTTTTTCTTCTCGTTCTTTCAACAAACGTTCACAGATCATCCCAACCTGCCTTAGAGTAAATAAGGGCTGTTCTTTCTTTAATGGTGAGGATGTTGCAGATGAAGTCCCTATGTACAACATGAATAAAACAGCACCTGATTTAGAACCATAACAATACCTCCTGAATAAAGATTTCATTTAGAACTGTCCCATGTCATTTAAATTTTATTCTTTATGATAAACAGGTTCAACTAATAATTCCATCAGCCCATGACTCTGAAAAAAGATATGTTATCTAGAGGAAAATCCTAAAGATGAATGGAGAAAATCTCAAAACAGAATCATTGCAACAATGGAGCCCATTACAAAACTTTCACTCTCCATCCCACTGCATAGGACATTCCGTGGCTAATTTACAAAATTTGCTATAAAAGAAATGTAACTCTGGTTTAAAGCTTCACTTTAGTGTTAGAGTAACACTATAAAGATACACTTATTTTACTGTTAATTGCTTATATTTTAAAGCCATACTGTAAAGCCTCACAACCAGATTATACCACCACTTCAATATTTCTCATTTTCCAAACCCTTTAGTTTCCTATTTAAAAAGAATCATGTCTAAAAAGAAAAAATAGAGAATTATTACTCTTAGAAAAAGTTGCTGTAAGGAATATTCTGGAATGTAGATACTCAGTTTAAAAATATAATTGATTCTAAGTTTTGAATAGTAACCACAATCTTCTTCATTAATTTAATTCACATAAGATCAAACACTCAAAACTGCAACAAAACCACAAAGTTACCAAACTAAAGCAATTGTATCCAAAAGCAGCCACAACACCAGTGTTTGTCAACATCAAATTAGCAAGAAATGTTCCTTCTGTGTTTTTGTAACAAGAGAAAATTCTTTTATACTAACTGTTAAGACATTGAGCACAAATCTGTATTAAAACCTTACGAATATCTGCACAAGTTGACTCAAGAACAAAGATTCAGAAATGTTCATTTCTGTGACCTCTTGAGAGAGCTCTGATCATGATTATCTTTTGAAGTGTGTACTTTTTTCCTCTTACAGTTTTTCATTAACCATCTATATTTTATGGTTGCTAGTTCTGAAAGATTATTAATGTAAGAATCACTGATAATATCTAATAATGAGATACACCATAAAGCAAGATTTACCCAGACAACTCATCCTCTTTAAAATCATTAAAAGTACTTTGATCTCCTAAAACCACTTTCTAGTGATATTTCTGGTAACTCAAGATTATGACAGCTATCCACTGCATTCCTGCTGTGAAGTACTACATATACATGCAAGCACTCGCCTGTATTAACAGTTGTTTCCTCGTCTTGCTCTGAGGTGCCTTCGTCATCTACCTGCACTGACATCCAGTTAGTGAGACTTCTGAGACCTGTCTCTCACCAGAATAAAGTGCACTAGATTTAGATCACAAATATTAAGGCTAGCTTGCCTTATTTTGATATCCCAAGCCTTGTTAATTCTAAGGATTAAAACTGATAGTAGAAAAGTTAAGATCATTATAATTTAATAAGAATCACCCTTTTGGTGATTCTATAGACCCCCATTGTCAACATTCCACTATTTAGTGTTGAACAATTTTCCTATCAAATTTTATTTGATTACATCTTTGGGTTTTTTTTGTGTGTTTTGTTTTGAATTCTGCCAGGTTTTCTTAACCCCTACTAAGGAAGGGAAGCAAGTGCTATTTACTGAAATAAAAACTATTTTAACAGGATATTACCAAAGATAAGGTGGCTCTTTTTCAGACAAGTAACTTCAGTGTCCCCTTCACTCAAGTCACACACAAAACCATTTCTTCCAAAGGGCAGTTAAAAAACTGATGCCCAATGTAACAAATGTCTGAGAGTACTACATGAACAGACATTTGTATAATGCTATCAAAAGAATTTAAGTCATTTTTAAAATTTACTTTATTTTCCAATCCCAGTTCCCCCTCCCTCCTCTCCTCCTGCTCCCCCATTTGCCCCTACCCCACCTCCCATCTGCTGCTCCTCCTCTGAGGGTTAAGGCCTGCCCTAGGAAGTCTTAAGTCTGTCCCATCATCTTGTTGAGACAGGACCAAGACATCTCCCCACCCCCACCCCTGTGTCTAGGCTGAGCAAGGTATCCCTATATAAAAGAATTTTTTAATATAACTGACAGGTCAATAATTTTAAAATGGCAGTGTTCAGACACTATTATTTAACAAAGCATATGGTGAGACTGGAAAGAGCTCCATAGTTACAGGTATCTGTTTTTCTGCAGAGGACCCAGGTTTTTTGGGTCCCAGCCCCTACATGACAGAGACCTCATTTCATTACCTTCTGGAACTCTAGTTTCAGAGTTCTGACACCCACTTCTGCCCTCTGTGAGCACCAGGCATACAAGGGTATAAGTATACACATGCAGACGCAAGTATAAAAATAAAATTGGGTGTTTTTAAAGCATACAGTAAAGCACTGGTGGTGATTTTAAATGGAAGTTACAGGTTATACTTACACGGTATTCTAAATAAACTTACTTACACAGTTACTAAATAAAAGTGGCTGTTGGTTGGTGGGAATCCGGGTGCTAATTACTTTTAATACTATAAATAGCATAATTTTGTTAACCTTGAAGAAAAACAGGCATTTGCATTATGCTTTCCCCTTCTTTTCTCACATCACATTTCTTTCACTTACGAAGTTTCTTATTACCTGGTGATGCTGGTCCACTGATGAGAAATGCATGTGGCTGTGACTCAGAACTACAACCTGGGTCCGTCTGCTGAAAACTAGCTTCTAAGTGTCTTCTCTTCTGCATACGCTTATACTCCTGTTTTATGTTGTACAGAATTTGTTCTAAAAGAGAAAAAAGTAAAAATTTGGAAAGATCAAATTTTTCACGCATGTGTGTGTGTATATATGTATGAAACATTCTTTTCAAATGACAAGTGTCCCATTGACACCCCACCCTACCCCCCAACAATTTCCTTGAGCCCAGTTAACAGCACTTTTTCAGAAGCAGTATATCCAACCCTCTTCTAGTCTCTTCAGGCACATATACAAACACCCCTCCCCTCACACACACACACACACACACACACACACACACACACACACACACACAACACATAATATGAAATAGTATTTAAATCATCTATTATTTTTACTTTACTTTTATGTGCATTGGTATTTTGCCTGCATATGTCTATGTGAGAGTGTCAGGTCTCCTAGAAATGGCAGTGCAGGCAATTGTGAGCTGCCATATGGGTGCTAGTAACTGAACCCAGGTCCTCTGGGAGAACAGCAAGTGTTCTTAACCACTGAGCCATCTTTCCAGCCCCCATAAAATGAAATCTTAAGAAAAAAAAGAAGAAGAAAAAAAGCATATACATACCACCTGCAATTTAGCAATTCAACCACATCAAATCCTGTTTAGCACTAACTAGTAAAAGCTAAACTTATGAGTTTTACTCAAAACAGTGGTCAGGTAGTCTAAAACACACTTTACTCAGAGAAAACTCAGAGCTCATATATCCATATATAGATAGAACTATTTAAATTAACAGGCATTTCCAATAATTAGAAGGGAAGACTATGTACATTCAAGCTTATGCCAGTGAAAAGTGAATACAGATCTAAAATAACAAGTACATAGAATTAAAATTTCATCATGCATAAAATTGTCAGCCATTAATTAATGTGAAGCACAATAAAGCCTGAAACTATGCCAGCATTAGCAACAAAGAATTTTGAATCTTGGGAGAAAGGCCCATGAGAAGTGATATGGTACTTTTAATTTTTAATAGGTATTTTTAATAGGTAAAGAACCACTGTACTACCATGCAATCATCTTGAACATAGCCACTGAAACAATAAAAATTACTAAAAATTATATCCAGCTTATCATTTGTAAGCCAGTATGATTCACTATACCAAGATTTCTAACTGCAAATAGGTACATTTGATCTAATCAGAAAATGCCTCCCTGAGGTATCTACTCCCATTGTCACCCACCTCCACTTTCTCAGTGACCCTTTAGTTTTATGTGAAACTATATCCCAAGAAATTTATTCATTCTAAATAAAGCAAAAGATGTACCAAGTGAAGCATTAACTTCTATATTCAAGACTTAATATTTGATACTGGTGCCTTTCATTTTTAATCTTCAGTAGTCTCTTTTCTTTGCCTAAGAAAATATTCAGAATTTAAAAAAAAAAAAAAAAAAGATCATTGAGTCTTTTGCCTACATGTGCTTAACACCACCATATGCATGCAGTGCCAGTGAAGACCAGAAGAGGGCATTTGATCTTTTGCAACTGGTGTTAAGGACAGTTGTGCATGCTGGGAATAGAACCCAGGTCCCCTGCAAGAATAGCAGGTACTCTTAACCACTGAGCCATTGCTCCAGCCTTTCCCTCTCTAACTTTAAATATTTTAAATGCCGTCAATTCCACTGTAACCAACAAGAAAAAAAGAAACTCAAATGAAAAATAAAATCCAGTCAAGATTTCATTTAAACAAAGGCTCTAATACTGATAGTACATGATCAGTGTTATAGAGTCAATGACCTAACTTTACTTAGACAAGATGCAGGCAGCACAAATCACAAACCACTAACCTGGTTCAATTTACTTCAAGAGCTAAAACAGTTTCAAAGCTTATAATGGCCTCCTCAAAATTTCCCACTCATTAGTCTACCATGTACATTACTTCTATTCAGATATCTGACTCAAGCTCCTACTGCACCTAAAGTAATAATGATGTTCTAAAGTCCTTCTAAAAATCAATAAAATACTTATTCTGAAGGCAGCTAAGTATTTTATCTAAGAACATGCAATAACAACATTGTATTGCCAACACAAAATACAGCAAAATAAAAAGCCAAAGCTTTATTTGCCAGAGTCCTTTAGAGCAAATATTCCTGACTAGCTGTATCCCAGTGGGTTATGCCTCTCTTTATAAACTTTAAAGCCTGTATTACTCTTTTATTATTTAAAAAAAAAAAAAAAAAAGTGAAAGCACCAGCAAAAATCTCTCTAGGTATTTTCATTCTAAAATCTAGTAAATAACCCTAAGTGATAATAAAAATTGCTTCCTCATAGCTAAGTTTATCTTCAATGTGTTCTATACCATTTCTTTCTTTAAAAAGAAAACATTTGTGTGTATGTACCCACATCCATGTACATTTTGGGGTCTGAGGACAATTTGGGAAGACACTCTCTCCTTCCACATGGCACCAAGTAAGTGCCCTTACACATTTAGCCATCTCACCAGCCAATTTGCCATTTATTTCTCTATGTAGTATCTGAAAATTTAAAGTGAACAGGCATCTAGATGAAGAATGACTAAACAAAGGAATCTTGAAAAGTTTATGATTTATAGAAAAGAACAAAGCTGATATAAAAATCTGTCCACAAGCACAGAAAATCTGCAGTAGCCATTAAGACTGAACTTAAGAAACTTGCAAATATACAAATTCTGAATTTCACAGGTAGTACCATGCTCCTGTAAGTTCAAATACACACAAATTGGTACTGATATAGAGACCCATCTTTGTAAAGCAGTTATTTTTCCAGAATCATCAATTTAGAAATTAAAACAGTTCTTAATTTCTCCATTAAGGAGAACATGTAAGGCCAGCCTGGCTGCTCTACATAGTGAGTTCCTGCCATCCAGTGCTATGTAATGAAACCCTGTCTGAAAAGTACTTAACTAATTAACTGCACAATGGTATTCAGAACCCAAAATACCCTCAATTAGTAGGTGGATTCACTTGCTACTGAATTCTCTTTCATATGACACCAAGAGGGAAGTGTTAATCTGACTTTGTTGTGTGCCTCTACTGTATCTTCCCAAATAGCTCACAAGTTAGAAAACTGTGGGGTAATCTTAAATTTTAAAACAACGCAAAAACAGCAACAGCATTAAGTAGGGGAGAGAAAGGGGAAATTGAACAATCAAAACCCAAAAGAGGGAAAATGTGTTCTACAAAGAACACATGGTTCCATCTAATCTAGAAGCAGGGGTTCCAGCTCACATTCCAACTCACCAGTCATAAAAGCAAAATAATTTATAGTTACTAAAAGGGTTTTATAATAAGCTGCTGAAATATCTCGTTATCATTGGCTTTGTACCACCAGTGGAATAACAGAATTTGCCCTGCAGTGGTTACAGCTTTTCTTCCTAGTGCAGATGATAAATGAATGAATGCCTCTTAGACAGAAATGTTATCTACTGTAAACTTAGAATCTAACTTGGCTTGCCAAGACAGAGGGGTAAAGATTTTTTGGAGGACAGCATAATTAAAGTTGAAATACAAATCCATTTCCTATTCACGTGCTCGGGCACTCTTTTCCTACCAAATAAGCTACACAGAAAAATGGAGCCAACATTTGCTAAGTGATGTTTCACACTAAATAACATCCAATTTGACTCTAGTACCTTCTTTTATTTATTTATTTTTTTAATGTTTGTGTGTGTCTGTCTGTGCACGTGTGTGGGTGCCCAGAGGCCAAAGATGACCCTGGAGCTGGAATTACAGGCAGTTGTGAGCTGAATACCATGGGTGCTGGGAACAGACCTCAAGTTCTCTGCAAGAGCAATAAGCACTCTTAACTGCTGAATGATCTCTCCAGCCCTGGGTTTTCTTTAAAAAACAAAAACAAAAATGAATGTGTGACCAACATCTGAAAAACTGTCTCTTTGATCTCTCCTAAGATAATCATGTGGCTGACAGTAAACAAACACCTTTTTCTATAGTGACTACTATAAATAAGAGTTAAGACTAACTCTCCACAAGAAAATATTACCTGATTGAATGTACAGATTAATCCATGAAATTTAAAAGCTAATAGATTTTGAGCTGGGAGTGGGAGATGGGGCAACAATGCAGTGGCCCTCTTGTAATTCCACCCCAGAAGGTGAAGACAACACAGGAATAAAATGGCTAGCTCTGGATTCAACTGAGAGATTCTGCCTCAGTAACTAAGGTTAAGAGTGATTGAGGCATATGGCTCTGTGGCACAATGGATAGCACATTGGCCTTCTAGTTATGAAGAGTGATTGATTGAGGCAGACGCCAGATGTCAATCTTGAACCTCAGCTAAGAGACAGATAGATTGATATATCACACCCATGCCCCCAGGGGAAAAAATATAAGGAGATTTCACAAAAATCCTGGCTTTTATTAGTAGGGTAACTATGGGAAAGATCTAACAATAAAAGGCCCAAGTCTCTCCCCATAGCTAGAATCAAGAGAAATGGTCTGGATTAAAGATACAAATTAGTGAGTCATCTGTAAGTAGAAATTGAAGTCACAGGACTCATTAGGGAGCTATTAAGTGAGGTGGCCAGGGCTGAAACTAGAACTAAAGAAATCCTAAATTTGCCAGGCAGTGTGGTCCACACCTTTATTCCCAGCACTCAGGTCTAGAGGCAGGCAGATCTCTTGAGTTCTTGGCCAGTCTGGTCTACCCAGGACAGCCAGGGCTGTTTCAAAGAGAAACCCTGTCCCAACCCCCGCCCCCCAAAATCCTATATTTAATGCTAGATGAATACAGAAAAAAAGAGCCAAAAATAGAGAAAACTTAAACATGAAAATTAAGCATGGAAACGGTATCTAAAAGCTCTTCCAAATTACTTTTGGAGCAAGACCTAGAAGAAAACAGTATTTTAACTCAAGACCTGAAAACAGCAAAGTCACAGCAAAGATCCAGTTGAAAGGTCTGTGGGTAGGGGTGGTAAGGAGGACAAGGTTCCTTTGGAGGAGAATTCTTCCTTGACTTTTATTAACTCATTTCATCGACAAGGAGACTTGTAAAAACTGAGCCTGGGACAGTACTAGAAAACTAAAGAAACTGCCACACTCTGACCTCTTATTTTCTATAGGAAGTCAAAATTATTTATTGAAAGGCATGATTGCTATACAAATTTTAAAAGTCCCATTCAGCTCTGTCCTATTGCTAGCACTAAAGTGAAAATGCTTTTTAGTTCACTAAACCCTAGAGGCAGGTACTACTATCATATTCAAATTTATAAATGACTTCTGTTTCAATGTCTTCCTTCTGAAATGTCACAGTCAACACAGTTTTGAGCCTGAGGCCCACAGGTTAAAATCTACTACTCTTCTTGCTGTATTGCTATACCACGCCAAAATTCTACAAGTGCCATAAGACACCCAAATAAATCACAATAAAGAAAGCTAATGTTTAAAATCAGAATGCCAAAACAACACATACTGATATTTAAAATGAAGTATAATTCCATCTACCTTGAAACAAGACCACCACTGACTATATGCAAAACAAATTGTAAGAAATCTCATGCTTTGATCAGAAATTCACGTAAGAGATGGCTCACGAGTCTCTAAATGACTCCTCTTAAGATAGGCTTCTATGTTTAAGGGAGTACTGTGTTGTTGTTTTAAGTAAGGGATTACCCTATAAACCAGGAGATAAGCATTGCTGAGTGTCACAATGCCAGTCTCCAATAATGCACTATTTCGCACTAAGTCACTGAAGAGCTGGTACAGTCAACCCTGTCTTGGCACAGCAACTATTATCTATACTGCCAATTTTATCATTTAGAAAAGTTCTTCCAGGTAATTACATTTCAGCACTGGGTAGTCTCTTAGGATTAGGGACAATAACACTTGAAAAATTTTACTGTATTTTATACAATTGCTTAGACAGTTTAACATTGCTCACAGTACTCTTTAGAGTCTCAACATGCATCCCAAGCCGGCCTCAAACTATTCAATTTATCCTCCTGCCTCAGCTTCCTGAGTGCCACAACACTCAGCACTATCTCATAAAAAAAAAAAAAAGGTTGGCATGTGCCATTAACAACCCAGCATTCTGGAGGCAGAGTTCCAGAGCTATGTAAAGAGACCCTTTCTAAACAAACAAAGAATGGATTATGTTTCCATAAATAAATAAATAAATAAATAAATAAAGAAATAAAGAAAGAAAGAAAGAAAGAAAGAAAGAAAGGATGAAAGAATAAACAGCAAAAAAGAAAACAGCTCTCCTAAGCTCATACCTAATCTATCTTCATTCTTATTTTCTTGAGGTGTTGTTAATGTAGCAACAAATATAAATACTAAAAAGTCAGTGAACATATAATTTCAGTAGAGTGAGCAAACCTTCGATAATGGTGAATGAGACTTTTAAAAATATTGTAATGCTAACAGTCCGCATTTATCACCCAGTACGAATATGAGGAAACGTTAAGCTTGGTGCTGGAGAAATGGCTCTTGCAAAGGACTGAGGTTCCATTCCCAGCACCTACATGATGGCTCACAACCATCCCTAACCTCAGTTCTAGGGGGATCTGACACCTCTTCTAACTTGGGGGCACTGCATGTGTGGGATGCAGTTCATAAACACTCATACATATAAAATAAACCTTTTTTTCATTTAAAACTTTCGCTGCAGCAGTTACAACTCAACTGTATTACACTTTGCTCAAAATATTTTAACTACAGGGTCACACAATAGTCTAAAAAGAAAAACTGATACAGAATTACATAGAAAACTACAATTCTACTGTTTCCCCAACTGCAGCATTTCTAAGAAACCTGGGAAATGGCAACTGAATAACTCAACAAATAAATTCAACATTTTAAAGCTTTGTGTAAAGACATTAACCAAGAGGGTACTAATAACTTTGAAGCTATTTTCAAAGTTGGTATCTGTCTCATGTGACCCATGCTAGCCCTAAAAATTCAGGGACCTGTCTTTGGTCATTGCTACAAGACTATTTATGAATCTCTCAGATAAGAGTTGAGGTACACTGAGATAAACTGAGTTCTAGAATCAACATATAGAGCAGATGCCAGACCTGTTCAAAATTAAGATGAAGTGTTTCCCTTCTCTTTACTTTTTTAAAATTGATAATCTTATCCAAGGCAAATAATTTACCAAATTTTCTCATATGCACAGAGAAAATTCTGTGGGTTAACAGTACTGGACAGTATTACGGTCAATAGTATGGGGGGACTGTTTAAACATGGGGGCACTGTTTAAACACTGGGACTACAAGAATCAAAAATTCTTATTAATTCAGTTACAGATACTTGAAAATAACCATCTCCAGTACCTTTATGTATCTAGTTTCAGCAACAACTCTCCAAAGTTCTCTATCATTTTGTATTTTTAATGTTTCTTTCCAGATAGCTAAAACTAGACACTTCCACTTAATCTATTTTCTTTACACTTTGATTTTTCATGCAAATGCACATGTGCCACAGCACACAAATGAAGGCCAAAGGACAACTTTTAGGAGTTGTTTTCTCTTTCCACCATATATTAAATACAGAGGCCCTCCCTCGGGCTTGGCAGAAACACTTTTACTGGCTGAACCATCTTGCTAGCCCCTGAATCCCTTATTTTCAACCTTTCAAGCATGTTGCTACCTACCCCTGTTTTCCTGGACCATCTTAACAGTAGGAAAAACATACCTAAGTAACAAAAGAACAAAGTAATTCAAAGGCTGAAGACTGTCTCTGTGGCAACTCTGGTAGCTAGTAGCATCCCTACATGGTTAGTGTATATGTTTCTGAACTCAAAAATTATGCTTCTTTTTCTCTCTCCTACCTTAAAAGAGGGGGGGGGTGTCTAAAATGAATACAAATGCCTTGTATTTCTCTAATAGTCTTGTAGTTCTCTAGTAGTCCTACACATAAAACTTTTTTCTTTCTTTTTTATAGTATTGGGGTCAAGCTTGGGGAGACTCTTGCAAAACAAGCACTCTACCAGAGCCAACATGCCAATGCCAACATAATAGGATTTTTAAATGCACTAATTTTTAGGACTATGAAACTGGGGCTACACACTCCTAAAGATCAGGTTTATAATCCATAGTACAAAGACCACTATTAAAAGCATTTATTTGCCAATCCCACTGAGAAACTGGAAGTAATTTAACAGCTGTCTAAACAACCACAAATATTAAAAGACACTTCTGGCTCAATAAAATGACATCTGAAGTGAGACACTGCCTTCTCCAACAGACATCTCATTTGTTTGCCTAGAACCATTTATATTTCCTTTAAGCCAGCTGGTGTCTCCATTTGGAGGCATGTATCAATGTCTAGTGAACAATCTATTCTCCATTCACAAGCTGTAGTTTCCATTTTTTTAATGGAAAGTTTCCAACAAATACAATGAGTTCTTAGAATGGAATTTAACTCTTTGTCCAACTCAGTTCCTAAAACAAAACCAATGGTACCAAGCTACAATGTACACATTAATGTTAACTAGCCAACTCACAAAGAAGTCAACTTCCATAGGAAAGCCATTCACCAGACCATTGATTCATAGTATAATTATAAAAACACTATGTTAGATTTGACTGACAATTTCTTACAATGTTGCATAATATTTTGGTTTTATTAAAAAAATTCATTTCATGAGGCTGTGGTGGTGCACACTTTCAATGGGGGTGGAGGGCAGAGGCAGACAGATCTGTGAGTTCAAAGCCAGCCTGAGCTGCTACACAGAAAAACACTGTCTCAAAAAACAAAAACAACAGTAACAAAAACAAAAACTCCTTTCTTAGGAATGCCAAACAATCTTTTGGTTACACAATAATATAGACATTAAAAAAGAACTCAGGTTGCCAGATAAAAAGCCCAGTACAGACAGCCCCTTATGTTGGTGGTCAGGGGGGTGTGCTAAATAATAAGGATTGTCAATGCTATCAGTTGCCCTCTAGAACTGATGGTTAAGACTCTATTGCTGAGGACACCACATACTCTGTCTGGTCACAGAACATGGAGCAAGCTAGTACTGACCCAGAAGTTCCTTCTTGTTAGCTTCCACAGTCACAGAAGGTCTTTTGCAGGCTACTATGAAAGAAAAGTCATCCAACAGCATTTCCCAGCTGTCAACTTTGAGCTACAAAAATGATCTATTTGGCATGATGGACCCATGAACGCAATAGTGGCATGAATTGTTCTGCTTTCTGGCTGGGTTCATGATTTCTGCCTGCTCCAAGGCAGAAATACATGCTTGACACTAAAATCTGGCCAACAACCTATGGCTGGAGTGCTCATAGACTCCAGTGGTGAGCACACTATTATTTTGTTAAATGACCATGGTATCCAACTGCCTTATAAATTTGTATCTTTGTACCTATAGATAAATGTAGACCTCTCAGACCTCAGATAAGTTTCTTTGTATACTATACACAGCTAACAAAGACACAAATGGTCAAAGTGCAGAGCTCAGCTATAAACAAAGGATCTGTATCACATCTCCACCCACCAATACTCAGGGACCACCTGGAACAGGAAGAAAAAAAGAAAAGGCCAGATGTCAGGGAAGACCAGAATCAAACTGTCTTTTTTGACATGGCAGGACTGATCTACAGCAATAGTAGTCACAAGTCTAAGACCTGCATAAGCTCAAACTGGTCAACATTTATACCCAAGACTCTGCCATTAGCTGGGTTGATGGACAGTCCATTTTCTTTATGTACTTAGTAAATCAGCCATACTGACCCCCAAATTCAAGAGTATATATTAGCAACACAAACTGGGACTTGATAGGTTGGAGGGGAACATGAAATGGGAACCAGAGAAAGGGACTGGATGAGATGAATCTGGGAAGAGTTAGGTTTTTGATCAAAATATACTTACTGTATTTATGCATTAAATGCTCAAAATACTTGGGGAAAAATACATCCTTAAAATCTTAGATAAGGCAGGGCAGGGCAGGGCAGGGCAGGGCAGGGCAGGGCAGGGCAGGACAAGGCAGCACCCACCCTTTAATCTTGGCACTTGGGAAGCTGAGACAGGCAGAACAGAGTTCCAGTCTAGCCAGGACTACATGATGAGACCATTTCAAACTGTCTCTCAACCCACCCACCCTCACCATCCACAATCCTTTTACACACTACATATTTCACTAAGTATTTTAAGCATCACTGAATTATAATACTAGACCAGAGTGCACAAACTTTGGGGGGGGGGCATGTAAAAGATCACACAATAAATATGAAGCAAAATATTCTCTCCACAACCTTAACAAGATAACCTGTAGTGGACTTTGCACTTTAAAGGAGGGCAGGCACAACTGTTTTTCATGGCAGTGACATCTGAATTCCTTTGATTTTTCAATGTTATGAAATAATCACTTTTATTCTTTTTCAAACATTTTTAAATGTTTTGAAAAAATCCTTATCTCCCATTTTTAAATGTTTTGAAAAAATCCTTATCTCCCAGACTGTACAAACACACGGCCATAGTTTGTCAAACCTAGCTAAAGCACAGTTCTGAATCAGTAACTCAAGTACACCAAAAGTCATGTTTGGATATAATGTATAAAAAGGGGCAACAGAAGCCACTGTTAATTAACATAATAACAGTTAAGTCTTGAGGGTAAGAAAACAAGCAAGATCCCTTCTAGTCCTTTTCTCTAGTATTAAGTTACAAGTTTGAAAAATATTGACTTAAATAAGGGTAGTCATCAAATCAAAATTTGGAATCACCTTCTTGGAATGTCTAAAATAACAGTCAGGTTTAAAACTGGGCCCAAGTTCCTGAAGCTACTAAAAAGCCACATTAAAGCTTCAACACCATCAGAAGTAACCATGAAGTATCTTTTCTAAAAGAGAACAATGACAAAGACAAACTGCATTTGGTATAAACTTTCAGCTCTTTAGTTTTAAACTAAAGTTGTTCAACCATACATTTTCAGTGCCATTAAAAAATTACAGTAAATATGTACATCTTAGCAAATTTAAACTTCAGCACTCTTCCCTCATTATTCAAGAAGTCAATCCTGTACACTAATGTTATTAATTGGAATACCCACTTACTATTTAGCAAACTCTATAAACATCAATTAGGATTTGATTTTAGGTTTCAAAATGTGATCAAATTGTATCCGTGGGCTTAAAGACTAGCAATAATTCTAGTCATTTTACTATTGCATTCCACCTAATTGAAATTTGAGATAACAAGGAGCCAAAGATATTAATGACTGCTCCAAATACATCAAGGGCAAGTCAAATTCCAAGAATCGTTACTGTTTCTGAAAAAGTTCCCTTAAGTAAAGGAAGGTGTGATAGCTCCCTGCTGTTTTATGTGTTCAAGATTATTTTAACTGCATAGGGATATTGTAACTCACAAACCCAGCATTACCTCCAATGAAATTTATTGCTGGTTACAGCTATTTTGAAATGGCCTCATTAGTAGTTAGGGCACCATTTCAATGCTCAAAGATAACATTTCATTAAAGACAATTAAAAATGTCTGCCCATAGAATTCATCCCTCACTTTTTTCAGTAATGTCTAAGCCAGTGGTTCTTAACCTTCCCAATGCTGCAACCTTTTAGTGCAGTTCTCATGTTGTGATGACACAACCATAAAATTATTTCGTTGATACTTCATAACTGTAATTCTGCTACTGTTGTGAATCATTATGTAAATATCTAACATGCCAACCCTATTGGGGTCTCAACCCACATGCTGAGTACTGCTGACCTAAACAAATCAATCATGAATGCCTTTATACATAGAAGGGGAAAAGACGATTTATGTATCATCATTAAATAAAATTCTTGGCATTCCTATGAAAACTGACTATAACTCTTAAAAGCCCTAAGTTAGAACAAATGTTTAATAGGAAGAATAGGTAACTGAGGTCTCACCATGGATTTGGGTATGGATATTTAAAATGTGACATTAAGAAAAAACCCACTTGGTACAGTCAATTGCCTATGGAAGTTACCAAATACAGAACTACATAGTTTCCATCTTTTTAAAACGAGTTACTGAGAAAAAAAAAATTAATGAAGCTAACCAAAGCTTTAAGGATGATAGCACCAAGGGGGCACACACACTTTACTCACTAACTCATCTCTCTCTGGCACTAACTCATAAACCTTTTCGTTCACACACAAAGGAAATAGATTTACATTTCAAGTCCACAAAAGTCTGCCCTAAGACTGTGCCGGGGGCATACAAAGATTTCAAAGTGCAGAGGGGTAAAAGGATTCCATGTAACGTACAAAAGCAACCAAAGGTACACCCGGCAGTCACTTTCAGAATATGTTTCAAGACTTCAAGTCTGAAGTCCATTGGAATCTCGATTTATTCGTTACTCTCGTGGCTACGGTGTTTTTCGTTGGGATATCTAAAAGCATTTACAAATAAATTAGTCCCAATTTTAAGTACAAGTTCGTTTTCATTAAAAGTTCAATATTTCTTAAGGACTAGACCACATTATTTCTTAAGGACAAGATCACATTACAGTACTCGGGAAGAACATTTGCTTTGTTGTTGACCCTGCTAGGGAAACAGGTCTTGACTCAGCCAAAGTGGCGTTCTTGTGGGTGATTAATGACAGGCCTACAACTCGCCCCAGTGACATCCATCCCCCTCCAGGCCCCACCCCTTCTATACTAAAACCAGCCAAGTCTAAAATGGAGGAGGGGCTGCCTTCTCGCCTCAAACCACTCAGTCAGTGAGTTAATAGCTGCAACCAATCGATTCAGCCCGAGAGACCGGGAGGTTCGGGTGAAATGTGACCCTTCTCTCGCAAGACTTATAAATAATATCACCCTCTCTGATCATTTCCGCTGGGTCTCTACATAAGGAAACAATTTCAGTGAACCTGCCCCCAATTGATCTTCCTCACAATGAGCTACCCCATAATGCCGGCCAACACGGCCCGAAACCACCCAACCTGCCGACACCGCCCCCACCTTGGTTCGGGCCCTTCCCTTTGTGTCCGCACCCAAGCGCCCAGCCGCAGCCCACCCCGGCAGCCCCCGGGCCGAGGCCCACCTGTGGTGAGGCGAGAGGAGACGTCGCCGAAGGGAGAAGGCTCCATCCGGAGATACTTCTGCGGAGAGGCGGCCGCGGCCGAGGCGGCGGCGGCGGCGGTGGCGGCCGCAGGGGAGGCGGTAGCCGACGCCGGTGCCGACAAAGGCGCGCACCGCCTCCGCTTCGGAGACGCGGGGCTCAGCAGAGGGTCGAAATCCAGAGTCCTTTTCAGAGTGGCTCCGCACGCCATGGCGGCGGGCAGCCGAGGCCCGGCTCGGGCGGGGCCGGGAAGGACGGGGCCAAGCTGGCCTCCGATGTGCCCGGTGGGTGGGGGGCCCGGGAGAGCGGAGCCGCGGCAGGGCAGGTGGGCGAGGCGCGAGGGTCGCGCCGCGGGCTCGGGGCCGTTCCCGAGAAGCCGGGCCGCCCCCGCCGTGCGCTCGGGCTGAGCGCGCCGAGGCTCCTGCGCGGAGACCGGCTCCCTTCCGAAGTGGACCCGGCCAGGGGCGCGACCCAAACGCGATCTCCAACACGCCGGTGCGCACAGAAGCTCGCGAGCGAGGAAGCTGGGAGGTGGCTGCGGCCGCAGAGCGCCAGGCAATGCACTCGACCCTCTCCTTCTTCACAGAGCAACTCTGCCACCCGCCGCCGGCCCCAATATGGCGTCAATAACAACGCCGCCGATTCAAATCCTGCGGCTCCAGGGCGCCTGCGCACGGGGGGCGGGCCCACCCGCGTGCATTCTGGGATTTGTGGGGTTTCGGTAAGGGCTGGCATCCGCCTGAAAGGCGGTTACCCGGCAGTCACAGAAACTACGACTCCCGTCATTCAAGGCGCGCGATCCCGAGTTCCGGGTTGAAATTTAAATACCCCCTCATAAGTAAGAGACTGAAAAAGATGTAAGGAAGAGAGAAAGGAGAACCTCTGAGACAGTGGGAAAGAGGAAGCGGATCCGTAGGAAAAGCAAGCTTAGCAACTTAGAGACTGACTTAAACGGGAAATAGCAAAGAGCCAATCTAATAGCGCGCGAGAGATTAATGTAGATATCAAAAGCGCCCCAAATCAAATCTGTCACATTGAAGGGATAGGAAATAATGAAAAACACCAATTTGGGACCGTGAGACAGAACAACAGTAATATCAGATTACAGGATCCTTGAAGTCTATGCTTTGCGCTCCCCAGCTAGCTACTTATTTCTGCAAAGCTGAAAATGAATAACGTTTGAACGAAGCACTGAGTAAATTATTTTACTCTGAGCAAAAAGCAATTGACACCAGAAATTATTTATTGCGTTTGGAAGGTGGGGCGGGGTCTGGGGAAAGGCAAGTAAATGCCTAGGAAGCAGAACCCATTTTGTCATCAAAGGGAAGAAATGTTTCTAGAATTTATGTTCAATCAAATATCCAAAATAAGGGTTAAATGCAGCATTGATGAATTAATTTATGTCGATACTTTATAGCTTCTGCCTGTGGATGCTAGCTCTACAATGTTACTTGACTACCTTATCAAATGATTATAAATGTTAACTGCGTCTAATGCTCACTCATTTCAGCTGTTTACTCAGAAATCAACATATGTAGTCACTTGATACTGGTTTTGGACAGTAATCCATTTGCTCAGAATTGTTCAACACCACAAAGATCAGCTTTCTTGATAGCACTGAATAAGCAGCTAAGCCGCGCTTATTTAAATTTAGAATGTATTCTGTGAAACAATCACTTAACTAAGACATTTACTAAGGAAGTGTTTATTAACTTGTAAACACTCTATGGAATTTAATATTATGATAAAGCTGACCAAATATGCATATTGTGTGTAAAGGAGCAGAAAAAGATAGGTTTTTGAGGAATACTTTTATGTATTTGTGTGTGTGTGTGTGTGTGTGTGATAAGGTGTGATGTATCCCAGGCTGGCCTCAATTTCACTCTGTTGCCAAAGATGACCTTGAACTTCTGAACTTCCTGCCTCTACCTCCAGAGAACTAAGATTAAGATACCAGGCATGTGCCATCATACTCAGTTTAGGAACTGCCACTAAGCTGTATTCTCTGCTTGTCAGAAATTTTTTCCCCCACTAAGATTTGACCATAGGTAGCACGGAAGTAAAAAGGGATGAAAGAGGCAAATAGAGGTTGTGTGGAAGAGGGGAAGAGAATAAACATTTGAGACATGAAAGCACAGAGGGAACTGCCAGGGGTACAAAGCATGGAAGGAATAACAAAAACAAACTAAATATAAAAGTGCTGTGATGAAGCCTATTGCATTACATACTAATTTTAATATAAAAAGAAGATGTTCAGTAGAATAAATAAAAGCAAGTGTGCAGAAGTCAGAAAGAAAGATATCATAAAGATTACAAGTGTTGGACATTCCAATTGTCTGGAAATGTCAATATAGCTAACATATTTTGCTCATTTGTGCTTCTAGTTTTTGTTCTTCGTTGTTTGTTATTTCTGAAACTAAAGTATTAGTTTTAGCTATTGTTCTATTGCTGTGAAGAGACACCATGATCAAGGTAACATATAAAATAAAAGCATTTAACTGGAGGTTTGCTTACAGGTTCAGAGGGTTAATCCATGGTCATCACGGAGAGAAGCATGGCAGCAGGCAGGGATGTATGGCACTGGAGCAGTAACTGAGACCTCACATCCTGATCTTGAAGTGGGAGGCAGAGAGACAGAGAGTAAAACTGGTCCTGATTTTGTGACTATACCTCCTCCAACAAGGCCAAACCTCCTAAACCTTCCTAAATAGTCCATCAACTGGAAACAAAACTTTTAATATATGATGCTATGGGGCCATTCTTACTCAAATCACCTCATTAGTTACTTTGATTTGGGATTTTGTTTTGGTTTTATAGCTCTAGTGGTCCCACGTATACATTAGGTATTTCTATTCTCTGGTACCAGGGTTTCCTGTGGGGCAACATTCAATTTTGACATAGCTTATAAGGTATTACATTAAGTTTTTCTTCCTATAATTTTAATTGGTGTATTTATACTAATGTGGATTTTTCTTAATTCTTTTTTCTCTTTGGTTTAAATTAAAACATGGCTGAAGCAGTTTCAGTTGGAAAGCTGGAAATTCTGGCAGTAACAGCAATTCTCTCTCTCTCTCTCTCTCTCTCTCTCTCTCTCTTCTTCTCTCTCTCTCTCTGTGTGTGTGTGTGTGTGTGTGTGTGTGTGTGTGTGTGTGTGTGTGTGTGTTTCCAAACAGTTTCTTTGTGTAACCCAGGGTTCCTGCAACTCACTCTGTAGACCAGGTTGGCCTCAGATTCACAGATCACAGATATCTACCTGTCTCTGCGTCCTGAGTGCTGGGATTAAAGGTGTGTGCCCCCCACCAGGTCAGAATTTCTCTCTTTATTAGGCCTTATGCTATAGGCTTATATGGCAGACAGGAGGATCAGGAGTTAAAGCTCATGTTGACCAAAAAAGCAACTTCATAGCAATCTTGGGCTATACAGACTCTGTTTCAACAACAAATGAGTTCATACTAGAGTATGTAAACTTTCTAATCCAGTAAGAATGATACTCTTTATAAAGATGTTTATGGAGACAGAGGTTACAGTGAGCCATTTACAACGGAGTAACACATGAGTGCCTGCTAGCTACCAGTAAGTAGAAGACAGACTCTTCCTTACAGTTCTCAGAAGGAGCCAACCTGATACCTAGGTCTTTGAAGTCTAGTCTCCAGAACTTTGAGACCATATATTTCTGTTGTTTAAACCACCCAGTGTGTGTGGTACTTATAGGATTGTGATTATTATTTGAGATATATGAGGAAAAGGTTGTATTTAATACTGACAGGACTTGGCCATCTCCCACAAATGACTAAGGAGCTAGCTGAGAAATTGCTAGGCCCAGGAACACCCTCTGTATACTCAATGGGCTCTGCCCCCTACTTTTCCTGACCATTCACCCTGTAAGACAGCAGTGCTGCTGTGAGTGACAATGCCCTGTAGGCTCATATGTATGTATATATGTATGTGTATATATATATATATATTAGGAATGATGGCCTTGTTGGAGGAAGTGTATCTCTGGGGAATGGGCTTTGAGGGTTTTCAAAAGATGACCCCTCAACCCAGTGTTTCTCTGCCCTCTGCCTGCCAATCAGGACATAGCTCTCAACTATTGCTCCAGCACCATGCCTGCCATCTATGCTCCTCCACGATGACAATGAACTAAACCTCTGACATGTAAACAAACCCCCATTAAATGTTTTCTTTTATAAGAGTTGTCTTAGTCATGGCGTTCCTTCATAGCAAAGGAACAGTGACTAAGAAAAAAACCCAGGTATTAACTGCTCCAGGACCCCTTTCTCAGTGCCACATTGCTGAGATTCTTGTCTATGTACCTTCAAATTATCCTCCCCACATTGCAAACAGGCCTGTCAGGGGATCTTACTTCTCTCACACCTAATAAATGTCTATATTGATAGTTCTTAATTTTTCATACCACTCTGTCCTCTCAATAATCCACATAATACTTTTAAGATACCTTGTAAAATGTTTTAAGTCTCTCAGGATAGGAAAAAACTTTCAGAAAAAAACCTACAAAAGTAATTCTAAAGCACACACACAAATAAAATGAAAATATGACTCTTAAAAACCATTCTGTTTTAACAGTTTAGAAATGAATTTGAGTGTATCAAAGGGACAAAGAAAACTAACACAATAAGTTAAATGAGGTCACACGAATCTAAATATATATAGAGTCCTGTGACCTACACAACGAGGCTTGCTCTGTTTGTAAGTACAGGAAGGTTTTAAAGGCTTGTCATATGTAGGGCAGTTTTGTCACTATCTAGTAATTATCTTCTGAGATGCATAATCTCCCAAGTCTGAGCAGAAATCACATTGCCTTTACCAAGATTCTGATTGGACTCTTTCTTTCTTTCTTTCTTTCTTTCTTTCTTTCTTTCTTTCTTTTCTTTCTTTCTTCCTCCCTCCCTCCCTTCCTTCCTTCCTTCCTTTCTTCCTCCTTCGCTCCCTCCTCCCCCTTTCTCTCATTTTCTTCTTTGCTTTTGTTATGCGTGAGGGTGTCAGATCCCAGGAAATGGAATTACAGATAGTTGTGAGCTATCATGTGGGTGCTGGGAATTGAACCTGGATCCTCTAGAAAAGCAGGTGGTGCTCTTAACTACTGAGGCATCTCTCTAGCCCTGGCATTAGACTTTCTAACAATTCCAGACATAGTCCTTGGAATCTGGTTCTGACAAGACATTCTTTAAAGTCAGTAAATTAAACATGAATGATAATACAAAATCTAATCATTTGGAGCCTCAAGATCCTCTTCATACCATAAATCACTTTCAATTTTCTAATGTCAAATAAAAATAGTAAAAATAAATGCAAATATAGGAGCAGAGAAATGTTTGCTAACTTTTCATCCTGTTTGCTTAATTATAAATGTAGTGTCAGGAACAACAATTCTAATTCAGAAGCCATTTCAAATCTACATTCAGAGCAAGCATTGCATATGACAGAAAAAAAAAATCATTGTGAAAATGAGTGCAGTTAGGAAGAATAGACATTGTAACTCCTTCATCAAGGATTTTGCAGGCTGTGTAGGCCTCTTCTGAGCTCTGTATTTGGAATATGCAGTATTTTGTGTTACAGATATAATAGCTAATTTTTATTTTTATTGTTGGAATGTAGAATTATTTTTACTTGATTGAATAGATCATAAAACAATTAGAAATAAAGAACTGCTAGGACAGTTCCAATACATTTGTAAGTTGATAATGCAAGTAAAAATTCTTAATAATTACCGCCCCAATTCATCTTCTGTAATCCAGAAGTTAGTCAACAGTGTATTATGGGAATCATTTGTTTTTCTTCCTGATCATATGGCTGACTAAGAGGATTGTATCAGAGAAAGATTTTAAAAAGAATGTGTAACACTTTTCCCCTACCATCCCCAAATCAAAAACTCATGTTGAACCATCTGCTTCTGCCAATAATTTCCAGAAGTCACCTGCTGCAGTCCCCACCTTGAGACAAGATTATCTGTCAAGCCAGATCAGTATCTGCTTGACCCCTAAAAATGTTCAAGAGCATGCTCCACAATCAGAAATCCTCTGCATCCTGCTTTAGTTTCATCATCAGAGGCTGATTTCTCCTAACACACACACACACACACACACACACACACACACACACACACACACACACACCACACACACCACATGGAAATAAGCTGTGATTTACTTAGCCAAAGGGACTCTTACGCCACCAGATAGTCTCTGGGAAGTCAAGCTAAGAACTAGCTTCATATAAATAAATATTTGTTTTGGCTTTTCAAGACAGGGCTTCTCTATGTAGCCTTGGCTGTCCTGGAACTTGCTCTGTTTGTTAGGCTGGCCTTGAACTCACTAAGATCTGTGTGCCTCTGCACATTTTTATGAAGACATTATCTAAAACTTTGTGTACTTTTGTCCAGTATGCATTTGCAAACATCTTTCCCCTTATTGTGAAACTATTTACTCTTTACAGAGCCCAGAAATATTTACCACTGGAAACAGTTAATAGACTCAAATACAGAGGGAAATTGAAAATACAACACACATCCTACAAGAATACACACTGTGGGTACCATAGAAAGAGACTGCAAAACTTACTGCAGTTTCAAGAAGCACCTATCTGTTAGGACACTTAGTCCTGCTAAACTCCATTGCTCTGGAAACCTTGCTGGATTTTAACAGCACCACGCCACAGCAGCCGAGTGACCAAGCTTCAGAAATAATAAGATACCCGGTTAAATTAGAGCCTTAAACAAGGAATAATTTGTTTATACTACAAATGTGACAAAATATTGTGTTTAGCTGAAAGCCAGATTTTACTGAAGGTCTTGTAATTTGTCAGCCCTATATAAGGAGCAAAGATAGTAACACCCGTCCCAAGTCACCAAGAAACACAACAAACTACGTTTCTTGCTCATTTAAAGAGGTATATGAAAATATACTAGAAAGTATCCCATCCATACTATGTTTTAAAAAATAAAATTTCAATTGTATAGAAAGTTAATTTACACAAAATATTATGAGCCATGAATATTCTGTTAACAGCCGAGGGCCAGGGGTAAACATCAGTGAAAGATTTGTTTGACAAAGCTCCATACACCATTTCACCTCGGTGGGCACCTCCATCCCCGGAAGAGTTTCCCTAGCCCGGTTGGGACTTGCGGTTTTAGAACACACTCACACCTGCTGCCGATGTCGCTTCCATTTGCTCACTGAAGTCCAAACCTGAGTCAGTGCTGCAGTCACTGTCTGCATCCAGTTCTCTTTGTCTCTTGTGCCTTTGGTGCTGTGGTTCCATGATGCCACTTGAGATTTTTAAAGACCGTGAGATGAACCTTTCACTCTACTCTTCGAGGCTTCCTTCCTCTTGTGTGATGTTAAGGGCTGTCCAGGTGTGTGTTGTAAAGACAATGAAAAGAGTTTACCCTTTCCCCCAGGGGCAGCTGTTCAACATATACTCACTAAAAAGAACGACCACTTCTGGCCTCTGGAGTCTGTGTTAAGGCTAAGGCTTCATGGTTTGCCCAAGAGATGATAGATTTCCTCTGAAACTTGGGCCCCAGAATTTTCTTTTTCTCCAGCAAGCAAATATTTACCAGCTACCACACTCCAATTATGAGCGCTTCCTCTTTTTTTTTTGTTGTTGTTTTTTTTGTTTTGTTTTGATAATTCACAGTTGTCAATCCCAAACTTGAAATACTTTTTGAAAAAAGGCCACATTAGTTGAAGAGTATCAGCCAGTTCAACTTGATTCTCTGACTATCCAGGAGTGTTAACTGTCAGGAACATGGCCTGACTTCTAGCTCCTAAAATCCACACTGCTTTTGGGGGCTCATCGATGTCCAAAATCAGATTAATTAAATACTATCTTGGTAGCATATTTGGGGACATTGAATGTGACTTGAAAGTTAAGATGAAGCACACCTAAAAAACATTTTAAATGCAAAATAATCTTTGTTTAAACTGTGTACCCAGTAGCCACTGTTTCTAAAATACATTGTGCAACCACCAAGGCTAGTAAGATGAACATGTCACTGTTGCCCATTCAAGGAAGTTAGGGGCTCCAAATCAGTGGGGCTGGGTCAGAGTATGCTTCTCTGCCCCCTTAACTAGATGACTTAGAGCCTTTCTTGGAAACTTCTGAGAGAAGTAAACATTACTCATAAGGATCTCACCATGACTCAGGAGTGTCCCCAGTCCATCCCAATAAAACTCTACAAGGAAGAGTCTTTTAATCACAGCTTACTACTGAGCTTGTGGCGCATGGTACTTGAATAGTCAGTCTAAAAATGAGTTAGAGTCAAAGCTATTACCTACTCTCATAAAGGTGTGGTTAACACTCTGGACTTAGGCCTCAAACAAAACTTTTAAGAGAAGAGATGAAATCATTTAAACTTTGAAAACTTCTAAAGAGTGTCTCTATAGTCTCCAGAACACACAAGAAAATTATCTATGGCCGCTTCACTATGTGGTGTTTCTTGGTGAAACCTGGCTTTTGAGTATCAAGTTCTAAATGATGACTGATTACAGATTCTTTTCATTTCTCTTGATTTTTTGACACTCAATATGTGACCCATAGACCTAAAGCATTGGTCTCACCTGTGTGTGTGTGCCTGGAGCTACTTCATCAAAACCTGCCTTGTAACAAGAGCATCTGGTGCCCACGATCTGGTTTGTAGATATGAAATCTGAGTACTTCTGCTGAGGTTAACTTAGCCATCTTCTCCTGGCAGATGTGCTGACAGCATTCTGTCATCATTCTCAGGTATGCATCATACCTCTTTGAGCCTTCAGTAATATTAAGATAGCTAAGACATGGCTCTTGTGATAGGTGGTCAAATAAAAGAAAGACTGGGTTTAGATACAATTAAGAAATTCTGTACATAAATGCCCAGTCCTGCAAAAAGAGAGTCTACTTGAGAATGGCATGCTACACACACACACACACACACACACACACACACACACACAGAGAGAGAGAGAGAGAGAGAGAGAGAGAGAGAGAGAGAGAGAGAGAGAGAGAGAGAGAGAGAGAACTTGTGCATCAAGGAATGTTGTCTGCTCCTCATGGGATCTTAATTTGGAAAATAGTAACAAGGAAGGAAAAAAAATCAGTATCCTTAAACAGCACTTGGAAAAAAGATAAGCTTCTGAAGGAAATAGGGAGATGGTTCAGTAAAGTGCTTACTGCACATTCATACAGTCCTGAATTCCAATCCTCAACACTTGTGAAAATCTAGGTATGCAGTACACACTTGTCACCCTGGAGTAGGTGAGAGAGGCAGATCCCTGGCTCTCATTGGCTAAGCAGTTTGGTCCATGAGTTTGACGTGTAATGAGACACCCTGTCCCTAAAATATAAGGTAACACTTCAAGAAGAAACCTTAGGTTGACCTCTGACCTTACATTCACACATGTACATTCACCCTGTCCCTAAAATATAAGGTAACACTTCAAGAAGAAACCTTAGGTTGACCTCTGACCTTACATTCACACATGTACATTTGCATACATGAAAGATAAGCTTTTTACAACCTGCTCAGTGTTTGTTTGGTGTAACTCATCTCTGTACTTAGTGCTTCAGTTACAGATAAATATAATAGGAGCACAGTCTTCTTGGAGCTCACCAGTGAATACAACCAAGTTTGTGAGCACGAACCGAAAACTATGGCTTGAAGGTTGAAGAGAAAAGAGTAATTCTACCCCAGTGTTCATTCTTCCATAAACCTTGCCACATGAAGGTCTCCTCTGCATGGCATGCATGTAGTGTACAAATATATATGCAGGCAAAACACCTCTACACATTTTAGTTTTTGAGACAGGGTCTCTCGGCTGTCCTATAACTCACTACATAAACCAGGCTGGCCCTGAACTCTTTATGTAAATCTTCATGAAAGATGACTTAATCGTGCATGGGCAAGTCAGTTTGTTTAAAAGGGAAGGGAGATGGCTTTAAAGATAAAAGCACTTGCTGTGGAAGCAGGGAGACATGAGTTTAAATCACTACCATCCACATAAAAGCACAGTATGACTGCACATGCCTGTAATTCCAGCATTGAGAGGCAGAGACAAGCTGATCCTGGGGATATATTGACCTAACCAAAGTGGTGAAAACTGTTTGGTGCACACATGTGTACATACTACACACATACGCACACAGACAGAGAGAGAGAGAGAGAGAGAGAGAGAGAGAGAGAGAGAGAGAGAGAGAGAGAGAGAGAGAGAGAGAGAGAGCAGTGCGCAGGCTTTTTATTTTTTATTTTCTAATCCCAGTTCCTCATCCCTTCTCTACTTTACCCCCCCCCCATCTACTCCTCAGAGTGTGTAAGGCCAACACCTAGGAAGTCTACTAAGTTTTCCCCTTCATCTCTTTGAGGCAGGGCCAAGACACCTCTCCACTGACCCCCGCCACATACCCCTGTATCTAGACTTGGCAAGGTATCTCTCCACATAGAATGGGCTCCACTAAGTCAGTTTAGAATTAGATCTTGGACTCACTGACAGTAGCCTCATATAATTGTTCTAGCTGCACCATGATTAGTTGTAGATTTCTGTATCTGCTTTCATCTGTTTCTGGAAGAGGGTTCTAGCTTCTCTGGAGCTGTGGATTGTAGGCTGGCTATCTTTTCCTTTATGGCTGGTATCCACTTATGAGTGAGTACATACTATATTTGTCTTTCTAGTTTGGTGTTACTTCACTCAGGATGTTTTGTTTTGTTTTGTTTTTCTAGTTCTGTCCATTTGCCTGTGAATCTTAGGATGTCATTGTTTCTAACTGCTGAGTGGTACTCCATTGTGTAAACATACCACATTTTCTTTATCCATTTTTCAGTGGAGGGGCATCTAGGTTGTTTCCAAAATCTGGCTATTATGAATATTATGAATATTATGAAATAACTGAGCAAATGTTCTTGTGGTGTGAATGTGCCTCCTTTGGGTATATGTCTAAAGTGGTATTGCAGGGTCTTGCGGTAGGTTGATCCCTAATTTTCTGAGAAATTGCCACACTGATTTCCACAGTGGCTGTACAAGTTTGCACTCCAGCCATAATGGAGTAGTGTCCCTCTTTCTCCACATACTCTCCAGCATAAGCTGTCATTGATGTTTTTGATATTAGCCGTTCCGTTGGTATAAGATGGAATCTCAGAGTGGTTTTGACTTGCATTTCCCTGATGACTATGGATATTGAACATTTTCTTAAGCGACTTTTCATCATTTGAGATTGTTCTGTTGAGAATTCTCTGTTTATCTATGTACCCTATTTTTTAATTGGATTATTTTGTAGTTTAATGCCTAGTTTCTTGAGTTCTTTGTATATTTTGGAGATCAGCCCTCTGATGTGGGATTGATGAAGATCTTTTCCCATTCTATAAGGAGCTATTTTGTCTTGTTGACTGTGTCTTTTGCTTCACAGAAGCTTCTCAGTATGCTCTCTTTCTGGCGGGACACGGAGAGAGGAGCATCCAGTTTTAACTGCTGTGTTCACTGTGCTCATCTGTCTGTGTTTTGAGTTGTTTCTCCCTTAATAAACATCTATTCGGCCTATTTGTTTATCCTGACCCTTATTAAACTGCAATAGCCCATTTGTTATCTGTATATAGGAGGGCTACTGTTTTGTTTTTTTTTTTTGCATTAATCTTATACCCTGCTACATTACTGAAGTTGTTTATCAGTTGTAGGAGTTCTCTGGTAGAATTTTTGGCATCACTTATGTAAACTATCATATCATCAGCAAATAGCAAGAATTTGACTTCTTTTCCAATTCATATCTGCTTGATCTCCTTTTGTTGTCTTATTGCTCTAGCTAGAACTTGGAGTACTATTTTGAATAGACATGGAGAGAGTGGACAACCTTGTTTTGTTCCTGATTTCAATGGGATTGCTTTGAGTTTCTCTCCATTTAGTTTGATGTTGGCTGTTGAGTTATTTTGCTTTTATTATGTTTAGGTATATTCCTGTTATCCCTGATCTCACTAAGACCTTTATCATGAATGGGTGTTAGATTTTGTCAAAGGTTTTTCAGCATCTACTGAGATGATCATGAGGTGTTTTTTTTCTTCTTTTAGTTTGTTTATATAGTGGATAACATTGATGAGTTTTCATGTGTTGAACCATCCCTGCATCTCTGGGATGAATCCTCTTGGTCACGATGAGTGATATTTCTGATGTGTTCTTGGATTCAGTTTTCCAGTATTTTATTGGGTATTTTTGCATCAATGTTCATGAGGGAAATCGCTCTATAATTCTCTTCCTTAGTTGTATCTTTGTATGGTTTGGGTATTAGGGTAACTGTGGCATCTTAAAAATAGTTTGGCAATGTCCCTTCTGTTTTTATTATGTGGAATAATTTGAGGAGTATTAGTTCTTCTTTGAACATCTGGTAGCTTTCTGCACTGAATTCATCTGGGTCTGGGCTTTTTTTTGGTTGGGAGACTATTAATAACTCTATTTCCTTAAGGGTTATAGGTGTATTTAAGTTGTTTATCTGTTCTTGATTTAATTTTGGTATGTGGTACTTATTTTTTCCAATTTTGTGGAGTACAGGTTTTCGAAGTATAAACTGATGATTCTGTGGATTTCCTCAGTGTCTGTTGTTATGTTCCCCCTTTCATTTCTGATTTTGTTAATTTGGATATACTTTCTCTGTCTTTTGAATAATTTGGGTAGTTTGGATAGAGGTTTGTCTATTTTGTTGTATTGTCTCATTGATTCTTTGCATTGTTTTCTTTGCTTCTATTTTAATGATTTCAACCCTCAATTTGACTATTTCTTGCAGTTTACTCCTTCTGGGTGAATTTGCTTCTTTTTGTTCTAGCACTTTCAGTTCTGTTAATTCACTAGTGTGCAATTTTCCAACTTCTTTATGTGGGCATTTAGTGCTATGAACTTTCCTCTCAGCATTGCTTTCATTGTGTTCCATAAGTGTGGGTATGTTGTGCAGTCATTTTCATTAAATTTTAAGAAGTCTTTTATTTATTTATTTTTATTTCTTTCTTGACCCAGTGGTGGTTCAGTTGATTATTGTTCAATTTCCATGTGTTTGTCGGCTTTTTAAAATTAATGTTGCTATTGAATTCTAACTTTAAGCCTTTAAGCTGTGGTGAACTGATAGGGTACAGGGGTTTATTCAAAAAAAAATTTTTTTTATCTGTTGAGGTTTGCTTTGTTACTATTATGTGGTAATTTTTTTTGAGAAGATTCCATCAAGTGCTGAAAAGAAAGTATATTCTTTTGTGTTTAGGTGGAATGTTCTATAAATGTCTGTTAAGTCAATTTGAGTCATAACATCTGTTAGTTCCCTTATTTCTCTGCTAAGCTTCTGTCTGGCAGACCTGTCCAGTGTTGAGAGAGGGGTGTTGAAGTCTCCCACTATTAGTGTGTGTGGCTTGATTTTTGATTTAAACTTTAGTAATATTTCTTTTACAAATGCAGGAGCCCTTGTGTTTGGGGCATAGATGTTCAGAATTGAGATTTCCTTTTGATGGATTTTTTCCTGTGATGAATATGAAATGCCCCTTTTTGTCTTTTTTTGACTGATTTTAGTTTGAAGTCTATTTTGTTAGATACTAGGCTAGCTACACCAGCTTGTTTCTTGGGTCCATTTGATTGGAAAATTTCCCCCCAACCCTTTATTTTGAGGTAATGTCTGTCTGTGAGATTGATGTGTTTTATCTTGTATGTTGCATAAGGATGGATTTGTTTTCATACCAATCTATTAGTCTGTGTCTTTTTATAGGTGAATTGAGACCATTTTTATTAATGGATATTAATGGCTAGTAATTGCTAGTTCCTATTATTTTTGTTTTTGTTGTTGGTGATGGCATTGTGTGTTCAATTCCCTTCTTTGGGATTTATTGCAGTAAGCTTATCTATTTCCTGTGTTTTTGTGGATATAGGGGATTTCCTTGGGTTGGCATTTCATTTTCCTTCTAGTACTTTCTGTGGGGCTGTTTGTGAATATGTATTGTTTAAATTTGGTTTTATCATGGAGTATCTTGTTTCTCCATCTATGGTTATTGAAAGCTTTGCTGGATAAAGTAGTCTGGGCTGGCATCTGTGGTCCCTTAGTGTCTGCATAACATTTGACCAGAACTTTCTGGCTTTCATTGTTTCCACTAAGAAGTCAGGTGAAAGAAACAGCAGGTAAAGATGCTAAGAAAACTACAGAGACATGGGCAAGAGTCAGGAGGGCAATCCAGTGAATACTGGATGCCCCAAGTTTATTCTTCAAGATTCTTAAGTATCTCAACCAAAAGGGGAACATGGCAAAAGACTTTTTTATCATGTATAAGGCACAAACAGACTTTCTTTACTTAATCCTCCAAACATTTGGTAACCACATATTGGACTCAATTTCCCGTTATCCAGCCTTTAGGGTCAAGAGGAACTACACCTCAGACCAAGTCTGTTATTTAGATAAGACATCCTCTACCAAGATCAAAACATCCTATAATAGCCACACCTTAGACCTTTAGGTCTTATGACTTTAACCTAGGAAGACTAAGGACAGTTTTGAACTCTCTGACCTTGAGCTAAGATGAATCGAGCCATCTCTATGGGCCTGACAGCTGGGACAGAGATGCTCTTTCCCAAAGGCTCTTCTTCTTCTTCTTCTTCTTCTTCTTCTTCTTCTTCTTCTTCTTCTTCTTCTTCTTCTTCTTCTTCTTCTTCTTCTTCTTCTTCTTCTCTCTCCTTCTTCTCCTTCTTCTTAATGAGTCATTATTATTATTATTATTTAATTTTACATGTAGATCCCAGTTTCCTCTCTCTCCCTCCCTCCCTCCCTATTACCCTCTTTCCCCCCTCAAATGCACCCTGACCACCCTCCCCCCGACTTCACATGTAGGGCTATGCTATCCAGGTGGGGTCATGTAAATCTGTCAAGTCATTTGAAGTAGGGAATAGGACTTCTCTCCTGTCTCTAGGTTAAGGGAGTATTCCTCCATGGGGGGATGTGTCTGCAAGGTCCTTTTGTGCACCAGGAATACATCCTGGTTCTACTGTCTGAGGTCCCTTAGACTGATCTGGCAGGTCTGAGTCAGTCCCATGCTGGGTTCCTAGCCATCAGTCTGGGGGGCCCATTAGCTCCTCCTTGTTCAGGTCAGCTGTCTTTGCGTGTTTCTGCAACCTAATCTTGTCCTCTCTCTCTCTCTTCATCTGGATTCTAGTTTGACTCTGTTTAGTTATGGGTGTTTGCTTCTGTTTCCAACAGGTACTAGATGAGAGCTCCATGATGATAGATAAGTTGGTTGTTGATCTCACTATCAGGGAAGGGCATTTATGGTAGCCTTTCCACAGTTGCTCTAATTGTTAGTTGGAGTCAGTCTTGTAGGTCTCTAGCCTTTCTTTAGGTTCAGTTTTCTCTTCAAACCAATAATGGCTCCCTCTTTTATGTTCTCTTTCTCTTTTCTGTCTTCTATTCCTACTCTGACTCAATCTTCCTAGTTGTACGTGCTTTGGAATACTACTTTGCAGAAAAAAATAATGGAATCTTGAAATTCACAGGCAAGTGGATGGAACTTGAAGAAACCATCCTGAATGAGGTAACCTAGTCACAAAAAGAGGAACTGGGTATGTACTCGCTCATATATGGATTTTAGATGTAGAGCAAAGGATCACCAGCCTATAATACACACCACCAGACAGACTGGGATACAAGGTATATTCTAAGAGATTCATATATGGTCCCTAACAAAAGGGGGAAGAGACAAGTCCCCCCAGAGCACATGGGAAGTGTGTGGGAGGGCAGTGAATGGAGAGGAAAGCTCAGAGGCACTTCTTGTGATAGTTTCTGGAAGCTACTGCTGGAAACTTCTGATGTCTTCTCCCTGTGATCACTCTTCACTCCTGGACCTGAGGCTGGGGTGTCCTTCTGACACTGTTCCCAGGTCTGGGGCTTGTGACTTCTGCTCTGCTGCTCTGTGCCTCTCTCTGCTGCTGCTTCTGGGCTGGGATTTGGTCCTCCCACTGATGCTGCTCCAGGCCTGAAGTTCAGGCCTACCTCTGACACTGCTCTTGTAGCTCTTGTGAGACTGCTCAGGGCCTTGGACTTCCCTTTGATGCTGCTTCCGGGCTGAGATTTGGGCTTCCCCCCAGAATGTTTTTTTTGAGACAGAATTTCTCTGGGTGTTGTTGCTGTCCTGGAACTTGTTGTGTAGACCACGTATGAGCCACATCATCATACTGCACACACAGAACTTTTAGACTTTTGTATCAGTGAGAAAGGTATTCTTTCTTTAAAATCTTTGATCTCTTTGAGTCACATCTGGTACAATCTTTGGTCCTGGCCACGAAAGACTTTCTAACATCAGCTTCTTGTGATGTAACTCTTGACTGCCAGCATTATTAGATTAAGACACCCCAGGAGATTAGTGAAGCGTACCTCTGTGTCTGTGAGAGCATTTCTTGAGATTATTAGATCATGAGGGCACTAACATAAGAAATGCATTAGTCCTTTGGCAGATTCTTAGTGCAAGGGCATGGAGTTTAATGAGAGGAAGTAGGTCACCTGAGATGTGTTCCTATAGTCTGTCTTACCATTATTTCTTCCTGCATTCCTTTTTTTTCCCTACTTCTACCTGCTATGAAGAGACCTCTTTGCCACATTCTCCTGCTGTTATGTTCTGCCTCATAACATGTTTAGAAACATGGATCCAAGCTTCCATGGGACACATCCTCTGAAACAGCCAACTGAATATGTCTTTCCTTAAATTGATTTTGTAGGGTCATACACTAACAAAATCAACTCGCTTTTTTTTTTCTTCCTGTTTTTGCAATAGACTTTAAAGAAAGGTGAGCCAGGTGTACAGGAGGTAGAGGCAGATAGATCTCTGAGTTTGAGGCCAGTCTGGTCTACATAGTGAGTTCTAGGACAGCCAGGGCTACATAGGGACACCTTGCCTCAAAAGCAAAACAAAACAGAAATAAAATGTGTATGGGATTTTTGCCTGCATGTATATTTGCACACCAAATGCATGCCATGCTAGAGGAGACCAAAAGAAGGTGTCAGGTTGGAGGTACAAATCATCGTGTGCAGCTAAGTGGGTGCTAGGAGTTGAACCTGGATTCTTTGGGAGAGCAAGTACTCTTAACTTCTTCACCATCACTTCAGTCCCTGCAATAAGCTTTTTAAAATTTTTTCACTAAATCTTCAGTTTTGGACAAGTACTTTGCTGTTTATAATAGGAACACAAAATTTGCTTTTGAAACATGTACGTTTAAAAAGTGAGCCATAGAAAACATAGGAGAACAGGGCACGTCTTACATAGCCTTGTCATAGGGCTGAGGGATCCCATCCAACACCTGGAGGCATTGCAGGGTAGCCTGGCTCCCTGAGTCTGGGGCTGCATGCCTTGCACAGTGCGCCAAAAAATGCGGCTCGGGACTCGGACGTGGTAGGGGTGTTCATCCGTTTTCGGAAAAAGGCCAGGTACTTTAACTTATTTCTGTAGAAACTTCCAGAAATGTTGATACCATCACGGCGCACAAGGACTACTTTACGGCTCAGTAGTACCTGCTTCGCCACAATGGCTGCCAGGTGGCCCAGAGGATGGCCTCGGCCACCCAACACTAGAACCTGTTCCTCTGCCATCTCTGGCAGCTGCCCGGGAAAGCAGCCTTGGCTTTTCTTAACAATGGACTGTTATGCGGGCATGTGAGCCAAATAGACCGGTTCCTCCCAAGTTCTTTTGGTCATGGTGTTACTGCAGCCACAGAGAAGCAGACTGGGACGGGAACAGGTCGTGCTCTCCAGACCACTCTCTTCCCTGCATCTCACCGTTTCCCGATTTACCCTTCCTTGCCTTAGCCTGGAGGACAAGTGAGTTTTCCAAGCCTTGCTCTTGGAAAACTGCAAAGTGCTATGCAGATCTGCTATGCAGAGACCCAGAGATGAAACCCAGAGCTTGAGGAAATCATGAGTGTGTATATTTTTGTGAAGCTACTAAGATAAGTCGTTGACACTAGAACTGGAATCTGTATTGCCATTCATTAGCTGTGTGACCCTGAGCATGTCATGAATCTGGCCTCTATTGACTTGTGTGTGAAATGGAATTTTTTTTATAGCACCCAGCTCATATAGGTACTGATATGAGGAGCAAATAAGTATTTACTAACATTGTCATAAAGGAAGCAGACCACAAAGGAGTGAGAAATGCGTTTCAGAAACAGCCTTGTATTAGGAGTTGAATGGGGAACCTTTGGTGACAGAAACCCATGATTTAGGTATAGCTTGTGATCCCCCAGTGCCTCCTCAGGCAGCACTGAGTTCTGGCATAAACTTCATGTGGGAAGAACAGTGTGGCCAAAAAAGCAGCCAGCTGCTTTTAAACAAGTATGTCTCTTGTTCTGAGAAAGGCAAAGACAAGAGAAGTCTTGAAAGTAAGAGACCAAAATTCTGTCCCTGGACCAATCTTCTCTTAGCTCTGGACTCATTAAGCCAGGCTGGGTCAGGCAGAAAACAGGGATGTAACAGTCAGAGGGCAGACACCAGACTCTTGCTTTATCACTTTCTAGCCAAGGGGTTTTGTTTGTTTGTTTGTTTGTTTGTTTGTTTTTGAGACAGGGTTTCTCTGTGTAGCCCAGGCTTTCCTGGAACTTGCTCTGTGGGCCAGACTGGCCTTAAACTCAGAGATTCACCTGCTTCTGTCTTTAGAGTGCTGAGATTAAAGGCATGAACCATTGAGTATTTTTGAGCAATGTACTAGGCTCTCATTTCCTCTTTAGCTTCAACTATCATTGACCAATGACATACCAATCTATGCAATTATTAGGTATATGCAAAGTACATAGTAAGTGCTAAATAAAGAGTGTTATTTCTCTGGTAAAGCCAGAAGTTATGAGATGGAACTTTCAAGGAGCTAAGTGGGGCAAAGGTTTACATATCTGATTGGATGAAGAACCCTGAAAGAACAAATCAAAGAATTAATGCAATAAAGGCACATGTCATGGCTAGTTTGATGTTAGCTTGACACAAGTTAGAGTCATCTGAAAGGAAGGAAAGGCAATTGAGAAAATGCCTCCATGAGATCCTGCTATAGGACATTCTCTTAATTAGGGATTGATGGGGGGGGGAGGGCCTAGCCTATTGTGGATGGTGCTGTCCCTGGGTCCTGGGATAAGGGACCCTAGGTCCTTTCATTAAGAAAGCAGCCTCAGCAAGCTATGGCAACAAGTCAATACAAAGCACATCTCCATGGCCTCTGCATCAGCTATTGCCTCTAGGCTCCTGCTCTATTTGAGTCCCTGTCCTGGCTTCCTTCAATAATGGACTATAATATGGAAGCGCTCTTTTACACAGTGTGTCTCTTATTTTGTTACAAATATTTAAACCAAATAAACCCTTTCATCCTCAACTTGCTTTTTGCTCATGGTGGTCTGTCTCAGCAACAGAAACTCTAACTAAGACAACATGGTTAATCCATTGTGCAATTTTTGCTTTCCCTTACTATATTAGTTACTTTTCTATTGCTGTGATGAAACTCCATGACTAAGGCAATGTATAAAGGAGAGAGTATAATTGAGCTTGTGATTTCAGAGGGGTAGAATCCATGATGGCAGAGCAGAGACATGGTGGCAACAGCAACTGAGAGCTTACATCTGAGCCACAAGCATAAGGCAGAGAAAGAAATCATGGGGGGAATGGTACAGTCTTTTGAAATGTCAAAGCATATTCATAGTGTCACACCTCCTCTAACCAGGCCACACCTCCCAGTCCTTCCCAAACAGCTCCACCAAGTGGGAGACAAGTATTCAACCATGAGCACCTATAGTGGCTCATTCAAACCACCACACTTCTAGTCAAGATTTGGAATTACAGATTTGTTAGGGCTCTATTGGGCTTCTTAAAAGCCTGGAGATATGGAAACTAAGATCAGGATAGTCTTCTTAAACTGTCTCTACCCCCAGTTTCCAATAACGGATAATTTGTGATAGTGCTTATCTTAATAGAAATTTAATTGAGCTAAAAGGCAGAGCATTCTCACAAGCCCACAGGGTTAGAATGGATCAGCACACTGCCACAGCTCTTCTACTTCCAAGACTCTCCACTGTTTTTCTTTCTGCATACCAACTTTCTCTTGTTTATTATGTATGGGACTGCAAGTAACTGACAGCGATTCTTAACATTATTTTTGTTTTAGTTTGTTTCCAGTTTTTAAATAGAGCAGACCATACTAAGGATGTAGCTCAGTAGTAGGCTGGTTGCCAAGTATACTCAGGGCCCTATGTTCAGTCTTGAGATTTGGGGGGGAAAAAAAAAGAAAAAGAAATCTCTTGGAAGTATACTTGACCATTGGGATATGGTGGTACATGCCTGAAATCTAAGCACTGAAAATACTAAACCAGGAGGCTCTCAAGGCCAGCCTGGGCTATGGATAAAGAACCTGTGTCAAAAATAGCATCAAGGACAACTACAATAATAATACCACCAACAACAATAGCCAACCAGCCATAACAGCTTCCATATTCTTAAATCCAAAGACTCAGGAGAGGTGATTTCCTGCCTCATACATCCCTGGGCCTGGTGTTCTCAATTAAAGTTGTGTTTTTATGTGTTCAAGACAGAAAACACAGTAGGAAAGTAAAGAAATAAAGTCAGAAAATTAAAGAGTGTGAAATGCACAATTCACACTGAAAAGACACCCATCGTCATGCAGACAAATGCAAATTAGTATAACAATGCAAGCCTGACAGTCTTTGGACTATCATATTGGCAATAATAATAATAATAAATAATAATAATAAAATACAGGTAGGACTGTCAAGATAGCTCGGTGGGAAAAGGCATTTGCCACCAAATCTGATACCCCAAGTTGGAGAAAACACTTGGTGAAAGGAGAGAACTGCCTCTGTAAGTTGATTGCCCTCTGACTCCCACAGAGTGCCACAGCACGCACACACACACATACACACGTGCACGCATGCACACACATGCAGACACACGTGTGAGCGCAAGCACACACACACACAAAATTCAGGCATATAAATAAAAGTGATTGCAAAGTTTCAGACTAGAAAGTGATAATTTGTTTGTGTACTATTAAGCATTATATTTTGATATTTAAAATGTGCATACCATCAACTAGGGAAATTATAAGAATTTATTGTGGAGAAACAACCAGAGTGTGCATAGGCCTGTTAAGACTCCACAAATGCCCTTCAGTAGAGGACAGGGATTGTGGTACAAAGGACCACTTAGGGGTCATTATAAAGTGTGGGTGTCCATAAAGATGGCTGTACTCCATCTTGGCACAAGGGCAGAGAGTTCAAAGCTGTCAGTAAGTCACAAGACCTAAAGGTCAAAGGTGTGGCTACAGAAGGATGTTTCGGCCATCTTAGTCTAAATAACAACAGACCTGGATCTGAGGTGTGGCTACTCCTGACCTCAAGGCTAAGGAAGGAGAAGTTGAATCTGAGGTGTGGCTACTCCTGACTTCAAGGCTAGGGAACAAGAAGTTGGAGCTAAGGTGTGGCTACTGAATCCTTAGAATAAAGTGAGGAAGAAGAGTCTGTTTGTTCCATATACATGATACTGTGTCCCCCTTTTTGAATAAGGTATATAAGAGTGGTGAAAAATAAACTCGCGGCATTTCAGTATTGACTGATCTGCCCTCCTGACCTTTATTTTGTCTCTGTCTTTCTTTATTGTCTATAGCTAGCCTTTCCCTCATCCATACTCCCCCACTCAGGTACGAACTTTGGGCTGCTCAGCTGGCTCTGGTCACAGCCCCACAAAGTTCAATCCCGACAATAAAGGATGAGATAAATCCTTATATAAGACCGTTTTCCTGGCCTCATAGCCTGTGTGGGGTCGATCCTCAGGAGGCAAAGAATAAAACTTGGGACAGTACCCTATCTGCAGCACTGGGTCAAAAATCTTCCAGACACTGACCTGGTCTCTCCCTCTCTCTCTCTCCCTCTCTCTTTTGAACAGGGTTTTTCTGTAGCTTTGCAGGCTGATCAGGAACTCACAGAGATCTGCCTGCCTCTGCCTCCCGAGTGCTGGGATCAAAGGCGTGTGCCACCAACGCCCAGCCAGATCGGTTTTACTTGAATGGATTGGGAAACTAAAATTCTCACCAGAACAGCTTTTTAGGGAATGTTTCATTTTAAATGCTTCATTTCTTAATAGGCACATATTGAAGTTCAACATCACAGTGGATTGATTTCAAGGGGAAGTTCATCTTGCTGTGCAGGCAACTTGACAGGAGTATCTCTCACACACTGTCAGTTAGTCATGTTAACAAGGCACAGATAAAAAGCAATTTCAATAAAGAGCTTTTGTCTTCATTTGCAGCAGGCAGTTTACCAATGCTGATTTGGGAGCAGCGTGAGAATCAAGTGTTAGAAATGAGGCATTTATTCACTATTTTACTTTTTCAAGCCTCTAACTCCCGGACAGGCAAACTCTTTGGGTGCAATGTCAGATTTCTTCTTTCCTTAAAATGACTTCCCCTGCACTAGGAGACTCCCTAGGGACTTTGGCATTGCTAGCTCAGGTAGCTGCCTTCCAAAATTATTTATAGTAATGGTAAGGTTGGGGCCAATACACCTCTCATATTATTGCAAGGACAGTTTTTCAAATGATTTTTTCATATGAAACCTGCCAAATTACTGATGTGAAAATTGGTCATTCCTTATGACATTATTAAGATGCAAACAGTAACCATAGACTCTGCTAGTTAGACTATTTTGTTTAGCTCCCTGTGCTTACATATGAGGAATCTGAAAGATTGGGAATATTGTCTGAAGTTTTATGACTAAGAAATAGCAGGGCTCTTTTGCTTTTTCTAAACCTATGGTTTATTTATTTATTCATTTATTTTTAATCACAGCCAGGCAAGTCTCTTTTAGCCGTCAGCCCCACATCTTTCTCAGAGATGCCAGTCACTCCTTCCTTTCTTAGGACATTCCACCTTGGAGAATCTACCCTGGTTATATCTCCAGGAGGGATAATATTTCATGTCATGTGATTGTGTTCCACCAGTCTCAGCATCTCCAACTCAAGGGTGAACATGTGATCTAAGCTGAGTTGATCAGACTTTCTCCCAGGAATTTGGAACAGAGACAAAGAGGCTGAGTCATTTTGCCTGTGAGGAGCCAAACTGCAAGGTCATGCCCAGCTGGCTTGCCACAGCAAGCCAGAGCTTCATGATCAGAGCCAGAGGAAGCTGAGAAACCACGAGCCAGCAAAATCTTCAAAGAAAGTGGCACAAAGAAGTATCAGACACATCCCAGAGAATAAACAGGAAAGTAATATACCTGAGTGAAGTCAGGGAGGAAGAGCAGGAGAAAGCAGTGTTACATTTACTCTGCTCCTACAGTGTCCAATAGCTGTATCTTCTACACTGGATCATTGCAACCATATCATAACCTCTGGGTCCAACTAACAATCTTTATTATTCAAGCTAGGAGGAATTCTGTAGCATTCATCTACTTCTTCCTGAGACACTGCACAATTTATATGGAAACGTTATATGGCATTTATGTCTGAAATCTCTGCCCTTAGGAGGCAAAGGCAGGACTGAGGATAGACCAATGACAATCTGATCAATAGGACAGCCAGGATACAAAATGAGACCCTTGAGCAAAAAAGCAAAGCAAAACAAATGACCTAAAAAGTTCAAATATATGAATAAGTACATATTAAAACACACATTTTGATGTAAAGAATGACTATTCTCATGGTGATTTTGGGGCTGAAGTCTTATCTCAAAACTTACAGGAGGGCCCACTGTACCACCAAAGAGGGCCTATCACACCACCGGAGACTGTGTTGTGTCCTGCAATCACAGGCATGAATAATCAAGGTGGTAAGTCTTTTCCAAAAATCAGTACATCCATTGTAATGTTACTTGGGAAAAGTGACTTAATTGATACACAAAACCAGTTATTTCAAGATAGAAATTATAAATATGTTCAAGGAATTCAAAGAGGGTACATATTAATCCCAGAATGAAGACTGTACACACACAGTTGAATGAAACAAAACAATTCAATGTATGAAAATGAAATGAATAGAGATAGAGTTTCAGAAGAAATGCCAAACTGACATAAAACTTCAGTGAAATAAAAAACTGAGTGGAGGGGCTGGAAGGATGACTCAATGGCTTAGTCACATATAAAGGCAGGCCCATCAGAGAAAAACACCTTACTTCTCAATGGAAACTTTGAAAGCCAGAAGGGTCTCACCTCATGTTCTTCAAGTCTGAAAGACCACAAATGCAAGCTCAGGCTAGTATACCACATCAACACTATCAGTTATAATCAAAGGGGATAATCTTTCCATAATGAAAACAGATGTAAGGAATTTATGACTACTGTGGCAGCTTTACAAAGGATATTGACTAAATACTTGGACATGAAGAGAAGGTTAAACATACTGAAAGTGGCACAGAGGATAAAAACACAATTCTTAGTCAAAAGAGGTCTAAAACACACACACACACACACACACACACACACACACACACACACACATTAAAACAACAGGAATTAATATTGTTAAATAATAATTTATTATTAACAGTCTCAATTCCCTAATAAAGAGACACAGACTAACAGACAGGATTAGGAAACAGGATTCAGCTTTTTGCTGCCTCCAACAAACCTCACAACCACCAATAGATACTATGTTCAGGTGAAAGGTTGGGGGAAAGAAAATGGAACTAATAAACAACACACATATTTGACAAAGTAGCCTTCAAAACAAAACTGGTCAGAAGACATACTTCATATTATTATAAGAAAATAATCCATCAAGAGAATACAATTCTACACATTTATGCACCAAACACAGGATAAATACACCAAACACAGTATTTTATGAGAAATACTATGAGATCCAAATGCACAGATTGACCCCACCACAGTGATAATGGGTGACTTCAATATTCCATTTTTGCCAATAGACAGGTTACCCAGACAAAACTTAATAGAGAAACTCTGGAATTAAGAGGCATTATAAATCAAATAGATCTAACAGACATTTATAAAACATTCTACCAAAATATGGAGAAAATACTTTCTTCTCATTGATTGGTCCAAGTGCCTTTCTACAAAATGAACCAAATATTAAAACACGTCTCAACAAATATAGGAAAACTGAAATAACATCCTATATTCTATCTGGCCACAAAGAAACAAAGCTAGAATTAACAATAATATAAACTCGAGAAAGTATACAAACTCAAGAAAATCAAACAACACACTAGTGAATGAAAATTGGGTCAAGGGAGAAATCAAGAAGGAAGGTTAAATTTTTTCTAGAATTGAGTGAAAATGAAAACACAACACACAAAAATATATGGGACACAATAAAATCAGTCGTAAGAGGAATATGTTTAGACTAAGTGTCCATATAAAAATTTTGAGAGATCTTATACTAATAAAATAATGTGCCCAAAGACATAGGGATAACAAGAACAAGCAATATCTAAAAACAGTAGATGTGATGATATAATCAAAATCAGAGCTGAAATTAATGAAATAGAAACAAACAACAATCAATGAAATGAAGGGTTGGTTCTTTGAAAAGTCTAACAAGAATGGCAAATTTTTAGCTAAATTAAGAGAGAGTAATATTACCCAGTTAAAATTAGATATGGGAAGAGAGTCATTACAAAATACACTAAGAAAATTCAGACACTCATAAGTACATACATTAAAAGTCTATTTTCCACTATAGTGGAAAATTTTAACAAAATGGGTATTTATGTAATAAATCAAGATGAAGCAAATAATTTAAATATACCATTAACTACCAATGAGATGAGAGCAGTAAACAAAACTTTTCCAACTAATAAAAGCCCAGGACCAGGTGGATACAGTATAGAATTCCACCAGACCTTTGAAGAAGAACTAATGTAACAAATATAAACACTCCTTAAATTATTCTGTAAAATAAAATAGAAACTTTTCCAAATTTTTCTTACAACCTCAGTATTACAAAGGTTGATACCAAACCAAACAAACACTAAACAAAAAAATAAAATTACAGGTCAGTGTCTCTGATGCACATAGATCTAAAACTTCTCAATAAAATAATTGCAAAACAAATTCAGAAACACATCAAAAAGATTTTCCACCATAATTAAGTTGGCTTTTTTGCCAGAGATGCAGGGATGGCTCAACATAGATAATCAATTAACAAAATCTGTAATATAAACAAACTGAATGGCAGAAAGCATACAATTATCTCTACATCCAATATTTCTTCATGAAAAAAGTCCAGAAGAATCTAAGAATATAGGGGATATGTCACAAAATAATAAAAGTAACATACAACAAGTTCAAAATCAGGGTATGCATAGAAGTCAAAGCATTCCTCTAAAATCAGGAACAAGACAAGGTGGTCCACTCTCCATACTACTTGAAGTCTTAGCTAGAACAAGACAAGACGATAAAGGGGATGCAAATAAAAAAGAAAGCAATCAAAGTACTGTTATTTGGAGATGAAATATTCTGTATATACAAGACCCTAAGGATTCTTCCAGAAAACTGTAGCTGATAAACACATTAAGCAGTGTAGCAGGATGCAAACTGAACATGCAAAATCAGTAGCCATCCTATGTAAAAACATCAGCTGCACAGAGAAAGAAATCAGGGAAATAATACCATTCATGATAGCCAAAAACAAAACAAAACAAAACAAAAAACCAACAAAAACTGTTACAATAAAGAAACTCAAGGAAGTTAAATAGTTGAAATTCAAGACATTGAAGAAAGAAGTTGAAGAAGATAACGAATTATGGAAAAACCTCCTATGCTCATGGATTGGTAGGATTACTATTGTAAAAATCCTGCCAAAAGTAATCACACTTTGAACAAAATCCCAACAAAATTCTTCATAGAAATTGAATAAATATTCTCAAATTACACACAAAAACAAACAAATAAAACAAACAAACCTGAAGCTAGCCAAAACAATCCAGAGCAATGAAAGAACTTCTGGAAGCATCAAATACCCTTGATTTCAAGCAATATTTCAAGTAAAAAGTCTTTACCTGCAAATTATATTTCAGTAATAAAAACAGTATGGTACTGGCATTAAAAAACAAAGCAACAACAGCAGCAACAACACATTGATTAGTGAGGTATAATTGAGACCCTTAATATAAGTTCAGGCTCCTATAGCTACCTGCTCTTTGACAAAGAAGCCAGAAGTACACACTAGATAAAAGCCAGCATTCTCAATAAATTGCTTGGTAAAACTTGATAGATGCATATAGATAGATCAACCTAGATCCTTATCTCTAACTTTATGGAAATAACCAAACCATTTCTGATTGGATTTAAGGCCTGTTTCACAAGATGGAACCCATGCCTAGCAGTGTTATCAGAGACATAGGCATTAGGGGAGAACCTGCTACTTTTAATTCTGCTAAATGGATATAGTCTTAAACTGACTCCAATGACACTTTATACCATAAATTAGTGCATCTGTTAACCCTCATCAGGGCAGCCTTTTCTTGCAGTAAACAGTGGTTAACACGGACTCCCCTGACAACTGGTCAATGTGCCCAGAATAAGAGATAAATAGAGTACTGACCCATGAATGGGAATCCACAACCTGTCCCTGCTGTCAAGGCTCAGGGATCCTCATCAAAGTATGAGTGACAGGAGGTGGATGGTAACAACAAACCAGTGTTTTCTCAGCACAACAGGGAAGTTGCACAATGACCTTACAGTGGCTGTGAAAGCATGTACAAGACCTGCACAAGTTCAGTTCTGACAAAATCCTAGCATGGAAAAGGCAACTGCTGATGAACTCCCATCACAAGCTGAAGAGATGGTTGGAAACTGATGACTGCTGGGACAGGGGAATTCGATTCTCTTTAGGGTGTGGCTCCTAAAGGTTAACCACACTCAGGTGATAGCCTATACCAAAGGGTATTCTGGCAGCAATGGGTAGGTGTTTTTGTTTTTTGTTTGTTTGTTTTTTAAAGGAGAACATTACATTGGATAAGTAGGGAGATGTGGATTGATCTGGGATGAGTTGTTGCGTTTGTGTTGTATAAAACTCTCAAAGAATTAATAAAAATGCTGCTCTACAAAACCCACAGGAGAGGGCTGGAAAGATAGCTCAGAAGTTAAGAGCATATACTACTCTTGCAGAGCACCTGAATTCCATTCCCAGCACCCACATCAGACTGTTCACAACTGTTTGTAACTCAAGCTCCAGGGAACCTGACACTCTTGGCCTCCTCAGGCACCTACATATGCACATAATACACATAACTAAAATGATAAGAACAAATCTTTAAAAGCTCATGGGAGGATACAAAGGTTTCTGTGTTCTTCCTATGCATCCCGGCTCGGCACACTGAGGTTTCATGAATACTTCAGCTGTGGGGTAGCCTCACTCGGGGTCTTCCTTCAGGGACAGAGATTGCATTGTGGTGTGCAGCTGTCACCTGGAAACATATTCCAGGGCTTCTGAAATCTTTGTATGTAAAATTTCTAAGAAAGGGTTGAGCCTGGGTTTCCGTACATTATGTTTTATTTTGTTTATCTTTGAAGTGTTTGTGGTTCTGAAGATCACCCGAGGACATCATCATGGTAGGCAAACTCTCTGCCACTGTCATACACCCCTAGCCCACGTTTCTTTTATATGTAGTAGAATCTCTATGACCTAGAAACAAGATTGAACTACCTGAAAGGTGACCATATCCATGAAAAGTTCTCTAGAATAAAACAGTTCCTTTTCGGTTTGATTTTCAAAAGTATAAAATAATGGCAAAATGGTTGAACTAATTAGGCTTTATCCACATATGGAACACAAATAGATATAAAAAAAAAAGTAAAAAATGCTAATATCAAACAGCTCAAAAGATGTTTGTGTTTCAAAGAATATGAAAACTGTCGGAAGCTGTCTTTGTGGTACAGCAATCAGAACCAGCCAAGTGGCCCCAAGTTTACACCGAGTTGGGGAGTGTGGATGAGGGAAAGGCTAGCTATAGACGATAAAGAAAAGATGGAAACACATATTCTTTGAACACACAAGTATCTTTTAGGCTGATTCTGGTTGCAGCAACACAAAGACAGTTTTCAACAGAAAATAAAACAGAACACTATCAACTATGTGGAAATGTGTTTACTTTTTTTTTTTTTTTTGTTAGTTCTTAACAAAGTAACTAAGGTAGCCATGACCAGCCCATATGTTTAAATATGGAAGACAAAAAATCTATTTCTGCCTTGGGTGAGTTTTGACTAAGGAATAGTTGCTGTCTTGGTTTCGATCCAGACTTTGTCTGATACTCGCCTGATTCTGTGCTCCTGATCTACCGCACTCCCAGGTCCCAGGCTCTCTGCATTTCCTCAGCATCAGATCTGGAGATCTTTGCTTTGTACTACATAATCTCAACATCAATAATTAGTCTGTTATCTTTTTTTCCCTGTCTACTATTTCTAAAATTTGTGACAAGGTGAAGCTGTGACTCTCCTCCAGTGTGCAATCACTGGAGAACAGCCTTCAAGACTGAGTTGAGAGGGAAGGGCATCACTTCTCTGCCACTTAGAAGGGGAAACCCGAGCAATCTATGAATTGATTGTCACTGGGAAAACTTCTTTCGGTAACAGAAAAGACCTTTTCTGACTTGTGATCCAATTGTGACTTTAATTACTTGGTAAGAGATCCACTGGCTAATTATGTCATGTCTTCCCAGTGGCATGCTTATGGCCACTTGGAAGTTCTTTCGTCAAGGAAACTGATTGTAAGTTCTGTTTCCCCGGCATGTGACTGGAGCTTCTTTCTGAGCCTTGTCTGCAACCAAGATGCAAGTGTGTGAGCTGTTTTTTGCCATCACAAGCAGCCCTACAAGATTGTAATGCAGCAGAAAAAGCAGGTGCGGAGGAAAATACAGAGGCAGACAGACATATGCAGCAGCTGCTAGGTTGGCTGTTGGCTTTCTGGCAGGGGGCTATTGTATAGCTATCGGTGAGTGGTGGTGGTAGTGCTTTTTGCTGCAATGTCTCAGTAGATGTTTTACATATAGCTTTGGAGCATGATTCTCTGTCCCTTAGAGATAATCTGTGTACTGACACTCTTTAGTATGGTCATTTTATTTTTAAATTAACAAGAATGGATTATGCTGTCTGCAACAACAACAAAAACTTGAATGACAGACTTATTTTATGTTAGGCTAAAGGATTCAGATGATCTGCTTTCCTTTCTTTGTTTCTTTGTTTCTTCCTTCCTTCCTTTTTTTTAATTTTTTTTTTGTCTTTTGTTTTTTGTATTTTTGTTTTTTTCAAGACAGGGTTTCTCTGTGTAGCTTTGGAGGCTGTCCTGGAACTCATTCTGTAGATCAGGCTGGCCTCGAACTCCCAGAGATCCGCCTACCTCTGCCTCCTGAGTGCTGGGATTAAAGGCATGTGCCACTGATTCCTGGCCAGATCTGTTTTACTTATTCAGCTTTTTCTTTTTTAATTTTTTTTTCAGCCTGTTAGGAAAAACACTAGACCCAAACGCCTGGTAACCTGATGCCCAGAACACATAGCAGTAGACCAGAACCAACTCCCAAAAGTTGTCCTTTGATCTCCAGAGGCATGTTGGTGGTATCTAATTAAGTCAAAAAAAAAAAAAAAAAGAAAAAAAAAAAAAAAAGAAAGAAAAGAAAAGAAAAGGAAAGGAAAAAGAAAAGAAAGAAAGAAAAGCATATAATGACAAACCTTAAATCTTACTGGCTCTTGCTCCCATCCACACAATGTCGAAGTCTCCCAGGATCACCAGGCTTGCCTCATGTACTCTCATCTGTAGCTTGCCCTGTTATTGGCTGTGGCCTAAGAAGACATTCCTGGGTGTTGGCTCAGCATCTAGGTCTACGCCAAGCATGACAAACATGTGCTGCTTCTCCACACTTTCACTCGGTTGTCAACCCCTGGAGTCCTAGCACCATAGCCAAGGTCACCTGATCTTATAGGTTTCCCTTATAAAATGGCAGCATAAAGCCCTCTCTCCTAAGGGTCAGCTCTGGAGCCGATCTATGATGCTGCCCATGTTTTCCATTTCTTGATTTGTTCTCCAACACACTCTCCACTCTATTCTCCTCATGAAAATAGGCTCATGTTATAACAGGTCCTATATGCTACCCCAGAACTCATTCTATTTCTTATTCTGGTGCTATCTGTCAACAATGAGAAAGTTGGTGTAGCCCACACAGGTAGAAGGAAAGAGGTTTGTGGGCGACTAATGAAATCATTCTTAGAACAGAGTAGGAAGAAGAATCTGACTAAACCACAGGATGTAAGAACTGGACAATAACCAGGGTACCTGGAGCTTGAGATAGTCAGGGTAGAAAGGAGGTGGTGATGGATTCTCCACTTGGCAGAAGTCCTTCTTGTGAGGGTGAGGTTCTTTGTGTTTAGTTTCCAGGCAAGTTAATTCATGACAATGGAAGAAAAATGGTCAGGATTGGCCGGTATATAGTCTGAAAGATTATTCAAGCCACTGTGCAGGTAACTTCCACTTGTGTAGTCTCTGACATACAAATGGGAGCCATGCAAATCAGAGTCATGCAAATGATGGCAGTTCTGGTTGCTTAAGTTTATCTGGTCAAAGGGCAGGGTCGCCACACACTTTGCTGTAGAACCGTGGCGTAAGATTACAATATATGGCTAGAGTTTGAGATTCCCAGGCCATGCTTCGAAAGGTTCCCTGGTGGAGGACAGGCTCCATTTCTTGGTGTCCTATTAATAGGCTCCATTCCACAGTATGGCCTGAAGCAGTTTCCGTCCTATGAAATTTGTGCCAACACAGCCGTCTTTGCTAGAAAACCTCCTTCTGGGTGACTGACTTCTATGCTTCCACCCCAGGATATTTATCTATGAACAGAATCCAGGCGGCTTTGGTAAGTAGACCCAGAAAGTGATCACAGCACTGAGCTTTAGGAAAATGAAACAATTAGGAAATTTCTCAGCAGTACTGCCAGTTTTCCCTGGGCACCAGGACTGGAGTTTGTTTTAATGACTTTAATCAGGACATTTTACTCACCCACACTCAGAAGCTCAGGGTTTTAGAGATCAACAGAGGATTCCGTATTGTAGTCTTGCTTTGCAAAAATTGTGGGCTGGGTTTTCTCTTCGAGTAAATGGAGCACTAAACAGTGATTCTTACCATCACTTTCCCCCTGCTTTGCCGTTTGGCATCTGTCCACCTGTGATTATTTTAACAATTCCAGTTTATGGTTCATCACAGATCATAAAGCAATATTATGCCCACAGATTGAGTTCTGCAAACAACATTCAACATCTCTCCCCTAGAAAACGATACAAAAATGCCTCAGAGCTCCACAGGAACAAGATTTCTACTGCTCTTTGGTTCTGTGCTTTGATCCCACTGGGAAGCACAGTTTGCTCCTATGTATTGATCTCATGCAACTTCTTTAAGTTCACCAAAAACCCAAGAAAGGAATCACCCACGAAGGGGATAGAGACATACAGGAATGTTTTGAGGAAGAGATTTCATACGCTGCCAAACAGTCACAAAAGGATTTGCAGGAAAAGACATTCTGAGAAATGTATAGTCACTTTAAGTTTGACGTCAGGCCAAAGATTCATTCTGAGGGTGTTTAGGGGAGAAAGTACCTCAGAATCTTAGCTACTTCTCCCACTGTTTGCTGAAGCCTAGAGCAGAAAGGAATGCCGTTCTGAGGATGTGGTGGGAAGACAAGCTGTAAAAAGAAGCAAGAAAGACAGAGGAGAACAAGTGGCTGGGACACAGCAAGAGACAGTATGACTGGGAGAGAAGGCCACCCTTCAACCAGTGCCTGCTCCCAGCACTGTCACGCAGGGCTTGACCCCCCCCCGCAACCCCCTCCCCCGCTTACGTTTTTGACAACTAGATCTACAAATCATCCAGAGTGATATACAGACACCAATCTGAAATACATAATTGTGTATAAACTAAGCAACATGCTTTTATGTATGTGAAATAGACCATCAGATTATTCTAACAGTGGTTATACTTCAAATACAATAAGAGAGTAGGGGGATGAGGGGAAAAGACTGATTCCATCCGGTTCTTTTTGGGGGATGTGAGTAGTTTCATGCAGCCATGTACTACACACACTTTACTTACAAAGTTGAGGTAGTTCTAAGATAATGTACTATTTTGGGTAAAGTGTATAAAATACCATTTGACTGTAGGCACACTGATGGATTTCCCTAAGTCTTATGCTTTCTATTAATTTTTCATATTTTTGTCAGTGTGGATGATTAGAATGCAAAATGTATGAGAAAGCTAACGGTTTCTTGAATTCTTCTGACTATAAAAAGGTGAGTAGTTTGCTCAAATACCAGCCTAACTCTTTTATTTCCTCTGAGTCCTTAAAGGAGAAGCTGCAGCTACCCTTCCAGTTAGTAGGAGGATCTTCAAGTCACGTGATGAAAGGGGGAGGGCAGAACCACCAGCTCTCTGAGGCCCCTCCCAGCTTTCTGCACAGACTTGATTCTGCTGTCAGCTTTCCAGTACTGTCCCTGTTGGTCCATGACTTCTGGGATTACAACCCTGAGCCCCAGTGGAGATAGATGCCTTTGAGAACAGCCAGGTCTAGCTCAGGGTCTTTATGTGATGGGAAAGGCCCCCAGGGAATGGTGCTTACAGTTGTCTGGGGCCTGAGATCAAGGTCATCTGCATGAGTTCCGGAAAAATATGCAGAGTGGGTGTACTGGGTGGTTTTGTGTGCCAACAGGGCATAAGCATGAGTCATCAGAGAGGAGCAAATGCCTCCATGAGGTCCAGCATGTTCTCTATTAGTAATCAATGAGGGAGGGCCTAGCCCCTGGTAGGTGGTGCCATCCCTGGGCTGGTGGTTCTGGTCTCTATAAGAAAGCAGGCTGAGCAAGTCATGGGAACCAAGCCAGTAAGCACCCCTCCATGGCATTTGCTTCAGCTCCTGCTTCTAGGATCCTGCTCTGTTGGAGTTCCTGTCCTGTCCTGACTTCCTTCAGTGGGCAACAGCAATGTAGAAGTGTAAGCTGAATAAACCCTTTTCTCCCCAACTTACTTTTTGGCATGGTGTTTTGCTGCAGCAATAGAAACCCTAACTAAGACAGTGGGTATCCATGCCTCAATTCCTAAGATTTTAGAATAGGAAATATGTCCTGTGGTTCCTTGTGAGCGAGGAACAGGCAATTATGTGGAAGGGATGCTGCGACACAAGAGGTGCTTTTCCTTAAGGCAGGACTTAATTTGGCCACCTGGACAAAAGAAGCTCTGCAGCCCAGGTAGTAGTCATCAGAAGAGCAGCAAGACACTCCAGACCAAGTTCCTCTGTGGAGCTGTTGAAACTCCAGCCAGCAGTAGAGGATGTGGATCAGCTGGTGCTTGCTGATCCCACTCCCAGCAGGGCATAAGTCAGCATGACAATGAATGCCTGAAATTCAGTATTTCAGGAGGTGCACTCAGGAGACACATTCAGGCCAGCCTGGACTTCATGAAACGCTATGTTGACAAGAAAAGACAAAATGCATGAAAAGTTCTCGGTACTTTCTCCCACAATGGAAAAAGGAAGTCGTTGTTCCTTCAGATCTCTACCATGATAATTATGAAATTATAAAGGAACTGAGATAAAGTAACCTTTGCTGCTTCCTTGGAGAAGTGAGAGTCAACACCAGAGAAGGAGCTATGCTTGTATCCACTTCCTGCATTACAGGGAAGTGAATGAGCTAATTGCTTTGGTCCAGTGTTCAAGGGATACTGTTCTTGGAGGACGAAATTATACCTGTGTGCCCACAGTTCAGGCAAGGGAACCTAGTAGAGGATGCTTGGAATTCAACAGAGGAGCAAGTAGAACAAGATCTAGGTATTGAAAACTTAGGTATTAAAAATCACTTATTTTATTTTACTTTGTGTGTATGAATGTTTTGCCTGTATATTTGTATGTGTACCATGTGCCTGTCTAGTGCCTATTGTTGTGGAATAATCTTTTTGTACACTGTGAAAATGTGTCACTCCAATTGGTTTAATAAAAAGCTGAATGGCTAATAGCTAGGCAAGATTTTTGGAGGAGGCAGGGCAGAGAAAGACTAGTCACATCTGTGGAGGCAAGAAGAGGACATCAGATCCTGTGGAATGGCTGTGATCTGTCATTTGGGTGCTGGGAATTGAACCCAGATTCTCTGAAAGAAAAGAAAGTGTTTGTTAACTGCTGAGCCATCTCTTCAGCCCAAGCCCAAGTGTTTTAAAATGGCATCTAATTTTGTCCTTTTGCTTCGGTGGTGTGCTTGCTTGCTTTAACTCTGCTGGTAAGATGAGGGGGTAAATGACCTACTCTCAACAGCATTTGTTGAGATGACACAGAGGGCCATCATCCAGGTAAATAACATTTGGAACTTGCTACCTCATACTTCTGTTTTGAGTAGATGAACTACTATGAAAAGAAATTTGTGTCTAGTTCTTGGGGCAGGGAAATATTTACACGATGACAAAGTCAAATTCTAAATTTTGCCTAGCACTGTCTCCTGATATTATTTACAAAGAAATTCCCATGACGTTTTAGTAACTTTAGCTTCTTCCGAACAGAGCAATAGGCAAACCAGTTGTCATGCAGCAGAATCACATATCATTGCTTATTTTGGAAGAAAGCAAAGGCAGATCAAGGGTTATTTGTTTCATCAGCTTCATAGTCACAGAATTACTCAGGCTAAAAATGATCTGCAGTCACTCTGCCATTTATACTTTTCCTCTTTGCTTCCAATTTGTCATGCTAAAAAGAAATTTGTGTGTGTGTATGTGTGTGCATTTGTAAACTGCTTTTAAAGAAAATATTTTTCCTTCTGCTTGTATCACTTTTATCCTCACTTAATCTCTCCCATTGTCTACTAATAGACATGGATGCACATAAGGCAGTGAGCAGGCTCCTAACTCAGATAAAACAAACAAACAAATATGAACACACAGTATGAGGAGAAAGGGAGGATCCTCCACCCCAATAATCAGGAAGCCCAATATTTGGGGTTCAGTGGTAGGACATTTATCTATCATGTAAAAGTCTTGGGGCTCTATTCCAAGACTACAAAAGCAAAGAAAAGAAAGAAGCAAACTCTCAACCAAATTTAACCAGATTAAACAGCAAGAGCTGTAGATTGCAACCACAATGAAGTAAAGATGAACTCCAGGTTAATGGCTTGACAAAGGAGTCCAAAGATCAAGAATTTCAGGATGTGTCAGTTAACAGCAGAAGGTGTGACACTTGACCTGGTGCAATAGCTAGTGGGAGCTGGCTCAGTGCTCACTGCTCTAATCATTTCACATATACTTACCCATTTAACGTGCAAAACACTACTACTAGACATAACCATTATCATCCCCAACTTTCAGATGAAGAAACAGGCACTTACTATAAGATGGTACTTACAGTAAACACAGAGATGGACTGCCAGCCCTCCTTCAAAGGACTTTGTGTTTAGCCACCTCCACACCTTCCATCTATCGCTTCCTTTAGGCTTTGTCTCAACTGTTTGGCCCAAGGTCATAGTTTTCCTGTGAGTGATAGGGACCCAGACAAAGCATAAATGTCCAGTCACCTTAGCCTAACATGGGACAGTTCTGATGGGTGACCGTCACACAGAACTCCCTGCCTGTTAGCAGAATCTTTGAAGAACCACTCTGGCATTACACCCAGGCCTCAGCTAGGGTTTACTCAAGGCTCTTGATTTTAGTGGCAAGTGTTTCTCTCCCTCCTTAGGAAACCTTCACATGCAAACAGGATCACTACCTTCTTCAGCTTTATCATGTTCCCTTCTCCCTCTCAAAGGCATTGATCACTAATAATTATTTGCATCCTGTCTTAGTTAGGGTTTCTATTGCTATGATGAAATATCATGACCAAGGCAACTCTTATATGGGAAAATATTTGATTGGGGTTGGCTTATAGTTCAGAGGTTTGGTCCATGATTGTCATGGTCAGTGGCATGCAGGCAGACATGGTACTGGAGAAGTAGTGAGAGTTCTGCATTTTGATCCTCAGGTAGCAAGAGGAGGCATGGTGTATCTTTAGCATAGGAGACCTCAAAGCCTAACCCACAGTGACACACTTCCTCCAACGAGGCCACACCTCCTAACAGTGCCACTTCTCCCTACGTGGCCATTTTCTTCCAAACCACCATACGCTCCAAACTCTTTCTCAACACCTGCTTCTTGAGAAGACTTCCATCCCATTCCCATGACAACAGAGATTGCTGAGTGGGAATTGCTAAACATGGACATTTCAGAACAAGACTTCAATTCTTAATCTCCAAGTCTCATTCTTTCTTAACATATAGGCATTCTTAGCACTAGTCAAGGGGACTCAGCAGAGGAAGAAATTCCAGTGAGGGTGGAAGTAGCTCATGCTAGCTAAGTGTTCCAAGTGATAAGCTGGGTGCTCTGTCTGTGAAGTGGAGTCTATCAACATCCTTCGTTTACCACCAAAAAACCAAAAAGAACCCCAGAGATTCATATGCTCCAGGAGAAATCCCAAACTTTTAATAAAAGAACCCTACCCCTGACCTCTAACTGAGAAGTACTGACAAATCAGAATAGCATCTTCAGATGTTATTTCTGTTTGTTTGTTTCACATTGAGGAATGGAAGGACCAAACAGGGTTAGAGTAGGTCAGTGAGGATGCCAGAAGTGCTCAGTGAAATGGGGGTGGGGTAGGGGTGGGGGACTATAGATAAAACTAAAGTTCAAATTGTCAAAAAAAAAAAAAGGAGTCGAATTTAAGAACAGAGATAGTAAACATTCACTGCAAGCCCTTCATATTGCAGTGACTAACTACTCCCCTGTCTTTCCTTTTCTGTGGTGATTTTCAGATCTGAATGCTTGGTCACCTGGGGGTGGGCTTTGAGGGTTCTGATGCTCAAGCCAGGTAGGCCCAGTGTCACTCTTCCTGCTGATTCAGATGCGGAACTCTCCACCCTTTCTCCAGCACCATATCTGTTTGCACACTTCCATGTTTTCTGCCATAACAATAAAGGACTAAACTTCTGAAATGTAAGCCACTCCAATGAAATAGTTTCTTTTATGAGAGTTGCTGCGGCCAGGGTGTCTCTTCACAGAAACAGACCCTAACTAAGACACCTTTTTCAACTTTTCAGTCAAGTCTGGCTTAGATGGGCTTCTTTATAACTGTGCGACTCAAAAAACTGCTGGCTCACCCTGAGCTGAGTATAACTTTAAAAAGACTGAGCTGACCCTCTTGACAGAGGCATGGGTGAGAGATCCCTGAGTGTGTGAGAGTGGACTAGCTGGCCACACCCCCTCATCTGCCATGTCGTGGTGAGGGTGAGGGAAAGAAGCTCCCCACCCCCCAGCCCTGCTGCCTGTGATGGGCGAGGAGCTACAGCACTTGGGAAAGTGGTCGCTGCACGTCGCCTGGACAGCAGAGTACAGCTGATCCTGTTGGCGGAGGTGGAGTGAGCCATCCCCAGTGTTGTGAGCATGGGAGAGTATCCCCATTACTTATCTACGTGTGGCAGCCTGGTACAGGAGAGACCCCTCCCCCCAATGGCCAAGGCAGGTGTAAGAGCTGGCCCTGAGGTCATAAGAGAGGGAGAGATATCCCTGCCTCTCATCAGAGTGGCCCCTACACTTTGCCTGGGCAATACAGTATAGCTGCTCTCAAGGTACAGGTGTGGGGGAACCTACCCTGAGGATATGAAAGCCAGAGGCCTGGCCCTGCCCACTTGTTCATCTCTGCAAGAGGTGAACTAGCTGGGGCAATGCTGAAGGGCTTTCCCTGGTGGTGAAGACAGGGAAGAGCTGGCGGCTGACCAACCTTGCAACTACCCGGCTCCCAAACCGTTATGAGTTGGTCTACTGTGACCCGCTGGAACACGGGGGTGGGGTAAGTCCTTTCTGCAGACCCAGGGCTACAGGATTTCCACAACACGGAGCAGCAATGGTACGTCCTGGAAGAGTCTCAGTGAGGGCCCATTGTCCAGTGTAACAGACAAGGGGCTTTGAACCCAGCCAACGATTCTTTGCAATAAACGCCTGCATGTAAAAATGCATGGATAGGGATAGAGAGATGGCTCACCCGTTAAGAGCATTGACTGCTCTTCCAGAGGACCTGGGTTCAATTCCCAGCACCCACATAGCAGCTCACAACTGTCTGTAATTCCAAGATCTGACATCCACACACAGACATACATGCAGGCAAAACACAATGGACATAAAATAAAAATAAATAAATTAAAACATGCATGGATAAAGGGGTTTACTTCATTACTCACCCTGTCACACTGTAGCTTTCATGATGGGATTTTCCCCTTCTCTATCTCCCCCTCCTTTTCCTCTTAAATTTTATTTTATTTGTGGGGCAGGGGAAGAAATGGGTAGGATCAGGAGGCATGATGTGAAAGACACAAAGAGTAAATAAGAAGAAAGTTTAAAACACATAATTTGGATTTAGGGGTCCATTGCCATGTTTCTTCTCTGTCAGGTGCTCAGGAGACCCTCACTGACTCTGCAACCTCCTTGATTAGGAAAAAACTCCAGAGAGAATGCTGGATGTGCCAGGTGTCAGAAATAAGGTCGGCAGCATGTGAGTACATAGCTGTGGACGTCACTAGGTGAAAAAGTGTGTCACTAGGGGTTTGAGTTTTCTGAAGCCCAGTGTCACTCTCTTCCTGCTGCCTGCCAATATAGATGTATAGCTCTTGGCTACTTCTCCAGCTCCAGACCCGCTTGTGTGCCACCATGCTTTCTGCTATGATTACAATGGACTAAATGATTGCACTATAGGACAGCCCTAATCAAATGCTTTCCTTTATAAGAGTTACTGTGGTCGTGGTTTCTCTTCACAGAAATAGAAGAGTACCCCAACTAAGACAGAAGTTTGTACCAGGAGTGGGATGTTTATATGATAGGTCTGACCATGTTTTTGTTTGGAGCAATGTAGACTTTGGGATTTTGGTTTAGAGAAACAATGAGCTTAATGGGCCAACCTAATAGAAACATGGAAGACAGGGAAGCTGAGGGCGATTTGAACTGTGGGTGCATGCCTGGTTCGAGAGATTTCAGAGCCAGGCATTTGTAGCTCACTCCTTTAATCCCAGCACTCGGAAGGCAGAGGCAGGTGGATCTCTGTGAGTTTGAGGCCATCCTGATCTACAAGAACTAGAGCTAGTTCCAGGACAACCTCCAAAGCTACAGCAGAGAAACCCTGTCTTGAAAAGCCACACACACACACACACACACACACACACACACACACACACACACAGACAGACAGAGAGAGAGAGAGAGAGAGAGAGAGAGAGAGAGAGAGAGATTTTTCAGCTATGGCCTAGAGACTGTTCTAATATGGGAATCTAGAGTGAAAAGGAGCAAGCTAAGCAATGAAAAATACAAATGTACAGTTCAAGGTAAAAAGAGGCACCAGGAAGTGGAATGGAGCTAAAGTCAGTATTCAAAGAAATAAAGTGATTAAGGAAAAGCTTGGTGTTACACGGAATAAAGGGAACAATGACCTGGGTAAGACCCATCCACCTCCTTCCAGTTTGAGAAAGAAAATTAAAGGAAAGCTTGCGGCTGTTTATGACAGCGCACACCTTTAATCCTAGCACTCCTGGGGTAGAGGGGTTTCTGAATTCAAAGCCAGGCTGTTCTACAAAGTTCTAGGACACCCAAGCTTAGGCAGCGAAGGAAACCATTGAAAACAGAAAGCTGGTGAAGATGTAATTGAATGAGGGGACCCTAGCAAGCAGCAAAACTTGGCAGATTTGGCCATGTGGTTCTGGCTTTAGAATCAAGAATATAAGAAAGGAGTTATGGAATTTCCCTCCACAACTAAAGACCTGTTCTCCAATACTGTGTAATAATGTAGTTCACAGGGATCTTGATCTCTTGTCTCTTTCATGAGGTATCACACTGGTCTAGTATATTGATGGCATTACACTCATTGCACCAAGAAAGCAAGATGTAACAACCTCTCTGGGCTTTTTGGCAGAGCAGATGAGCATCAGAGCATGGGATATAAATCCAACCAAAATTCAAAGGCCTCTTCCTCAGTGAAATTTCTAGCAGTCCACTGGTATACAGACAAAAGCTTTATAAAGAGAAAGATAAATTGTTTTACTTGACCCTCCCACCACTAAAACCGAAGCAGTGTTTAGTGGGCTTATTGGATTCTGGAGGAAGCACATTCCTTACCGTTGTGTTACTCTGGACCAGGCAGCAAGTGACTCAGAAAACTGCTGAAACGAGTGGGGTCAGAACAGGACAAGCAATTCAACAGGTCCAGGCTCCTGTGACACTTACACTATATGACTCAGCAGACCCGATGAGGTGTCAGTGGCAGATGGCTCTTAATGTTATCATGTTCTGTGGTTAAGGTCAGTAGGAAACTACATCAACTAAATGCAGATAGGTCAATAAATGGCTCAAACCCCCCAGAAATGGGGGTGTGGGTCATCCCTTTTTCTTGCTGAAGTGCTTGTTTAAGGTGAAATAAATACAAAATGAGTAGTAGAAGAGGGTACTTATAAATACCAGCTAAGATCACGTGATCAGTTACAGAAATGAGGATTACAGTTGTCATGACTATTTCTATACCATTTTGTTAATAATTTGTGCATTTGCAAGTATAGTGAGCAGATATTTGTGTTTTTGTTCCTCAATTTCCTTCCCATGTAATTTAACATTGATTAAGATAATACTTAGAGGTCTGTGTGATAAATATTATGTTATCATATTCACTTTATAGGACACTAAAAGACCAAGCATTCTGCAAGGGACTTTGTGATTTATTCTGGGTGGAACAGTGCACCTGTCTATGGGATAGATATATATGTTAGGTGTTTTTTTTTGTTTTGTCTTTTTTTTTTTTTTGTCATTGTCTTCATTTGGAAATTAAGCATGATGCAAGGAAATGCGATTGGGACTCAGGTTGATAATGGGTGGACTTAGGATGGTTAATCTTGGTTGTCACTAGTGTATATATACAACCAAGGAAAAGACATGTTTCTGGGCAAGTCTGGAAGGGTATTTCCTGGAAGGATTAAGTAAAGGGAAGACTTTCCAGAGAGTAGGTGGCATCTGTCCAGATACAATGAAATATGAGGGGCAGCTTTTGCTTTCTGTCTGCTTGCCCCTTCCTCTTGTTTTTAAGTGCATCTACCTTACCACTGTGGCTACTGACATCCTTCACTGACATCACATCCCAGTGTCTTTGGCCTCCCAGTGTTGATCGATGACTTTCCAGGATGCTTCCAGACTGGATTGAGACTGCAGACAAATCTAGCTTTATGGGCTCAGCAGCTACCATGTTCTCAGACTCTCTAGAGTGAAGAAGCCATTGTTAGACTACCCATACCCTACTGTGTAAAGCCAATCTGTTAATATATACTTATTCTATTGGTCCTGTTTCTCCATAGAGCTCTGCCTAGTAAACTCAGGCTGTTCTCATATTCACAACCCTCTTCTTTGTCAATCTGCATGACTGTTTGGGTTAGAGGCATGTGCCATTGTGCCTGGGTATATATTTATTTAATATGGCTATAAGATTCTTTAAATTTCAGTAAAATACCCATTTCAAATTTTAATATAATAACCTCTATTATAAAAAAAAACTTGTATATAAAACAAAGCACACATGGAAATTAACCAGACCAAAAGTCTATACATGGCAATGAACTTCTATACAGTTATAACTGCTATTCTTTTTTTCCCTTTTCTTTTTTAAAAATTGAAACAAGCTTGTTTTACATGTCAATCTCAGTTCCCTCTCCCTTCCCTCCTACCTTGTACCCCCTTTCTGCTCCCCAGGGAGGGTTTGGCCTTCCACAGGGTATCTTCAAAGTCTGTCATATTGTTTGGAGAAGGGCTTAGGCCCTCCCTCATGTGTCTAGGCTGAGAGAGTATTCTTCTATGTGAAATGAACTCACAAAATCTATTTGTATACTAGGGATAAATACTGATCCACTACCAGAGGCTCCATAGTATACCCAGTCCTCCTAACTGACACCCACTTTCAGGGGTTCTGGGTTGGTTCTATGCTGGTTTCCCAGCTATCAGACTGGGGTCCATAAGCTCTCCCTTGTTCAGGTCAGCTGTTTCTGTGGGTTCCTCGAGCCTGGTCTTGACCCCTTTGCTCATCACTTTTCCTCTGCGACTAGATTCCAGGAGTTTGGCTCAGTGTTTAGCGGTGGGTGTCTGCTTCTGTTTCCATCAGCTACTGGATGAAGGCTCTAGGATGTCATATAAGGTAGTCATCAATGTCATTATCAGGGAAGGACATTTACAGTAGCCTCTCCACTATTGCTTAGATTGTTAGTTAGGGTCATCCTTGTATATCTCCAGACATTTCCCTAGTGCTAGATTTCTCTTCAAACCTATAATGGCTCCCTCTATTATGGTATCTCTTTTCTTGCTCTCCTCTTCTTTTCCTGACTCAATCTTCCTGCTCCCTCATGCTCTCCTCTCCCCTCCTCTTTCTCCTAATTCCCCCCCCCCCCCATGCTACCAATTTTCTCAGGAGATCTTGTCCCTTTCTCCTTCTCCAGGGGACCATGTATGTCTGTCTCTCTTAGGGTCCTCCTTGTTTCCTAGCTTTTCTGGTGGTGTGAATTGTAGGCTGGCAATCCTTTGCTCTAGGTCCACAATCCACATATGAGCAAGTACATACCATGTCTGTCTTTTTTGTGACTGGGTTACCTCACTCAGGATGATTTCTTCCAGTTCCATCCATTTGCCTGTGAATTTCAAGATTCCATTGTTTTTTTTTTTCTGCTGAGTAGTACTCTATTGTGTAAATGTACCACATTTTCTCCATCCATTCTTCAGTTGAGGGGCATCTAGGTTGCTTCCAGGTTCTGGCTATTACAAATAATGCTGCTATGAACATAGTTGAACAGATGTCCTTGTTGTATGAATGTATATCTTTTGGGTATATACCTAAGAGTGGAATTGCTGGATCTTGAGGTAGACTGATTTCCATTTTCTTGAGGAACCACCATACTGATTTCCAAAGTGACTGTACAAGTTTTCACTTCCACCAGCAGTGGAGGAGTGTTCCTCTTTCTCCACATCCTCTCTAACATAAACTGCCATCGGTGTTTTTTTTTTAATTTTAGCCATTCTTACAGGAGTAAGATTATATCTTAGAGTTGTTTTGATTTTGCATTTCCCTGATGGCTAAGGATATTGAGCACTTTCTCAAGTGCCTTCTAGCCATTTTAGATTCCTCTACTGAGAAGTCTCTATTTAGTTCTTTACCCCACTTATTAATTGGATTATTTGGTATAACAGCTATTCTTAATCTGTGGGACTTAATATTGAATTTTACACTTTGGTTGTCAAATATGGTTTTATGTACTTATCCACCACCAAAGCCAGAATATTCATGATAAAGTTAGAACTATAAAAACTACTAACTTTATATCCCCTTTCATAACTTGTGCACATAACCTGCATTTAATTCTTCTTCTTCCCTTAGTATTTAGCCTTTCTTGTTTCCTTTTTTACATGTTATACTGCACCTGTATGTATATTTGTTTTCATATATATATGTATATATATATGTATATTATTTGCTAAGCTCCACATATATAAGGGAGGCTAGGTGGTTTCTTCCTTTCTGAGACTGCAACCTCATATAATAATATACCTTCTAAGACCATTCCATATCTTAAAAATTTTGCTTTTACATTTATTTTATATCTGAATACTACATAATATTCTTGTATACATATATGTATATACTTTTCATTATCCATTCATTTGTTGATGGATAGCTAGGTTGATCCCAATTCTTGGTTATATTGAATAAAGCTGTGGTAAACATGGGGATGCAAATATCTTTATGGTTGGGTATAAAGTTCTCTGGGTATCTTCCCAGAAGTAAAACAGCTGGGTCATATGGTAATTCTACTTTTAAATTTTTTGAGAGTTACATTTTTCAGAGCAGAGCTAGTCATTCTCAGTTTTCACAGCATCACACATCTGTCTTGCAGCTCTTGAACTGTTTGCTATGCTTACTTTTTCTATGTCTAGCTTTCTTATTAGAGTAGACACTCCTTTGGCCAAGAGAATATCTATAACCATTTACATCTTTGGCTAGAACACCTACCAGCTACCCTGGCTCCATTTAAACTTTTATGAACAACATTACCAAGTTACTGCACACCAGAAGGGAGGGAAAGCAACGGAAGAGAATAGCCTGTGCAACATTTTATTCCCAAGGGCTGTTTATTCCCAAGAGGAAAACAAAAAGCAATTGCAATTACATGCCATTCTTTTCTTCTTCTCTCTGATCTGTAAAAAGAAGAAAAATGCCTGCTTTGGCTGGACAACCATTTTTAAGAGTATGGTTGATCCTTGTTTAATTAGGTGACATGGTCATACCAGAGCCCCTTCAAGGATGATGGTTGCATTGATGATCAAAATGCTAATATTCATTGTGTTATCTGATACTATGACAACCAAGTGGAAACGTCTTCTGTGGGAGAGCAAATAAATTCTGAAAGAGACAACAAATCTGGATTTCACCAAGGGGTCCTGATGTGGCTTCATCACAATCACTATCTATACATATCTTTAAACAGCCTGCTATACTTGAAAAGAAGAACTGGCTTTTAACATGTTTGAAAGAAGTGTAACCTGAGAAACCTGTCATTCCTGGGGAGCAGACAGGAGGGCATGAGGAGACTCCCATCTTTCCAGGAGGAAAAGGAGTAGATATCACAGAAACCATTCCTTTTGCTGAACAGATTTCTGAAACATGATGGTACTCTGTCTGAAAGCAGAGAACAAAGGATAGCAAATTATGACTTATCTATCTTTTATTTAACAGATCCAACACATTTAACATATTTAAGCTTATAGTCTATTCAATTTCAAAATTTTTCCTAAATCTGGAAAACCTGAAATCTCATGATGGTGATGCAAATGATGAATAAACTAGGGAATAAACTCAGAAAAACCAAGAGTTTACAAAGAAAATAATCTTGGTTAATGTTTCCTTCTCTGTGGTTCTCTTTTCATCTCATGCTTCTAATGCCTCGATTAAAGTGCTACATCCTGGGGAAAGAAGAAAGTGAGGTTCTTTTACTCAGACTTCATCTCACTGAGGCCCAGTATCTGGTGGCTCAGCTGCTAGAAACCCGACGTTCAAACACTTCCAGCAGGGACTTCTGCTGGTCCAGTTGTGAAAGAATGAAACTTGGTGGCTGGGAAACAGACATACATTTTTTTCTATTTCCTGTGGTGATATCTTGTTTACACTCTAACAAATAAAGCTTGCCTGAAGATCAGAGGGCAGAGCTAGCCACTAACTAACCATAGAGATATGAGGGTCTGTACAGACAGGCAGGAAGTGAGATGACTGGATGGAAAGAGGAATATAGATAGGATGAGACAGGAACTAGGTTTCTTTTCAGTCTGAGGATTTCACAGAGGTGAAAGATCTAGTGGCTGGCTGCTCTGCTTCTCTGACCTTTAAACTTTCACTCCTTAATGTCTGACTCCCAGATTTTATTATTAAGACCTATTAGAACCCATGTTACCATTTCCTGTTTTCCCTCCTTTTTAATTTCTGCCCTATTAGTGTGGTTACCAGACTAACCTAGTGCGGGTTTATTAGACATCATTGGCTGGGAGTGGAAGGTGGGGTATACTTATACCTTGATGTCACTTTGCTAAAAACAGACTTATTTCTTATTTATGTTTTGAGACAGGGTCTCATTATGTGGTCCAGTCGGAACTTAAAACCACAACCCTCTGACCTCTGTCCCTCAAGTGCTAGGTGACAGGCATGCATGCACCACCATGCCAGGCATTGCCTGACTTCTCTACCTCTACACCAATTAAAGGATAACACAATAAGCATGGTATAGCTTTTCAGAGGCTCCTTCATGAGAAGCTGAGAACAGAGGTGCTCTACAATTTGAGAAAGCCAGGCAGCCAGGGTCTTTGATTCTAGCCCAGATCAACTGGGAGCAAGCTATGTCAGCCTTGTGCAGCCATGCCCTATGCTGGATCTCAATTCTCAGCTTTGGACCTTGAGTCATGATGTGTATCCAATGATGAGTTGACAGGTCTATTGTGTTATGCTCAGTGTGATTAGAATGCACGTTTGGGAACAGCACTTTGGAACTCAGCTACTCTAAGGTGAATGAACTAGCCTGCTGTAGAAGAGGGATGCCAGACCCTATGTTATAGGTCTGCTGTAGGGGCTGAATGTTAGCATGAAAGATTTTAGTTTGCAGAGCAAGAATGTAGGAAAGGGGCAAGAGAATAATTCTTGCAAGCGGAATATAGAAAATCATAAAGAATGGGCATTGACATGGGAGGAAAAAAACAGATATGAGAACAAGAAAGTTACTATGGTGATGGGGCTAGTGGTTATTCTAGGCTGATTCTGTTAAATAGGGCTAGTAACCGAATCATCACTCTTTTGTGGAATAACTGAAGGCTCTAAATGTACAGCCAAGAGAAAGCCAGAATATGAAAGAAGTTTCTCACAGGTCTTGGCCCACAACAAAAAATTAGGCCCCCAACCCTGGAACAAATGATTCCAGATGACCAGCACTGTTTGGGTCACTTCTGGCCAACAAACAGTCGGGGGACTTTCCAAGTCATTCTATTGTTTATCCTTTGAACAAGAACATGTCATACCTGGGTGATCTCTCAAACATGAGATTATACTTTGTAATCAATCACCTTGTGCACCATACATGTATACTGATTTATGGTTTATCTCTATAAAAAGGAGCCTGAATCCTTTGGGGGGGGGTTGCAGCTTTCCCTGAGATTGCTGTCACCCAAGTGCACTCATTCAATAAACACCTCTCGCTTGTTGCATCTCCTGGTTTTGGTGTTTGTGTCGCCGGGCTCTCCCATCAGCCCATCAGGACCTTGGAATTAGGGTTCAAGCACACCTACATCCCTTCAACTATAACTGGGTATAAGTGTTGGTGGCACTTGGTTTAAAAGGAATGCTCACTTTCTGGATGGAGTTTTTTTTTTTTTAATTCAGTCTGGTTACCATGCCTAACTGCTGACTTTGCTATGAGCACTGTGGATGCACTGTCCTTTGAAAGTGACAATGGTAGGAGTGCCCTCTCGGCACCCTTATTGTGATGGTAGTTGGTGGGCCTGAGGTCCAGACAGTTGAGTGCCCACTTGCCCTGTTCCCTGACACTGGAATAGCCCAGGCAACATTCTCCAAAGAGAATCAAAACTCCTTCTGGTGGTCTTCCCCCAACCCCTCCCTCATTTGGTAGGCTATCTTCTGATTGCTTTTTTAAACATTTTTAAAAATATTTAAATTAAACACAATGTTCTTTTACATACCAATCCTAGTTCCCTCTCCCTCCCATTCTCCTATTCTCCTTCTATCCCTCCATCCCACCCCATCCACTCCTCAGGGAGGGTGAGGCCTCCCATGAGGAGTCATCAAAGTCTGCCTGTTATGAGCACATTTTCCCTGCTGCCGCCTCAGCTGCTGCCGGCCACCTGGTCCCACTGCCACATGCGCCCCAATAACATAAAGAGACTCTGGATTTGATACAATCCTGTTGGCCAGTTACTATTATTGTTTATGGGCTAGCTCTATCTTAATTATTAACCCATTTCTACTTATCTAAGTATTTCCACGTGGTCATCTTATCTGAGCATGGTGGCCTGCATCTGGTCTCTCCAGGCTCTACATGCTGACTCCTCCTTACTACTTCCTCTTTCCTCCTTGTCTCCTAGCCCTGCCTATCTTGCTCTCCCATTGGCCCAACAGTGCTTTATTAATTAACCAGTATGAGAAACATATTTACAGAATAACATCTCCCATCATCTCCTCTTTTCTGTCTAAAATAAGAGTTTTAACCTTAACATAGCAAAATATACCATACAACAGTTATCAAATAAGAATCACAGTTAACAATATTTAGTCCATTAACATTTTGTAAGACTTAAAGAAAATATCATCTATCCTATCTTTGTGAGTCTAAAGTCATATATGTAACTTATCTTTAATCCTAACTAAGGAAAACCTTAACCATAACTATCTGTCTTCAACTCCTTCAAAGACCACAGAAGGATAATATATAAACTCTAGAATGACAGAGACAACTCACTGCCTGGTCAATCACCTGAAGTTCTTCTGTAATGTTCCATCTTCAGCCCATAGGCCATAGTGTGTCTGGCAGACTCTTTTATGAAGCAGGAACCCTGTAGCATTGCACATCTTGTTTCAGCAGTCACTTTTCTGTGGGTCCTGCATGTCCAGTTTATACAGCATAAAGTCAAACAGTCCATAAGAGCAGTACCTTGCCCAAATGGCTAGTTTTGCCATATTAGAAGCAAACTCCATAATGTGTTTCTTCGATGTCCATCTTTCTTTCTGATGCAGGTGATGTTACCAGGAGCAGTTGTACCTCATTGTCAAGAAAAAACCCTAAACCATTTTAAATGCCATATTCTGTAGGTCTTTGAAAAGTTGGAAGAATGCCTATCCATCTCTAATACATCTCTATATATCTAGAATACCTAACTCACATAAGTTTTGATTATTATAGGTAACTATCTATAATCTGCATCAAATTATACATTACATTTTTCAATGAGCTATATAAACACAATACCTAAACAAGAGAAGAAAAATACATATCACAAAATTGACCTTAAATTTGTATCAATAAATGAAAATCCATTCCAAAACAAAATATTCATATCTATACCATAATTCCCTTTTTACCTTTAAAAAGATTGGTTGTGGTCATTAACCATTTATAACCAACCCCATTTAAATGAAAACAAACATTTATAAACAATATTTGGGAATTTGGGCTTCGTTCTTTCCAAACTACTTCCTGCTGGTAGGGTGTGCCATCATGGGGATTCTAAGAAGACCCAGAAATCCTGGCTGTAGTGGTCTGCAAGGTTGCAATGTCCCATTGACATTGCTTCAGGGGTTCTTGCTTGATCAAACTACATTATTCTGGAAGGAATCCACAGCTTTTCATTTTCTGTGGAAACAAAAATAGAAATCTTTTTCCCCAGTAACTTGTCCTTAGGCTTAAATTTTGGAGTCAAAGCGTTTTTAAAATATATAAATTGGATTAGTCCAGCAGCATTTCTTTTATCAGTTGTTGTTTCCTCAGCAGTCAAACAATTTAAAGATAACAAAACAACATACAATATCCAAATATTCTCTGTGCTTTCCATCTTTACGTGGCTTTTTTTATTACTCTGTTTCTTCTACTTCAATTTTTACATATTTTGAGACAGGGTTTCTCTGTGTAACTTTTATCTGTCCTGAAATTCATTGCATACCAGGTTTCCTTTGAAATCACAGAGATCTGTTTGTCTCTGCCTCCCAAGTGCTGGGATTAAAGGCGTGTGCCATCACACCCAGCCACATTCTGTCTTTTTAAAATCATTTTATTTTTTTTTCTCTTTTTCTCCCAAGCCTACATGTATTTTAAAACATAGTGTAAACCTTTAGCATTTTTTCTTAATGTGAATATGTGAATCTGTCTTTATTTTAAATCTTTATCTTTTTCTGGCCATGAGTCTTTTATCTGCTAAACAACAACATTCTTAAAATGAAAGCCATGATTTTTTTTTTTTTTTCAGTCTATCCAAGATGGTGGCGGCTATTTTACCGCCAGCAGTGAGAGCTGTGCTCACCGCCTTGGTATGCGCTGCATCCAGCAGCATGCTGCCAGCTTGGAGATAGGATTACTGCCATTGCCAGCTCTCGTACACACCATTCAGTTGTTAGCAGAGATCTTTAAAATCTGTGCGGTTTTTTGCCGTTTATGCTGAGTCAGGAACCTCCCTTAAAGGAGCCATGCAAATGTTTGCTTGTCTTTGTCTCTAGCAAAACAAATTTTAACCTAGAAAAATGCTGCTACCAAGAAGTCTAGTTAGTCTCTGTTCTTTTGTTTCTAAAAACTATTTTTTAAGCTTTTGTTAAGTTTTAAGTGGAAGTTCTCAGTTCCACTTCTGACACCATTATGTTACCAGCACATTTTTCCCTGCCGGCCTGGTCCCGGTCTTTGTTCCTCCCCTCCTCACCCAGACCCACCGCCACACGAGCCCCAATAACACTAGAATCAAAACTCCTTCTGGTGGTCTTCCCCCACCCCCTCCCTCATTTGGTAGGCTATCTCCTGATTGATTTTTAAAACATTTTTTAAAATATTTAAATTAAACTCAATGTTCTTTTACATACCAATCCTAGTTCCCTCTCCCTCCCATTCTCCTATTCTCCTATCTCTCCATCCCACCCCTATCCACTCCTCAGGGAGGGTGAGGCCTCCCGTGGGGAGTGATCAAAGTGTCCATCCCCTGCCCCCCCCCTCCGTGTATCTAGGCTCCGGATTGATTCTTAACCTTTGTATTTGTGCTGGTTAGTTTTTTTGTCACTTCAACTCATGGTAGGGGCATCTGTGAAGAACTGTGAAACCCCCACCATCACTACCACCAAACTGCCCCATAGGCAAGTCTACAGGGGCATTTTCTTGATTAGTGGTTGACGTGGGAGGGCACAGTTATCTGTCGGTGGGGCCACCCCTGGCAGGTGGTCCTTGGTTGTATTAAAACAAACAAACAAACAAACAAACAAACAAACAAACAAACAAAAAACTCTAACCAGCATTCCTCTTTGGTCTCTGCTTCAGTTCCTGCCTGTGATGGAGGAGACAGGGACTGGAGCAAGCACGCCTTTTCCTCAGTAAGTTGCTTTTGGTCATGGTGTTTTTCACAGCCACAGAAACCTAAGTAGGACATTACCTTATCTCTTCATACCCAGCCAAGCAGAGCCCACTCAAGCCTATATAGACAGACTGCTTGCTACACCCTTTTCTCTGGTGATTTGCTCTCTGCTTGTTACCACTTTGGCCTGGTATCCACTCTTACCAAATCTTGCAGACAGCTTTCACAGTTGAGTTGTAAATGAGTTTCTCTTTGCTTCTTTCACCTTTCATGGTCCACCTACTTTGTTCTTTTAGGTAGTGAGGTAAGAACCTGGCAGAGAAGTAAGAAAAACTGCTACATCAGAATATTTGGCAGATAGTCTGGGTGGTTTTAGAATTCCAATTTTCAGGCTGTGAAAAAAAAAAGTGTAATTTGCTAGGGAAAAATCTTTACACTTTAAGCACCTCTCACGTTCTTGGGTTTAAACTAAGTGGCAGTGGCTGGTGATTAACACCTCTGTGTGGCATGAGGCATGAGAACCTCAGGATCTGAAGGCAGATGGTGATGCCCTTCTTTTGCAAGTTGTTTAGCCTTACTTAAACCTCAAGTATTTATCCATTCATTCATTCATTCTTCCACTCACAAGCTTCATTCTGCACTTACTATGAGTTAGTCACAGCTCCTGATAAACAAGGCATGGAGGACCTATGGAGAAGACAAATGAATAAACGTGTAAATTTCCAAAGTAGCCATTGTTGTTACAAAGGCATAATCAAAATACCAGAGCCCAGAGAAACAAGTAAATGACTGTTCCTAGAAGAGCTAACATGTTACAACTGCAATAGGTCCTTGTGAGCAGGATGAGATCTCCTGAAGTCTTAGTCCCTATCTCTTGGAAATGAGCCTTTTTCCTTTCTTTTTCCTTTCTCTCTCTCTCTCTCTCTCTCTCTCTCTCTCTCTCTCTCTCTCTCTCTCTCTCTCTCTCTCTCTCTCTCCCCCTTCCTTTCTTTCTTTCATTCTCTCTTTCTTTTTTTTCTTCTTACAAATCAGCTATGAGTTGGGACAACCCCACCCAACCTTTCATTTTCCTGCAGGAAAAAGAAATAGATACACTGGTGGAGAACAAGCTAATATTTCTGTAGAATACTTAAGTGTTTAGTCTTAAAAGTCGGTACAATTTTTTTGAAATTACTCCAAAAGCAATGTATTTAGCATCTAAATTTACTTTAAATGTACATAACATGAGGCCACAAGTTCCAAAGATTGTTTTGAGTAAGTGTCACACACTGACTCTCAGTCTGAACTTCAACTCTCAGAGTCCATCCTGCCTCAGCTTCCCCAGTACTGGAATGGAGCCATCATGCCTGGCATCCAAAAAAGTCTTTTTGGAAAGCAGGCTTATAAGTAAATATAGATATAAAAACACAAATGAGAAGCTAATCCACTGGGAACATTCACAGAGTGCTGTTTTTGCATGTAAAATGTCTCCCACGGGCCATGTTACAAGCTTGGTCCCCAGGCTGGTTCTGTTGGGAGATGCTGGGCCCTTTAAGAGCAAGGCTTGGTAGGAAGATTTTAGGTCACTGGAGTATGTCTGTGACAGAGGCACGGTGTGATCCTAGCCTGTTCCTCTTTTTCTTTCTTGGCTATATTAGTTGCTTGTCTTGTTGCCGTGACAAAGTACTTGATAGAAACAACTTAAGGAAGGAAGTGTTTGTTTTGATTTATTGTTTCAAGGGAGGCAACATATTGCTTCAGGAGCAATAGGTGGCTTATTCCATTTACAGACAGGAAATAGAAATCAATGGAATCCTTGAGTTCAGCTCAATATCTCCTTTTAATTCACTCTGACGCTTTTGCCCAGGAAGACACATTTAGAATGGGTTTTTCCAACTTAATTTAAATAATTCTGTAAAAAGTCTTTTTCTAACCCACCAGTTAGCTCCCAAATAATGACACTAAGACTTATTAATTATGAAAGCTCAGTCTATAGCTTAGGCTTGCTCCTAACTAGATCTTATAACTTGAACGAACCCATTTATATTAATCTATGTTCTATCACACAGGGTTAACTCTTTTTCATCTTGTACCTCCTGGTTCCTCTCCATGTCTCCTGGTGTCTCCTCCTTTCTCTCTCATCCTCCATTGGGACTCTCTCCAAACTCTGCCCTACTACTTCCTGTGCCACTCCATATGTCCTCAGTTCTCCAAAACCTCTCTGGTTAATTTTGGTCTGCTAATAACTAACTCTGCCCTGTGATTCAAAGCAAACTTTATTGTCAGTCTCGGGATCATCAGAATTCAATCAAAGTATCTTGTAAGACCTGCTCCTACAGTTAGAAATTCCACAAAAAAATCAAGCTAACAGTCACAACTTATACACAGATGACCTGGTACAGACTCATGTCGGCCCTGGATGTGGGACCTGGGTTAGATCTGGCAGTTGTGGGAAAATGAGGGTTGATTGGTCAGGGTACTCACTGCCCCAGGGCTTGGAGAAGGACAGGGGAAGCCTGTGTGTGGAGTGGAGTTGTGGAGGTGGCAAAAAAATGGGTCTGTCTTTTTCTAACAAAGAGACCCAGAAAGAAACTGCTCATAAAACAAGAATGCTAATACGTGATACCTAGCTCTTCTTGGCACTTCGCGAATGGACTTGGGTGTTTTAATCAGGTATTAAGTGAAGTAAGAACACTGTGGCTGCTTTAAGAAATTATTTTCTCTCTTCACTCTCCCTGTCAGCTCCTGCTAAGTTCCACACCACAGATGCAGGGCTGCTTCTGATTAAAATGACTGGCCTGCAGATGCCCTGATGTCCAAGAACATGAGATGTGCTCATATCTACTAAAAGAATAGAAGCAACAATAGAGGGGAGAATATTTATTTATGGCATAATAATGAATGTTATATAATGTGGAGTATAATATGTAAATGCAAGCAAGATACACACTCAATTAAAAAAAATTCCCAAATTGCAGAAAAATTTTAAGTAGAAAAATTTTTCTAGAACCATGACTACAATCTGGTCATCTCATGATCCACATTATTCACATACTTTCCTTTCCTTTCTGCCACAATACAGTCATTCAAATTAGGAAATTAACCTTAATGCCTTGTTACCATCTAACATTCATATCTCATTTATGTTTTACCAGATTCCTTCATAACAAAAAGATCCAGTTTAAAAAACACATGTGGCCTTTAGTTGTTAGGCCTTTTAAAAAATTATGATCACTTAATTAAATAACATTAAATAGCTTAAGTTTTAACTACTAAATGACATTTTGAATGGTGAAAACACAGATAGTTTGTTATCATACTTGATTTTTTTTTCATCTTTATGTCTGTCTGTCTGCCTGCCTGTCTATCTATCTACATCTTACAACAGTTTCCTCTCCCTCCTCCCATTCCCTTCCTTTAGCTCCCCTGCCCCCTAATCTACCCTTTCTCTGTTTCTGTTCAGAATGGGGATGGACAGGCTTCCCATGGATATCAACAAAGCATGTCATATCAAGTTGAGGTAGGACTAAGCTCCTCTCCTTGTATTAAAACTGGGCAAGGAAATCTAGTATGAGGAATAGTTTCCCAAGAGCCAGCCAAAACATTAGGGACATCCCCTGCTCCCACTGTTAGGAATCCCACAAATAGATCAAGTTACACAACTGTCATACATCTGTAGAAGGCTAGCTTGGTCCCATGCAGGCTCCCTGGTTGTTGGTTTAGACTCTGTGAGTTCCTATGTGTCAGGATAATTGTTTCTGCTGTTGGTTTTCTTGTGATGTCCTTGACCCTTCTGGCTCCTATGCTTTTCTTAAAAAACACAACCCTAGCCATTATATATATTGTACAAAACAGTCATGAAGGAAGAAGTAAGGTCATTTTTTTTCTCTTTTTATCTTCCAGCAAGAAGGCTGATTATCAACTCATGAGATCCCATGACTTTGTACCTTCAGAACTGTAAGCTAAATAGGTCCATTTCTTTATAAAGTAGCTCTCCTTCAGTATTTCATTACAGTGAAAAATAGATCAATACAGATACCTTCTTCTATTTCAAGAGCCAGCTGCAAAGCATCCTCAAATCACTCCCTGTCCTTGTGTCTCCCTTTACAAAAATCCTTGTGAGGATTGTGTTGGGGTCACCTGGATAATCCAGGCTATTTATCCCTAATCTCAAGGTCATTGATAACTCTTGCAGTTTTCCTTTGCTGTATATTTACAGGTTTCGGGAGAGAAATGTGAGCAACTTTGGGAGTCTATCATTGTCTGAGTTTAGGTTTTTATTGCTGTGAAGAGACTCCATGAACGCAGGAACTCTTATAAAGAAAATTGAACTGGGGTGGCTTGCTCACAGTTTCAGAGGTTTACTCCATTATCATTATGGCAGAGAGCACGGCGGTATGCAGGCAGACATGGTGCTGGAGCTGAGAGTGTTACACCTTGACCAGAAGGCAGCAGGAAGTCCACTGACTGTCACACTGAGTGAAGCCTGAGAAAAAGAGCTCAAAGCCCACCCCCACAGTGACACACTTCTTCCAACAAGGCCACCTCTCCTAATAGTGCCACTCCTTTTGGAGACCATTTTCTTTCAAACCACCACAATCATTCTTCCTTCTACAGGGTGAATGTATATGTATACACACATATTTCTTTATCTAAATAAATACATTGAAATTCTTAGTTTACTTGGATAGCCCTGATTCCAATTCATTCAACATCAGCTTCAATACCTTCAATTCCCTGTCTTTCATTGTCCTTAATAAGTGACTTATTTGATTTTTCTCCTCTGTATAAGCAACCAGCCTCTGACGTGTTGGAAGGTGTCCTCTAACTCTGCCTAGACTGTGATTTTTCACTCCTGGCCACCCTTTATGTGGATGTCTTTCTCAACCTTGTTGGATTCTGCCATTCTAAGCCAGGCTGTCCTGCATGAACACTGTCCTACTCTATTCCAGCTCTGACCCCACACCGAGAACCCGTCCTGTGTGGATACCTTCTCATTCCACTAAGGCCCCCAACACTACCCTGGACCTATGGCTCTCTCTAGAAGGTCCAAATTACCTTACCACACTTCATCTAATGGTTTTCAGGACCAAGTTAATAGGACAGAAAAGAGAAGAAAGAAAAGCCCCAAAGGTCAGAAGATAAATACAGGGGTTGGTACTTCCTTTCCACCTGTGGGTTCTGAGGATGCAATTCAGGTCATCAGGCTTAGGAGCAGATACTTTTACCCACTAACCTATCTCTCCAGCTTAACCGAAACCTTTTGAGATTGGGTCTCATGTATCCTAGGCTAGTCTCAAATTTTTTTATATAGCTGAGGATAACCTTGAATTTCTGATCCTATTTCCTCTATCTCCCATGCACTGGGATTACAGTATTGTACTATATCTGATTTTCCAAGTGGAAATTTTAAAGGGTGAGAAAAGGCACTGAAACTTTAATGCAAAAAAGGGAATATGAAATGCCAAGTTACTGAGGTAGGAGCTGAGAGGGGTGCATCACAGGTGCTTGAGGCAACTGTGACATGCCTGTTTGACAGGTCCATTCATGTTTTTCTGGGCTGAGAATAATGCTTCCAGCCTGGTGCTTATCAAACTGTTTTTGTTAACAAACCATCCTTTGGCTCCAGTTGTTTTTATGCAGATTAAGAACACTGACTCAAAGATAAGCATATGAACTGAATTTAAATCCCTCAAAACTATTGAATGGAAATATCTTAGATCCTCTTAATCTAGAAAAAGCTTATTACATTTGTCCTAAAAAACAAACAAAAAGCAAACTGATTAAATTTATTCAGGTTTCCTCCATATATAATGTGCATTCTGATTGTAATAAGACCCCCTCTCTAATCTTCCTTCCAACTATATCACCCCACAAGTCCCTTTCCCACATTCATGAGGTTACCTTTGAGACCTACCCAGTTTAACCAGGGTGTGTGACTGTGGCCTTGGAACTATTCATTGGAACCTGGTGGGCTCTCCATGGGTACTCAACTGAAGACAGGCACTGCCTTTTCCCACAAGTAGTTCATCTGGGAGGGGTAGAGCCCTGTAAGCCCCTCCACAATCTCCAATTGACTTGACAGTCTCAGCCTTGTGTAAGCCCATGGCTGGCAGTCATGGCTGCTGTGGAGTCATACTGTGTTGGCTATGCCACGCCTGGAAGGCAGACAGTTCCTCTTTTAATCTCTTTTTTATGTTCAATATCCTAAAATTTCTTATTTAATTTATCTACCTACTGAGAAGGACACCTCAAAACAAACTGAATCTTAATGATGCTCGAAGTTTGTTTCTTTTCTTAGGGAACAGGAACATGGCTCAGGTCTCCCATCTTCAATCTGCACTTGGGGCCAGGTTGTGATCCAGCAAAGACAGGAGCTGTTTCTTGGGGGAGCAAGCTTAGCTTTACTATATAGCCATGGAAAAGCAGAAACCTATTGATTCTATTCTGGTGTCTCCCTTGGCTTCCTGGTGACTTTAGGAGAATCTTTAAATGTCCATGTTCATTTAGTCTGCCATCTGCCACACAGGTTATGATCCTCATCCACTTAACCCAGGGGGATATTGCTAGGGGTGGTTAATGAACATGGTGATCAACCAACAATAAGATGAGAGAGAGAGAGAAAGAGAGAGAGAGAGAGAGAGAGAGAGAGAGAGAGAGAGAGAGAGAGAGAAAGAGAGAGAGAGAGAGAGAGTCCATGAGCCCAGAGAGCTCTTTCAATTAGAGGTGGTCTTTTCATTTAGTAATGAGCTATGCTTACGGTATTGGTTTCAGTTTTGTTTTTTTGTTTTGATCTCTTTCTCTGTCTTACTCATTGGATCAATTATTATTTATGTCAATTATTAAATATACCTATAATATTATGTTTGGCTTAACAACAAGGAAGTTATTTACTACACCATTTTGTGTGTGTGTGTGTGTGTGTGTGTGTGTGTGTGTGTATGTTTGTGTACTTCCTGTGTGCCTTAAACTCTACATGTTGAAGGAGGAAAACCCAAATGTCTTAGTTAGGATTATTATTGCTGTGAAGATATATCATGACCACAGCAATTCATAAAGAAAGCATTTGCAGGGCAGTGGTGGTGCATGCCTTTAATCCCAGCCCTTAGGAGGCAGAGGCAGGCAGACACGGTGCTGGAGCAGCTGAGAGTACTACATCTTGCAGGCAACAGGAAGCTGATTGACTATCACACTGAAGGAAGCTTGAGCAAAAGAGACTTCAAATCCCGCCCCCACATGACACACTTCCTCCAATAAAGCCACTCTTCTAAATAGTGCCATCCGTTTGGTGCTATTTTGTTTCAAATTACCATACCAAGTAAAAATAAAATTATGGTGAGGTCACACAATGGGACATAGCACTGAGCCAGTTCATACTCTATTGATATGCTGATGATTATTTGTTTGAATAGTGACTTTTCACCATGCAATTGTGTGAGAGATGAATATTTTCCTGTCTGTGAAAGATGTATCTTAGTTTTTTTTTAGAAGGACAGGCTTCACATTAGCTGACTTGTTACAGAATGCAGTCCTGCTAAAGCCACAACATTCCACTTAACAAATTTTCACATAAGGCTCCTTACTGAAAAAAGCATTAACTCTATATTACCAAGGGCATATTATACAAAGTCAGCACCATCAGATTCTGTTTTCAATATAGGTGAGTTAAGTAAGACTACACATGAGCTCAAAATAACTAAAAATGTTTATTTCTTATGCCTGAAAATTGCACATGTATAAATACCTGATGCAATATACATTATGTTGGTAATTTGTTACTTGCTATTTAAGTCTATTGAAATCTAGGAACAAAGGCCTTGTCCTGTCTCCTCCAAAGACCTTCTTCCTGTGTTGGGCCAGATTAGCATTCCTGATGCTGTAGCAGGAGGAGAGAACAGCTAATAGACTAGGAGTAAGAATGTCACACTCTTGAGAACAGGTAGATGGTGAGCTCCTCCCGACAGAGGTCACTATTGTTGGGGCTCAACAGTCTGTGTACCCCGCCTCTGGGCGAGAAGCCTATGGCCATGTAATCACTATGTCAGGCTTTACCTAGCTGCTCAAGCCTTTACCTGGCTGTGCAGAGGACCCAGTTACGCATGCGAAAGCTCCCCTTTTAAAGCAAGCGCCAAGCGCGCCTCTCTCTCTTGCTTCTTGCTCCTTCTGTCTCTCTCTCTCCCCGCTTTTGGTTGGCCACCAGCTATGGCCCTCTTTTCCCCTCCCCTCTTTCAATAAACTCCTCGTGGGTGCTGAATCTCATGTTTGTGTTTCTTAGGCAATAGCTGCATCAAAAGAATAACAACTATTGTTATCCCAAGGTAGGAAAGACCATGCTGTGGGACTGTAGAAGTTTCCATAGGAAGCTCAGTGGTGCAGAGAAGGCTCAATCAGGAACTCTAACTTGCCAACTTAATTTCCTCATTAATTTCTGCAATTACTTTTGTTTGCTCTCTCCATCAAATTACAGCAGTCATCACTGCTGGATATTGTGACCGCCCAATTTAAGTTTTGCTATTTATCTGTTACTCATCTCTATGTATGACTCAATATTTACTCTTTTATTTTTGTTTGCTATATACATCATAAACTTGGTTACTCAAAGCCAAAGCACAGCTATTAGGGATCACACTCTCTGTATCTAGGAGACTATACAGACAACCATTCCCACAGTAACCTTTGGATTGTTACACCTTTGGAGGCATTATATTTGAATTTAGGACAGCAGTACAATTCTATGAGTTTTTTTTTTTTTTTTTTTTTTTTTTTAATTTTAACAACCAACAACCAGAGCTGTCATCTAAGTTTAAAGGGCCACGGGAAAAACGAAAAACACAAAATCACACAAGATGGAGTGGTAAATAAGGCAGCTCTAGTTCTGGGCAGGGCTTTTGGTTGCCTGCTGTAGGAAGACATTCCTACTATTTTCAACATATACAAACTATACAAAATTTCTCTTAGTATGCCAGTCATGGCTATCTGTAACATACGGACTTGCTGCCTCTAGAAGAATGTCTCCTTATAATAGAGGTCTTCTTTTCTGGAAATTTTTGCACATGACAGAGTAATATGGATATATGGATGAACTAAGTCTCTACAGAGCTGAAAAGGAAAAACAAGGTCTATAAAATAATGGCAATTTTGTGCTTCAAAGTCTCTCACTTTCTGTACATTGTCCAGTTGTTGGTCTCTGTGTTAATTTCCATCTACTACAAGAAGATACTTCTATGTGAGGCACTGATATGGGCATAGTAATATGTCATTAGTAGTCATTTATCCCTATGTTCCATTAGCAGAAAAATAGTAGGTTCTCCCTTAGGCCTATGACAAATCCACTCTTTGATTCTTGGCAGGTATGGGTCCACACCCCCTACTCTCATGGAATCGACCTTAAGTCCAATCAAAATGTGCTTGGTAACGCAAGTTACATCATCAAACCCATCCTTCAAGGCTCAAGAATCTATGCCAAAGAGGAAGTAGAAGAAAGACTTTACCAGCCAGAGGTAGTAGATGACTCCAAGGAAACAGTGTCTTCAAGACACAACAGGGCTAATACACATATGAACTCACAGACAGCATGCACAAGACCCACGCAAGTTAAAACCAGACAAAAACCCTAGTACCAAGAAGGGGAAATGACTATAAAGTCTCACCCCAACCAGGAAGCTATTTGCAATTGACACATGCTGGGAGATAAACAAATCAGGTTTCTCCAATGTAATGTCACTGTATGTGTATATCAACCACATTCCAGGGCAGGCCCCATGCCCAGGAGTAGTAACCCAAAGTGAACTCTATGCTTTTTTTTTGTTTGTTTGTTTTGTTTTTATTTTGGTTTGGTTTGGTATTTGTTTGTTTGTTTTTGGAAACAGAAGACAAACATGAAGTGGGTGGATAGGGAGGTAGGGAGGATCTGGAAGGAGCTCGGGGAGGGGAAAACATGATCAAAATATTGTAAGAAAATAATTTAAATAAGAAATGAATTAGAAACTAAAAGAACTCCAATTTGTTAAATGTGACTAGAGAAGGATTATGAATAAAACTGGTGTTATGTTATGGCTGTGCTTTTAGAATGTAGAAGATCAGAGTAGCTAAAGAAAACCTACATTTTCCTCTTCCAATCACTACCCTGTTGCAGCTACAACCTAGGAAAACATTTCGCAGTGAAGACTGGAGGGACAGCCTCCACTGTTCTATGGAAGTTTTGGAGTTGATCCTTTTTTGGATGTGCAGCATGTTGGGAGGGCAGCAGACAGGGGTTAGAGGAATTCTAAAACTAAGAAAGAGTCCTGGAACTAGCTCTGTAGGCCAGGCTGGCCTCAAACTCTCAGAGATCCACCTGCCTCTGCCTCCTGAGTGCTGGGTTTAAAGGCATGTACCACCAATGCCCAGCTAAGAGTCTTAAACTTGTGCCTTGTTCTTTTGAGACTACATTCAAGGATCCAAATGTAGGACACCATCACATATATCTGAAGGATGAGCTGAGCCCTGGGAATTCGCACTGTCTCTGTAATAGAGGCAGGGACTGTGGACCTTCCTTCTGAGGACTCCAATATATAACAAAACAAGTCAACTGGGAGGAGATGAGTGACCGGGAAGCTCAGCCAAGTAGAATCAAGTGACAGCTCTCCAAGCTGGTGTTCATGTAGTTTTTTTATTCTGAGAATTCTAACTGCGTGATGGAAAGGTAATCTGACTCTACATTGGAAAGCTTTTCCACAGGTTTTGCTCAGTGATAACGGAACAGATCTGCCCCAGAACACAATGGGATGTTTAGTTGAAGTAACACCAAAATATAATTCAGTACTATTGAATCATTCAGAGGTCTTGGCTATCAATTCAAGAAAAAAAAAATTTCTTTCTTATTCACCATGGAAAGAGACAGTCTGGTCTTCCTAATTACAAAAATGACATTTCTATATCCTTTCATTATTTCGCCATCTGTATGAGCTTTATCACACGCCTGCTGGAATGTGAATTTCCTGAGTCTCCACTCACTGATAAGCTAGCACACAGTGGACACTCAGCAAGGACGCAGGTAATTGACATTGGCTGTGCTTTCTGAGCCTAGACTGTTCATGTTAAAAAGAGAACTTGGGTACCTCAGAAGGTCGCCATGAAGACAGTGGAAACCGTGACAAGGTACCTGAGCAGAGAAGACAGTCCAGCCACTGAGCCCTGGCTTAGGGAATCCTCTCCTTGCTTCCAGGTGTGATTTGTTGTAGTCTCCTTTCCTCTCTTTATTATTGTTTTAGCCAGTTTGCTGAAGAACCATTTATGTATCTGTCTTAGCAGGACCACCTTTACAGAGGCCTTAGTGTCATTGAAGAGTGTACACAGTTTTCCAATAAAAGCTATTAGTTAGAAAACAGAATCCTGTTTCATGTGCTGCCATTAGTCAGCCTCAGTAATGAGCTGAAAGAGGTCCCCTCCCCCATAGAAATCTAGTGTGTTGTTCACTGGGGACTTCTGTGCATCTAAACAAATGTTCTGGACGAAGGATGAAAGGATGTCCTTTTATCCCCACGTCTGCCTGTCACTCTCAGTTTCTTGTTACAGCTGTGCTCAGCTGCTCCCAGCTTTTAAATAAACCACACACTTCCTGGGCTTGTGGCATTCCCATGCCTGTTTCCTCTGCCTGGAATCCCTATAACCTTGCCGTGTCCTTAGGTTTCATTTGTTAATTTTTTTCTCCTGGTACCAGGGATAGAATCAAAGGTCTCTTGCACTATCACTGAGCTGTGCTGCAGCTCCTAGACAGGCTTCAATGTGATAGACTTTGTTGACTCCCCAAGGAAGGCAGTACCCCCTCCGAGGAGTAGCGGGGGAGAGAGGAGAAACTGGTGTTGGTATGTAAAATGAAAAAGAAAAAAAGAAAAAGTTTCCATTTCAAAGATCCAGTCTTTCAGAGTAGTTCTGACCTCTCATCTTGATTGTACAGCTTTATTAGAATTTTCACATAAATAATTAACAATCAAAACCAAAATCCATTCCCACATCATAGTTTCTTTCTTCTTTTGCTTTAAGGGATCTGAAAAGTATAGTGATACTATTTTCTCATAGTCAGAAACCACACCCTTCCACATCCTTGATTATACTGTGAAAATGTATCCCTGAATGCCCACTTAGATTATTCCTCTTTAATTCAGAATTATTTATGCTGTATCACATTTACATGTAACTGGGTGAATTTCTCTCTGAAAAAAAAGAAAAAGAAATATTCTTAGAGTAGTATTGGAGGATTCATAGGCTATCCTTTGCAATAAGCGCGTGTTAGCTGAGGTATGGATAAGCCATGTCCTAGCTCTGTTCAGTACCCAAGGGCTTCCTGCAAAGTGAACCCCTTGCAAAACTGAGCTTGCTTCTGTTGCTGAAGAGATTTTATTAGCATGTATTAGTTTTACAACAGTGGGTTTCACGTTGATGTTTTTATGCATGCATAAAATACACTTTGATTATAGTTACCCATCAACCCTCAGTACAACCTCCTGCTTCCCTTGTCGTGTTCCTTTTCCTGATAATAATTTTTTTATTGCTGTTTTATGTCATGAAGGCACTTAATTTGTACAACTCTGAATGACTGTCAGTTCTACCATTTGGTTCTTTTAAAAAATTATTTATTCACATATCAGTGTTTGCTTGCATGCATGTCTGTGCACCACACATGTATCTGGTGACCTGGTAACTGTGGAGACCAGAAAAAGCTGTCAGATCCCCTGAAACTGGAGTTACAGACAGTATTGAGCTGCTACAAGGATGCCTGAACCCAGGTCCTTTGGAAGAACAGCCAGTGCTTTTAACCATGGACCCATCTCTCCAGCCTCTCAATTGGGTTCTTTATTCAAAAGACACTAATCTGTTCCAGCAATGGAACAAAAACTCTGTATAGTTCATGGGCAGTAGAGAATGGTCTCCAAAGGGATGGTGATTTTTCCCTAACTACTCTCCTCTGTGTTTTCCACTATTTGACTCTAACCCTAGTGTAAGATATGATTGCACTTCATATTGAAACTTTGACTATTCAGAGCACAGCATACAGACACTGCCTTTAAAGAACTAAATGTGGCATTATGCTTACAGGCTAATTTTCCTGAATAACTTCAGAGGTCAAATTAATGTTTACTTTTCTCAAAATGTTTGGATAATTGCCTTGAATTAAGTTCAAATGTGGCAATTTAATGCATTCTTTTTAACAAAGTACCAATGTTGGAGGAAAAAGAAATTGCCTTGTGGGTTTAGTTCACATATACCATAGTCTCGCAAAGAGGAACACACATTTGGAGCCAAATGGAATCCTATACTGAGTTAAAGCCTTCAGCTAGCCAAGCACAGTTGCCGAGGCTTTGGGCAGTAATCCTGGAATGAGAGCCCTGGCAGGTGGGCCCATTCCTAAGTCCCAACAGACTCTGGACTCTGAGTATAGCTAGGCATTTCCCCCTCTTCTACTGGGTAAAAGGAGGAATTTGGTATTGATGTGCTTTTGTTGTTATTTAGGACCGGTCTTTGTTTAAAATTGAATTTTATTTACATATATTTTAATTGAGACCATTTTGTGTTAACTGAACATTCCTGACCATAGGGCCTACTTTGGGTTGATATATCTAGTGTTTCTCTATTGCAGGAAACTGTTTTTCTCTGCTTGACAGCAGCTACCAACTGCAAGTAGTTTCCTGGATAAGAGTGGGGGTTTGTGCCCACTTCCCCCTTTCTGTGATAGGATTTTGTCTGCCTTGAACTTCTGAATGCTATCACAGTCTTTGTGAATTTATGTATTCAGCCTCATTTTATCTGGAAAACTATCCTTTGGGGTTGTCTCCACCTCTAGCTCCTACAATCTTTCTGCCCTCTCTTCCACATAGATCCCTGATCCTCGAGAGAGGGATTTGTTAGACATATCTCATTTAGGGATGTGTCTTAGTTCAGGTTTCCTTTGCTGCTGCCATGAAACACCATGGCCCAAAAGCAAGTTGGGGAGGAAAGGGTTTACTCCATTTACACTTCCACATCACTGTACATCATGAGGGAAGTCGGGACAGGAACTCAAACAGGGCAGAAACCCAAAGGCAGGAACTGTTGCAGAGTTCATGATGGGGTGCTGCTTACTGGCTTGCTCATCATGGCTTATCCAACCTGCTTTCTTATAGAATTCCAGGATCACCAGCTCAGGGATAGCACCACCCATCATGAGCTGGGCCCTCCCCCATTGACACTAATTGAGGAAAAGCCCTATCCCTGGGTATCATGGAGGCATTTACTCAACTGGGTCTCCTTCCTTTCTGATGAGTCTGGCCTGTATCACGCCCAGGCTGAGCGCTCCAAAGTCTCTTACTGTCTGCATGTTGTATTGCTGTGTTCCTGCATGTGTATCCTGTGTTAGTTACTGTCTACTGCAAGAAGCTTTTCTGATGGGGGTTGAGTGAAGCACTGATCTGAGTGTAGCAATATGTAATTAGGAGTCATTTTATTTGCTGTGTTTCTTTTTCTTTTTCTTTTTTACATGTGCATTGGTATTTTCTTTCTTCCAGGCTTATTTATAACGTATACAGTATTCTACCTGCATGTAGGCCTGCAGGCCAGAAGAAGGCACCAGATCTCATTGCAGATCGTTGTGAGCCACCATATGGTTGCTGGGAATTGCACTCAGAACCTCTGGAATAGCAGCCAGTGCTCTTAACCTCTGAGCCATCTCTCCAGGCCCAAAATGTGAAACACTTCACAAATTTGCATGTCATCATTACCCAGGGGCCATTTTAGTCTTCTCTGTATCATTAGAATTTTAGTAGTACATTTCCCATAGGACCATGACCTATCTAGGTTCTTGGCTACTTTATTTTTTAATATGAATTGTTATCCAAATTAGAAACAGTCTTAATTTACATATAAATCCCAGTTCCCTTTTCCTCCCATCCTTCCATGGCCCCCACCGACCTCCCCCATCCACTCCCTAGGGAGGGTGAGGCCTTCCAAGGGGGATCATCAAAGTCTGTCACATCATTTGGGGCAGTTCCTAGCTCCCCCCTCCCCATATCTAGGCTAAGAGAGTATTTCTCCATATGGAAGGGGCTCCCAAAGTACATTCGTGTGTAGAGTATATGTGTAGATATAAATACTTTGTTTTGGAATGGATTTTAATTTATTGAAACAATTTAAGGTCAATTTTGTGATATGTATTTTTCTCCTCCTGTTTAGGTATTGTGTTTATATAGCTTATTGGAAAATGTAATGTATAATTTAGTACAGATTAGAGAGTTATCTATGATAGTCAAAACTTGGAGTTAAGTTAGTTAGGATTTCTAGATGTGCAGAGATGTATTTGAGATGAATAGGCATTCTTCAAACCTTTCAAAGACCTACAGAATATGGCATTTAAAATGGTTTAGGGTTATTCTTGACAATGAGGCACAACTGCTCCTGGTAACACCACCTGCATCAGAAAGGAAGATGGACATCGAAGAAAAACATTATGGAGTTTGCTTCTAATATGGCAAGACTAGCCATTTGAGCAAGGTACTTTTCTTGTCTAGACTGTTTGACTTTATGCTGTAGAAACTGGACATGCAGGACCCACAAAAAAGTGACTGCTGAAACAAGATGGACAGTACTACAGGGTTCCTGCTTCATGAAAGAGTCTGCCAGACACACTATGGCCTATGGGCTGAAGATGGAACATTACAGAAGAACTTCGGGTGACTGACCAGGCAGTAAATTGTCTCTGTCATTCTAGAGTTTATATATTATCCTTCTGTGGTCTTTGAAGGAGTTGAAGACAGATAGTTTTGGTTATAGCTTTCCTTAGTTAGGATTAAAGATAAGTTACATATAAGACTTTAGACTCACAAAGTTAGGATAGATGATATTTTCTTTAAGTCTTACAAAATATTAATGGACTAAATATTGTTAACTGTGATTCTTATTTGATAACTGTTGTATGGTATATTTTGCTATGTTAAGGTTAAAACCCTTCTTTTTATTTTAGACAGAAAAGAGGAGATGATGGGAGATGTTATTCTGTAAATATGTTTCTCATACTAGTTAATGAATAAAGCACTGTGGCCAATGGGAAAGCAATATAGGCGGGGCTAGGAGACAAGGAGGAAAGAGGAAGTAGTAAGGAGGGGGCAGCATGTAGAGCCTGGAAAGAGCAGATGCAGGCCCGCCACTCTCTGGTAAGATGAGCCACGTGGAAATACTTAGAATAGTAGAAATAGGTTAATCATTAAGACAAAGCTAGCTGATAAACAATGATATAAGTGACCAACAGCTTGAATCAAATACAGAGTCTCAGCATGTTATTTGGGGCTGGCGTGGCTGTGGAACCAGGTGGCCGGCAGAGAGGAACAAAGAGTGGGACCAGACAGGCTGGTGGAAAACATACATGCTACATTCGTGCACTAGAGATAAATACTGGTTCCATTGCCAGAGGCCTCATAGACTGCCAAGGCCTCCTAACTGACACCCATGTTCAGGGTGTCCTATGCTGGTTCCCCAGATGTCAGACTGGGGTCCAGGAGCTCCCACTTGCTCAGGTCAGGTGTTTTTGTGGCTTTCGCCAACATGGTTTTGACCTCTTTGCTCATCATTTCTCTCTCTCTGCAACTGGATTCCAGGAATTCAGCTCAATGTTTAGCTGTGGGTCTTTGCTTCTGCTTCCATCAGCTACTAGATAAAGGCTCTAGGATGACATTTAAGGTAGTCATCAATCTCATTATAAGAGAAGGGCATTTAAGGTAGCCTTTCCATTATTGCTTAGATTCTTAGTTGGGGTCATCCTCGTGGATCTCTGGACATTTCCCTAGTGCCAGATTTCTCTTTGAATCTATAATGGCTTCCTCTATTCAGGTATCTCTTTTCTTGCTTTCTTTCTCTATTCTTTCCCTGACTCAATCTTCCTGATCCCCCATGTTCTCTTCCTCCCTCCTCTTCTCCTCTTCTCTTCTCCTACCTCCTTTTCCCTCCCACCAAGCTCTCAATGTGCTCAGGAGATCTTATAACTTTCCCCTTCTCCAGAGACCATGTATATCACTCTTAGGGTCCTCCTTGTTTCCTAGCTTCTCTGGAGCTGTGGATTGTAGGCTGGTGATCCTTTGCTCTATTTCTAAAATCCATGTATGAGTGAGTACTACCATGAGTTATATAATTTCATCCATTTGCTTGCAAATTTCAAGATTTCATTTTTTTTTGTTTTGTTTTTTTTCTAATGAGTAGTATCCACTGTGTAAATGTACCAAATTTTCTTTATTCATTCTTCAGTTGAGGTGCATCTCAGTTGTTTCCAGGTTCTTTCCAGGTTCTGGCTATTACAAATAATGCTGCTATGAACATAGTTGAACAGATGTCTTTGCTGTATGAATGTGTATCTTTGGGGTATATGCCTGAGTGGATTGCTGGATCTTGAGGTAGACTGGTTCCCATTTTCCTGAGGAAAAACCACATTGATTTCCACAGTGACTGTACAAGTTTGCACTCCCACCAGCAGTGGAAGAGTGTTCCCCTTTCTCCACATCCTCTCTCTTGCATGAGCTGTCCTTGGTATTTTTGATTTTAACCATTCTGACAGGAGTAAGATGGTATCTCAGAGTTGTTTTGATTTGCATTTTTTTGATGGCTAAGGATGTTGAGCAATTTCTTAACTGTCCTTGAGGCATTTTAGATTCCTCTACTGAGAATTCTCTATTTAGCTCTGTACCCCACTTTTTAGTAGGATATTTGCTCTTTTGGTGACTAGCTTCTTGAGTTCTTTTTATATTTTGGAATCAATCCTCTGTTAGACATGGGGTTTTCTTATTCTGTGGACTGCTATTTTGTCTTGTTGACTGTGTCCTTTGCCTTACAGAAGCTTTTCAGTTTTAGGAGGTCCCATTTATTAATTGTTGATCTCAGTGTCTGTGTTATTGACACTATGTTCAGGAAACAGTCTCCTGTACTAATTCTTTTTAGGGTACCTCCCACTTTCTGTTCTAAGAGATTCAATATGGCTGGATTTCTGTTGAAGTCTTTGATCCATTTGGACTTAAATTTTGTGCATGGTGATAGATGTGGATCTATCTGCAGTCTTCTACATGTCAGCATCCAGTTATACCAGCACCATTGGTTGAAGATGTTTTCTTTTTTTTCCATTGTATAATTTTAGCTTCTTTGTCTAATGTGTAGATTAATATCAGGGTTTTCAGTCAATTCCATTGGTCTACCTATCTGTTTTTGTGCCAATACCAAGCTGTTTTCAGGACTATAGCTCTATAGTAGAGCTTGACGTTAGGGATGGTGATGACTCTGGAATTTCCTTTATTGCACAGGGTTGTTTTGGCTATCTTGGGCTTTTTGATTTTCCATATAAAATTGAGTATTGTTCTTTTAAGGTCAATGAAGAATTGTGGTGGGATTTTGATGGGGATTGCATTGAATCTATGGATTGCTTTTGGTAGGATTGCAGTTTTTACTATGTTGATCCTACTTATCCAAGAGCATGGGAGATCTTTCCATTTCTGATATCTTCCTTAATTTCTTTCTTTGAGGACTCAAAGTATTATACATGTCTTTCACTTGTTTGGTTAGAGTTACCCCAAGATATTTTCTGTTGTTTGTGGCTATTGTAAAGGGTGATATTTCTCTGATTTCTTTCTCAGCTCATTAGGGCTACTGATTTTTTTTTTAAGTTAATCTTGTGTCCTGCCACTTTGCTGAAGGTGTTTACCAGCTGTAGGAGTTCCTGTTAGAGTTTTTTTTGGGGGAGGGGTAAGTTATGTAAACTATCATATCGTCTACAAATAGTGAGAGTTTGACTTCTTCCTTTCCAATTAATATCCCTTGATCTCCTTTTGTTATCTTATTGTTGTAGCTAGATCTTCAAGTATAATATTGAAGAGATCTAGAGAGAGTGAGCAGCCTTGTCTTGTTCCTGATTTTAGAGGAATCCTGTTGAGTTTCCCTCCATTTGGTTTGATGTTGACTATTGGCTTGCTATATATTGCCTTTATCATGTTTAGGTATGTTCCTGTTATCCCTTGGCCACTTAGTAGTGTCAGATATGGGCTCCATCTCATGGAGTGGCTTTTAATGTAATAAAAATGTGGTATTTTCTTCATAAAATTTGTGCCACTTATTCTGTCAGTACATTTGGCAGAATGTAGGTTGCAGGGTCACAGCTGGGTGAGACTAATGATTACTTTTCCCCTCTGGGAGCTTATGTAGAACCTTCCAGCAACAAGAATGTTAGTTAAGATAGGTTAATCTTTCAGCTGAGCACCAGCTTAGTGTCTCCATTGTCAATGACTTACGTATATGGTGTCTTTAGCCATAGGGTTAGGTTGGGAAGATAACCAATAGCCTTGGCAATATAGCCGATGACTAAAAAAATAATGTAACCGATTCATGGTACTGGAGGTTTTATTTGGTAGTGTATAATGTCTAGTTGGGGCATTATCTCACTCATTGTATGGAGGCTAGTAGGGTTCATAACCATCATGGTGGGGAGCATGACAACAGGCAAGTAGGTATAGTACTATAGCCATAGCTAGAGCTAAGAGATTACACCTGATCAACAAGCACAAGGGGGGAGAAAGAGAGAGAGAGGGGGAGGGAGGGAGATGGAGAGGGAGAAAGAGAGAGAGAGAGAGCACTAACTGAAAATGGCATGGGCTTTTGAAACTTCGAAGCCCACCCTCAGTGACAAACCTCTTTCAATGAGGCCACACTTTCTAAATCCTTCCCAAACAGTTCCACCAACTGGGCATCAACTATTCAAATATATCAGCCCATGGAGGCAATTCTCATTCAAACTACCACATATATGCATTTTAGGAAGCTTCTACAGTACCAGAACTAAAGGCCCTTTCAAAAAGGTTTTAGTATTAATTATCTCTCCCCATATTCCCTTCTTTGCCTTGCTCTCCCATTCTTCTCTTCATTCAAACCTATTATTCTAATTTACTGAAAATTTTATTTTAAAAAAGTAAGTAATAGATGCATTGTTTTAAAAATGTTACTGTACTCAATATTTTCTTATCTCCTAATTCTGTGTCTTTCTCTCTCTGTTCTGGGACTTACACCCAGGATCCCATACTTACTAGACAAGTGCTCTACCACTGAACTATATTCCCTAAACCCTTAGGTTTGTTACTACTGAGTTTCACTAGGTGTCTCAGGCTGGCCTGGAACTCATTATTAGTTCTTCCAGGCTGGTCCCAAACTTGTAATCTTCCCATATCTGCCTTGCATGTGCTCATTACAAGTGTATGCCACCAAGTTCAGCGCTTAGTCTTCTTTTCTGTCAGGAAAAAACATCAACATTCCAAGTTTTGGTGATGCTTTCAAAAATAGTTTAAAAATTAGTGATTTTTTTTCTGACTAATAAGCTAAATGATATGCTGCCACTGCCTTTCCTTTCCTTTCCTTTCCTTTCCTTTCCTTTCCTTTCCTTTCCTTTCCTTTCCTTTCCTTTCCTTTCCAACAAGGTCGTGTGTAGCCCATCTTTGCCTGGTACTTGCTGTGTGGGTGAGGATGACCTTCATTCCCAACCCCTTTGTCTTCATCTCTGAAATGCTAACACTAGAACTGTATATTGTCATGGCCTGCTGATGTTGCCTTGTGTATGTGCCCAGCATTGAATCCAGAGATTTGTGCATGCTAGACAAGCCTCTACCAACTGAGCCACATCCCTAATCCTTGCTAGGTGCTCTTGAAGGAAGGCCTAGAGGCAAGAGCATTTAAAAAAGGAAAAGAGTCTTGTGGAGGATAAGAAAGATGGATCCAGAAGGCCAAATCACCAAATTAAAAATACATATCTGAAGAAAAATAAACCCCCAAACAACCTGTTACCAAGGTTAAATTTTTCACATGGTAGATATGTGGGAGAGTCAAGAAAATAAAATATTATCTGTAGAAAGTTGAAGGGTGGGGGTGGGGTGGGTGGGGGTGGGGTGGGGGTGGAGAGCTTATAACTGAGAAATTCAATGTTACATGATGGGAATGTAAAGCCATCTAAATGATGTCTGCTTGCACCAAAGTTTAGTACAATGATGAATTAATGTAAGTGAAATTTAGATTCTAAATAGCTTGTGAGAGGTGTGTGCTTCAGTTTTAGGAAATGGGGACGGTGGGAGCCAGGAGTTTGAAGAGATTTGGGGGGGCTCACAGATAGCTAAGACATATGTTATTTACTCTAAATCATGGCTGCTATACAGGCAGCCAGTGGTAGGCACCCAGAAACATAGCACACACATGCAGTACAAAGGTAGACACAGGCCTCGTCTTAGTGTTCTATTGCTGTGAAGAGACACCATGACCAAAAGAAAGCATTTAACTGACTTGCTTACTGTTTCAGAGGTTTAGTCCATTATCCTGTAAAGGGGAAAAGAGCAGGACACAGGCAGACATGGTGCTGGACAGCTTAGAGTTCTACATCTGGGTCAGCAAGGCAGGAAGAAGAAGAGAGTCAGTGGGCCTGGCTTGGGCTTTTGAAACCTTAAAGTCCACCGACCTGACACACTTCCTCCAAGAGGGCCACACCTACTCCAATAAGGCCACCTTTTCATCCTTTCAAATAATGTTACTCTGTAGTGACTAAGTATTCAAATATATAAGCCTATGGGGAACATTCTTATTCAAACCACCATAGGCCACCCACGAACATACACAGGCAGGCTGGCAAAGGTGGAGGTTAAGGTTGAAGCTAAGGCCTAGGCCTTTGACCTCAAAGTCATACATCCTGGATAGTTTTGTGTCAAGTTGACACAAGTTAGACTTATCTGAAAGGAGGGAACCTCAATTGAGAAAATACCCTCATAGGATCTAGTTGTAGGATGTTTGCTTAGTTAGTAACCAATGGAGACAGTCCAGATCATTGTGGGTGGTACTATTTCTGGGCTGGTTTTCCTGGGTTCTATAAGAAAGCTGGCTGGGCAAGCTATGGGGAACAAGCCAGTAAACAGCACTTTTCCATGGCCTCTGCATCAGCTCCTGCCTCCAGGTTCCTGCCCTGCTGGAGTTCCTGTTCAGTTTCCTTCAGTGATGAACAAGATATGGAAATGTAAGCCAAATAAAGCCTTTCCTCCCCAACTTGCTTTTCATTAATGGTGTTTTGCCACAGCAATAGTAACCCTAACTAAGGCATCATATTTATATGGAACCCACACAAAAGTACCACACAAAAGTGGTACTCTGCCAGGAATAGTTATATAACAGAGTACATCACTGTTTACTTTGAGATTCCCTGGACATCTGGTGTGAGCCATTTTGTGCTGACTCATAGCTCCCTGGATGTCCAATGTATTAGTTACTTTTCTACTGCTGTAATAAAACACCAGTACTAAGGCAACTTTTAGAAGAAAAAGTTTACTTGGACTCATGGTTCCCCTGTTCCCCCACCAACCAACATCCCATCCCCTTTCTCCTCCCCAGGGAGTGTGATGCCTTTCATGGGGAGTCTTCAAAGTCTGTCATATCATTTGGAGCAGGGCCTAGGCCCTCCCCATGTGTCTAGGCTGAGGGAATATCCCTCAGGGCTCCCAAAGTCCATATACTAGGGATAAATACTGCTCCATTACCAGAGGCCCCATAGTCTGCCTAGACCTCCTATTTTTTTCCTTATTAAAAAAACAAAACCAAACAACCAACCAACCAAACAAACAAAAACCAAAAAAAAAAAAAAAAACATTTAATTGAGGTGGCTCACTTATAGTTTCAGAGATTAAGTCCATTATCATCATGTCAGAGAGTATGGCAGCATGAAGGCTGACACGGTACTGGCTACATCTTGACCAGAAGGCAATAGGGAGTCGACTGTGTCATTGGGGGTGGCTTGAGCAAAAATGGAACCTCAAAGTCCACCTCCACAGTGACACACTTTCTCCAATAAGGCTACATCTACTCCAATAAAGTGACACCTCTTAATAGTGATACTCCCTATGAGCTTATGAGGGCCAATTACATTCAAACCATCACGTTCCGTTCCCCAATCCTCATAAATTTGTAACAATATCATAATGCAAGATGCATTTAGTCCAATTTCAAAAGTTCCCATAATCTATGACAGTCTCAACAATGTTTTAAAATCCAAAGTTCAAAGTCTCTTCTGAGGTTCATGTAATCTCTTAACTGTAATCACCTATAAAATCAAAATCAAAAAGCAGATCACACACACTTCCAACATATAATGGCACAGGATATACATTTACAATTCCAAAGCATAGGGAAAGGAGCATAGTGAGGAAATACCAGACCAAAGCGAGACTGAAAGCCAGCTGGGAAAACTCCAAACTCTGCATCTCTATGTCTAATGTCAAAACACTCTTCACATCTCCAGCTCCTTTTAGCTTTGTTGACTGTAATACATTTCTTTCTCTTGGGCTGGTTTCACTCCGTTAGCAGCTCTCCTGGTAGGTATCCTATGGCTCTGGTATCTCCAACATCTTGGGGTCTCCAGGGTAATCTAGGTTTCAACTTCACAGCTTCATGAAGTAGACTCTCTAGGCCTCTACCCAGAGACATCCCAGACACATGCATAGCCTCAACAGCTTTCCGTAGTCTTGTGGGCAAATTCCACAGCCTCTTTCTTTTGTCCTTAACTCTAAACCCAGAACCACGTAGCCAAAGCTGCCAAGTTCTGCTGTTTACTTACTGGGGCTTGTTCAAATATATCTTCAACAGCTTTCTGTCCTTCACTGACTAAGCTTGGCTTTCCTGAAACTAGATCTCTAGACCAGGCTGACCTCAAACTCAGAGATCCACCAGCATCTGCCTTCCCAGTGCTGGGATTAAAGGTGTGCCCCATCACACCCAGCTCTAAACTTTTCTTTAGCTTCTTTTCTCAGATTGGAAATTTGTCTGGATGGGACCTTGCCCTGAGGTCAGGTCACCACTCCTTCCCCATTTCCTAATGCATTTAGTTCGATTCCATTTCCTGGTACCCTTTTTCTCATTTTGTAGTTTTAATTGCTCAGCTTGCTCCTTTTCATCATAAATCTTCATTAGAGTTACCACTAAAGCCACACAACAGAGTCTATACTAGGCTGTTTTGAGATTTCCTCTGCCAGTGGAATTAATCTAAAACTCTTCACCTTAGCCTCAAGCAAATTCATTGGGCAGTCACATTTTTCACCAAAACATCACAAGAACAATGTCTAGGCAACATACTAAAATGCTTCTTCTCTAAAACCTCTTGAAACAGCTCTTGACCAAATAACTCTTAACACCACTGTCTTCCATGTTCTTACTGGTGTGGCCCATTAAGCAGTGCTTAAAGCATTCTACTGCTTTCCTAACCCAAACTCCCAAAGTCTAAATTCCTCCAAACAAAACTGGGGTGAGGTGTTTCACAGCAATACCCCAGTCCCTAGCACCAACTTCTGTCTTACTTAGGGTTTCTATTGCTGTGAAAAGATACCATGACCACAGTGACTCTTATAAAGGAAAACATTAGTTGAGGTGGCAGTTTACAATTTCAGAGGTTTAGTGCATTCTCATTATGGAGGGGAGCGTGGTGGTGCCAGCTACATCTTGATCTGAAGGCAACAGGAAGTCTGAACCCTCACATTTTAAACCACAAAACAAAGCCAGAGAGAGTGAGCTGGGAATGGTGTAAGGCTTGAAAGCTTAAAGCTGGCCTCCTGTAACACACTTCCTTCACCAAGACCACAACTCTCCTGAAACAGCACCACCAACTGGGGACCAAGTATTCAAACACCTGGGACTATGGGAGACATATGGGAGACCAACTCCTCAGGAAGCTAGCAGTTTAAAAATACTATCTAAAAAGCCCTAAAAACCTCAAATTCCAGGCCCTGTCTTCTGCCAGTAAGTAGGCAAGGTCACACTCCTTGCTGCTTACAAAAGTCAGGCCCTTAAGTACGTAATCCTGGCCTAGTAAGATAACAGAAAATGAGCTGACTAACCGCTTATCTGACTTCGTAAACTGCTTGTGAAACCCCCGCCCCATTGACCTATGTGTGGGCTTTGCTATAAACCCTATAAAAACTGTTTCAATTCTGCCCTCGAGGTCCTCAGTCCTCTACCCCTGTGTGGCATATGACTGTGAACTCCAGTTCACTTGGAATAAAAAGTCCTCATACTTTTGCATCAAGACAGCTTCTCGTGAGTGAGTCACCTTTCCTGAGTGGGAGCATGAAGGTCCACGATCTGCGGGTCTTTCACATCCATTGTTGGGCATATGCTAGTTGATTCTTACTGGATATCCTTATGTTGTCTAAACATAAACTAGCCCTTATAGCCTTCTGTTCCCCAAACCTTGATTTAATACCGAGAGGACTTCAAGTTCTGAATATCAAGGCAAAGAGGACATTCACTTTCTGACTATCTTCCTTCATTAAGAAAATAAATAATTTGTTAGGTTATGTGTCTTTGAAAAACTCTGCGGAGGTCCTGTAGAGGATATGTTTTTATGTACTTGGAGTTATCAGTGAAGATGTTGATGTTCTAGAGTGTCAGGTATCCAATGTCAGTACTTCACTATTTGGAGGACAGTTACCTAACAAAGGGAAAGCAACAAGGTCACATTCTGGATGCCCCTACCTGTAGATGGTCATGGAATCCTAAGGCATTCGATACTTGATTAGGACACCATTTAACTTGCTACTGTGGAAAAGGGATTGAGAATTAATGATAGGAACTAGGCTTTCAAAGCAGGCTATGAATAAGAAATTGGTTGATTTGAATCACTGATTTTCTTTTGTAAGGCTTCAAATTCTATTACTAACAGAAAGTATGTTTCTTAAGCTTTAGTTATAATTACTCCTGTATTTTTAGTCAGTACAACTATAGCATATTCCATTTCCTTGCCTTCTATATCTACCTAATACCAATTAGTGAAAAGCTTACTTCTTGAGATGTCATTGCATGCAAGGAATTTCTACCTCATTTGTTATCAATAGAGGAAGTCTTTTGTATTCAGATCAATGAGAAGCAACCTGGTATCAGTTTTATCTCAAGTGTCTGTACACAAGATAGATTCCTTGATACCAATGCAGAATTCTAAGATGACCTCCAATGGCTCTTGCCTACCTGCCCTTCTTTATTTTTTTCTCTTTTCTTTTCTTTTCTTTTCTTTTTTTCCTTTCCCCTTCTCCTCCCTTCCTTACCCCCATTTCTCCCTCCCTCCCTCGCTTCTTCCCTTCCTCTTTCTCTTCTTTCTTTCTTTCTTTCTTTCTTTTTTTCTTTCTTGTTTCTTTCTTCTTTTTTGAGACAGAGCTTAAATGTAGCCTTGACTGGCTTGGAACTCACTATGTAGACCAGGCTGGCCTTGAACTCACAAAAATAGCTTTCCCTTTTCTCCTGAAACTTAGAATTAAAAGCGTATATCACAACACCTCGCTTTGTTTTCTTTTACTTTATATGTGTATGTATATTTTGTATGCATAAATGTCTGTGCATTCAGTGCATACCCAGGCTAGAAGAGGGTTTTGGATTCCTGGACTGGAGTTGCTAATGGTTGTGAGGCACCATGGAGGTGCTGGAAATTGAACTCTGGTCCTCTGGAAGAACAGCCATTTCTCTTAACCACTGAGCAATTTTCCATCCCCTTGTCTTTATATATAATGCATTTCTATCCGAGTCTGGGTAAAATTTGTGACTATGTTACATTGCAAAGCAGGAAGGATTCTTAAATGAAATTAATATTTTAAATTAGTATATTTTTAGATGAAGAGATGAATTTGCTAATCACATTTATCAGTTTAAGCTGGATCTAGAGTCAGAAACAAAGAGATCAGAAGGATCCTATAGAAAGTCTGTCTCTGTACCATCAGCCAACTCCCAAATAACCACATGAAGACTCATTATTAATTACAAAAGCTTAGCTTTTAGCTTAGGCTTGTCTTAACTAGCTCTTACAACTTAAATTAACCCATTTATGTTAATCTGTGTTCTGCCATGTGATGTTATCTTTCTTCCTTCTTGCACCTCTTGTTTCCTCTCTATGTCCCATCGGCATCTCCTGTGCATCTAGATTCCTCCTCCTCTTCCTTTCTCTCCCAGGAAATCCTGCCTATCTTCTCCTGCCTAGTTATTGGATGTTCAGCTTTTTATTAAACCAATCAGAAGGTGCCTTAGGTAGAGACACATCTTTACAGTGTTAACAATTATTCTGGAACAAAATTTGCTGTAACAAAAAAATGCTTCAGTAAACTTTTTCTGGCTGTGAAGATGGAGTGAACCTCACTAGAAAGTATATAGGTAGCCCTCAGTAGCTGGTATCCATAAGCAAATGGGAACCTCTCTCCTAGAATTACAAGGAACAGAGTTCAGACAAAACCACACAGATTGGAAGAGGATTCTGGGCTCCTCAGGAAAATACAACTCAGCCCATACCTTGTTTAGTCTTGTGAGAATCAGAGTTATAAACCCAACCACATCAGATTTCTGACATACAAAAGTGGGAACTGGAAAACAGGTATTGTCTTAAATCAAGAAGTTTATGGTCATTTGTTGCACAGAAAAAAAAAGCAAATTTATTCTGAGCCTGTGTTTTTTAGAAAGCAGAACCTGAGGCCAGAACTTGTGTTCTGCAATTCTACTCCTTTGTTAGCAGTGCAATTATGCAATTGAATAGGAATAGGGGTAGGTGGGGTTAGACAAGGAAGAGAATGTAATGTGAAAGTGTTTATTAAGGGTAACTTACTTTTTGATATTGGAGAACTGTGTGTGTGTGTGTGTGTGTGTGTGTGTGTGTGTGTGTGTGTGTGTGTGTCTGGGCAGTACTCCCAGGTAACAAAGGGGACACTGTTGGCTCATCTTTCGCTTTGATTATAGATACTCCCCACTGGGTGTTAAGTGCCCCACACTTCCTGAATAGCACACAAGTATGACTTGGGGAGTCTTGTACATTAGCAGCCATAGGCAAAAGGTGAGGGAAAAGCATATAGTGAAGCATGTATAAGCAAAGCTGGTGGTCATTGGCTGAGCTAGAACAAGATGCCAAAGGCTGCTGGGAAGGCTGAAGCAGCACATCTGAGGTGGCTTCTTACTGTCCCTTTTTATGTGACAAGAGCTGAAGAAGTGATTGAAATGCTATTATTTTTTTTTGTTTTGGCCTTATATTTTCTCTGACAACTGCAGTTGTGAAATCTATCACAATATTTGCTGTAAACAGGACATCTAATCTTGCTCTCTGAGGAACTGCAACCTCCCAGAACAAACTCTTCATTATCAACTTTCTTCACAGGGAACATGACAGCTTTTCCTCAGAATTTTTATTTTTGCAAACCTGCTCTCTCGATTTCTTTTTTCCTTTGGTGTTTGGTCTGGAGGGAGTCTGAAATGTTAGATGCAACCCTTTGATCTGGAAGCTGTTCTCCAAGAGTAAACACACATTTATAACATCAACTCTTCTGAAGTTCAGTTTATACTGGCCTTTGCATACCCTTGCTTTGCAGCAGCTCAGTTTTCCCTTTCAACATCTGAGCAGGGAGCAGGCAAGCTTCCTCCTTCTAGATAGTAACATTTATTATTAGTAGTAGAATCACTGAGAACTGTTTTCCCAGAAGTCTTTCAGCATATTTCTCTTTATAGTCTCTAGGCCAGAGCAACAATGCCTTTTAAACCCCGAGTGGCATGGGAGTTGTAAACAGTTCTCTCTGGCCATTCCCTGGGCATCTTATAACAATAGTGAGAAAGAGGAAGAAATGGCTACCAGAAAGACAACCCAGCAGTGGTTTTTCCCTGTTTACTTTAAACAGTGCTGTAACCCTGAGACTTTACCTCACTAAAATTGGAGATAATGGATCTTCTTGGTGACACACACATCAATTACAGGACAGACAATTAAAAACATAGTGTCTCTGTGTATATGTACAAATGTGTGCAGGTTCCAGCAGAGTCCAGAAGAGAGAGTCAGATCCCAAGCTGGAACTGGAGTTACAGGCAGATGTGAGCCACCTGATATGAGGTCTAGAAACCAAACTAACTCTGGTCCTCTTAAAAACCAGTGAGTGTTTTTAACAAGTGTCAGTCACATTAGCCCTAAGGACAAGTGATTTCAATTCACACTTCATCTTACTTTATTTTTTTTTAAGATTTATTTATTTTGTATATAGTTCCAGCTGCATGTATGCCTGCAGGACAGAAGAAGGCACCAGATCTCATTGTAGATGGTTGTGAGTCACCATGTGGTTGCTGGGAATTGAACTCAGGACCTCTGGAAGAACAGCCTATGCTCTTAACTTCTCTCCAGCCTTTTTTTAACCTCATATTACCTCATAATAATATATTTACTATTATGCTTACTATCAGAGATTGACCTCAAGTTCAGAGGGAAGCTCTTTCCCTGTGGTGGTTTGAAATAAAATGGCTACCAAAGGAAGTAGCACTAGTAGGAGGTGTGGTTTTGTTGGAGGAAGTGTGGGGGCAGGCTTTTAGGTCTCTTTTGCTCAAGCTTCCCTCAGTGTGACAGTCAGTGGACGTCCTGTTGCCTGCAAAATGAAGAACTCCCAGCTCTCACACCACATCTGCCTGCACACTGCCATGCACCCTGTCATGATGGTAATGGACTGAACCTCTGAAACTGTAAGTCAGCCATCCCAATGAAATGTTTTCTTTATAAGAGTTGTCACGGTCATTGTGTCTCTTCACAGCAATGGAGAATCCTAACTAAGACACTCCCCTATACATTGACTAAGATGGGGGCCACAGCCTATATCTTTGTATCTTTATTTGTTGTTTTTTAGGTTAAGCTAGTTTTTGTATTTATTACTTGTTTGACCTTTAAATCAGCTGACTTTGAAAATGCCAAGAAACAAGTGAATGGCAAGTTCATTTGGTAAATTGTGTATAATACAGTCCAGATTAAGTTTCCATAGTAAATGAATGTATCCCTCAAGGCACCACACATTTCTAATTTTAATTCTGTTGGACAGAAATCTTTCTCTCTATGTGAAGGCTTTCCACATGTCCATTTGCATATGTGGAGGTCACAGGACAACTGGCAGGAGCCAGTTCTCTCCTTCTACCATGTAGATCATGGGGACTAAAGTAAGATCATTGGGTTTGGTGTCAAGCACATTTATTTATCCATTTGTTACTTTTTTATTTTACATCTCAACTGCAGTTTCCCTTCTCTCCTCACCTCCCATTCCTCCCCCTGACCCTTCCACCCTTCCACTGTTTCTGTTCAGAAAGTGGTAGGCCTCCCACGGATATCAACAAAGCATGGCATATCAAGTTGAAATAAGACTAATCATTTCCTTTTGTAGAAGGCTGGGGAAGGCAATATAGTATGAGGAATAGGTTTCCAAGAGCCAACCAAAGCCTTATGGACAGCTGGTGCTCCTATTGTTAGGAGTTCTACAAGTAGACAAAGCTACGCAATTGTCATACGTATGCAGAGGTCCTAGGTTGGTTCCATGCTGGCTCCCTAGTTATTGGTTTAGGCTCTGTGAATTCCTATGAGCCTAGATTAGTTGTTTTTGTGGGTTTTCTTGTGATATCTCTGACCCTTCTTGTTCCTACGGTCCTTCCTCCCTTTCTTTGGCAGGACTCCCTGAGCTCTGTCTGATGTTGGCTGTGGGTCTCTGCATCTGTTTTCATCAGTTACTAAACAAAGGCTCTCTGATGACAATTGGGGTAGTTACCAATCTATGAGTGTAGCAGGATATTGTAAGGTATTGTTGCATTGACAATTTTTGTTTTCTCCAATAATGTTTGGTTCTATCCTAGGTCTCTGGGCCTTCTAGTCTCTGGGTCCTGCCACTACCAGCGATGTCAAGGGTGGGCTTACTTGTGTAGTATGGGGCTGGCCTCTCTGGGTCTGTGGACTGTAGTATGATTATTCACTTATGGAGTGAGTATAAACCATATTTGTCTTTCTGGGTCTGTGTTAACTCACTCAGGATGTTTTTGTTTTTTTTTTCCTTTTTCATTTGCTTGCAAATTTCCTGGTGTCCTTCTTTTTGACAGCTGAGTAATACGCCATTGTGTAAATGCATCACATTTCCTTTATAAATTCTTTAGCTGAGGGGCATCTAGGTGATTTCCATGCCCTGAATATTATGAATGAAGCAGCTATGAACACAGTTGAGTATGTAAAATTGATAATTAATAGATAGGTTTTATAAGGCAAAGGACACTGTCACTAGGACAAAATGGCAGCCTACAGACTGGGAAAAGATCTTCACCAACCCCATATCCAACAGAGGGCTGATCTCCAAAATATATAAAGAACACAAGAAACTAGTCATTACAAATCAAAAACTAAAACCAAATAATCCAATGAAAAATGGGGTACAGATCTAAACAGAATTCTCAACAAGAGAATCTCAAATGACAGAAAAACACTTAAATGTTCACCATCCTTATCCATCAGGGAAATGCAAATCAAAATAACTCTGAAATTCCATCTTAACACCTATCAGAATGGCTAAGATCAAAAATACAAGTGACAGTTTATGCTAGAGAGGATATTGAGCATGGGGAACACTCCTCCATTGCTAGTTGGAATGCACACTTGTACAGATGCTTTGGAAATAAATATGTAGGTTTTTCAGAAAATTGGGAATTTATTTACTTTTATTTATTTTAAAATGGCATATGGCATCTCAAGGTGTAAGCATTGTGTATGAGGCCAGTCTAGAGTTTAGGCTTGCTCTTTCATTATAACCCATTCCCAAGAGAACTGCATTCATTTATTCTAAAGGCAGTTCTTCCAATAACTTAATTACAAGCTTCAGTTCTTAAAAGTCTTGCTATCTTTAAATATCAGCACACTGGGATTCAAACTTTTAACACCTTTTTTTTTGTGGGTAAGACACTATTAAATCACACTGTTGTACAGGACTGTTCTCTGAGCCAACTGTTCCCATCATCAGGAATTTGGTTGGGCCTACTTGCCATAGATTATAACAGCTGGAGTTGTTGACTATTGAATTCCCTTTTTGAAACAGGGGTTAAGGGGTCATGGCACCCTCAATGGAGTATCTAGTTTTTCCTTCCAACAGTTGTTTATATTTCTGCCCTAATTGTTTGTGGTCTTGGGAACTCCAAGAACAGGAATAAAGGTGGGAAAATGTTAGGGGAGGGCCTCCATCTACACAATCATGATGGAGTCATCATCCATTCTGAATACAGAACTTTCAGTGTATCTGCTCCTGCTATTTACATATCACCCACTGCTCTGTGAGTTACCCTAACTCATTGATTTCCAGAATGAACTTTGGTGGAATTACACCTTGAACTGCCATTGGGATGGTAGTAGGGGGGGGGTAAAATTATTTCTGTCTCCATAAGGGAAGGAATTTTATCAATACACAGATAGACCATTGCACTGAAATTTTTTGCTTCAAAATAAAATTGCAGTAATTGCTAACCTAAAGAGCATTCATGTTAAGAACTATGTTAAAGAGCCGGAAAAATGGCTGCTCTTCCAGATGACTCAGTATCTACATGGCAGATCACAACTCTCTTTAATCCATTTTCATGGGACCAGATACTCTCTTCCAGCCTCCACCAGCTATATAATGATGCATGGTCATTGCATGTAGTCAAACACCAATACACACAATAAAAAAATTAAAGAACTATGTTAAAAACTTAGTGTGCATTATTTTGTTGTTGACTCTTTTCAGAAACATTTCTAGAAGTTTCTGGATATTCTAAATTTAGGGTGTCAAGTGAGCAATGAGATCAGATTGTATTTTAATCTTGTTTTTAGTTTGATCTTAGCTGCCAGGTACTTCAGTAAAGATCTACAAGGAAAGGAGGGGACAGCATATTAGAAGAAGAAAAGCAAGCCCAACAAAAGGTAATATAATAGAATATAGAGTATTTTAAATGCTATTCAGTAACATTGTTTTCTAAAAACACCAGTCCATGCATAAACAAGACATGAACTTGTTTCATGTACTAGGTTCTGATAAACATGATAGCATGGAAGGGGTTAACATGGAAGAGGGCGACATGGAAGGGATACCTTAACCCTAGACAAAGAACTATAGATAGCTAAGGAAGATTAAAGTTGGAGAAATAGTCTCCAGAAAAGAGCACATCAATTGTCTTAGTTACTTTTCTATTACTGTGATAGATGATAACTTACAAAAGCAAACATTTCATTTGGGACATTGAGTTTCAGAGGGTCAGAGTCCATGATGGGGGAGCAAAGGCATGGTGGTGGAAACAGCTGAGAGCTTACATCTTGATCCTCAAGCTGAAGGGAAGGGAGAGAGAGAGAGAGAGAGAGGAGAGAAAGAGAGAGAGAGGAGAGAGAGAGAGAGAGAGAGAGAGAGAGAGAGAGAGAGAGGGAGAGGGAGAGAGGGAGAGAGGGAGAGAGAGGGAGAGAGGGAGAGAGGGAGAGAGGGAGAGAGGGAGAGAGGGAGAGAGGGAGAGAGGGAGAGAGAGGGAGAGAGAGAGAGAGAGGAGAGGAGAGAGAGAGAGAGAGAGAGAGAGAGAGAGAGAGAGAGAGAGAGAGAGAGAGAGAGAGAGAGGAGAGATAGAGAGGGAGAGAGTAGAAATTGTGTTTTTGAAATCTCGAAGCCCTCAGTGACACACTTCCTCTAACAAGGCTATACCTCCTAATCCTTCTAGAACAGTTTGACCAATTAGGGAACAATTACTCAAATATATGAGCCCATGGAGGCCGTTCTCATTCAAATCATCACACTCTTCATCCCAAAGGTTTCTAGCTATATCATACTGCAGAAATGCACTATGCAGTCCAACTTCAGAAGTTCCGTGGTCTTTCTCAGTCTCAACCCAGTTTAAAAGTTCAAAATCTCTTCTGAGACTCCAGGCAATCTCTTAATTGACCATCTCTGCAAATAAAAGCAAAAAGCAAATCGTGTAGTTTCAATATACAATGGCACAGAATACACATTACCATTCTAAAAGAAATAAATGAGGTTGTAATGCGAGACCAAAATGGATCAGAGGCCAATCCCGAGTTCTGTAGATGCACGTCAGATGCCAGAAGGCTTGATTCTCTTCCCTTCCAGCTTTGATCACTGCAGCGTGAGTCTCCCTCTTGGCTGGCTCCATGTCCTCTACACAGCTCTCTTTTTAGTATCCCCATGGCTCTGCCATCTGCAGCATCTTGTGGTCTCCAACCAGGCTTCACTTTCTAAGTTTTACTCAGTGGCTTCCCAGAGCTTCCATGCAGGGACTTGGCCACCACATACCTGTGGCTCACCTTAACCACAGGGGAAGATTCCCCAACGCCTTTACCCATGTATCTCCCCTCATGACTCTAAAACCAGAACCACATGGACAGCGCTGCCCAGGGCAACTCCCCACTTGGGGTGGAGCCTGGTCCCCTTGAATCCCATGGCAGCAGATTTCTGTTGTCACTTTTTAGAGCAGAAAATTCCTCAGGCCTTTCCTTTTTAAGTTAGATGTTTATTGGATAGGGTTTTGCTCCAAGGGCAAGGTTTTGCTCCATTTTAGAGCAGGCATTTAAAAAAAAGAAAAATCGTATCTCTTTCAGCACAAGCATGATATCAATATTAAATTTCCTGGTGTTCTCCTTCTTCCCAAACTGTACATTTTGTATCCATTTTAAGGCTCTATTTGCTCTTTTTCATTGTAGACCTACATAAAGATTAATACTAACAACTATACGATTATTGGCTCTGTTATTGAAATATTGATGCTGTTTTGAAGGCTCCTCCACCAAGGAAGTTATTCTAATATACTTCAGTTTAGCTTCAGGCAGATTCTTAGGACAATGGCAGAAAGCACCCACCTTATTTATTTATTTATTTATTTATTTATTTATTTATTTATTTAGTACATATTGTTTTTATTTATTTATTATTTTATTGATTGATTATGTATACATTGTTTCTGCATACATACCAGAAGAGGGCATCAGCTCTCATTATAGATGGTTGTGAGCCACCATGTGGGTGCTGAGACTTGAACTCAGGACCTCCGGAAAAACAGCCAGTGCTCTCAACCCCTGAGCCATCTCTCCAGCACTGAGCACCCACTTTCTTTGCCAAAACATCACAACAGTCTCTAGTTCAGTTGCTAATATTGTTACCCTCTGAAACCACTTGAGCTGGGCTTCCATTGTTCACATTATTTTCAGTAATTTTATCTTCCAACCTTCCATTAGAATGGCTCATTGAGCCTTCCATACAGTACTCAATTGCTTTCCTGGTCATAAGTACCAGTCTTTACATTCCTTTAATAAGAGTTGATCACTGATCTTCAAGTTGGAGAGAGAGAGAGAGAGAGAGAGAGAGAGAGAGAGAGAGAGAGAGAGAGAGAGATTGTTATGATTTGAGTCTTTTGAAACCTCAAAACCCATCCCCAGTGACATATCTTTCAACAAGGCCACACCTCCTAATCCTTCCCAAACAGTTTTACCAAGTGAGGAACAAGTGAATAGACATGAGCCTCTGGGGGCCATGCCACCATAGTCATCAATGTCAACATTCACTCAAGCCAGCATAGTCATCAGTGTCAACATTCTCACTCAAGCCACCATAGTCATCAATGTCAACATTCTCACTCAAGCCACCACAGCCATCCAGTGTCAAATGGTCATCCATGAAAACACACATATGAGTAACGTTCTACCGATTGAACAGTTGTATTTTTTTACATGTACGTATATGTATAAATACATACAAACATACACACACACCAAAAACTATAGAAAAAGTGGCCATGAATTTGAGAGAGAGGGGGGGGCAAGAAGGGTAGAGTACATTGAAAGGGTTGGATGGAGGCAAAGGAAAAATATAAGTGTATTATAATTAAAAAATATAAAAATATATACTAGAAAACACCAGTTAAGTTTGGTTTTTTTCTTATCTTTCCTGCCCTTTATTTTCTTATCATGTCTTATCTTTTCTTTCCTTTCCCCATGTTTGTTTTCCCTTTGAAACAGACCCTCCCTATGTAGCCTTTCAGCAATCCTTCTGCCTCAATATCCCAAGTCCTGGGACTTCGAGCATACCCCACTCTACCTGGCTATGGTCCATTTGTTTATTTTGTCTGTAATTATTTTAAGAGTAACTATTTCAGTAGTGTGTGGTGGTGTCTGCCTTTAATCACAGCATTCAGGCAGATGGATCCTTCAGTTTGAGTCTATCCTGGTGTTCAAAGCAAGTTCTAGGACAGCAAGGGCTTCACAGAAAAACCCTGTCTTGAAACACCCTTCCCTACCCCCAACCAAAATCAAGCTAAACTCCCAACCTCCCTCAAAGAATGATTATGTTATGAGAAAAACTGTAGACTTATTTTCTCTTCCAGAGAGGATCTTAGGTCTCAGAATGAAGCCTCATTCTAGTATTCACACTTTGAATCTCTTTGCTTCCTTTTATTTTTTCTTCTATAATCCAAGGTCAGCTGTCAGCTTCAACAAGTAGCTGATTAATTAATATTGATTTTCTGTGCCTTTGGGTAATTTTAAAAAATTATACTGGACAAAAATGACTGGATTAGAAAACAGGAAGGATCACCAATTCTTTATATGAGTATGGGTTAAAATTTACATGCATTTTAACAACATACTTTGAAGGTGTCCCAAAAGCAGTTGCCCCTTTCACTGACCCTTCTATCTGGCTGATTAGCTGATTAGAGCATCAATGATCCTTAGAATCATTGACGTGTGATATTGTAGGTCCAGAGCCTGATTTACAATCCATTTTGGCCCAACTTTACTCCTCTATTAGCCATTCCTTTCCCATCTCTCTGTGCTGCCAGCACTCTTGTGACTATCAGATGAAACCCTTTGAAATGCATCAACTTAGTAGATCACAAGCTTCTACCAGCTCAAAGGATAATGATGTCATCAGATAGTAATCAAGGCTTACAGCAGAGGGATTTCTGCTTTGCCATAACCCACCTACCTGATATTTCCATGGATGTATGTGAAAAGCATCTGGATTTATCACCTTCTTTGTTCTATATCTATAAAAGCTTCATGAAATATCTATCTCTTCTGAACATGAAATTTGGGGTAATCAGGATAAACCATCTCCTCTCCCCTGGAGGTGAGAGTTGTGTTTTTGTTATAGAGCTGTTTTGTGTCTACATAAATCTTATTTTTTTCGTACCACACATCCATTTCAGATAAAGAGTACTTTCATTTTTCCCGAGGCTTCTTCAAAATGTTTCAGAGCCAGTTGCATAATGTTTAAAATATTGGTATCTTCAAACTAATTTCACCTCTCCATTCCCTTTAAATTGAGGGGTATTTGTAGTGATTAACTGAGTCAATCCTCCATGGGGGGAGGAATCAGTTTTGTACTTCAAAACATCCTAGCAAAAGGCTAGATCATTCATATGTGATGACCTGTAAAGTGGAGTCCTTCCCTGGTGGCTGGAATGGTAATACAGGCAGAGAAAGATTATAGCCTTGGGAGATGCCAGCTAGAGGCTGCCTAAGACAGACAAGTCAGAAAATGACACAACCATGCAGTTTGTGAAAACCCAGAAGGCAAGAGGGGAGAATAACAAAGGAAGAGCCCCTCCATTACAGCACAGAAATTGAGCAGATAGAAAGGAAAGGCTCCTCAAAGTGCTTCTCAACCTGTGGGTCATGACCCCAACAGGGTTCTCATATCAGATATCCTATATATCAGATATTTACATTATGATTCATAGAAGTAGCAAAATTATAATCATGACGTAGCAACAAAAATAATTTTATGGTTTGGGAGAACTGTATTAAAGTGTCACACACAGCATTAGGAGGGTTGAAAATCACTCATAGAGGCTGAGCAGATAGGAGGGAAGAGTCCACTCTGGTATAGCTTAGCGGCTAAAGAGACCCGAGGCAAGGCTGGGAGCACCAGCTCATAAAGATTTGTAATGTTTCCTGGATTTTTGTTTCTTTTCCTGCGTGCTGCTTTGTTCAATAAGTTAGTTTTCCAATAGGCGAGCTAGTGAGCAGGAATCAATAGGACGGGAGGTAGAACTGGCTGAAGTCACACCTAGATGCTGGGTTTGAGGGCTGCCTGCAGGCTTCTGTATGACTTGTTTAACAAGCCTCTGATCGGTGTAGAGGCGCCAATGGGAAGCAACAAATCACTTCTGGGAATTGTGGCAAGGTCATCTTAGAGTCAGTGGAGAGCCTAGGAAACACAATGTCCTGATCCTGGGGAGAACCTCACACACCCAAGCCTTTGCTTCCCTATTGTGTTGCTTTGCATTTCAGCTAATGCCAACAAACTACTACCCAGATCCTTGGTAGCCTTTGTTCTAACAGTTGTCTTCTGTGAGGCAAATGAGGAAGAAACTGGACGTTTTCCATCCTTACTAGCTATTTGGTCTCTCTGTCTTGCCTACAGGGGATGTCTAATCCCCAGATGGCTAGACGTTAGCATTTGGGAGATTGAGGCAGGAGGATAGAGTGGAAGCCAGCCTGGGTTATCCGGCAAAATCTTGTCTAAAATAAAGTGAAATATTATCATGTCAACCAGAAATCAGCATAGAAATGATTAATGAGGGAATGTCTTTGTTTTCGATTGTACTGAAACCTGTCTTCCAAGTACAACAGGAGTGTTCTGGGGGAGCTGCTGCAAGTCTCAGGAACTGCTTATGAGCCTGTCCCCAACTCTTGGACCAGCTCTCTTCTGTGTCTCACTGCTTTTGTTGTGAAACTGGAATATTGCGGAAAACCAGTTGTTGCTTTCTGTATTTTAAATACATGCTGTTGGCTTCCTTTTCAGCTTTAATCTTTATTTCTTCTTGTTTTAGTGCATTCTCATTATGGAGGGGAGCATGGTAGCATGCAGGCTGGCATGGTGCCGGCTACAACTTGATCAGAAGGCAACAGGAAGTCTGAGCCCTCACATTTTAAACCACAAGACAAAGCCAGAGAGAGTGAGCTGGGAATGGTGTAAGGCTTGAAAGCTTAAAGCTGGCCTCCTGTAACACACTTCCTTCACCAAGGCCACAACTCTCCTGAAACAGCACCACCAACTGGGGACCGAGTATTCAAACACCTGGGACTACGGAAGACTATGGGATATGGCATCCATTGTTGGGCATATGCTAGTTGATCCCTACTAGATATTCTTATGTTGTCTAAACATAAACTGACTCCAAATTCTGAATATCAGGGCAAAGAGGGCATTCACCTTCTGACTATCTTCCCTTCATTAAGAAAATAAATAATTGGTTGGGTTATGTAACAATGTCTTAAAAACTGATACAGGGTGAAAGTGGTTAGGGAAACCGGATTGTGTTAAAGGGTCAAAAGGAAGCTTTTCTATGTAGACAGGCTTCACCTTTCTCGTGAACTGTTCTTAGAGTTCTTGGGGTTAGAGCCTGGGTGCTGATGTCCTAAGAAGAGAAGCTCAGCCATTTATCATCATTAGGCCAATTAAACAATTAAATAGTCAAAAGCAGAGATAATTTAGTCAATGCAGCTACATTTGGGAAGAGGAACAAAGATATCTCTTAACATCACCTCACATCCCAAAGTCCACCTTTTGGGTCCTACCATGAGATTTAGGTTTAAATAAAAGGCAGCGTATACATTGCTGAGTATTCCTGGTCAATGTAACCTGCCCATCACCATTGCGTAGGCTCAGTCTCCTCTGTGAGGTGGTCTGGAAAGTTTCCAGAACTGTGTGAAACCTCTTCTTGGCAAGCAAATTCCTCTTCTTGCTGGTACCAGGATTCAGCTTTCTCTTTCTTCCATAATGAGATTTCTGGGGAAATTCCAGTTACTTGGGCACCATTGTTTTACTCAAAGGGAAGGGCATCGAGTCTTTTTAGAATTTTTTTCATTTATGCCAGGATAATTATGGTACACTTTCTAACCCCCCTCCCAACTCTTCATTCTTACGGTCTTTTTTTCCATGTAGCCCTGGCTGTCCATAGACTTGCTGGCCTCAAATTCAGAGATTTGCCTGCCTCTGCCTTTCAAGTGCTGGGATTAAAGGTATGTGCCACCACTGCCAAGCCATTCTTGGGGTCTTACTATGTAACCCAGACTTGCATCAAACTCAGGTTTTTCATGCCTTAATCTCTCAAGTGTTGGGATTTAGGTATATGGCACCATGGCAGGTCAGGTCACACTTTATTATAAATTATTTTTTTTGTTATATATTATTACCATGGTGATGCATGCTTGTAGTAACTGAAGAGCAAGGCAGTAAAACAGCAAGTGTGGAGACCATCCTGAGCTGTGTGGGGAGTTAAAGCTGCAGGCTGGGGAGAGGCACCTCCTCAGGACAGTGAGCACCTTGAAGCCATTGGAACCATAATGGGGTGTTGAGGTAGAAGAGGTAAGAAGGGACAGTATCACCACCAGAGACAACACGATTGGGGCTGTGAAATGAGAGAGAAATTATAGACTATGAAAATGCTGAGTTAGCTTAAAAGGAAAGAGTGGCTTGTGAGTCGGAGACACGAAAGAAGGGATGAGTCCAGATAGCATACTAGCCAGAGAGATAGGGAGAGCAGGAGAAAGCCCTTAATTCTATAACTCTCCTCAGGAGTGGGATCTGTTGACACAAAAATCACAGCTCTCATCTGAAAGGGAGTAAGAGATAGTTTATTCTATTGCTGTTTTGAGTGGCCACTCCAAATTCCATGTTCCAATGTGGGAAGTGGTTTTATTGTTTTTACAGAACAAAGAAAGCCATAAACCAAGACAAGTTTAAATTACATTAGTGGGGACATCAGAAGGTCATTATAGCAAGATGGGGAAAGCATTTCTAGAGGCTTAAGATGCTATCTGATGGCATTTGTAGTTTTGAAGTTGGTGGAAGCTAGTGGTCTGCTAAGTTAATAGACTTTAAAGATTTTTATTTATTGGCCACAGGATGTTAGTTTGGCAGAGAAGTGGACAAGGAATGGATGTTCTGGAGAGCTAGAACTAGCTTCAGAGAGGTGATTAGCCTCTGGACCAGCAACATTCCAACCTCTCTACTGTATTTAGTTCTAACCAGGTACTCTCCACAGATGCAAACCCCAGGCATGTTGTGCAAATTTTCTTACCATTGAGCTATCACCTTTCCCCAAAGCTAAAAGTTTGAAAACCTTGTATTTGGACTTGATGGTTTTGGAACACAGAGAACCTTTTCTGATGAGATCAGAGCTCATTTTAACAAGGGTGGTTTGCAGAATCTACTGTATGATACACAGCCAATATGAAGGACAAGCACACGGCTGAAAGATGTATTTGAAGTCCAAGGTACACTAGTGTATCACATTCTAACAGTAAGAAAGTTTATGATTTCAAATTTCACATGCAAGATGGCTTTATGGAGTGACTGCCTGCTGAGTTCTTGTAGTATGTCAAAAAATTATCCACTATTACCTAAAACAAAAGAAAAGGCATGTTCTAGATTTCAAAATGAAGCTTTCTTCATGTACTTTAAAACAGCAGACTGCAACAGATTAAGTGCAAAAGTAGATCTAGAAATCTAATTGTATGTATCAAGCCATTAAAAGAACTTACAAAGATGTCCAAACAGTCATGATAACTTTTTAAACAAAACTAAGTGGAGCAGCCATGTTTGCCTCTACTTGTGTATGTAAATGTGGGAAGTTGATATGTAGACACTGATGTAGAAGAGGCAATTGCAGAGCAGAGATTCAGGGTAAGGACAGGGGATGGGAGTGGGGATGGGAGTGGGGGTGGGGGTGGGGAGGCATGGTTCCTGATTATTTCTGTACCTTGGTCTGGTCTCTCTTGAGGCCTGGGCATGCTGTTAAATGTAAAGTTCTTTGATTTCTGTGTAAACTTTCTACTGAAGTTTGCTTCAAGGAGACACATTCCTCATCCAATGTCCCTAAATTCCTGAAGGAGTGGCCCATGGATACAGGAAATGCCTTTAAAGTGTTTTACATTGCTTTCCACCGTAGTTAAGTACAGTGGTGAGACGAGAGAATGTGTAGAACAAAGAGTTTGCTATGTAACTGTCAGAACAGTTATTTGAGAAACATGCCCTTTGTGCCTGCTAAGAGATAGCTTTTAACATATTCTGTGTGTCAATGTTGTTTTGTCTTGGGGCTGGCATCATATTGGATTAGTGAAATCCTTTTTTTTTTAATTTTATTTAATTTAGAAGCAATTTTTAAAAATTATTTATTTATTATGTACACATTGTTCTGTCTGTATATATGCCTGCATGCCAGAAGAGGGCACCAGATCTCATTACAGATGGTTGTGAGCCACCATGTAGTTGCTGGGAATTGAACTCAGGACCTCTGAAAGAATAGCCAGTGCTCTTAACCACTGAGCCATTTCTCCAGCCCAGAAACAATCTTATTTTACATATCAACCCCAGATTCTTCTCCCTCCCAACCTCCCATGTCTCCCATCCACTCCCCACCCCATTCCCTATCTACTCCCCAAGGAGGGTGAGGCCTACCATGAGGATCATCAAAGTCTTTCAAGTTGTTTGGGGCAGGGCCTAGGCCCTCCCCTGTGTCTCTAGGCTAAGGGAGTATTATTCCATGGGGAATGGGTTCCCGAAGTCCATTTGTGCACTGTGGATATGTCCTAGTTCTACTGCTAGAGGCCCAACGGACTGTCCAGTCCTCCTAGCTGACTTTCAAGGAGCCTGGTTTGGACCTATGTTGTTTCCCCAGCTGTCACTGGTGTCCATGAGTTCCCTTGCTCAGATCATCTGGTGTAAGCCTTTCTTGAGGCTTCCCATCCATGTCTAGATAGGAGTTGATTCCATGGACTCTCTGACAGACCATAGAGACTCTGATGAGCAGCCTAGAGGGACTTCACTCAGGCATCAAAGAAAAGGACAGGATAGTGGCCCCTTCTTAGTCTTATTTCAACCATGCAGATAAAACGTAAAGCATATTTTGATCTAATATTTCTGTTTTGGTCTCTTGCAACACTGATAGAGGGGATGGAATGTTTAGCATCCTGAGTATATGGTTACTAAAGACAGAGTGATGTATTTGACCCTCTCCCTAGTTCCTTTCCATCAGTATTTGTAAAATCTAGTGTCTGTGCAGGGCCCCTTTGCCTATAAACATGTTCCCTAGCCATGGAATTCAGGTGAGATTTGATGGCCAGGGAAGGATTGAGGGGACCCTATTGTTTCTGCAAACACATTTCCATCTACTGTGATGAGTCCTTGCTGCCCAACCCCCTTTCTGCTATATGTACATAGCCACTCTCACCTCCCAAAGGCCCTTGCTTCTCCTTGCATGTATGTGTGGGTTCAGCTTGTCACACAAATCCTCAGATGTTCCTCGGGAGATGCAAGGCTCAGCACTTGGTTTTAGTCTTTTATTTAGCAACACATTTAGCTTATTTCCGAAAGCCATTATTTTACTGTGTCAATGACTTGTCTTCCCTTGAGAGTAGGGAGTATGTTACACTTCTCTGTGTCTTTTATGTCCATGGTTTTTTTTTGGAATTAGCTGCTACTACTATTTTAATGGGTGTTAGATTGGGATTGATGGAGGTGGTGTGAAAATAAGGATAGGCATCTCAAGAGGCAGAGTTGTTCTTGAGCAGAACAACCGAAGGACTGAAGTTTCTCTGTGAAAGTCAAAACTGTGCAGACATGGTGCCATGGGCTTGAGAGTTATTGGGTGGAAAGGGTTGGAATGGAAAAGTCCACCTGCAGTTCTGTTCCCTTGCAGTCTCCAAGAGGTCAATTCCACTCCAAGAGGTATGCTGATCCTCTAATCAGAAGTGCCTAGAACCTAACAGCCCACAGATGTCATCGGGAATGTCAACTTTCTTGTGCAAAGTCCCCCTGAGGCTTTTATATCACTAGCCCATTCATGGGGGCATCCAACAGTTGTTGGGTGATAACAGGTGATCCAGTTGTTAGCTCTCTTTCAGAACCTCTGTTTATCATGCTTTGCTGAAGGCCAAGGTCTCCAAGACAAATTAGCTGCCTTCCATGTATGCTGATGGTTGATTGATCATTGATCAGTGTGATAAGCGATAGAACACCTCATGCTTGATGCCTGTTTGTTCAGATGCCCTCAGCATCTCAGGCTAGTTAAGAACTCTGTTTTGTTCTCTCACCACCCTCCATGTTAATTAATTAGTATACTTAGCTGGAAATCTTTACTTTTAAAAATTTGATGTTTTTATAGAAAATTTTAAACATACACAAAATGGAGTATAATGCTACTCCCCATACTCTGCCGCTCTGGTTTTTCTATCTCTCCAATTATTTTTCCTGGAGGAGAAATTCAAGGTAAGTTTCAGATACAGCATCATTCCATTAATTAACTCTTCATAATGTGTATCTAACTGGTAAGAGCTTTTTGAAAACTGTAACTGCAAAGCTACATTGTCATAATGAATAAAGTTAGCAACAAGTCTCTGATGTCATGTGATACCTAGACCCATGTTCACTTTGTCTAATTGTTCTCAAAGTGTCTACTTATAAATCTTTTTCCTAAGTCAAGTCTATGGTTGCATTTGATTGATATGTATAAGGGTTCTCCCCCCCCCCACCCAGTTTCTCCTTAGTCCCCACTGTGTCTGAGTTTTTAAAGAAGTCAACTTAGTCTGTTTCTGGAGGCTGCCTCCCACAGATTCTACTCCTGTAGTCTTTGTGGCATGCTTTGTAGCCTCTGTATGCCTACAAATTGCTAGTTAGGTTTAGAGGCTTGACTAATTGGGCTCTCTCTTTTTCTTTCAAGAATATTTGATTGAGGGCCAGCAAAATGGCTTAGTGGGTAAAGGTGTTTTGCAGCTAAGCCTGATGACCTGAGGTTAATCCCTGGGATCTACATGGTGAAAAGGAGGGAGCAGACTCTTTTGCAAGTTGTCTGTGGCTATCATATGCACACCATGGTTTGCTCTTGCACGGTCAGGAGACATCCTGACCTTTTATACTGAGTCTCATGGTCAGTTTTCTTGCCTCCCCCTTTTGACTTGTTGTTTCTCAAGGTAGACTTTGAATTGTTTCGGATTCCACAGTGCCTAGTCCCTACTCAGTCCTTAGTAACTGAAAAGATGTAAGAGGCTGTGCCCGAGTAAGGGGAACAAGCTGGTTCTTGTAGGATAAGCAGGCATCTGCTAGGCAGATGATGTAAGACGTTCCAGTGAGCAGGCTCAGGGATGTCCAGGAATCTGCTTAGCCCTCATGGGATGGGTCCTGCTTTAGGGAAGTGGAGGTACTGGGCGATCGTGTGGGCAGAGAAAGCGTCTTATAAACAAACGAGTGCCCAGGCCACTCTTCTATGGTCTTTACACGAGTTTTAGACCTACTGCAAGCCAGCCAATGGATGGCTGGGGCTGCTGGAAAGAAATCTTAGACATTCGGCGGCGGGACAGGACTTGTTTACTGTATCATCAACTCCACTTATTATACTCAGTGCAAAGAAGAGCAGGGCCGTTGCAGAGGGACAGTTCCAGTTTGGAGTCAAATTCAACTCTAATTGATTGTGTGACCTTGGTCAAGGCATCTACAATCTTTGAACCCCAGTTTCTTTTTTTAGTGCGGAGAGCTGCAGCTACCTCTTAGGCTGTTTGCGAGGACTACACACCTTGTAACGGTGCCTCTTTCCAGATTAAAACATGCTCTGATTCTGTTAGGGCCTTTGGGAATCTCTAATTAGGTCATTGAAAGCAAATGGCACAGAAAGAACCTTGTTGATACTGTACAGTAGAGGGCAGTCTATCAAAGTTACCCAGCACACCACTGTTCTGGAAGAATACACCTGGCTCTCCATCTCTGCTGGTAGGACAGCAGAACCTGGCTTTTGGGGCCAGGAGTGTTAATTGAATTTGTTTCATCTGCAATACCACAGAGCTCAGTCGGAGGTTCTGAAAGTACAAACCACAGCCTGAGCCAAAGAATAATTGGAAAGCATCCCCTGCTGTCACATAGAAGGAATGGAGTGCCTCCGAGGCTCAGCCCACCCCTGGCCAGAAGCACTGGCTCTGCATCGATTTGTCTCTGGCAGTGCGACTGTTGCTTTTAACAGGGAGGGGGCGGGAGGGGGTTAGCCACAGCTGCTTTTAGGTTTCCTGCTGAGAACACACCCAGGACACTAGGTGTGCTGAGTAGGTGACAGATGGACTGCTCAGGGACGGATTCCTTTTCTGTGAGGCATACATCTGCTGCCTAGGATACGGTTATGCTCTCTCTGACAGCTTGCAAGTTTGGGCTAGGTTTGAAGCCTTCTTTAGGCTCAGCAACTGAACAGACTCTTCCTTTATTCTTTTTGGAACCCCCAGTTTCTCCCTAGTTGGCGTTAGAACCTTTAGTCTTTTCCTCAAAGCCCTCTGTCTTTTTTAAAGTTGTGAAATATGATATACAGTGAGAAGCTCAGAGGCAATGTAAAAAGCTAATGGAGAGAACAATGAAGAATATGACATTTCCTCCTCTTTGAATTTGATACTATTGTTACTATCTGTTTTTTTTCTTTCCTGGCTACCTACTCATCCTTCCTTCCTTTATTCCTCTTCC